>CAXIVR010000013.1:46830404-48055404 GCA_964035755.1 Teleogryllus oceanicus
AAAAAAATCTTAAGTTTCAATTTTAAAAGAAATATAGGAACAATCTTTGAAAATTTTTCTTCCAATTGATTGTCAAGAGTTTGATTTTCGGCGTCGCGGGTTTTTTTAAATTCTGGGAAAAAATTGTAAAATTTGGGAAAACTGAACACTCTCCCGATTGCAATTTCCCCAAAACTACTAAAAGAAAAAAAAGAAGAAAAGGGAACCCCCCTTGGGTTATGCCAACCCTTTCTTGGGCGGGCGGGTGCCCACCCCATGGATTGGGGGCCCTTAAAATTTTCCTGGAATTTGGGGGACCCAAAGCCCCCAAAAAACAACCCAATTCCCAAAAAGCATAAAATTTAAAAATGACCATTTAATTTTGATAAGCAATTTAAAAAAATTTAGTTTTTCTGTAAGCAAAAGTAAAATTTTGAATGGATCTTCGGGACTTGAAACTTTTTTAAGCCAATGGAAGTTGGGGAATTTTCCCCGCCCACCACGGCCTCCACAATTAGAAAACCCGGGAAAAAGAACAAAATCAATACGTTTGTTAAAATTTTTGTTCTTTTTTCATAAATTTTGTTTGTACTTACCGAAGGGCAGTCTGAGCCTGGGCCCGGATTTTTTGGGGGCAATTTCCCAAAATAAATTTCTGAGTTTGTTTTTTTGTAGAAATATTTTCCCAAATTTTGTATCGAAAGGGTTAATTTAATAAAAAGATCCAAAACCTCTTAATGAACGTTGAGATGTTGGGGAAAAGGACCAAAGATTTTTAAGGTGTTATACTTTTTCATTAAGTTTATCGGGGGCGATAGTGTCAAACAATTTAAAAACAATGGCAAAGGGAAAGGTTTTTTAAAAATTTATTTTAGAAATTTATTTCAGGTTGTTTTTGTCCCCCTTTTTGGGTTTTTGGGGAACTTCCCGCCTGCCACATAGTTTTAAAACGACTGGAAAAAAGCAGTCTTCCCATTTAAAAAAAATTGGTAAAAAACTTACGCATTTATTTTAGAATAGGGTTTCAAGGGCAGAAAAAAATAACGAAATTTTGGGGGTTTCCTGAAAAAATTTGAAACAGAAATTCTGAACTAGAATTGTCTTTTGAAAAATAATTTTTAAGGGCCCAAAATAAAAATTTGGGTTGTTATTCATATCCAAATTTTCCCTTTAGGTTGGCCTTTTTTGGGGAAAAAATTTAAACCCAATTCCGCCCCCTCTTCTCCTCTGTCCCTCTGTTTCTCCCGCCTGTTCTTTTCTTCCCTTTTCTCTCTTTTGTTCCTCGCTCTCTCTCTCCCTCTTTTTTCTTTGTTTTTGTTCTCTCTTTTTTCTTTTTTTTCCCTCCTGTTCCCTTTTTTCCTCTCTTTTTTCCTTGCCCTCTTTTTCCCCCTTTCTGTTTTCTCCTTTTTTCTCCTCAACCCGTAAAAGGGGGGTAGGAAAGGTAGCCAGAAATTTTTCCCTTAGACAATTCTTTAAAACCTTAGCCCCTATTTTTCAAGGGGGGAAAAGAAAAACCTTCAAATTTAAACCCTTTTTTAAATTTTTTTAAAAAAAGTGTTTTAATTTTTTTTAAAAAACATTAAAAAAAAAATTTCTTTAAGGATTTTTTGGGTAAAAATTTTTGTTTTAATTTTTAATTGTTGTAAAAGGGGGCCTTTTTTTTGTTTATTTCATAGTAAATTTTTTAAAGAAAAATTTTTTTTTTAAAATTTTTGGGCCCTAAAGACATTTTGGCAAAATTGTTTACGTCCAAATTAATGTTTCATTCCGCCCCAAAGACTCTGGGGGTTTTGGGATCTTTTCCGTTATTTTCTTTTTCTGGTTCTTTTCTTGGTTTTCATCTTATTTTGCTTTGTTTTTTTTGATTTCTGGGGGAAGCCCTTTTCCAAAAAAAATTTTACAGTTAACTAATTGCCAAATGGGAATAAAAAGCCAAGAACAAAAAATTTTTTCCCAACCCAAAACCAAAAAAATTTATTTCCACAAAAAAAAAAAATTTTGAAACTGAAACTCCTTTTTTTCAAAAACACCTTTTTTTTTTTCCCTTTTACTCCACGGGGGCCGGGCCCTTTCAATTTGGGGTAAACCCCTTATAAAATTGTACTTGAAATTTTTAAGTTTAAAAATTTTTATTATTAAATATTTTAATAAAATATTATTTTTATGACCCACTTTTTTGGGGGTAAAACCCTGGCCAGCACCACCTGAGACGTCTTGGGTGGAACAAAATTCCCCAGATGGTCGACAACCCGTATAGAGCCCCCAGGGGGACAAAAAAAAAAATAGGGGTGAAGACGTTTAGGGATTGATGAAAAAATTAAAACAACTCGGGTGAGAATCTTTTTACTAAATTCAGAATATTTTCTAAAAATTGGCTTTGACAAATACATACAATGGACATAAGAAAAACAAAAAAAATTATTTGACTGAAAAAACAACTAATAACACAATACAAAATTTTTATTTCATCTAAACCCAATTGTTTAAAAAAAATTTCAAAAATTAAAAGAACGTTAAAAATTTTTACAAAATTTGAAAGAAAACACATTAAAAATCAAAATTAAATTTTTTAAATATTTTTAAAAAAAGGAAACTTTTTCTTTTTAAAACCAGAAAAATTACTATTTTTTAAAATTATACTTCACAAACTCTTAATCATATATTACAAATTTGATCTTGAAACCCTTTTTTGAAAGAAAAGATTGATTTGTTCTCACGTTTAGAAGTCGGAAAAAATGTTTTTTTACTTTTCATTTTTTTAAGGGGGTTAAACCCTTTTCCCTTTTTTTCTCGGATAGATAAGAAATTTTAAAACTGAATCACCTTACCCCTAAAAAAAATTTTTATTTGGAAGCCCTTTACTGTGTTTCCGCAGAGCGTCCATTTTGCTTTTCACCCCTTTTCCACCGAGCTTTTTGGGCCTTGGTCGTCCCCAGAACCCCGTTGCCCCCTCAAAAACCTCTTTTCTCTTTCTTTTTATATGTTTGAATACTCTGAATTTTTTATTTATTTGATTGAACCCCCAACGGGATATTGAGGAAATGAATCCAGAGATCCCCCCTTTATATGAGAAATTCAAAGAGTTTTAAAATAAGAAAACGTGGAGAGAAAAAACGGAAAGAAAAATGAACGTTTTTAAATTTATCCATCTATTCAAAATTTTCCCCTAATTCTTCCATTAAAAACAAACATTTATTACCTTTCTAAGATTATGTTTAAATAATTTTAAAAGAAAAAACCTTCTTTTTCTAGAAGAGTTTCCGGTAAAACAAAACCCCTGAATGTCTTTTCCGGGGGAGTTTCCCATATCCGCCCAGTTCAGCTGCTACTTCAGAAAGTTTTTTTCATCCGACCTGGTCTCCCCCCTCGGTATAAGGTGGGGGCCTTTTGTTCAAATTTAATTATCATTCCAAATCCATCGCGTTGGGGGCCTTAAAATATTCTTTCCCCGTTTTTGGGGCGGTTTTAAGCTTTGAACTAAGAAAAGGGGCGGTCAAAACCTTTTTGAAAAAAAAGATTTTTCTTTATGCCAAAAATTTTTCCCCAAAATTTATGTTTTTTTTCGTTTCTAGAACGTCGAGCAATCTTGTTCTTTCCTCTTGTCCCTTTACCCTTTTTTTTCTTCCTCATTTTCCTTTTCCTTTCCTCCCTTTCCCCCCTTTGTTTTTTTTTTTTTCACGATTCTTTTTTAACATCTGTTTTTTCAATTTTTATTTTTTTTCTCTTTAAATTCGAAAACTGTGGAAATTTTTTACTTTTTGTTTTCCCCTTTTCATCTAGTGTGTCCAGCAGGGGGAAAAAAAATTTTAATGCAGGGCAAATTAGGAATAAATCTGGGTAAAATTGACGAAACCCTAACAAACTTTGTTGTTTCGTGTTTTGGTAATTTTTATCTATCTCTGCATCTTTCCATATTCTTTTTGATTTTAACGGGCCATCAAAACCCAGAACTTAACTTGTTTAGTAAAAATTATTTTTTCCCCAAAATTAAAATTTTTTTCAATCAGAGTTTAAAAAATATCTATTGTCAGTGTTCTTCAAATGTCTTAGAATACAAAGCCCATCAATATAGATAAAAAACGTGACATCTTCCCCAATAACCCGACTTTGTAAAGAGCAGATGATTGTTTTTTGACCCAAAGGGCATTCAAAGACAAGAAATTCCGGTGAATAAATCCTGTATATTGTTACTTTCAGTGCACCCCTTTTGAAACATGAAGGTGGTTAATCAACCACTTGATCCCGGATAATTGTTTAAAACCCTCTCAAGAAGGTCTGTTTTGTAGGTAAGGTAATTGATTCAATGCCTGCATCTAAAAAAACCCTTATCCCCCATTCCCTTTTTTCTACGAGCATATGGATTTAGATAAGGGGTTTTTTGGGTTTTCATGATGTATATTTTTTGCCCTGGAGCAATGAGTTTTATCCACCTCTTATGTTTTTTAATGAATATTGGAACCCGTGAAGGGTTTTTTTTATCTGTTAATTTTTTTTCAAATTGAAAATCTTTTGGATTTTTTTTTTGAAAAACCCCTTTTGATTCCAAAAATTTCAGTTAACTTTTTTTTGATATCTTGAGATTATCTTTTTCTGCACACTGAACGAAGTGGGTTAAATCTTTTTCCCCCAAAACAATTACCCCCCAAAATTCCAGGGAAAGAATCAATTAAAACCTGCTGATTATCGGTTTCAAAAGATTTTTCTCTGTTGATAAAACCCGTTTTTTTTTCATAAAACGACTGATGAGGGATATTTTCTGAGCCAAGACACAAATTTGATACTTATTTTTATCTCTATTTCCAAATAAACTTGTCTTTATTTTTTGATTTTTTCCGATCGCACCTATCAGAAAAGTTTTACGACCCAAAATGTAGGCCCCCCTTTTTTTTTTTTTAATTATGCAAAAACTTCAGCATGACAAGTGACAACCGTGTCTACTAATACCAAGTATCAACACCCCACATTTAACTTTTTCTCGGACACTGCCCCCATCCGATTCATTTGTTCTTTTCGTTCCACGGTTCATCAAAAGATTAATTGATTGAAAGCCCCCCTTTTTTCATAGATTGTTCTATTTGGTTTTATGGAGGGGTCGAAACAAACCTTTTTAATTTTCCGACCTTTTCCCCGAGATGTATTTTCCTGTATTTTTGGGGGGAAAACCTCTATCAAAGAATTTTTTTATTTTTATCCCCAGACGGGTCCGTCTTTTCTGAAAGGGTTTTCTGAATGTTTGGTTTGTGTTTCCCGTTTTGTTTTTTACATTATGTTGTTGCTGTTCACTTGAATTTACGACCATTAGCATTTTCCTGCTTTTGTAACCTTTCATTTACAAAAGGGCACATAAACCTAGTGGTTATTAATTTTTCAGGAATTGGAAGAGATTTTACAAATTTTGGTGAGGAAGGAAAAAGAGTATTTAAAAAACAGACAATTTCTTCATCCGGGATCGCGGGTTAAATTGAAAGAATTCTCCGGATATTCCTGATGGAATTGTACCCTTTTTTCCACGTACCATTTATTAATTTAAAAAATTTATTTGAGTTTTATTTAATATCTCAATAAAATTTTTTTTGAGTTCCCATTTTGGGGAAAATTCCAAAAATCTGCCCAATTTTGCATTACTCAAATTATAAAGATTTTGTTTTTTTTATGTCCGAACACAATTTAAAAAAAAGAAATTATCACCCTTTTTATAAATAAAATGGATTTTCATCTCCGCTTCCTGAAATTAGAGTACAAAAAATGGGGGTAACACTTTTCCACTGGGGTAAATTTTAATTGATTTTTTAGTTCCCCCCCCTTTAGATTTAATTTTATGTTGTAGAACCCCTCCCTTTTGAAAGAGCCTTATTCCCCTATCTAATTTTTTAGCTTGAACCCGAACTTTTCGTAACAATTTTGAACTTTTCACTCCTTTTTTCTCTCAACTGCCTGTGGATGGGGGTTATAAGATCCGATTTTGCCGATCCAGTTTTAAAATTTTTTTTTGATCAACCTTTTTTTCTAATTCAAGTCCCAGCCCGTGAATTTTTTTTTCCAAGCTTTTCTTAATTTTTTTGAACTCCTAAAATTGACCCTTTCCCCTGTCCCCAATTCAAAAACGTGCTTTTAAATTTTTCAACTTTCCTATTATTTTCTTTTGGTCGAATTCCGAATTTTTTTCAATGATTTATTGGTTATTTTCCCCAAATTTTGGTTTCCAAAGATTTTTTCTCCTTTTAGTTTTTAATATTTTTTGGATATTTTTTTAATTTAGTTTTAAAATAACCTAATTTTTTTTGGTTTTCTGTTTTTTCTCCTGAAGGGCTAAACCCCAATCTAATTGTTTTATAAATTGACCCAAACGTTACATTGAATTAGCTTGAGGTTTCGTTCTTTCATCCTGATCTCGTTTGGGGTTCTGTGATTTGTTTGAGCCCAGTTTCTCCGCTTCCCGTTCTACCCTGTGTTTTTCCCGATCATCGTACCGGGGCTTGTCCCCAGTTTCCCATGCATCTGATTCCCCAGAAGTTCCCCCCACGGTAAAATTCAGCCCGATACTTTTCTGCCATTTTGAATCTATTTAAATGCCTAGAACAACAACTTTCCGACACCATACACCCTCACAAAATATTTCAAAGAAAACCAAAACAATTTGAAATGAAAAACTTCAAAAATAAATATCCTTTTTAAAAAAACCCTGAATAACAATTTTACTTTAACACATTGATCTCAAATTTGGGGAATTTTTTTGGGAAATGGACAATTTAAGTAATTTTAGCACAAATTTTTCTATTTATTCCAAACATTTTGTAAAGCATCCAAAATCGAGCCCCGCAGGGGGCCAATTTCGAGCCACGTCGTGGGGGGCGCCCTGGCCCGCACCCGACCTGAGATGTCTTTGGGGGGGAAAACAACAAGATGGCATTTTAATCAGTATAGATTCCCCCGGGGGCCAATAAATAAAAAAAAAAGGGGGAGGGTGAAGATCTTTGGATTGATGAAAATTAAAACAACTCGGGAGAATCATTTTCACTAAATTTAGAATATATTTAAAAATTTGCTTTTAAAAAATACAATGGCAAAGAAAAAAACAAATAAAAATTTGACTGAAAAAAATAATAAAAAAATAAATTTCCTACTTTATCTAAAAAAATTGTTTAACAAAACATTTAGAAATTGGAATCAAAATATTACTTTTCAAAATTTGAAAGAAACACATTGAAACAAAATTAATATTTTTCCCCAAAAATTACTTTTACAAAAAAAGGAAACCTTTTCTAAAAAAAAGAATTACTATTATTTAATTATACTTTAACAAATTTAATACTATATTAAAAGATCGAAATCCTTTTTTAAAGAAAAGAGATTCTTTTTCAGTATTAGAAGTCGGGCAAATGCTTTTACTTTTTTTTATCTTTTGGTGGTAAACTGTTATTTTTTTTTTCTATGATAGATAAAAATGAGCTTTTTATTAAACTAATACCCTTCCTCAAAAATTTTTTTTAAGACCCACTGTGTTTGCGGTAGAGAGTCCATTTTTTCTTCAACCTTTTCCCCCGAGCTGCTTCCCGAAGGCCCTGGCCTGGGGGGGGAAAAGCCGTTTTCCCCCAGAAACGCCTTTTTTCTTCTCGTTCGTTTTTTATGCTTGAATACTCAAAGAATTTTCTTTTTTTTTGATTTTAATGACAACTGAATTAGAGGAAATGAATCCAGAGATCACCCTTTTTTATGAGCACCCCAAGAGAGTTTTTTAAATATAAGAAAACATGAAAAAAAAAAAACTGGAAAGAGAAATGAATGCAAGCCATTAATTACTGCCATCTATTCAAAATTTTCTCCTAATTCTTCCATTATAAATTCATAACATTTATTACCTTTTTTTAAAATTTTGTTTAAACAATTTAAAATAAATAATTTTCTGGTCTTCAAATTTTCCCCGTGAAAATCTAACGCAAATGTCATTTCCTGGGGTACTGTTTCATAGTCCGCCCAGTTCAGCTTCCCTTTCAAAAAGAATTTTTTTATCCACCCCGGTCCCCCCCTTTATAAGGGGTCTCTCTGTTCAAAATTTCAATTTATTTAAATTTCCCACCCGCTGGGTTCAAAAAATTTTTTTTCCCCCTTTTTGGGGGGTAGGGGACATTTTTGGGAATCTAAAAAAACGGGGGTCATAATATTTTTTTTAGAATTAAATATTATTTTTTGCAATTTTATAAATTTATTGCAATGAATTTTTTATTGCAAATTATAGGGATTATGAAAAACTATATACAAAAAAAAAGAAAAAAAAGGAAAACCCAAATATATAAGTGAGCCCAAATTTTTTTAAAGGGGCCAAAGAGTCCATTTGGGATTGTTTTTATTTTTATCGAATCTTGAAAAATAATCCAAAACAAAAATATACTTTTTTTTTAATTAATGTCACTATTCAGATATATATTTTTTTACATTTTTTTGGGGGAGGAGGGAGCCATTAGTTTGCTCCGGTGATACCAATTTAATAACCCCCTGTACTGTCCTGTCCATACTGCCTCTAGCTTTTGACTAAGATCAAAAAAAAAAAAATCTGAAAACCTTCCCAAAATATAAAATAATTTTTTAAGGAAAAAAATTTACTTTATATGCCGAAATTGAGGGCTGCAAAAACAAACAATTTACATTTTCTTTGGGGGGAAAAAAACAAAAACAAAAAACATGCAGAAAAAAACTGAACCCCCAAATTTAAGAAAATTTTGGGCTCAAGGGGAAAAAATTTCCCTGCATTTATATTCCAAAATTGGGGTGTAAAAAGAGAAAAATCAACGTTGGTGCTTTGTTAATTGTCTGTAAAACCTTCCCCATCGAAAAACTGAAATATTCTCGTTGGGGAATTTTAGCCCCACCAAACCTTTTGGGGTACCCCCTTTAACACCCCCCAAACTAAAGTATAAATTATAAAATAGAACCCCACTTTTCTCAAAAAATTTTTTTTACGGCGAAACAAAAAATTGGGCCCCGAGGCCACTTTCAAATGTGAAACTCACCTAAGTCAGGAAAAAAAACACCCACCCCCCAAAGCTCAAATATTTTTGCGCCAAAATTTTCTTTATGAATCAAAAAAAATTATTTTGATTCAAACAATGTAATTTGAAAATAGGGATGGGTTACCCCCTTAAAAAAGAATCTTTTTTTTGGGCCAAAAAATAATTTGGCCTTTTTCATTATTAAAAATTTAAACCACCCCTAATTTCGAAAACAGAAAATATAAAGCACCATAATTTTTCAAAACTCAAAATTGTTTTCCCAATCATTTTGGATTCATTTTTGTCTCTTCAGTGACACCAGAAGAATTTGTACGCGTAGGCTTCCGGCCGAGCGATGACTTTTTCCCGGCCCGGGGTGCGCGAGTGGGCTGAGAGCCGATTTTTTGCCTGAATGTCGAGGCTTCACTTAAGACCAATAACACAACCCCCCAAAAAAGGTTTCAAATATTGGAATGGTAGAGTAAACACCCGATATACCAAAATTCAAAAATTTTGTACGGTAAATAATGCAAAATTTTGGGCACCAAAAACTTAAACCCAATTTAATCAAAAAAGAAAATGAGAACCACCCCCCAAATTTTTAAAAATAAAAAAAACATGCGAAATAATTTATTTTAAAGTCACAAAACATTTTTCTGTTAATCACAACGTCCCCAACATTTTTTTTCAAATGTTTAAATTCAATAAATTCTGGTAACAGCAATTTTACAAAAAGCGGACACTGTAGCGGGAATTAGTGTCGGGGACGCGGCAGGTCGCGCCGAGCGGACTGCCCGGCAATGGCTGGTAGGGGAACGCCACCAGGCGCGGGGCGAGCCGCCCTGTCCGTGTGCCCCGGGGCCGTGTGGCGAAGGGGAAAGCCTGCCCCCTTCCGCCGCCGCCAGGAAGGCGGGGACAGACTCCCCTCAATGCCTGGGGGCGTTTTTGGGGACCCCCGGGGCAGAGGCAGGAACGGGAGAGCGAGGGCCGGGGAGGGGTGTTGTGAGATAGTGCGGTGGGGATGGTTTTTGTTTTTCCCCCAATCTGAATTTGGCATGTGTAACGGATTTGTTTTGGTTTTGGTTTTTTAAAAACTGAAAAAGAACGTTGTTTTTATTAAAAATAAAAATTTTATTTAAAAGTTTTTATTTTTGGTTTATTTACGGAGCGAAAAAGGGGTCAAAAGGTCAAATATCTTTTGATGAGAATTTTCATTTTGGAACAATGAAAAAATTTTTTTACAAGTCACCCAGTTTTTTCAGAATATTCGTTTTCAAGAAAATGTCAAATTTTAGTTTTTATCCAACGCTTTTTGGGAAGATTGGGGGAAAAGGGGTTATTTTATAGTGTAGACTTTTTCATAAAAAGATTTAGATGGGTTTTGAGGGGGTCAGCTTTCAAAAATAGCACCCCCAAATTTTGGGAAATAAAATTTTAAAATTTGGGGAAAGAGACTTAATTTTAACCCCCCTTTTTCCCCAAATTAAAATAGTTTGGTATTTTTTGTTTTACACTTTCAAGACATGTTAATACTTTTTGACATCAGTAACTTGTATTTTATGAATATGGATGTGACACAGTGAAATCTGGGAACACGTATGTTTTTTTTTTATGGCAGAGGAAAGTTATGATAGGGGGTTTTAAGTTTAATCAATGCTGAAAGGACGCAAAAAAGGATTTGGGTTTGTAGAGTGAGTTATGCCCCTTTTAGAAGATTGCAGAAAACAATTAATTTGTCAGTGTGGATTAAGAAGTAAGAGCCAATTTTTTGGGAAAAGATAATTTCCCTTTCGAATTTCCTTTTTATTTTGTCCCATCGAATGTCAACCAAATTACAAACGAAACCCTGTTTTAAAGGTAAACAAACACCTTTTTATTAATTAGTGATTTAGAGTTTCCCATTAATAACCAAACAATCATTTTTAAAGGTAAAAACACTTTCTTCATCTTTAAATTTTTACGTACAAAAAAAAAAAAAAAAATAAAAAAAATAATAATAAGGGTCCAAGGTGGATGTGAACATCCATGAAAGATAACTTCACATCAACTCACTCACCTTCACGCGGGAGCCTGTTCAGTCGTGTATCTGTCTCAAGTGTCAGGGTATCCATCACCTTCTGGCGACAGTCAGACTCATCCAATGAGGAAGGAGGTCCTGTAGGCTGTCAGCGTAATTGGGATAAGGTCAATGATGGTGCAAGCCACAACTGACTTGTACCAGAGAGTCTGTGAGGAAACCAATCAATGGTCAACAGCGGTCTCCAAAGCCTGAGGCTGGCAGTTGTCCTGGCAGAAGGAATAAATGTCGGCCATGTGGACAAAGTGAGAGAAAGCTCTGAAAAAATGCTGCCACCTGAGGAGCGTCGACGCCCCTGAGCCATCAAAGAAGGTATGCGAGCCACGGTGACCAGGAGTTGAGTATGGGGCCTGGGTCGGGATACCTGAAATGCGACAGCCTGAGGCGAGGAACCCATATCGAATGGCCCTGCTGATAGTGCTGCGGTGTTAACCATACCACTGCAAGTACAAGCACACAGCGCAAAAATGTAATAACTATTGCTAATAAAGAAAATAATACATACACGATCCACCACAGATGAATTGATAAAGGCAGAATTATTTAGAGAATTTCACAGAGTTTCCTGAATATTCGTAACTGAACAAAGAGTGTCTGATCAGTATCGAGTGATTTTATGTAATAACTGATTCTGAGACATATCTGTACCATTAAACAGCTATCGACAGAACTGATGAGGTCTAGAATTTATAAACCAGCAACTGGGAAATTCACCTGAGTCCACAAAATGTCCTTGCCAACAGATGATGGTTACAGCCAGACGGTGACTGTGGAACTATTAGCATGGAACAGAGGTTATGTTCAATTTGAAGGGACCAATCAACTATGGGACCAGTGCACTATGATCAATACATCGAGACGAATGCACGTGCTATGCCTCATTCATAATGCAAATTTAACGTAATGTAAGCTGTAAACGTATGGTAAACTTTTCACGTAAACATATCTACATGGCAACGTAAGTTGAATTGAAGGTTTGTCTGAACCAACTAGATCAAATATATTGATTGATGCGTTTCTAGCTTTTTTTCGACCTCCTATTGATTTACCTTTGCATTTGCGAGCAGCTGTTGTGCCTCTACCATTGAGGTTATATGCGAGCAGTGAGCTTTAAAATTGTGTACTGCAAAATACATTTAACGCTACGTTCAGATTTTATTCTAAGAGAAATTATGCAGTTTGAAGGTTGCGTGCTTCAGTAGCATTAACTTTAGGGCTGCTTTCATTTAAAAGAAGAAGATGCTGATTTGGTTATCGAACCAACACTTCGCAAGTCAAAATAAAACTTTTGCCTAATTTCAACTATACACCAACGCACACCAATACACACGTACAACAAGACCTGATCTGAGCCGACCTTCTCGCGGATTTGCTGTGTACGGTTTTTCTATGCTGCCTCTGATTGGTCATCGGTAGAATTCGACGTAAACTTAAACGTAGAAGCTTGGAGCCTGCGAGCTCTTAAGTTTACGTCTCTACGTCTACAAGCATACCAAGGTACTGTGAATGATCTCGCTTTATAACCCATTTCGGCCTGCGGCTACGTTAACATGGTTACGTTTGGTTTGTGAATAGAATGAGGCCTATAGATATCAAGAACTGCGAGGTATCAGAGGAAATTGAAATGATGCACAAATTTCACATTCCACTTGTTATATATTGTGCTGCAGCTGTGGTAATAAAATCCAATAGACTGAAACTGTCAGGAAAACAAAGAGGCTGAAATGATGCCACCTGGGAGAGGCGTCCTGTCAGAACACTGAAACAATTGAGAGGTGATATTGCCCATGGAGTTATGCCAATGGTATTCGATCACCAAAACTTGTGAAGCAGGCAGATCGTATTATGAATAGAAGTGAAACAGATACTATCAATATTAACAAATTGATTGCCCATATATAGAACCAGCAGAAATAGGAGGAAAGATAACATGTTGTTTGAAAATCTGAAAAGAATTTTGTTAGAACCTGGGAAGAAAGGGAAGAAGGCAATCATAAAAGGATTATCCAACACGAGAGCAGGCAACGATTTGAGGCATCCTCCGATCCAGCGGAATGTGATGTGATAGCGAGCTGGATTGAGAAGAAGAAATGCCAGAATGATCTTACTAAGATGCATTACCAACACCCAAACTGAAGGTCAGTATTAACTAAGAATCGCATTGAATTGAAAAGTTCCAGACCAGATAAAATTTATAATTTTGGCATAAATTGATTATGGTGCACCTACCAAAGGTCATGTACTTGATCACTGATGCCACACAACAAACTGGGATAAGATGCCAGAATTTCTACCTAGGAATCATATACATCTGATATCCAAAGATCCACAAACAAGATCTAACAAAACTGGCCCTATTTTTGCTTACAATGATGTCTAAAATCATTACATCAAAGTTTCTACAATTGATATACTCTGTAGAGATAACGATATTGGTAATCTAACAGAAAGTCTGTAGTAAAGTCTATGGCTGTGTGCACAATTAATCATAGATTCAGTAGTGTATTACATATGCAAACATCGCAAATTTGTCTGAGATATTGATAATAAAAAGCCTTTGATTCTGTATCATACCTGGCTGATAAATACTTCAGATCTAAGGGAGGTTGATGTGCTGTCTCCTTGAATATGTTATGTCGAATCAAGGAATAAAATGATCCTGGTACTCACTTGCTGACAATATCCAAACTGATACACCAATGCGAAGTGGTATTTTCAGGGAGACTCTGTCCCCTCTGGTTTGTCATCCATGGAATCCACACCAATCTCTGAATTCCACTAATGATCAATTAATTGGGAGGAATGATACTGTATAATCACTCCTTTATATGATGATTTGAAGATATATTTGGACAAATCAACTGAATAACTATTGAGGTATCAGAACTATTTCAAAAGTATTAAAATGGAGTCATCTGGAAAATGTCAGAACATTGAATATTGTAAAGAAACTAAGAGGGGAGCCTTAAATTTGGAAAATAAACAGTTGATACAAGGATGTCTGCTGAGAACGCATATACCTGGAGGAGACAGGCAAGGCACATTGACCACAAACAAAGATGAACTTGCAGATAACCTTCCAGAACATGAAGTCTTGAAACAGTTGAATGGCGAAATATAAAAGCATAATAATTGTGCTGTCCTATTCCTAAACATTCATTTGGCATGATTATGGAGCAAAACTATTACTGAGGAATCTCATAACGGAAATGAGAGCTGAATGACGAGCACGTATGACCATCCAAAATCCGCAGTCGAACATATAACACTTCCGAGAAATATGGCAAAGAGGACTACAGACATTGGAAACCAACTTGTTCAGGTAAAGAGTATGAGAATGTATTTCCACCTATGGCAATACATCAAACTGCATAGCAATTTGTGAAGCAGATGTTCACATCTGATGAGCCGTCAGAGACAGGATGTTGCGGACTTCACGGCAATGATGGCCAAAAGATTTATGACGGGCCAAGCCTTCATGGAAGACATCCAATGAGATGAGCCAGAGTCATGTCGACTTGAAACATCGAATCGCTGGGCTTATATCAGAATAGATCTTCCAGAACCAATCAGGTTACTATTCAGGATCGCTATTCAACGCGTCTATCAGCGAAATTTGGGAGATAGCAATGCAACGAGTTGCGTCGTTATGGCTGTCAAACAGTGGAACCAATTCACTGCCAACGCGGCTGTACACATTTGGTAGGCACCGAGTATAAACAGCGGTATGATCTGCGGCCAAATTCATCAGCGTTGGCTCAGAAATGTCGCCTTCTGACTGAAGATACAATTCCACTTGGTACCAACTCAGGAGGTCGGAGAACGAAGAGTATCGGCCAGATAGAACTATTCATAGACTAGACAGTGATTCACAAATAGACCGACTTGGCTGTGATTAAACAAGTGAGATATGTCACGTTTATTGATGTTTCAACTAAATACACTGGCAACATTCAAAGTAATTACGTTGGAAAATCAGTAAATATGCAAATCTATTGAACTCGAGGAACAGGAATGAAAGAGTCACATTATCCTGATAATTGCTCTGCCAACTGAGTCATCCCTAGAGTCTGATTTAATGGCAACTGGTTTGACTGAAGACCTGTACAAACCCATGCAGAAGCAGTTATGCCCAACAAGGATAGTGCTGGAAACTATGGAAGAATAGACATAAATTATTTTTAAAAAAGATGTAATTGTGCTTGATTTTGTATATCTGTGCAATCATTCAAATAAACAATAAGATGAGAAAATAAAATACAAATCGTTTTGCACAATGGCGTTGCTCCGCCTCGAAAAGTGTGTCTCAGCAGTGGGGACATGTACAGCCTGACCTTCGCCTGGACGGGGATGAATGCTACGCGCTAACACGTCTCCGTATGTACGAATCTTCCGCTCCTCCGTCGGTTCTGATGCCCCCCCTCCCTCCGGACTTCTCCGCACCGCGCCGGCATCCTTCCACCTCTCGTTCGGTTCGGCCATCGATCCCATGGTGGAAATAAAATTCCACTCCGCATTATTTCCACCATGGACGTTCCTACAGTTCAGTTCGACCTCCGGGTCCCATTAATAGCTTCCCGCCAGTATGGATCCAGACGGGCAAGGTCCCCTCCCAGGCCTCCAGTTTTGTTTCCTCCTTTATTTGGCAAAAATTGATTTAAATATCGGTTAGTAATAATGTAATTAATAAATGTTGCATAGTATCGTATACACACGCTACCAGTAATATAATTACAACAAATATTTATTATTTAACAAAATCTATGACCCCTCAAAATGATCGGCTGATCTGCCTTCTCCACCGCCGGGAACATAAAATTCCATCGACCCATCCGATGGCTATAAAGACGCTCTTCAAGAATCATCACATACCAAACGATGTCCGGGAACACCCCACAAAACTATGGCTACATGAGCTGGGTCATTTATTCTCACTGCTCCTCTGATCCATCCAGGACTGATAGGAGACAACACCTGACCGCCCAGGAGACAATGCTAATCCTCGGAAATCATCGATCCCGCAGCCGAGATGGGGTAATCCAAAGGCAACTGCTCCCTCAAAGAACTGAAATTTAAGTAGAATAAATTTTGTAAGTGCGCTACCGATCATTGCCTGCATTCCGTGATCATCCATCTAACTTTAAAATCCACGGACCAATGTTTCGAATCACTTTAATCATAACGCACGGTATGCCTTCTTCGCCAAAATCACATTCCCAAATTTTGAGAACGAAACTGCACACACAGATGTTAGAGCTGGTCTGAAAACGATTGTCACTCAGAAGCCTGGGGTCCAGATACAACCTGGTAAGGGTGTTATAGTATAGCCTATATACAAGACATAATTGTATGGAAATTCTTATTTAAAGTAACTTATAAGAAGAAAAGAAAGACCTTCACAATAAAATCAACAGACCAGAAACATTCGTTTATTATCAATATAAACAAATGTCTAAAAAATGCATCGACTGTAATGTTTGATTACTGACATACAGTACTATGTCTAATCACTTATTATCTGTGTACAACATGACTCAAAGAAGACATAACATGCTCCTCTGTAGGAACTCACCTTGTTCCCACAATGAATAAATAAAAAAATAAATAACTTCTCTGTTGCTAAAACTAATAAAAGGCCAAGACTTGCCAACCATGCAATATCTGAGTGGTATGTGAATGAAGCATTGGTTTCTTAACCAAGGATCTCTTAAGATTACATCTGACATTTTATGGAATGTCTTACACATGCCTAAGCTAAAATGCACAACCTGCTTTAGCTCTAGAATTATATGTTATATATACATGGTTTTATGCAATTACTATATTTTAGCTACAAATCGTAAATGAACCCTTTCAGTACACTGGCAGTTTTCAGTTATGTGACAGTAATGGAAAAACTTGGTATAAAAATGCTTCGGGAAATGTTTTGAGAGATGCAATGAACAAGAGCTGAGGATATCTGGGCAAATTTGTCAGAACCCATCTGGTCCATCAAATATTTTAGATATTCTGTTCCCAGTGACAGACAATAGTAATTGTTCTACCTGCCACACACTAGTAGCTACTGCAATATGAAACATTTACGTATATTAACAAACACGTTCAATTTTACTGTGAATGTGCTCCTTTGTATCACAGAATTATTTTGCAAAACAAACTATGAATGGAGTAATATTTTATCATAAAATTAAGGAATGGAACGAATGTAAGTTATTAATTATTTGCTAATTTGATACAGAAAATGGTTAGAAATAATCCAGGTATTTACAATTACTTCAAATTCACAACTAATGCTTTCTGTTTCCTTGATACACACCTATGTGATAAAAAAATATCAAATTTACAGCAATCAAAAAAGTTATAAAATTAAAACATTGGTATGAAAATGCAATGTGGGAAAAATATTACAAGAAATGTAAAACAGAGATTGATCTATTAGATTTAGATTACAGTAAAGACATGGATAATTCTAGTTCTAATTTCATGAGCACACAAAATAATTCTTCAAATTAATTCAAAATTTTATTTTCAATATTTAAGCACAATTTTGTTTTCCGAAGCAAGATAATATGTCAATAAAACTTGTATATCCTTATAAATTGAATACATTTGTTTGGATTCTCTAGGCAACACTTCTTTCTCTTTATAACAAAAATAGGGTAAAATTAGACAAACTTATAAATATATTAAAAGTTACAAACTCAGACCTTAGAGTACTCTTTACATCAGATGTAAGCTTAAAATAATTTTGGTGGTTCTATATTGTTCCACGTAAAAAATTCACTTAACAGCTAAAAACATGTTTCAAAACTAATTTCACAATCAATCGCATTAAAGGCAAGCACTTTAGCCTCTTAACAAGTTAAGCAAGGAATTAAACAAATAAATAATATCATGACACTTACGATACTAGGACAGATATAACATTTCTTTTTCATTTTCACATTAAAAAAATTAATGGCTCAGCACAATCATCCAATACAAGAATTTCACACAATGTCTAGCCTACTACTGATGTACTTTACTGCACTGATCCTCAAAAACTACATTCTTGTCTGATATATTATATACGTACACCACAAAAACACAACCACTGAAGTTGTATTTCATTAGTTTTTTGTTTTAATTTAATACTCTATAACTTTGCAGGTAGGTATTATTAAACTCAAACTGAGATTAGAATCCTGCATTTCTGATAACCACTTATACTTTTTACAAACTGGCAAGATGGGCAACAACATGTTTTCTCATGTGAAATCTCAAATCTACCATTTTTTTGAGAGCCCAAATAAACTGCATTAACTTTTTTCATGTCACAACTGTTCTGTTTCAGTTATTAAGAAGTGCACACATATGAGATCAACAATGAGTAAGAAAATCATTTTTTTGTCCCCCAGCTCAACAAATCAAAAACATTTTCCACAAGTAGATAACAACAAATGTTTAACTACCACTAACATTACAATGATGAAGACATGAATTCCATTGCACAATTTCAAATGGGAAAATACAGTCCTATCAAGAAGAGCAATCTCATAGTTGAATCCTACCAAAAATAAAAAAAAAACATCAGACAAGGCAAAGCTTAACAAGGGCCTCCAGCATGTCAATTTGAGTTGAAAACACTGTAAGGAAGCAATGGTAGAAATTAACACTTCAGGAAATCACATGTAGCTCCGAAAAAATACCTCACAGAATATCACGCGCAAGAAGAAAAAAGAAGGAAAAAATATCATCATACTACTCTATCAAATCACAAGATCAACATTCCAGGTATGTGTACATATATTCTGATTCTAACAAATTAAATTATAAGAAGGGATCATTCAGTACTAACTCATGCTATTCTTAATTTTTTTTTTAAAAGGACAAAGATATAAATACCAACATCATTTCTTATTGGTGTTTTAAAGGATAAAATGTTTTAGATGTGAATTACTTGACACAATGACATATGTATTTACCACAGAAATAGGTTATTATCAAGCCGCAAAAAGTTTCCTTTAAAAAAAAAAAACACACACACACATTTTTCAATGAGTATTCAAGAATTTTAATTTCAACAATTTCATACTAGCCTTTACTAATTTTTCAACTTCAAACGCAAAAATAGAGTTTAAAATTTCAATTATACTTCAACTGAATATCTCAAATACCTCATTCATTAAACAGTGCGTCATGTTTACTTTTTAATTAGGATGACAATAAAATTGATTACATTAAAATAAAAGTTGTGGGATGGGTGTGTCCAGTAACTTTAGTCAACTAATCTGATAGTTTTGTGATACTTAAATTAGTAATGTATCATCCAGAATCTTATTTTCAAAAATAACTATCAAAAGTATTGTATATTTACTTTCTTAAAAACTTTCTTTCAGAAAGAATAAAAGTTTATTGGAATAAAAATGTAAATGTCTACAGAACCAAAAAATATATCATCTTTAAAAATTCATCCATCTATTTCTGTATCCTACATAAAGGTTCAGTTCAATGGAATTTGATATGATGATGAATTCTATGAACACACTTTCAAACATTTTTTTAGTGCTGACACAATTTTTGAACAGTTGTTTCTTTTTCCATTGTGGGCAAAATCAGTAAAAATCCTAATGATAATCATTCAAGCAATTTGGATTTAATATTAGTAAATTTTTGGGTTTTAAAAAAACCCTTTTCCCAATGAGATACAGTCATTTTTTGTACAAGTCTCATTCCTATTAAAAGCATAATGTTTATGAAGAGTTAACTAAATACACAAAAGTAAACAAAATTATATGCAAGTATTTACAGGTTTGATTACAAGCATAAGAACTGAAATAATTATTTTTGCCTTTTGATAGTTTTATGGAAAACTGCTTTGACTACTAACTTAAGTATCTTAATAACGACCTTGAATCACATTCACTTATGAAATACAAAAAAGCATCAAATCGTTTGGAAACTCGGTTCAAAGAGTATTATTAGCAGTTTATGATTAGACTAGAAATGACTACAAAAGTCATTACACAATTCACATAAGTAAAATTAAACCTTCCCCACTAGACCAGTAATTTTCAATGTCATTTGAAATATAAATGGAATTGAAGATTTTAAAATTATATACAACAATTCATTAATTATACACTTTTTTTAATAGCAGTCTATCCTGTTTTATCACTTTATCAGACATACTGCTTTCTATTACAATTTTATTTTTGTTTTTGCAAGTTATAGTTGTTGTTGTTATGATTAAAGACAGAAGGAAAATGAAATATTACCTCTTGATTTACTATGTGCAAATCTAACTCTTTTCTTTTAATTGGACCAATCTAAAAACTTAACAACCCCATAATTTTTCTTAAACTTTTTAAGAAAACTGCTTTTGAGTGTCCACAGCTGAAACAAAAGTTATTCAGTGTTGCATTTTTTACTTTATGCATTCACATGCATTGAATTCATTGAATAACCATTCTGCTCCACATTCTTTAACATAATTGCAGCCTTCGCCCATTTCCAACTGATACACACCATGACAAATTCAAGCTAGGAAATAGAGAAGAATATCACTTTGGCTGCGCCAGAACCTATAAATTACTTGCCCATTTTTGAAATTTTTGGATTTGAATTTATGAATGAGACTTCAAAAATTATTTTTTTATCAAAACAATTAAACCTCTTAACATTTTGAGGACTGTTACCCCTGTAACAAAGAATTACAAAAGGTATAGTAACTTGAAAAGTTCACTTGAATATTTTCTCTCTAATAATGTAGTTATGATTTTATTAATGAAGGACTAAATATTACAGCTCATTAAAAACCATATGATCTGTCTTTTCATTTTAACAGAAGATAGTAATTTGCCACATGATGGCCATATGACAAAGAGTATTCAAAACAAGAGAACTAAAAGAAAGAACGAGCGCTGAGCAATAACGCCAATCTCATTGACATTACGACTTTGCCAATCCTTTTTCATTCAACTAAGGCTAGGAAGTTTTTGCTATTATTAGTGATCACTGCCAAAAATTTCAAAAATAAATATCTAACATGTTACTTTTTACAATTGGGGTGAACTAATTGTGTAAATAATGTACATAATTCACATAAATAATGCAAACTTCACTCTTATGCCTCAATTTTTCCTTCCTTGGCTATGCAATCTGTGGATATTAGTAAAGAAATTAGTCAGTGTAGGGTTTTTATGTTCTATGAAAATATTTTATTTTTCACAAATGAAACTAAATTCATTCATGTAATTAAATAAAACTCATCATATGGGTTCCTATTTTGTTTAAGAAGGTCTCGTACAAGCCTCCATATCTCCTAAATAAATATATCAGAATGTAAAACGGATTCTCTAGAGAATATTTTTCTCTAACCACAAGGTACAATTATTGAAAGTTACTGCTCTAGTGGTCTTCTAAGGGACCTTTGGAGCCATCCAGAAGGAAACCACTACCAAATGCTTAGCAAGATGAAATAACAGTTTATAGATCATATGGGGCCAAAGAAAAGAAGTAAACAGCATTTATGCAATGATGAATTTCCATTCTTTGATAAAATCATTCTGTTGAATGAAATTCAGGATTGCCTGCAAATCTTCACTTGAACGAGCAGAAGAAAAGTGACCAGTCACCCATGTTTAGGTATTTTCAATAAAACCATGATTATAGAGTCTGACAATTGATAAAAACTAGTTCTGGAACAAAAGATATAAAAAAATTCTACATTTAAACTAGTTTTCCTTGCACTAATTGCATTATTTCCTCATATTTGTGGAAAAGCATAATCTCTCATTCTATCTCCAAGTATTGGATGGAATTCTCACTAAAGCTGAAAGATTAACACGTTTTTGAATAGGTACTTTCACACATAGTAACTATCTCAACCCACCTTCATTTATCATGCCAAATGAAGATTAAAATTCTGCATCTACGTGGTTTGGTATATGATATGGGTCTAGAGCATCTGTTCAAAACCAACATTGGGTGCCAGTCTAATCAAAGTAAGGTCAGATACAAAATGAAACTAAATTAAGATGTCAAAATCACAGTTGTTAATAGATCTTCACTTTATTACAAAATGAGTAACATGAAAAAGGTGTATCTGCATCACTATGGGAACAGTCACTTTTCTTCTCTAAATCATTTACAAAATTCAGTGGAATCTTCCCTAGAAAAGTGGCAGTTATTTCCTTACACGCTCTGAAATAGTCCCTTACTCAAGTTTGTCTACTAGTTCAAAAATGTTTTATAGTTTGTGTACAGTGAACATGAACAACCTCTCAGTAATTAACCCTGTTGCTGCTTTAAACATAAATTTACATGGTACCAAGGAGAACTGGCAGTTGCTTGAAAGAAACATTAATCCTTTTGGTGTCTTTCACTGGCCCTTAAGGCCTTTGTCACATGAGTATTACTTTGATGCACAATAAGTAACTCGCAATGTAGATTAATACTGTATCTTATGCTGAATGGCCAAAGTGCACATGTGCCCTTTCGCAGAAGATACAGTGTCATTCTACGATGCATGTTTCTCACCATGCATCACTGCAATGCTCATGGGCAGGAGCCCTAAGTATTGCTTTCAAATTTCTGTATTTATCCAAATATAAGACTACAACACAACCCCTAATTTTGAAGAGGCCTCCGGATTTTTTTTTTTTCTTTTCATTTGAAACAAATTCTTAGTATTCAGTCACAATAAAACCATAAATAGACATACCGACCAGAAAATTGCAGCTTATTCATTATAAAAATAATAATAATCGGTAGTCACTATCATAATCTTCAAATATTTCGTTTCTTTCTCGCTAGTCCTCCTCCATACTATGTTGTCCTCTCAACTTTCACCAATAACTCAGTAGGAAATGCCAAGAATATATCTGCAAATATTACATATTATAGACATGCATGGTTTTTCATGCCTTCACAGCGAGCGCACTGTTACATTAGCATTTGAGTTTCATGGACATGGAAAGGTAACATAAGAAAACAGATTCTAACCAAGTTTAATCTGCAACTGTAAGAAGACCTAGTAAATTACAAACTAAATATTTAGAGAGAGAGAGAGAGAGAGAGAGAAAAAAAAAAAACACACACACACACACACACTCACCTTATACTTGGGTAAATACAGTTTATTTGCTTTGAAAGCGAGAGCATGGGTAGAGAGCTAGTATGTGTGTTCACTTGGTGGGGGGTGGGAGGGATAAGTGGAGAGAGGGGTAGAGTGAATTTTTGGTGCAAGCGTGTAGCAGCAAAAGGAAAACAAATTACTCTTCAATGGTTTCATAACAGCAAATGCCAAAAATTGTCTGAATCTCAAATACGAGAAAAAAAGAAAATACTATCAAGTACGTACAAATATATGATATTCAGTCAGCATAAAAAGAGACTCCCAATGTAAAAACCTCATATAAGTAATTAATACTTCGAAATTACATGTTTATTTCATTCACTGATGCAGCAAAACAACTGCTATTCAAACTCTTACACTTAAAATAATCCTTTCAAAGAGAAACTAAAATTATTGTAAAATGAATATAAAAAATATACATACCACAATAAAATAAAAAATGAAGAATACTATTAGATTACATTTTAAAAATGGGTCACATGAGAAAAAGATGTACGGCTTGTCTGAGAAGAACGAGCAATAGATATAAACAAAAAGTATTTAAGTTCCTTACTAGAAAAATAAATAAATAAAATAGAGAGCAAATAAGTTAATGGATACACACCACAACATAGACAGCTTTACAAAAATCTACACAACTCTTTTGTTATAGTCTTGACTAAATAGGTTCCATTTACACTCTGCTACGAAATCCACATTCAAAACATACACACACGTACCCAAGGAAAGAAGTACGGCTTTAAACAAAGCACTGAGATCAAATTAAGATTGATTTTTCCATATCATAATTGTGGTGAAATGTGTTAAATTGGTGCCTGTGGCTGGAGAAAGTTCCAGTTCCAAGACGAGTTTCGAAGAATTGTGTCATAAAAGGTCATTGTCACCGGAAGAACTTTGTTCGCACCTATGACAATAGTCAAAACTACTAGTCACACTTCGGCTTCAGTCCCCAGTAAGTGTTCAACCTGCATTTATTTAGAACCATCCTGTGATTGCACAACATTGTGGCAGTGAGTTAATGATCTGTTCCTTTCAACACGAGGGTTCACCACGAGTACAACTGAAAACGGTGCATAATTGTACCCTACACAAAACAGTGTAATTGCAAATAGAAGTATTTTTCATCCTTACTTCCTGAATGTGAAAAATTCACCAGTCTTTATATTCCTTGCAATTCCCAGGTCAATATTATGTTCATCGTCATTGTTTAAGATCAGTTGAAACGTGCATTGCACTTCCAGATATATAAAAAAAACAAGACTTGGTATCATTATGAAATGGTGATGTAAGTGTGGGGGCTGTGAGTGCCCCTTGCTGTGTGGGGATCAGACGTAGCATGAATGCTGGAGTGGTGGTGGCCCACATTATCGTGGTGAGCGTGGGGATTGGGATTGGCGTGGGGGTGGGTACTAGCGCCAGGATTGGCAATGACAGTACTGCCAGTGGGGATGCCGGAATGAGGGTTGGGATTGGTTTGGTAAGTGGTAGGGTAGGTCTGGTTCTCATGATGGTTGGGGTGGGTGTTCATTGGCATGTGAGGATCCACAAGGGAGTTGGAATGAGTACCATTGTTGGTCGCAGGAAGCATGTTGGCATGTGGAGACTGTTGTGCAGCAGAGTGAAGATCAGGACTACTCTGAGAGTGAATATTATGACTGGTGTTGACGGTAGGATCACTGTAGCTGTTCATTTGAGAATAATGATTAGATATGTTGTGTGAATTAATATTGCCATTGTTGTTCATGTTGTTCATAATACTGTTATTTGCATGACTAAGTGTGTTCATGGTGGGAACAGTGTGGCAAACACTACTACTGGTGGTGGACACTGTGGTCACATCAGCAATGGCACTGGAGTTGGAAACAGTATTCGGGTTTACAACTGTATTTATATTTGGAACTGGGCTAGAATTAGAAACACAAATATTTGTGTTTGGAGTAGAATTAATACCAGCAACTGGGCTTAAGTTTGAAATCTCAGAGTTAGTTCCACCAACTGTATTCATACTAGAAACCAGATTGGTATTTGAAACATTAACACTGTTAGTTCCACCAGTATTCATATCAACTGAAGAGTCGTTGTTTGGAATACCAGCATCAGTGTTTGACACATTGTTTACGCTATTACTGGAATTTTCCATAGAATGAGCAACAGCAGTGGGATCAGAGTTATTAACTGAATTAGTGTTGTCATCATTACTACTGGCAACTGTGTTACCACTGCTAGTGTCATGAGAGTTTGAGTGAACGTTCGGTTCTTGTTTGGTGTTTTGAGTGTTGCTACGAGCACGTGTTGCGTACCCTCCAGGATTTGTATTTCCATCTGTTTCAAGATTGGAGCCTGTGTTCTGCCCGTTATTCTTGGGATACACGCTGGCCCGAGTATTAGCATAAACCCCAGTACGGGAGCGGCCAGTATAGGTGCCTTGATCAGTGTTCACACTGTCACCTTCAGTGTGGCCGTCTGGACCAGCGTGCTGGCGCTCATGTCTCCGCAGTGCTCTCGCAGCAGCAAATCCACGACCGCAGACTCTGCAGCCATATGGCCTCTCACCAGTGTGAGTTCTGCGATGACGCTGGAGTGCATCAGCTCGCCGGAAAGCGGACCCACAATCTGGGCAGGGAAACGGTTTCTCACCGGTGTGGGTGCGAATATGTGAAGCCAGATTGTCGGCACGAGCAAAGGATGCCCCACAGACATCGCATGGAAACGGTTTGTGCACCAGATGAATGAGACGATGGCGGCTCAGGCGACTTGCTTGCACAAACACTGCCCCACACACCTGCAAAGCAAGCAACCACTTCATTAACGCATTCTAAATTTCCACTGACAACTTATTTACAAACAGATAGAAAATTAAATCAAATAGCCATCTTATGTACTTGCAAAGAAAAAGTAAATCCATTGATTTTTCATATTTTATTCCTCATACCTGTACGTCCAAAGTTGATTTGGTAGATATAACCTGTTTCCTGAAATGTGACTGACTAATAAGTATATCAGAGAAGTTTCACAAAATAGCTAATTCAGTAGATTATGAAATTACACAACTAAAATAGAAAGCAGTGAATTGTAATATACAATGAATTGTTCAGAGAAAAAGGTTTTGTTGAAAAAAAAAATTATAAATTTGCAGGCTAAATTTACATTGGTCAACAAGGATTTAGGTTCTGAAGAAAATACATAACCTGGAAATTTTTATTTCCTATGAATCCAAAAATGCTGCCCTTTCCTTTTTAATCTTACGTATAGATTGAAAGAAATTTTCAAAGTGTTCAATTAAAGTCAATTTTTCACAATACTAAATATTAGATGCTCTGAAAATAAGAACTGGTTCCTCTATAAAAACTGCCTGCCTGAAAGGTGGAACTCTTGTTTTATCCTCTAAAGAAATCAGTTGCAACGTACAGTTATTCAATAAAGTAATCAGGTGTAAAGTAAAGTTATTCAATATGTTAACAACTCAAACCCATCTTCTGACTTATTGTTGACTTTCTTTAAGTACAGTGTACATTTGTGTTCATAGTGCATACTTTGACCCAGAGTTGTTCTGTGAAATGAATGCATTGTTTTCTAAATTGGCAGATCTAGAAACATGATGTAAATGAACATATGCATCAGATTGTTTAATAAACAATGTATAATGTTGTTCTGAAAATTCAGGTGATTTACACAAAATACTGCTGTGTTTTGAGTTATCAGACATTTGAGCCAGTTCTTTTATTTTATTCTTGTTGTTGAAAGAAATCATCTTAACTTTTAAACCCTATTAATAGTTAAATGAATTTTAGTGAAATTAAGTCCATAAGGAACTTTGAAATTCATAATTTTATTACATGTAGAGTTCCCTGCTAAGCTCATAAGCTGCTGTTCTGTGTTTTGCATACCTCACAGGAGTATGGAGTATCACCCCAATGCCAGCGTAGATGGGCATTCAGGATGTCACTACGGCAGAAGGCCTTGTTGCAGAGGTTGCAGGCAAACTGTTTGCGTCCAGCATGCGCTGCATGTTGCTTCAGATGATCAGAGCGGGCAAAGGCCTTGCCACAACGGCACCGGAACTTTCTTGAAGCCTACAGAAACAAGTCATATTAACAGCCTGGGTTTTCTCACACATTGTGTCCAATATCAAAGAAAAGGACTGCTCACTCCTTGCCAAAAGTATTTTCAACAAATTTTAAATTCATCAACAGACATAACAACTTTAGGCAAATGCAATTACTTTTTTGATATAGACACTTGAAATTAATTACAAACATTCTCTATGACTTTCCAATTATCCAGGAACTACATTTTAGTACCTAATAATGTCTACTTAAAACATTAGAACATAAGAAATTCCTATTCATTAATGATCTTATAGCTGGATACTTTAATTATCTTTATCTATATTTTAATTATGAATATTTAAAAATCTGGTACATTGCATTCATGATCCAAAATCTGGAATCCTTGTATTATGACATGAATTTTAAAAGGTTTTCTTAAATAGCCAACCTTGTTTTAATGAAGGCCACGATTTAAGAGATGTTTTGAGTCAATTTTACAAAGTGAATGTGTTCAATAAGTTAGAACTGCAGATAGAGGAATGAAGAAGTGGAGGAAGTAAGTTCTGATGAAGAATATAAGGGAGGAACTGAGAAATAGAGATTAACCTTCCGCATATCATGCGGGGGACATGTACACTAATATCATTTTTCTCTTGTTGGGCTGTGAAGGTTTCATTTATTTTGCCATCTTGAAATTTAACACGTTTCCGGTCCCTATGAGAACACTAAAATATCTCCCCACGTCCTTCCCAGCTGTACGAAATTTTTACTGTAATATTCTCAAAAATAAAAATATTTTTCCATATGTGTCAGTGCATTTCTAAATTCTATGACCGTCCTTGCAAGCCCACGCCAAAGTCTGTGCAGTTACAAGAAGTTCAATGGAAATGTTTGCAGTAAAAATTGTAAATGTCTGTGACCACATGTGGTTCACAGATGTAGTAAAACTATTGAGTGTTATGTCTTGTGAAACACATATGGATCACAGGACAGTGAATGTGTTAATAACATTGAACAAAATACTTCAATTGACAATGACGTCTTAAAGAATGTAATAGTTTTAAGGTGTTTTATGTGTATTACTTAAAAACAAACACTTGGGTACATTTGTACTACACTTGGTGTTTCATATCACAAATATCTTAGAAATTATTTTCAACATTATTCTCCTTGGATTGACAACCCTCAATTACTCAAACCTTTGCTTCTAATGATAGTGGTGTAGTTACAATGTTGTAGTTACATGGCTTTGTTTACACTTACACATTTCAATTATTGCATCAGTCTCTAACTGTACTAGAAAGTGAATGTTCCTAGTTTGCGTGTTTTTGCATTCCAAATGAAAATGTCAATGAAACATAGAGCAGATAAAGTGTACAGTTTAGAAAAAGAAGAAGACCTGCAAGAAGTTACATGCATTTTGGAAGAGACAGAAGATCACTGAAAATTCTGAGGCACAAATTGATAAAAAAAGCTGATAAAAAGTTTCTACACTTCCAGATACATTCGAAGCTGATCATAAAGATAATCTTTGTGAAGAAGAAATTGTCACCAGACTAATATATAAGCGCAAAAATGATACAATACGGCAAGCTATGAACTGGAAGCCTGCTCAAAGTCAAAGGCAAAACATTTCGACAAAAAGCAGTTGTCTTATGTCTTCCTCCGAGCATTTCTTCACTTCATGAGGCTTTTAAGTTATTTATAAATTTTTAACTTGTAGAAAAGGTTGTTGTCTATTCAAACTAAAAGGCAATAAAAGAATATGAATCATAAAATTCAAATGATATTGTTGAGAAGCATAATTGGCAACCGACAAAAGCAACAGAAATGAATGCTTTTATGGGACTACTTCTAACAATGAGAGCACTGAAAGCAAAAAAAAAGAATATTTTTCCATGTTGTGGGCAACAGATCCCATGTAACAAAAAAACAAAATCTTTTGTGCCCCATTTTCCAGGAACAAATTACTTTCTTTTATCACATTTGATGATCTTATCACAAGAGAAGAAAAGTCAATAAGTTCTGTGCCTTCAGGGAAGTATTTGAAGATTTCGTTCAATAGTGTCAAAATTGTGCATCATTACTGGAGAAGCGCATGTTTGACTGTAGACAAACAACTGGTGGGATTTTGAAGAAAGTGTCCTTTTTGGGTGAACATGAAGTCGAATCCATCAAAATATGGTGAAAAATTTGGGTTCTATGTGATGTTGAAACTTAATATTCTATGAAATTGCTGGTGTACACACAAACAGAAGAAAAGAGTGAAAGAAATTAAGGATCTTGAGTTGTTTTATACCCGTCATCATCTTTGCAAAAAGGATAGTGTCACTACTGATAATATCTTTACCAGCATCCCACTAGCAGAGGAGCTTCTGAAACACGGACCGACTTTGACAGGAACTCTTAGGCAGAATAAGCATGAAATTCCAGCTGAACTTCAACCAAAAAAAGGAATTTAAAGGAATTTTCATCTACGATTGCTTTCGCAGATAATTTAACATTAGTATTTTACATTCCAAACAGATCATGGCTGCAATACTTCCAGGTTCTGAACATCATGATGATCACAGTGGTACAGAACAAAAACAGTACAAACCAGATATTATATTACATTATAATAAAACTAAAAGGACTTGACATAATGGATAAGATGGTACAGGAATATTCATGCAATAGAACTACAAAGTGATTTCATTCTTCATGAATATATTAAATAGAGCAGCAATTAATGCATTCATTGTTTGGAAGAAAAAATCTGAAGTGGAAAATAGCTGCACATTAACCAAGGACAAAATTTATAATGGATGTGGGGCAAGACTTTATCAAACATCATAATGAAAAGAGACTGAAAAGAACCAAAGGCATGACCGAAAACAATAACTGCAATGAAGTGATATTCTAGAAAGGATGTGGTGGACTCTTGTGTTTCTTTCTGAATATTCCTCCTTCAGCCCAAAGTGGAAGATGCATGATATTAATGAGAAACAGAGACAGAAAGAGTAGGACAAGATATAGTAAGTGTTCGTTATTTACAAGTTGTGAACATTTTGACACTAAAACAATAAAAGTATGTATCATTTACCTAAAACAGGAATGATCTTAAAATAGGTATTTTGGTGAAGTGTCTTCGAGAAACCTAGTAATAAAGTTAGTTAATTCTACTAAATTTGCCTTTTATTATATATTAACTGGTCAAAATAATAAAAATGTTCATATGCTAGTTATTTCCTATTTAAAAACGATCTTGCATAATATGCATGTGGGGTTTATGAGTACCCCACTTAATAATCGGCGTTACATTCAGAGCTTGGTATGTAGAGGGATAAGAGAATAGCTTAAGACAGCAGCTTTGGAGGAAATAAATCCATTAAAATCTTATCTAAAAAGGACAGATTAACAAGATCACAATGATGACATGACGACAAGTCACAACTAGGAAAGATTAAAACAAAAACACAGGTCTAGAAATTGGAAACCCTGAAAGTAACAAAATTATATATTTTCAAATTTCAATGCTGAATGTAGCAAGGTAAATAGCTTGGGAAATGTTGGAAATGCCACAAATATAGCTTTGGCACTTTTAGTTCTAAACACCTCCAAATACCAAATGCAGCAATTTGGTCATAATGTGGAGAGTGTACAAAGTGCTGAGCTATCTTACCTGAAAGCCTTTTCTCTACTGCTGCTCCAAAACAAGAGAGTCGATGCTGAGCACATTCAATGTTCTCTTGAAAGTGAAGCTTTCACCGTTCACCACTTTCATTGTATCAAAAAGTACATTTATGATTGATTATGTATTCTACAATTCAAATATGTTTCAAATATTGTTGATGCGAGATATTACCAAAGTAGCAAACCTAGCAGAATTTCTATTTTATCGAGTCAAATTACTAGTAATACACATTTGTTTTGTCATTTTTCTGTTTCCTGAAATTTCAAAGTTTGGCACTTTCAATGTGTCCCCAATAGCAGTTTCCAAAAGGAGCAATATGTTAAAGAGCAATCCTTGCCTGTGGACACTCCACACAGCCCCCCGCGAGTCTGCGGCAGGAGTTGCTGGAGTGGCGGGAGTGGCCGGGGCGGTTGGAGCTGTGGACACAGGTTTTGAAGGTGGACCGGCATTGACAGTGGGGCTGCTGGCAGTATTCAAGTTGCTCAGGGGTCCCAGGTTGCCGAGCGTGCCAAAGCCACCACCACTGGCAATGAGGGGCCAAAACTCAGTTTGCGCGGCACGATCCTCTGCAGCACCAAAACACACATTCATCTCCATGTGGCTCAAAGTTCACTCATCTTGCTTTTGCAATCTATTATTTTACTCAACTGACAATCTAAATAGTTAAAAACTTCCATTACTACTTAAAAGATTTATTTTTAAACGTTATTTTGGATATCAATTATTTAACTAATTATGTAGATACAAAATCCAACTGGTAAAGACTGGAATGTAATTTATATGATAGAATTTCAGTTTGTTGCTAGTAATTTTGTGAAGTTTCACACACAGTGAGGCAATAGAACTTAAAAAAACCCCTTTTTTTTAAACGTTTTAGAGTTCACAACATATCAGTTAATGCAATTTCTCTTAATCAAACTGGACTTTTCATCAAGTAGCAACATCAAACACTGCAACATAGTAAAAAATCACAAGAACTTACGAGTAGTAACTCTAATGTGTCTTTTGACAGTCACAGATGCTGATTTCATCACCACCTGCAAAAAAATATTTATTATTTTTTAAATAATGGACATCACATCACTTGAACAATACATATGTCACTCAAGTGACAAGATTGTGTCTATCAAAATTTTTCTATTTGGCTTGACTCAGATATAAAATTGAAATTAAAATCATTTGTACTTTGACACATTTTAGTTGTAGATTTATTCACTGAATAAATACGATGAAATGCACAGTTCTGACTAGACATTTTGATAAGACAACAAGTTGACCCAGAGGCTTGGGGTTAGGCATATTGGCTTGGGCAGATATTCAGAGATTTGAGCTTCGTAGGTTAAGGGAACCCAAAGCTTCCCATGGTCAGGTTGAGCCAATCAAGTGAGTTGGTATGACTTGTGAAAGTCGGATACTTTTGTAACTCTTGAAGATGTTAGACTAGCAAAAAAGAGGCATAGAGAATGTTTTAAGAGAGAGTAAGTTGTAAAGGACTCTCTAATCTGTGGTGCTGAATCATGCAAGTTGCTCTGGAGTAACAATAAAATTTTGAAGGGCTATAAATCTGTTACGAGTTATGATCTGTAACCTTTGACAAATGGGAGATTCAGCACAGACCACATGCAACCACAATTGGACACAGCAACCAAGGCTAATGTCTTTGTTCTATACACAAGCAAGGTGCGGGCAGACACCTCCAAATGTCTGGCACATGCAATACCAAATCTATTACTTCCTTCTTTTTCTTCATTGCAAGTACACATAGAATATTTTGCTCTGCATTGCTTGCAGTCAATGAAAATCGACTGTTTCATCAGCCAATCATTTCTTTTTGTAGAATTTGAACATTTCACATGTTATCTTATCTATAAGACTCAGAAACCATACATTAGGTCCCCTGTTGTAATTACTTGGGTATTATCTCAGTTATGCAATTCACTTCAATAATGACCTAAATGGGGAAGCTTTAAAAAATTTACATTTTACTACGTGCATATTAAACGTTTGAAGAGAGAATCAAAAAATTAGCTTAATTCTTTTTTTCCCAAAATGACGCTGCTAACTTATATTAACAGCTTAATTTTGAAACAGTTTTTTGACATTTGCTTCAAAAATTATTTTTCAATTCGTTTTTAAAATTTCCAACCGTTTTCAATTGATTAAATATTTTAAGTTGGAACTTCATTTCAAAGATTTTGGCCATTGCTAAGAACAGCAGTTGGTTACCAGTTCCAACAAAATTGTAATATATTTTCAAGGTATCGGCTTAACAATTTGCTTCTCAAGGTTTTTGGAAAGGCTGAATATGTATCTAAAGCCAAACAAGAATTTGGTAAGCTGTTAGCAGTCAATGTTGACTACTAAAGCATGTTTTTACAATTTAGGCAGTAAGCCCCCAATATGAAAATTCCTGCATTATTTTAGTTACATTAATTAACCTTCATTGGAACTAATTTACTTACAAACCAACCTTCTCGTTTGAAAGATACACTAATAACACATTACAGGGAATATGCAATTAATTCATTTGATCTTTAAAATGTTTATTAGCTTTTGATTCAAGCAGTGGTACAATAGAAAATTTGTCCTTTTGAACGGAAAGAAAGTTTGAAGCTTTTCTGACTCAGAGTGGGTAGCAACAACACCAAAGACTACTTCAAATGAAAAAACGAGCAATGGAAATTTACGATATTGGAATAGAAAAAATAGAAATGATATAGAAAAAATTAAAACAGTGAAGCAATATAACAAAGAATGTGTGTACAAAAGGTAAAACAGAGGTGTGGAAAGTTCATTGTACCCAAAGTCGACTGCGTACAATGAATACAATAAACTTTTGCATAAAGTGAACTGAAGACACTAGTGCTGATCTGCAAACATAAGAAATTAGCACTGGAAAATCCAGTTACAGTGAACTCTCAACATTGGTTGCATTGAACATAGTACGCACAACTTCCAGGAAAAGAAATTATACATTAGCAAATTCATACAACACCAAGAGGTTGCGGGGTGAGGGTTAATTGTATTTAATCACTCATTGTCTTTCATCAAATTCTTTGTAGTCATTTACAACACAGATTAAAGGTTTAGAACATACTCTTTCAAAATTATTCGTTAAAACTGCCCTGAAAGAAAGAAAACAAGAAAGGACGCAAAGTGAAGAAAAAATAGAGAAGAATTTATAAGTGAAAACTGTCTTTACAAGAATGTAATTTTTTTGTTCATTACATTACAAAACTATCATTGTTTGATAATGATAAATATATTAAAAAATACGTCAAAATGTTTTCAACTTTTGAAAAATGTTTATTATTATAGACATGTGCCCCTGAACATATAAAAAATTGCCTCGATAACATACGAAAAGATAGGACAGATTTCAATTTACAATTTGGATAAAATGAGGGGGAGAGAGAGAGGACAAAGAAAGAAAGAGAAAAAAAAAAAAGGGATCCCTCAAATCAAGTGATGTCATGGAAGCATAAAAATACGGGATGAGTACTTGAATACGAAACTTTCTCCACTCACTGTACATAAAAAGTCAAAAGGCCATTAGATTTTAATGCTCACCTCCTCACACACAATCCGTTCCCTAGTCTCCCCTTCATCCATATCTTTGTTAATACGAGGAAACACCACCAATGAAGGTCGTTCACACTCCTACAAGAATGCAAATACACATAATAACATTTTCAAATATATATACCTGCCACTTAAAGCAAATTCAAAAAGTTATGCTTCATCAAGGCATTAACTGTAACTTCACTGCTCTTTTTCCGCAATATCCACAATTTCCAAAGGATATTCTGAACATTTAAAATTCTGACTACCTTGAATTTCAAGTGAAAATCAACTGTATCATATTTCCATTTTCAAATTCATTAAATTGCAAGTTTCATTCTTTCTCCTTCAGTTTCTTGTAATCTCAAACAATTTAACTTTTTTACGAGATATTGACTACGCTCAATTAACTCATCCTGCTGTTATATTGTCTATGATTCTACAGAAATCTGTAGGATCTAGAAACTTCTTGGAAAATGTTAGTTACATACCTCATCACTACTAATGGTCACCACCTCGTCTTTGATTTCTTCTTCGTTGACGTGGGTGAGCACCACTTGCAATGGCAATTCACACAAACCCTGAAACAAAACCACACACTTCAAACTTTTCCCTTATTTATTCAAGTATTTATTTCAATAGCTGTGAATAAAAATCTACCACTGTTTTCATTTTTTTCTTCTTTTGTTTGTTCAAAGTTAGAATGAGAATTATTATTATTATTGCAAGAAATATTATGGACTGTCCAATACATTCATAGCCCAATCTCGCTATTAGTTCCCCACCATGTGGCACGCTCTTGTAACACGTTAAGTACTCCTGTTGGTGTGGATTTTACACGTTTAACTTTGAGTAGGATGATCTTGTGGATAATTATGGAAGTTATATTGCCATTTTTGCTGATTACATTACATGTTCATGTAATACAGCCTGTCAATTTAATTAATATTTCCAAATTGTTTTTGTAAAATTCCTCGGTTTTCCTTGCCATGGTTTTGGGGATACCCACAACTTTTCCAGATAAAAAGAAGTTCAGTTTTCCCTCCTGGAAAATGCCGGAAAAAAGACACCTTCAATACAAATGAAGACTTCTGTATCACAGTTGCTTCACTTTCATCAGGTCTGATAAGAAAAGCCTGTATCCAAGGATGAAATAAAATATTTTAATTACAAAAATTTACTATCAAAATCATTCTAATTGATTACGGTCAAGCAGCATTAATTTCTTTAAAAATAGTGGTGCTACAGAATGGCATGGACTTTCTCGTATCAATTTTCTATTTTTTTTGGTCTGGGCTAGATTTTCATACTTGCCACATACTCTTGCCAGCTGCAATCTATCGCCGCCCAAAGTAAATTTTCCCCCCATTTTTTGTTTTCCTAATAAAACCAAAAGAATAGTCATTTTCTATTTTTTTTGGTCTGGGCTAGATTTTCATACTTGCCACATACTCTTGCCAGCAGCAATCTATCGCCACCCAAGGTAAATTTTCCCCCCATATTTTTTTTTTTTTTATTTGTTGCGTCTACATCTTGACGCAACGTGTCTCCAAACCCCTTAAGGGGCGTTGAGCGCTTTACACTTGGGAGTAATCCTCCATTAATGTGCTTTTACTTTTTAATAATTGTCAAGTCTCATCACGTCGCAGTCAGTCAGTCAGTGCCTTTTATCCCTTCAGCCAGGGGCACGACGCCGTTAGATCCCGGAGTTCCTGGCCGGTCACCCAACCACGAACCCGTGAGTCTCGAATGCGCTTAACCTTCGTGACTTCACGGAGTGTAGTAAACGAATTCGGCTAGCGCTGCCGGCTTTTTGTTTTCCTAATAAAATCAAAATATTACTTAAAGAATAGTAAAACTTTGTCCTAAATGGTAATATTTATTGAAAACTTTGAAGACAGTCGTTAAAAAAATAGTGTTACTGTAAAAAATTTGAAGCTGTTATTCACAGAAAATTTTTGGTCATTTGAAGCACTTCCACTCACAAATGCAATAACGAATACAAATCTCTGGAAATGTGCTTATTAACAGTGTGAGAGATGTTAAAAAAAAATAACATTTGTGGAAAATTTTGAAAATGTTCCTGGAGCTTCATGTAAACAAACCCTCAAGTTTTAAAGAAAGTTTTTCAAAATCGCACCGCCTTGAGTTGACCCAGATAGACCAGGAACCCATCTATTTTGGAACAAATTGTACATATGGTTTAGGCGCTAGTGGTGTTCACAGACGGATAGACGTTTTGAAAAAAAAACAAAAACACTTCTTCGATATCAAGGGAAATCAAAACGTGCATTTCCGTTGAAATCTTGAAATCCATTTTCCGCAGCATTACATGACTTTCTCTCTACAACGTACATTACTCCGTAAATATGTACGTATCCAAGAAAGTAAAAACAAAAATTCAAATATTATCAATAAAATTTTAAAGTTGGTGGGTGAATTTCATTTTCATTAAATAATTTATTTGTGCTTTCATACAATTTTAGAACTCTTTTTAAAAGACCAGGGCACAACAAAGGAAAAGGCAGAAGTTTAGATACCTGAAAAAACACTGACAATTTTTTAAAAATTATTATTATCGTTGTTATTGTTATTAAAATTTAAACTTGTGTACTTCAAATCTGCTCACCAAGGACTCGCTGATAAAAAGAATTGAAACATCAGAATAATTATTTTCTTGTGCAGCATTTAAAGCTAAAATGAAGAATTTTTTGTATGAACTGACTACATGGAAATTTCTGTGATACTGACATATTCATCTCTTGAAAGTGTATGATAACTGAATGATATCTTCATGTTTAAGGCTAACAAGTAGGGATGTGCTAGGTTTATTTACTTCCTACAATACAAATTATATTAGGAATCCTTTTATACAAAACGAAATTGAATGCAGAACTGAGCAATACTATGTCTATGTCATGTCTCGACAATTCCTCTCCTCCATAGAATAATAAATTATTGTTATAAGACCTAAAAATGAGTTTGAAAGCTGTTAAAAGTTATGTTAGATTTGTAGAATTCTCAGATTCAATTGATTAGGTATGATGAATTATTTTATTGTGCATGTGTGTTCACTATAGTGGCCTTAAAATTATTTTTTCTACAGAGTGATGAAAACTTTCCCAATAAAAAAAGGTGGAGAAAATTCATTTTACCATTTCTTTTAAATTGCAAAACCATGACGCAAGTGAATTTTTGAAATTTCCTGACCAGACGAGTCTTTAGATTATCACATTTTTTAAATTAAACAACCATTTTTCAATTCAAAATTATATTTTCATATGATTCTAAAGTAAAAGTTAAAGTTTAATTAAAGTCTTAAACTTATATATTAAGGAACATTTATAAGTTAATTATATATTATAAAAGTTAATTAAAAATAAAAAAACACGTTATTTTTCTATGAAAATACAGTAAATTGAAAAACATTAACATGGCCATTATTTTCATTTTTATCAGAACAATTGAGTTTTTTATAGCTATTAACACACCTAGAAATGTTATAAGTGTTATTACTGCCGAGGCCAGAAGTTAAAAATCAAGGCAGAGCATAGCAGAGCCAAGATTTTTAATTTGGGCAAGGCAGTAATAACACTGTAACATTTCATGGTATGTTCAGCATTTTATCAGTCACCATAAAATCTCACGGATAATGCAAACATTTACGACATTACTGCAATAGTAAACACATGAATTCTGTTGCAACGGCATGTAAGTACAATATTGTGGAGTTTTGCTTGCATACATCTACATAAACAATGTTCGTATACTGTGGTTCAAGAAAGATGATGCAAATAATTCTCCTGAACCTAAAGATGCCTAAAGAAACAACATTCGGTTAGGAAATTGGCGCATTGACTTCCAGTGGCAAAATCTTCACATTGTCAGTCCTAACGATTACCAGAGTAGTTTCATTTGGTGGAATGTGAGGAAAATGAGGTTAATTTACCTAATACAGATATTTTGAATTGTACTATTAATAATATTACAATTAAGAATAATTATTCCCCAAACCAATGTGAATTACTTCTGAATTGTCTGCATCTGATTTGTTTTGTACATCGCCATGTTTTTTTCTTAACAAACATTTGACTTATGAAGCTAAGTATGTTAAATTTCTTAACATACAGGTAGCTACAAGTGCACTTAACAAACCTGCCAGGTTGTATGTCAACAGGAGTTAAAGACGCATGGGACTGATAAATAATTTGTCTATGTCACTGGAATTCTCTTAATAATTATGTAATAGATATTTAACCCACTTTTTTTCATGAATTTCAAAACTTTGAGACAGTTATGGAAATCTTGTTAAAAAATGACACTGAAATGAATTTGCTGTTTTTTCATTGTTCAGAAATATTTTCACTGGTTTGAAGAAAAAAATTTAAGGACCCTAATGTGAACATTTTTTTATATGATGTATGTATTGTCTACCTTTACAGTTAACAGCAAATATTGTGTGTTACAACTTTGACCATTAGAATCATTTAATAAGATAAAAAAGAACCCTTCAAATACAACTCTAGCTAATATGTTTGATGATCTTAAAAAATCTTCTAACAAGCTTCCTAACAAAAGTATTTAGCAACATATATTCACTGCAGTTGGATTTCTTCAGTCACAAGCACTCAGTCATGAAAATAAAGTTGTTGTTGTTGTTGTTGTTTCATGGCCAAGCACGCAAATCGAAACCCTACAATTTAACATGTTTCCTGAATGAACTGTGTTGAGTAGGGTTGACTAAACATCAAGTAAGAGTGCATGACTAATACAATATTTAGTAAAGAAAGAATGAAAGATTCTATTCCACAAACTTCTTAAGATGAACACAATTTCTGAATAATTTAAGTTTGAAAAATAACTGATGAAAAAAAATTTATTTTTTCCCCCCCTCATTAAACTTCTTCTCTTCCAACTTCTCTGACTATCCCAGTTTTACTTATACCCTCTTACAACCACAACAGTCCTCAATGAAATTACCAAACAAAAAAAACTAAATTGAGTTTTTTGAGAAGAACCTGACAATATAGCTGACCCACAGTTTATCCAGAGCATCATCTATCTCTTTCTAGAAGAATGTACCTGTTATGAAAAACTTGAGTTTTTTAAGTAGTTATTTATACTTTCTCTTGCTACAAATTTTTCCACATGGTACATACACATTCCTGCCATTCAATCACCCTGTAATCGCAGATTATTAAATAGAGAACAGTGAGAGTTGTCACTCTTTCTCTTTAGATTCATTTAGGGGGTGCTTCAACAGGATTTTCATCAAACCTGCACGATTGCAAAGGGGCAAACTTGCCAAGTGGAATTAAGGTAGTTAAAAACTGCTTAAGAAAAATAAATGTACCAAATCCAATTTGTAAATCGCATCAGTCATTATCCCTGCATTCGACAAAATTATTTACTTTTAAAGACGAAATGGAGTTTGGTTTTTTACAGAATGCTTGGAGCAGTGGCTTATACAGAAATTAAAAAGCCTTATATCTACTTGGCTGTCCAGAAGTTGCGTCCTAGAAACAGATGCCAACGTTTCAATCATAATGCTGTGACCTCCCTCCTATCCACACCAAAGTTGTTCATATTCCCTCAAAATTCAAATATTACAATTAAATTTTTTTCAAAATCAAGTTAATTCGCCTTCAGCTCATCATTTCTCTAGCTTACAAAAATTGTAAATGAGGGTTATCCCTACGGTGCCTCAGTTCCTTTCATTATAAAAAAAAGACTGGCATTATTCAATAAAACTGCACTGTGCAAAAGATTGAAATGAAGTGAAGTGAAAAGTTGAAATACAGAGAATGTGAGGTCTACAAAGAAAACATATTAAGCAATTGCGACTTCTTGAATGTAATATTATTTTAATTACGAGGGTTATATTACATTTACACAAATTGCATGTGATAGGCTTAAAATTAATTTGTCTGCATACAAAATATTTACTTGAAGCACAGTAATTCTAGTTCATTACTTCCTTACATTTGAAAGTAACACAGGTCTTCTCTAATCATAATACAAAATTTGTAGAAAAACAGGTACTGCTTTCATTACAACAAATGTAATGATTGATAGTTAAGAGCTAATGATTACTTATATAATTAATTTGATAAAAAGGTGCCAAATATCAATTTAAGTTTGTTTTATTTACCTCATCAAAACCATTGTCTTCGCCCTGACCATCATCTTTCGCTTCTTCTTTGATATGAGAAAACATCACTTGCGACGGTTGTTCATAAGCCTGAAAAAGAACAAAGCTTTCGATATATCTACGATTCCACTTTTCCGCACTTTTTTAAGTTTTATGGAGTCACAAGAACTGTTTCACAAAGTCTTTCAAATATAATTACCATGCTTTATTCTTTGGAAACGTAACTACACGACGAAAACGCTCATACCAAATAATCTGACTACGTTTCAGAGGCATCTCCAACTTCCGATGGTCGATGTCAACTGTCAACTCACCTCTTCTTGGGTTTTCACGACGTTTTCTATTCCTATCGAAACGCTGTCCATAAAACTTGCGATGTCACTATAGTAAGAACAGGTGAGGATACTAATGGTACCCTCAAACCTCCTACTTGCACATGAAAGTAATTAGCACACCAGACAGGAATAAAGCGGGTATAAACAAAACAAACTGCCTGAATGGGGGGGACGAGTTCCTTCAGAACGAATCTTTGCGTATGTCAGAAAAAAAATCGGATCTCGGAGGCGAATCACGAACCAACCAATGAAAGATGCGCGTATTTCGAAACGCTAATTCATAGTTTGATTCTAATTTAAAGTAAAAAGTAGTAAAAATAGTAAAAATTCATAATTTGATCATCGATCAGAGTTAGAAGTCTTTGAGAATCTACTCTTGTCGATTCCACTATTTCTTTGATTGCTTATTTTTCAGAAGAGGTTAATCCGAAAGGGTTGTTATTGTTGTAGACTCTATATAATATATTCACTAAGCGATTTTTCATTTTTTCCACACCGTTTCTAGACGGTTTCGATCGCACTTTTGATTGCACAGCTCACAGATGTATTTTTGCCTAGGTTCATGGATATTTCTACTTTCTTGACTTACGAAGTTCATTTTTACTTACTATGATTTGCACCAAAGCAAAAAATTGTACTGAAAGAACCTCATTCAAAGTAATAATATTCTGTGAATACCCTGAATAAATGTTTATTTTTTTGCATTTTTGCACTGTATTTTTTTTTTCAGCACAATTAGAAATTTCATGAGGAAATTAAAAACATCATTAGACTTTGAAAAGGGATCTTGGACAAGTTTGATAATATTGAGTGATAGTTGCCACATTACATTTTAAAAAACACTATACCATTCTACTTAATGATTTCTACATATTTCATCTTTTTTCCATTACCCTTAAGAATGCTCTAAAAGGATGTTGAGAAATCTTGTCTATAAAGAAATTTTTATGACACTTTAGAATGGTTTATATATGCCTCATAGAAGATGGAATTGTTCTTTTTCCGAATATTGTCCCATTATTTTGAAAACCATTGTCTCTATTTTGGTTTGTCCTTTTTTTCCTACAATAATGCAGGCTTTGTGCATTCCACAATGTGTTCTGCTACGTTTAATATAGAGCATGGCAGGAGATCAGTATTTTCCAAGTCATAAAATTTTAGTAGATACTTTTGTGTTAGAAATTTTGGCTGCAAGTTTGAAAAATATGGATTCCAAAAAATTAGAAAAATCTGATTTAGTGTGCAGTATTCTTGACACCAATGCAAGTTTCTTGAAAGATTTTTTTCTTGCATGGGCTTTTTAAAGTCAGTTGAATCAAAGTCATTGTTATACACATAACATATTGACATCATTTTGTTAAAAAGAAAAAGTGATTTGGAAGTCTTGTAAAACATTAATTAATAAGAAAATAGTGTTGACATATTCAAAACTCTTCCACAGATCTGCTTTGTAAAATGTTGTATGATTGCAACTTAATTCTTTATTGCTACTAAAAACAATAGTTTTATGGTTGCTACATTATTTAAATTAGAATATGAAAAATAACAATACTCACTGTATTCTAAGATTGTACTTGATGTGGTTTCTTCAGAGACTGGAATGAAATCAAACAATAGTGTCAAAGACTGGTGCTCTTAATTTAATTTCTTGTAACTAAATACCTATAATTTGTTTGTATTTTGATATCACAGGTTTTTTTGAAGAAAATAATAACTAACTTCACAGGAAACTTAATTCCCACAACTTCTGTGATGATATTGCTGAAAAAACCATTGGCTGATGTTCTAAAATGCTGTTTGTCCACAAATGTAAGGCTAAGTGTTTTTGTGGAATTTTAGATTTTCACTACCAAATATTATGAAAGGTCCCCAGAAAAGAAAACGAGACAAGCAATTTTGTCAGTTTTTATTTTGCATTATGTTAATTTTTTACTCGTATTTTGCACTTTTAAAAAAAATTTGTACCAATTTTAAGAGACAAGTGAAAAACACAAAAAAGAAGGGGACGGACTTATTCTAACCACTAGTAAAAGTTGTTTTTGTCAACCTGTGTTGTAATAAAAATACCAAGTAAAAGAGAATATCCTCTTATTCAATACTTGCCGGTTTTGTGATTTCACTATTTCACAAGAAGAATCAGTTGTCACATATTTTTGTTACAAAAATGCATGAATCCTATTTCTGATTCGCATTCTGCACTTCAAAATTCTGACAATTGTCAACTGATATCATCTAGGTTTTAATCATTTGGAATAAGTCTACTTTCAGGGCTGTAACTAGAGGCTCAGGGGCCCTGAACAATACATGAAAATGTGCATCCCTCATTGCTTCTCCCAGCGTTAACCACATTTCTAGTTATGGTTGATAATTTTCTTACTAATTAAAGTAATTCTATACACTTTTATCAAATATATTTTTGCTAAATGTCCCTGTGCACTCTTATCATTTTATATGCTTAATCCTCTTATGAATTGAAAATATAAATATTTCAAATTGGCCTAAGCAATAGCCAACAATTAAATATAAATATTTTACCATCATCATCATGAACTGCATGCATTTAAGTATGATCCTGTTTCGTTTGTGATGGGTTCAGTAGACTTAGTAGATTAATCTTCTAGGTGTCCCCGAGTTTTCCATCTCTCTTAAGTCTTCCAATTGGCTTATATTTCCAGATGAGTTTTAGTAGTCTTTACTCTTCATCCTGCAAATGTGTTCTTTCCATCTCTTTTTGATTTTTTAATCTCCTCTATTAGATCTTTGGTTTTTAGTTTTCTTCTGATGTCCTTGTTTCTCAACCTGTCTTCTCATGACTCTTAAGAGGTGTCTTAGGAATGTCATTTGTGCTGGGTGTATTTTCTGCTTGTTGTCTTCCTTCATTATCCATGTTTCTGAACCATATAGCAGCATTGGTGGTTATAGTTATATGAAGTTCCAGTTTTCTGGTAGAATCCACATCTTTCCCAAAGTGTCTTTTAATGGTTCCACACATTCTGTAGTAATTATGTAGTTTTCTCATGATGTCTCCTTGAGTGTGGTTTAATACATTGATTCTGTTTCCTAAGTAAGTGAATGCTCTTACTTGCTCAATTTATTTATTAAATATTTTTTTGTGAATTGCAACTTTCCAATTTTTTAAAATAAAATCTCCCAATATATATTTTCTCCTAACTTGTTCATTATTAAAATAATTTAATTATTGATTTACTCTTGCAGACATTAACATTCATATTATTTCAATTTAAGGAGATTTATAAAGAAAAATCAAATAGAACACCACAAATCAACCATTTCAAAACTATTTATTGTAAACAAACATTTAAATAAATAATAATTCTGTAACAGTGAATATTTCATTCTCAAATTTACATAGAAATTCGTGGTACACATTTTCACATCTTCTTGTTTTTATAAATTAGCACATTTAAAAAATTTTGTTGGAACAAAAATAAACTGAAGACTTACAAAACAATAATGAAATTTATCATAATGCACAATACTTAAAGAAAATAAACATAAAATAAATCAAACATGAATGCTGTTGTTTTCTGAAATGATATTTTCACAACAAAAAGTGGAACTTCAGAAAACTTCATTCAATTATTTTCATAAGAGCCTTAAAACATATTTGCTAAGAATTTACGTGCAGTTGTCTGAAATTTTAAGTACATACATAGTACCTTTGTAATACACAGTTAAATCTATCTTGATATTCTACATGACATATCAATCAAGAGATGTGCTTTGATAACATTACATGGTTATGATTGGAATATAACAAACCACAGAGAAAAGAAACATGAACTACAAAAAAAAAAAACAATGAGATTCTCAGGCACCAGTAACTCTGAGCTAGAAAACAATTCACATTTGAATAATTATATTCAATCTGTTGAATAGGTGTACTCCCACAAAACAAAATGGTTTGTATCAGTTTTCAGCAGAAGATGCTGGATGTATTCAGTTTCTTAAACATTTTATTCAGCATGATTGCATGAAAGTGGTGACAGGATTGCAGAATATTTTGTCACAACCCACACAAGAGCCCATGATACACTGAGCAGGATTAGAATTTGAGCAAAGGCATTGCCTCCCAATCAATAGGCCCCAAAAAACCCTTCATACTATATTTACCAATCACCCCTATCCCATTTAAATACCTACTCATATACCTTGAGTTTCCTTACATTTCATTTACTGCTTAAATATCATGTGTATCTCTCACACATGCCGTATCAGCTGCCATTTTGCAAGTAATAACTTGAATGTAGGCCAATTGGAAAATAAATGTTTCTCTCAAAATTTAAAGAATTGAATGCTCAAAAATGTTTTTGCCATTGAGAATATGTTAAAGATCATTCTTTCTGTTCGGTTACTGTTTAATTTTTTAAATTTTTGTACATACAGTACATTCTCACAATTGTCATGGAGAATATGTACACATTTAAAATACCAGAGGAAGTATTTCTCATGAGATTGCTAATGTTGATGATCCAGAAGCTGGTTCTCTGTTCACCATGTTTTGGGAGTGTGCTACTCAACCCCATTTGTATGGAGTTCTGCATCTTGCAGGGAGCCTCTTTCTTCCATTAACCAAAAACCTGTTCTTTGGCTTTTATACACACTCTTGAACCGGTTGCCTGCACATTGATTCAATCATGACTTGATATATTTCTTTGTCTTAATCACTCTTCAACTAACACAAGTCATTTCCTATTACTTCATTTACTGTTCACCCTCACATTTGAGAGGTTTCCCAAACCTCCTGCATAACCGTTCGCAACTCATGAAGCTTGTCTGACTTGTTGAGATGCATACTGTATTAAGACAGCTCAATGACAATACATCATTCCTGCGATTTGGAATCTTTCCCATTATCTCTCTGCTTCAGCTACCTCTGTGTCCTCTGTCTTACAAAGCCGGTCAATGATGGTAGCCGGGATTCTCTCCGACACCATTATCTCAAAGACCTGTCACATAAGACGGATCGCCATCTGTCACATCCCCATCAGTCTCTTCATATTCTGTTTTAATCAACTTTTCGCTCGCGGCCCCACCCATCTCCGCGTCCTCTGCCTCGCCAGGGCCATCCCTACTCGACTCGGCCGCGTCCGCATCGGGGTCGTCCTCGTCCCAGACGGGGTCGAGGCTCTCGGCCTTGACGACCAGAGACCCCCACCATCTCCTGGTCGTCCGACTCGTCGGACTCGGCGACTTCCGTCTTGACCACGGCGGCGGCGGCGGCGGCGGCGCACTCGGCCTCGGCGTCGGGCTGGGGGTCGGGGCGGGGGGCCGAGCCCGTGGGGCTGGTGCGCCTTGGCGGCGTGGCGGTAGAGGTCGCTGGTGCGCGCGAAGAGGCGCGGGCAGTGCGGGCAGGGCAGCGTGCGCTCGGGCGGCGGCGGGCGCGGCGGCGCGTGCGCCCCGGCGTGCTTGCGCGCGTGCGTGCGCGCGTGGTTGTCGCGCGCGCCGCGGTGCGCGAACGCGCGCCCGCAGTGCGCGCACGCGAACGGACGGTCGTCGGGCGTGTGCGTGCGCTCGTGCGCCGTCAGGCTGCCCAGCCACGCGAACGTCCTGCGGACACACATACAATGGCATACATAAGGGCACTCAAAGTACTCCACACGGGATGGCACAAACATATTTATTTATTTACAGTTAAAAACTGTGTGTAGTACTATGGGGAGAAGTACTGGACATTCTGAAATTCTGGGGTTCACTCTCTAACCCACATACAAGCTGAATTCTGAATACCGAATTGGGAATGAGCGTCTTTAGCAAAAACTGATAAGAAAATATTCCCTTCTGTGTAATAATAGCAGTTTATGCAGTTTAGAATGTTAATTAATTAATTTATTTATTTATTTTACGTCAAAAACAGTTTAAAACTGTGTGCAACGTGCTACGGGGAGAAGTGAATTAATTCTGTGCACGTTTTCAAAATTCTGGGATCCCATTCCTAATCTATATACTAAAAGAATTTTAAATACTGAAAAAATGAGCGTTTTTTGCAAGGACTGTTAACAAAAGTATTCGCTCCGATGTAATAAAATCTATTTTCAAGGGCAAATTAGCAATAAATTTGGACTATTTATCCCTCACGTCCTTCGTCAAGGAATAATACTTCCTGGCACTACTTCATGTAAGAACGATAATTTGAAAAAACTATATTTCCCACTGAATTCTAGAAGACGTGCACAGAAGTTACATTTATGTCCAGAAGCAAAACGAGGGGCCATCTCAGCATCTACTCAAAGGATCAAGGGAACTGGACGAAAAACCTGATTGAGATGGGGGTCATTGACTGACAGGCTGCGGTTCAAGACTTGTTAAGAAGCTTAATTGAATAATACATGTTTTGACGTTAGGAGCGAGTTTTCAAATGTGTTGGAATACAATAAAGCAACATTATAAACGAGTTGCATACGCTATTTCTCTGTATAACTGCATTATAAATTTATATGAGAATCAAAATTAATTTTGCGAAACAACTTTCTCGTGGCGTCTCGGGTATTTGACATCTTTGTGGTCGAGTGTTCCGTTGACCTTCACCTCTCCACGATTGGCTGAACGTGTGATGACACAATCATTCGTGCCGTAAAATGGTAATACGTGATTAATTGTCCCGTAAATGCCCGATTAAGAACGATTTCTTGCAACAGAATAGGCTGTTCATAATGCTGGTAAACAAAAACATTTATTTACCGTCAAAAACAGTTAAACACTACGGGGAGAAGTATATTCTGCGCACGTTTTCTGAAATTCTCGGATCCCTACCTTAAACATATAAACGCTGAATTCTGAATATAGAAGGAAATGAGCGACTTTGGCAAGAACGGATAAGAAAAGATTCGCTCCTGTGTAATAAAATCTGTTTGCAAAGACAAATCAGCTATTACCCTTGGAGTTCTACGTGAAGGATTGACTTACTGCAGCGAGAAACAGCAGAACGATTATTTCAAAATCTGCATTTCCTACAAAGCTCAACAAAACATGCGCAGACAGTTAAGCTATATTAAAACAAGGGGCCATTTCAGCATTTGCTCAACGATCAGGGAAACAGGATGATGAAACAGGATGATGAAACTTGTCCGAGAGGGGTCATTAACCGAGCTGAGTACACACTGTCACAGTTCTTAGAATCAACCGAATTATAATCAAACATTAAAATTGTTAAAATTAAATTAATAAACTCAACAGAGCGGACTAAATATCAATACATCAAAATCTAAATATGATGGCATTAAGACATAGTTATTTACTATGAAAGTGGAGGAAGAGATGAAGGGAATGAAGATAAGTGTGAGAGGTAAGAAGTAATGAGATAAGATATAACAAGAGTGGTGGCAGAGACTAAGTTGAGTGTACTGAGGATGGAGAGTGAGAAGGAAGGAACAGAGAGTACATGGAGGGATGGAGGGCATGTAGGAACTGGAGTAGGAAGAGACTGAGATTGAATGAATGAACAAGAGGAGAGCAAGTCGATAGTACGGGCGAGTGAGGTGGACAGATGAGAGGAGAGAGAGCGCAGGGGAGTAGAGCAGGGAAGGCCTGCCCGATGGCGTGAGCATGGGAGTCGAGCAGCTGCGCTGCGAACGACTTGCCGCAGAGGCCCAGGGACGCCGGGCGGTCTGCCGGGGCCGCGGGTTCGCGCCATGCGCCGCCAGTGGACGACTGGGAGAACGCCTTGGGGCAGTGCGTGCAGCGGAAGGGCCGCTCGCCCGTGTGGGTGCGCTCGTGGTTCGCGAGCGCGCTGCGCTGGAGGAACGCCTGCGGAGGTAAGACGGATACTCCTTGGTATACACCACAGTCTATACTTCGATTTAATTAACGAGGCACCTCAATGCCACGAGCTGGAAGAACACTGTCACCCAATCATGAGCTTCGTTACGATTTACATTTTTAGAATTCGCGCTACCGATTGGATGACAATGTCTCCGTTTTCTTCCAGCTCGTGTCCTTGAGACGCCACGTTAAATAAATCGAAGTATAATAACACAGTCCTGCAGCTTCGAGCACATTTTGGACGTGGCGCGACACTAGCGCATCCAAGCGGCCAGTAAGCTGATATATGTTTCTGTTCCTGGTAAAAAAGGTTATGTACAGAACATTTCGAGAGAAGCCCGTTAATACTCAATTTGCGTATCTTCCGAAGAGAAATCTTTAAATATACTCCAAAGAAAATATTAAAAATAATCAGAAGGAAATATTTAATTGTAATTTAGAGTGCTAATTGTTAAGATTAGTGTCTCTTTAAAATACATGTGGAGCAAAGAAAAACGTTAGATATTTGAAATGTAAGAAAATAAGCCGGAGGCGCTAGCCGAATTCGTTTACTACGCTCCGTGAAGTCACGAAGGTTACGCGAATTCGAGACTCGCGGGTTCGTGGTTGGGTGACCGGCCAGGAACCCCGGGATCTAACGGCGTCGAGCCCCTGGCCGAAGGGATAAAAGGCACTGACTGGCTGCGACGTGACGAGACTTGACAAATATTAAAAATAAAGCACATTAATGCAGGATTACTCCCCAGTGCAAAGCGCTCAACGCATCTTAAGGGGCTTGGAGACGCGTTGCGTCAAGGTGTAGACACAACAAATTTAAAAAAATGTGTACATATAATTATTATTTCCTTTGTTTATTTCTTAGATGATCTATAGATATGAATATGAATGTTAAACAGAGCTTTTATGAGAACATGGAAGGAACCTCCTCGTCAAATTCTTTATCTAGCATACATAAGCTATGGTACGGAGTGAGCAGGTTACTGACCACTTGGAGCGCTAGTGATGCTACATCTGTCAGTAGGGCAATTTTCAGCATAGGGAAAAAGCATAGAGCTGCGGGGCTGTGTCACTAAACTGTGGTAAACACATAGGTGCCCGAGAAAACCAGGGGCCCGGGACAGGTGATCCAAGGAGGCCCCTTCTTTCGAACAAAAAATTATCCTTCACCCCCAATCCATTAACAGAATTCATTTCTCTAATCATCAGAAATAACTTATAGCGTTAAATTTGGATTAGAGATATTATTTATTTCTTTTGGATAAAAAATCATGGCCCCAATTAAGTCCGGGCCTGGGGCAAGTTGTCCCCACCCTTCTTCAGTACATTTACCCCACACGGTATAAATCTTACACCATAGTAGAAAAGCCATTTCTGATGCGATTCGTACTCGCGCGCTGTCGATGCCAAGAATGAGTCACTCAGGGCGCGGCCAGTGTGCGCGGCCGAGTCACTTTCCCGCGGAAAGTGACGCCTCAGTTCCAAGTTAAAGACAATTCCCAGGCCTTCGGCCCTCGCGTTAACATTCAACATCCTTGAGTTTGTCCAACGCATAATTATCAACGCGTATTATGCAAATGCACCTTTAACATAATTTGGGGTGCAAGTTTCGCGAGAAAGCCCCCATTTTCTTGCTTCCTGTTTGTCCCCCCCACTTTTCCCCAATGTATACTAGCACGTGAAAGAATCGTAACAAAAACTTCATTTCAGCCATACATTAAACCATAACGTACTTGGACATGGTCTCTCACTCTTCTAGGGGTATCTTACCCCCACAGTATCATTTTCCCAATGCAATTCCCCAGTAATTATGCACACAAAGTATTGTTGAAATATCATTGTTCTCGGGATAAAGTGTAAACGCGGATGCGAGTACATGTACATATCCACTGACTTTCTTTTACATTAACATTTTGTGTTATCGGTGCATTTGTGAGGCAATGTTTAAAATCATAGTGAGATAAAAGTAAAAGAAAGGACAATAGGGTTACCAGAGAGCTAGTTGAAAAGTCAAGATCGTTGAATCAAAAAATCAGGACATTATACAAAAAGTCAGGACAGTTTTTTTATTAATGACTAGGGACCAGAATTTATTGTAATAAAAAATGCAACATGTGTACATATATGTGTACTTATTTTTTCGGAAATATAAAAGAAAAAATTCATTCTTGTGTTTAAAATTGTGCTCTACAAGCATTTTCTGACCATAGAACGTCGCCGATCAGTTTCTAACAGGATTCATAGTGGCTGAAAATATGTTCTACCTCTCCAATAGTAATTGCAACTAGACTTCACCACATATATAAATTTTATTCGAAATATAAAATACATTCACAGCATTTATAACAATGTTTACGGGGAGCCGATGTACAAGTGAATAGTAGTACCATATAGCGAGTGATGGATCGCAGAGGAGGGGGTTAATGGGTAAATATCCCTCCCTCCAAATCAAACAACGTGGTAAGACAATTTTGAGTAAAAAATATTATATTGTTTTCGATCAAGTAACGAATTTGCTGTCTGAAACATGAGCAAGCACGCGGTTCGACGTACAAATGTATTAAAATGTAGCAAAATATGTAGTAATAGGTAAAATATGTAACAATATGTAATTATACCAAAATATGTAAAATAAAAATAGTTTTCATTCATTCAGATTGTCTTGCAAATTCTAAAAAATATAATTGAATGCAGGTGTCTAGTTCTTGTAAGAACATGTAATTACATGGAAATCCGCTCCCTATTAATGACATATAGAAACAAAGTTCTTACCCTACTACAGAAGAGAGATCAATTAACGTTAATACTGCTCTTTACGGTAAATTTTATGATTATGGCAGATTTATTATTAAGAATTGGTGGATCCGGCCATACTTCGCTACTGCAATTACACTTAACACGCTTCTAGTCACGTGATTGTTAATCACGTTTTACGCTAAGCTCTGCAACAATTTTAATGGCTGAAAGACTCTCGCGAGTGTGATTTGGTTCAATGTCCTGGTTTGGACATGATTGCCAAGTATCCTATTGTTAAAACGTTCTCCCTCAATTTTGGGTATGCATTCACTATTACACTGTCTTGGAGAAATTTGATTTTCTTGGCCAAGATAACGTTCAAGTAATAATTCCGGCCGATACTTCGCAATCGCAGTGACAGAATATTCACGCGCTTGATACGTGAGGAGGCGGCGTGTTGCTGCTGGGCAGCTGCTCAGGGGCGCTTGAGTCAGCATAATCGCATAAAATCATTACCAACGTGCGTCTATGTGCGACAGACATACGCACATTCCGATGGTGCTATGCCTATGTTCTTCATGCAAGTGCAAGCAATTAGCTGACAAGACGTTTTATTGCAATCGGATGAACGATACACGAAATCGGATGAACGAAGCACATAAAAACAAAAACAAATATTGATTTTTATATATTAGATTACTTCTGATTCAATATTCCCTGTACAAGACATTCTTATTGTTCTTATCGACAGAAACAATGCGTTTCACTCCTAATACCGCTATTTTCTCTAACGCAATTTTATTTATTGTATACTTCTTTTATATTAAAAAATATTAAAATTAAACAGTAAATATATGATGCACATTAAGACCTTTTGGAAACAAAATCAAGACATGTCCTGATAAATTAGGACGTCTGGTAACCCAAGAGGAGAGAGCTTTCGTGTGAAATAAGCCCCCTTATTTTCCCTCGGCCACCGTGGGTGAGGCCGGCGTGGAGAAAGGGTGGGGCAGGGTCTCACTTACCTTCGGGCACACGCCGCACCGGAAGGGCCTCTCGCCGTGGCCGCGCACGTGGTAGTTGAGCGAGTCCTTGCAGGAGAAGGTGCGCCCCGGGCACTCGGGGCACTCCAGCCTGCGCACGCGCCGCAACGCAATCCAATGGATGGGGCGCAGCAGGGTTGCCAGGTTACGGGGGTTCCCCACTATTCCCACCAGGGAATATTACGGGGTTTCCCCCCCTTTCTTTTACTGGAGGTTTGCGTGGGCAAATTTATTTTGAGGCTTTTTAAACAACAAACACACAAAATAGTTCCTTTTGCAGGTATATTTATTAAAATATAACTGAGCCGCGGAGCGCAGCAATGCTGCAGGTTAGGGGTTTTCCTCCAAACTTTAGTTGGTTTTTGTCTTCACTGGATTTTTCAGGGCCAAATTTATTTGGAGGATTTTGTTTGAGATTGTCATTGTTTTATTAAATGTTAAATTTTAAAAAATATCAACTTTTTATCGCAAGTTCCCTATGATTATTGCAGGAATATTTATTCAAATTTAATTAAGCGTAGTAAAAACACTTTTAGGCGTGGGTGACTAGCTTGATCGTGGACAAAATTTCGTACCAACTTCGTCAATGTTAAAGTTGACAACCGAAAACATGTAAGACCCATAAAATTTGACGAAGTGTTGTTAATTTAAATTGAAATAAGAATGGAAGGCTGATTGTATGAAATAAAAATGAATGCTGCGAACTATTTGATTTGATTTGTTCCTTTGTTCTTATAAAAAACGTATACCTACAATATCTGTGGTTTTAAGTTATCATAATATATTTATTAAATTTATAATTGGTATCAATTGTTTTTTTAGTATACGTTTAAAAATATATCTTCAAACATCTTTATAATTAACTGTTGTAATCTGTTTAGTATTTTTACAATATTTAAGTTTGGGGGTTTATTTTAAATTTTAGCGGGTTTTACCACGCCCTCTGGGGGCCACTGGCCGGAGGCGAATGGCAACACTGGAAGGCAGCGCGGGATTAGGAAGTTCTAGCGCCACGCGAAAGGTAGCCACGTTGTGCATTAAGTCACGTGACGGACCTTGAAATCACGTCTTAGCTTTGACCTAAAGCACGATCTTATGCCTTCATAAAAGAGCACGCCTGTAGTGTCTCTGCGGTCACCTCACAAAACAGCAAAATGACCTCTAAATCCAGGAGAGGTTGCATTTTTCCAACTTTGATAAACTGATTCTTGTACGAGAGGCAGTTAAAATTAATCCTTACCAAGTCTACAATTCTGGCAAGAACTAACGGTAAATGTTGGGATGGTAACAAATAAGAAATTAGCGAAGAACAATCTAAACCTCCTCGCATAATGGAGGTTTCTTTACTCTCGACTCTTACCGGGGGTTCAGATGACTCAATTGTCTCAACTTCTTGATACATTATGCAACTTCTTTGTCCAATGCTTCAAATGCTTCTTTGATTATAATGCAAAACGCAATGTCGTAATAGCTAAAGCTCATTTGAACGTTGTTCTTCATGACTGTAAATGTTAGTCACGTGGTCAATAAGTTTGAGGATGTTGCCTGGCGCTAAAACTCCCCATTATTAACAATCCGCTCGCTATTAAGATATGACTGATGGCCTGCAGCAGCAGAAAAGCTACTGAACAAAGCGGTACACAATGAAGTAAATATGCTAGAATAAAATCATGTAACCAGCAACAAATAAATAACAAACATGTCTACCAATAAGAATAATATATATATATATATATATATATATATATATATATATATATATATATATATGTTTGTTGTGGTGTGTGTGTGGGAGAGAGAGAAATAAAGAGGGACATAGAAAGAGAGAGAGCTCACAAAACATATGTCTGGTAAGTTCTCACCTAAATAATTTCTCCATTTTTCTATTGTATTATTAATAATTTTAAACTTTTGCCATATTTTATCACTTAATTTTACAGCCTGATAATGGGGACAATCCCCGAAACTGTTGCAGGGATATGAAGTAAATTGTTACACAAACGGTACAGCCGAATAAGGAGGTAAAAAGTGCCCCCAAATCAAATCGATAATCGCAATGCTCATATGAAAGAATACAAAATGACGTAGAATCACAAAAAATCAGCCACCTAGGGCAATCTGTTGCAGAGATATGAGAAACGTGTTTTGCGTGTCTAATTTTACTTTCCTAATCTGAAAAACATATGTTATAGAATGTTATAGGACCCATTTTAGGAGAAAAAATTAAGTCAGTACTCCAATGTTCTCACGTCGAAAATTTTTTTCTACTTGAATTTGGCGGAAAATCCGTTCACAAAAATACCTTCAAATTCAACGTTTGCCCCTCTCTCCATTTTTTTTCAGCCTGATACATGCAATAAATGTTGAGAAAAAAATAAACCCGTATCTCGTATCTCTGCAACATATTGCCCTAGGAGGCTGATTTTTTTGTGAATGTACGTCATTTTATATTCTCTTTCATATAGGCATACCGATTATCGATTTGGTTCGGGGGCACTTTTCATCGCCTTATTCGGCTATACCATTTGATCGGAGATAACGTTCAAGTAATAATTCCGGCCGATATTTTGAAATCGCAGTGACAGTGAAATCGCAGAATATACAGCACTGCCATTCTCTAGCACCACTAGTTCTTCACTGATCAGCAACAATACCTTTTCTCGGTGCTCCTACCCCTCCTTTTTGTCCCCACGTTCGCTACTTCCTTTTCTTCTTCTTCCTCCTCCTCTTCATCTTCCTCAGCGATACTCTCGCCATTGATGCCCTCCGGGTGCCTAATTGGTGCCATATCTTCTGCTCCTAAAAACAGGATTATATAAGGAAACGAAGCAATCTTTACCTACATAAATAAAAATTAGAATGTCTCTCTGAAATTTCAAAAATAGTAAATGCCTTTCTTAAAATTGCATATGATTATTTGCATGATTTAAAAACCCATTCAAATGAAGGATAGCGTCAGAGATAGTCATAACACATCCTCTTGGATTTCACTTTCCTTACTAGTACAGTAGCTTTCCAGCAATGTCTCGGGATTCTTTATGTTAACTGATATCCAGCAGCCAATGAAGAAGTTATAAGCCAATGTTCTTCTCTACGTCATTGTGATGGTTAGAAATGTTTCATACGGTCACAAGCCACATGAAAATGGCGACTCAGAAAAGGAGACAACCGATCTTGTTCGAAGGAAATGGAGATAACATCAACTTTAGTGTCAGTGGGAGTTCGTGGTATCATGAAACCAGCGATTAAGTGTAATTAAGCAAGTAATATGAATCACATTGGTGTTGTGGCTTATGACTATATTAAGGAAAATATCAACCAGCTTCACCTAAATGACTTTAAATGTTATTAATTAAAATAAATTGGCTTATTTTAAAATCTAAATAATAAAATTAAAGTTGAAACTTGATATATGTGTAGGAGGTGTAGTGAATTTGCACGTAACTTAGTATTTATGAAGCTTACTATTCTCATTGTGGCTTACGAGTTTCCTCTGTGAAAATACATGTTCTCTCTTTCTTGATAGGTTCTTGAAAAAACACACGAAAAAATGAAGTGACTCCATCTAAAGAATATAAAAATTAGAAAAAGGAAAAAAAATGCAAAAGGCTCGTCTCATTCAAAGAGCAAAAGGTAGTTTGGTAGAATAGAGAAGCATACAAATCAATGTAGGTTTATGATCCTGATGACTGGACCAGTGTTATTGCTGAAAGTTCGAGCAGACCTCCTTTTATAGTCACAAAACTGAAAAGATTTTAGGAACATCGAATCCTTCAAATGTAGTATTACAACTAAGATCTATAGTGGCTACAATCCAGTTCGTCTGCCAGAAGCTGTCAAAATTTCATTCGAAGAAAAAAACAAAGTATTAGGCCGATAAGACCCTAAATTGCCATTGGTCGGCATCAACCAAGCGAGGTGGCTGAAAACGGTCATCTCGAAGGTTCGCGAAAGGAACACTTCTTTTTCAAACGTCGAGGAAGTAAGACAGATACTTCTCTTTCAAAAGTCGTTGAAGTAGGACGAATTCTTTTCACTAGATGAGTATGCGAGAAGAATTTTCTATTAGGAAAATCTAGCCAGACAGTGCTACAGAATTCGTAAGTGGCGAGGAAGGTTTGCATTTCGTGAAGATAACTAGTCTTCCCGAGAGCAGTCAAATGTTGTTTGTGCGTTACGACGAGTTGAACTGTAATTGTGGCACGGAGGCCGACCCTAACAGTGAATATTACATTCAGTAGGCTCGAGCCGGAGCGGAGAGAAAACTCGTTGTCGAAAGATGCTCGGTTTGTTAATAATTGCGGAAACGTGTGCTGCACACTAAAACGGCCAGATCGCCAGTACAAACCGCACGCCGCCAAGAAATGCCGTGTGAATACATTCAAGAAAGGAGAAGTCGATCAACGTTATAATTTGTCACGGACAATCCGAACGTGAGTGGAACTCGACTCTGTGCGCATCCGAGAAGGTGGTATGGGGCACCGTGAGGAGGAGAGCTGCGTCAGGGGAACGCCGCGAGCCGTACGAGCCCACCGCTGGCGCCGTCGCTTCAGTACGAGTTGGACGGATTGCTGCCTTTCGCCCCAGAGCGAACCTTCGAGGCCATCGACCACGACCACGACTCCGACTCCGACTCCGACTCCGACTCCGACTCCGACTCCGACTCCGACTCGACATCCGACTGACTCGACTCCGACCCGACTCCGACCAGACTGACACGACTCGACCACGACTCCGACCACGACCCGACCACGACTCCGACACGACTCCGACCACGACTCCGACCACGCCGCCTGAAATAGAAGCGGAATCTCGAGTTGCACGCAACCGAGATACGCATGACGAGAGTGAATACCCGTGAAATTAACAAGAACTATTAGAAAGTTTCTTTTAACACTGTAGAATCAAGAAATTTTCTTAAATTATCTTGATTATCTTAAATTTTAATTTGTGTGGAAGGCATTCCTAGCCTCCCATTATCTATGTTAAATTAGTGAAAACTGGTGGCGTCAGGACTTATATTCTTTATAAAAAATTAAACAGTTAAGATTATAAGAAGTAAGAATGTGGCGATAGCCGATGTTACTATTAATTCCGCGCTAGCTGGTAGCGTAGGAGTTTATGGTATGATTATTAATGAAGATTAAAATTGGTTGCGTCAGGACTTATATTCTGATCGCTTAATTAGTGTTAAAATCATTGTATGACTAATTGAGATTTTCCTGTAGAAAAGAAAAATCGCTTGTGGCATTTAAATAATAGTGCAAAGGAGAGGTTTGCATACTAAATGTTGCAAATTTTGTATCATTGAATATTTGCCTAATGAATTGTTTTTCAAATCACATCGTAGCGCCTATCATTGAATGTGTGTGTTTCCTAAGCCACGTTCCAAGTAGGGTTTCCTGGGAGAGAAAAAATTATACTAAGAGTGAACAACTGGTAGTGCCCGGCGACGGAGCGGCGGAGAGGACGTCGCACGTTGCTGGTGACACCCACGCTAGAATCTTTCTCGTGGGGTATAACCGCCCTTACCCCTCATAAGTTGATGAATGCCGGCGCGTCGCGGGAGACAACGTGTTAATAAAGTAAATATATTTAATATTTCTTAATAAATATATATTTAATTTTAAATAATTACAAAGTTTGCGTAGTAATTTACGCGTAAAAAACTAAATTTACGCGCACAACATACAATCTAAGTCGAGTCTATCGCACCGTAGAGAGAAACAAGGAAAATAACAAATAGCCTCAAATTGGTTTCACAAGATCCAAGAAAAAAGCAGCCAGATGACACACCCATTCTCTTACACCGTGGCATTATCCGCGCACGTTTTCTTGAGCCCTCATTTCGAAAGATATGGGAGGTTTGATTATTTTGTCGATAGTATAATATCAAGACTGCATCTCCTTTTTCAATGCAAAATAGTTTCTAATGCAACAGGAGCAAATATTTCTGATATCAGATTTTGTCAACGCTCGTTCCGATCATTTATTCTAAATCCAACTGTTAGTAAAGGGGTGGTGGTCTCGGGCTCTAGAAAATGTGGGCGAGTAATAGTTGTCTTTGCGTACTGACTCACCGGAACCATTCATATTGTCGGCCGGTGCAGTTTCATCGTCAGCATCACAGTTTTCACCTTCATCCTGCGGACAACAAAGAACCGTCACCCCATGTCACATAACATCCACCCTTGATGGAAAGAAATGGTTGATCTATTGCGCCTCGTTTTTAACTTCAGCCAATGAGCTTCAGGCACCAGTTTACGTCACAATATTACCGGGAATTTGATGCGCAGCCAGATACCAAAACATCTTGTTACAAGTCACTGAAAGAAATATATAAAGCTCTTTTTATTAATTTTGCATATTTTATTTCAATTATGCCTTTGTGTTATTTTTCGTTGTCACTTTATGCCACTCAAAAATATTTCTCAACACACTCCATGCACCATGACGACCCGCGACTTCATGACGAAGTGCCATGTTGTGGTCACGTGGTTCGTGACGAAAACTGGTGCTGCGCAGAAAGAACAAAAATCGGTGCGCCGGACTCGCTCAACTACATCTTTCCATCATGGATCCACCCACTGATTTATATTATTATTGGCTCTTATCCCTTATCGTAATGAACGGGTCATAATCGACTCACGCGAGAACATGGCGAACACCACCAGCCCGCACAGGGCGAGCGGAATATTTATAATTTCAAACTGTAAAAGCCCAGTGACGTTTCGATACGCGCGTCGACGAACGACACAACAAGACTCCGGTCTATGCGATTAACTTAAAACATCCTTGAGTCGGTAGAAATATAGTTTATGATGGGATTCGTTCACACGCGCATTATTACGAAAATTGTTCGCTTGCGGTGCCCCCGGCCGACACCAGTGGCGAAACTACGGGGGGGGGGGAGGGCGGTGTCCCCTCCCCCCGGTGACACCATTTTAGGGGTGACGCTAATTATACATTTTTATACTTCGAATTGTATAATTTTAATGATTTATTTTAAAAATTGATTTTATATATTATAAAAACACACACAATTAAATCATATATACTAAGAAAGCAAAGAATACTAATGTAAAGTAAAAAGCGAAACTATAAGCAGTGAGCCCCAACTCCTCGGTGGTCCAAGAGTCTCGATTTCTTTATCTTAACGTTAATCTTGATAAAATAATCAACAAATTATCTTTAATTTCGTGCAAATATACTTGTATTTGTATTAAATAATGTATAAACAATTCAGATATAGATATTTTTATATTCGATTTAGGAGGGGAGCTGACACCATTAGTTTTGCCCCGGGGGACACCAACTTAAGCTACGTCACTGGCCGACGAACTTCACCGCGGAATGTGACGCTTCACTACGCCGTTCCTAGTTAAGGACGAGGCGCGGTCCTTCGGCCCTCGCGTTAACATAAAACATCCTTGAGACAGACGAACGCATACTTATCAATGTCAGTTATGCGCGCTACGGTGTACTGCAGCTGACGCACATTCCCACGGAAAGTGACACGTCGGTACGCAGTTCCAAGTTGAGGATGAGGCTGGGGCCTTCCATGCTACCACTATAATATTGAAGATACAGATTTTTCATGAATGAAACCTATTCTTCAAAACTAGATCTTAAAATAAGATAATGTACAATTTTTCGAAAATTGAGTAGTTTTTGGACTGAAATATTGGCTTTCCCCCCCTCAAAACCCACTTTCAATTTTTTTTCGAATAGACTAACATTCTCCGTAGTTTCGAAAATTGCAAAAATTTAACTTTGCAAAACAATATTGATACTTAAAAAAAAAAAAAGCTGTTAAAGCTGTAAGCTGTTCTTCAAAATTATATCTTTAAATTACGTGAGTTTTTTTTTTTTTTTATCAGTAGTTTTCCGTAATTTTTGTTATCTTCGAAATCGAAAATTAGAATTTCTCGCGTTCCTTTTGATGAATCTTCCACGAGATAACCGGTCTCAAATACATTATAACATATATGTTTTATGTGAAAGAGAGCTTCAAATTTCAATTAAGAGTAACGCTCAACGCTATTTTCTTAAATACGGCTCCAAATTTTTCAACACAAATTTCCCCATACAAAGTGGTGAAAATTAGTAATATTTAAACTAATGGAATACAAAGATAAAAGTTTTAATAAGTTTTTTGGCATAGATGTACTGATTGGCAATATTATACTAACTACATAAATTTGCAAACGTGTTCGTGATATTTCAACCAGCAACATATTTATTTCCGCCCTGGAACCGAACTCAATCCTCACAGTTAACTTGACTGACACCAATACCATTGCAACCATGAAGCACCGTGTATGGCAAAAAACCTTGTAAGAGTAAGAATATATAATATTCGGAATCCGTAGGTTTATCCACATAAATATTCAAGAACTCAAGTTGGTCTCATGGAGATATCTGCATTACATTTAAATTGCATGATGATAGAGTGAGTAGTATTTAGTAAAATCTGTTCAAGCAGATGGAGAGAGACAACAATTGATTTGACGTTTTAGAAATCTAATAAGAGTTGAAATAACGTTTAAGTTGCAAATTCGAAAATTACATACAGACACAGCCAGTTTTTCTGTATTAATTGTATTTGCGAGTAGAAATGCTTCAAATGATTTTCAATAAAGTTTCTTGAATACTCAATAGGTTTCTGCAACAACACATTCATCAGATTAAAATCCTTTTGCGGGACTCGCACTGGCGAAATAATTCAAAAAAAATAATAATAAAATAGATTGACTCTTTTGTAAAGTGAAATAAGAAGTAGATATATAACAGAAAGAAAAGAGATGGCCTTTGTCCACCCCGGATGGCTGAGGTTAAATGGCGTGTACAGATTCAGCACCTGGGACCAAAAGGTCGCCGGTGTGAATCTCGCACAGGGATTTTAATCTGATGAATGTGTTGTTGCAGAAACCTACTGAGAATTCGAGACACTTGATTAAAAATCGTTTGAAGCACTTCTACTCACAAATACAATTAATACAGATAAACCGGAAACAGAAATACATAATCAAAATATTTCACTTGAAGCCAGCTGATACTAAAAAAAAATGAAGAGACATTAGGACAGCAAGAAGTGAAAAGGGTCTTAGCAGGGTGTTGCATGCCTACTGGCCAACCACAGACCGATATGTGAAAAAGCAGAGCCATTGCTCCAAAAGTATCTGCAAGAGAAAACCAATTGGCCCTGACAACTGATGGGGAAATTAAAAAAAATTAAAATTTTATATTACACAAGCTCAAAAGTAAATCTGATTAGTAACTTTTATTTACGAAAACATCAAATGTGTTGTCAAAATTTATTTGTTAGTATTCTTTAAATATTCACATATGTATTAGTTTCCTTTACTTTTATCTTCAACAGTTACCTATGTTACCAAATATATCACAACTTATAATTTTGTTTTAAAGTATCATTTATCAGAGGATGAGAATGCCTCCATCCCCAAAATATGATATAGTTTGAAGACATAATAACCATGGAAGATTTAATAAGAAGAGTTTACTTATTTTTGATTGTCCCTAATTCTAATGAAAAATTTCATTATTATAAATATTTCAGAATCTTTTTATTGCCCATGTGGGGCATCTTCCAATGCGAATGTTGCAGGATGTTGAACTGAACAGTGTTAAGCTGTACATGTGCAATCATTAACAACAATAGTATACTTTGCTTCTATAAGTAAATAAGTCTGTTCCATAATGCCAGGTGGTTAGGTACCTGGAATTCAAGGATGTACATGTTTTCACCAATGACTTCAGTTTGAACCAGATGACTTCTACCAAGTGTAACCAAACAAATGACAAATCTGAAATTCAACTAATTTACTTTCAAAGAGGATTTGCTAATCTAAAAATCAATTTTAACTTTCCAACATTCAAATAACAAACTTGAAACACAACTGATTTATTATCTAAAAGAATAGACTGCGTTGAAAAAGTGAAGTCAAAGGGGAAAATTTCAGAGAAATTGGAAAAATTGTTAAATATTCACTGCATCAAAAGCCAATAAAAACAGAAAATTAGTAACAATGAAAGCTGATAGAACACATTTTATTCAATTTGACACACACATCCTTTGACTATGTTTGGCTATTTGATAGCATTTGGCAGTGAGTGGCAAGAGAGCCTGCTTATTAGAGTTTAATAGTGGATGGAAATCCATTATTTTTATAAAACAATTTATTATTTAGCTAAGACTAGTTATTTTTATTTATTTTATTTTACATAAAGTACAGCAGGTTACCCCATTAAAGGACTATCTGTATTTCAATTTAATTTCAAAAGCAGTTATCATAATAATATGCCCCAACAAGGGAGTTTATGGAGTCAACCGAGATACTTCCAAATTGAAATTGCAATGAGCTAAAAAATTGTTAGTTAACTCCAAAATTTTAAATAAACTAGATTTGTGCTCATTCATACTGTTAGATAAAGGATTATAAAAGAACCCTGAAGAAAACGAGGATAATACTGAGGAATCAAAAAAGATTATTGAGACACAAAATAGGGTGCACGAACAATTTCTTGAATAATTTTAATTTAAAAAATAATTGGTTGCAATTTTCTGCTACTATCATGACTGTTAAGCCTAAACTTGTCATATAGGGATTCATTACCAATTCCACGAGGATGATTACCAGTTAATTTAAAATCTAAGATTTGAGCAAATTGTCTCGGACATTTTTCAAGTGACTTAATTAAACCCTTTCTGTGAGGAGACTACACAAGAGATGCGTTTTCAAGTCTCTATCTAACAATTGAAAAGAAAAAGAAAAAAAAAAATATAAACAACAACACTCAAAGTGCTTCAATAGTCTCCAGACTTTGCCAGTTCTCAACAGAAATCCCAACAGAAATCCAAGTGATCAATTAGTTGAAGTGATAATGTGTTCCATGTGTGGTTTAAACATTAGCCAGCAACCAGAGAAAATGCCCCCTTTTTATGTTGCCAAAAAATGAATATAAAAAGATTTGCAGACTTGTGCACTTTAGTATTACGGAAGTTCATTTTTATCCTTAAGGAAGTTGAAAACAAAAATTCACAAAACAATCACCGTATTTACCTGAATACAGGACAGACTTTCTTCCAAAATATCTCATTTGATAAATACGGGGTTGTCTTATATTTGCAGATTAACACTAGATGTTTGGGATCTATTTTTACACTGCCATTTCCTGTCAAGAAACTTGAATCCTGACATAACCTGCAAAAGCAATAAATACCAAGCCTAAATATAATATCTTATTACAGATGTGGGCAAGTTATTAGCAAAATGGTATTTAATGGAAAAATCTCTTTATTGTCTCCAAACTTTAAAGCTAAACTATAGAATTGAAGAAGTTACAAACTTATTAATACTTTGGGTAAGCATCTTTAGCATGAATTAAAGTATTAATTCCTCTGGGCATGCCTTGAAAGAATCTTTTGTATAATTTGTCAATTTCATCATCTTCATTCAAAATGATGTACTGAGTAATGTGTGCTCCATTGTGTAATGAATACTCCACATTTTGTTCCCTTGTTGTAGGATGGTTTGCCTTCACTTTCGTTTTAAGAACACTGCATAGTGATTATACTGGATTCACTTCCAGGCTATTTCCTAGCCTGTCGAGCACACAAATATCACTGGAATCCAATTCAGTCTTCACAGTTTTTGATTGGTGGCAATGAGCACCATTGTGCATGAATATTCCATACCCAGTTAGAAACCAATGCTCATTGCTAGAATAAGGCAACTCTGATGACCTCTTTATGTTGTTCGCTATTGCTATTGCCTTTTACAATGTGAATTTTGCCCGGTTCACTGAAATAACCCTACAAATCATCTCATTAGTGGAAAACGTCACTAGTTGCACCACACATTCTTTCTTGATAGCTTCTCCTGGACGTCTTCTAATATGTTGGAGGCTGTCATCCATATAGTGCACATGACAGCTCCATCCCTGAATACAACTTGAAGCAAATTTAGTAAAAAACATTTTATTTAACAGCACATTAAAACAATAGACGTACTTCTTTATTTCTGTCTCAAATGTTCCAAAATTGGGGGAGAACTAAATTTTATTTATGAATTATAAAAAAAATGACCTGCATAGCTTCCCAGTGCTGTGTTGTCCATCCTTGGAGCAACTTGGCCTATTGAAGTTGTTTCTTGATCAAAGAAGTAGTGAATTTTTGTTTATTATGGGTTCGTTGTATCTTCTAACAGCCTCCTTCTTACAGTTCTTGAGAAATTGGTACTCGATTCTCTTGGACAACTCTTCGGGGTTGAGACGATGTTAAATATCTATTAATAGATGCTTTTCTTAGCAAAATGCAGAACAAAACTTTGGTTGTCAACCTCTTTCGTTCACTTTTTCCCTTCCTCTGAAATGAGATCCAATTTTTCTTTCTTTAACTTTTTCACAAATCTATTGGCATATGCCACACTAACTCCTACAATACGACTAATTTCAGTCATGGTATTATTACTGGATAGTAGTAACACTTCAATTCTGGCATGTTTTGTGGAGACACAACTGTGACTTTGCCCATCTTCACACATTCACAGACTCTCATACTGTGAGCAACATACGTGCTAACCACCAGGCACCCTCACCTCTTTTTCACAGTTGGAGTGGGTTTGGGTTTGGGTGTAAATCTGGAATGTAGACTACAGAAAAGAATTACAACACCCAAAAATGCCTCCAAGAAAACAAAAATATTGTTTAAACGTAATGGTTGTCATTTCAGTGGATATATGTGTTATAAAACACACATATTTGCTTAGATGAACATTTCAAACCAGGGCTGCATTTCCAAATGTACACACAACACATTACAGAAATATACCAATTTTTTAACTGTCCAAGTCCATTTTTACCTTTAAAAACATAATTTAGAGTATAAGGAATGATTATGCTAATAATTTGTCCATGTCTGTAGATTCAGGGAAGTATTTTTGGCACCCACTGCAGATTTACTGGGCTAATCAGATCAATTTTTGAATGGGCTGGTAAAGAGAACTCCCAAAGACATCAATGAATGTCATTGTAGTAAGTGAAATGAAATGTGAAAATTCACAAAAATCGTGGCTGAGATTTTGTTTCACGATGCACTGATTGATGAGGACAACCCAGTAGAGGAGAAGGACCAGAAAGAAAGAGAATGCAATACTTTAAGACAGAGATGGCAGTAACAAAAATTATGATGATTTTATTGAACAAGAAAATAGTAATAGCCCTCAGATAAAAACTTTTTCATCAAGACAATTTTCTATTCAACTAGACAATTTGCGATTTTGTTTCAACTAAATATTGAGAATGAGATAAAATATTTTAAAATTTTCAAGAGACCACTTCAAAAACAGAGGGTCGTATTTTATTTAGTCACCTTCAATTCAGGTAAATGCAGCAATTCAATTTACATAGTATGTTTTGTGAACCCAGTCAAACGCCAAAGTCCCAAACACCTACAATTCTCTAAAATATTTCAGCTCACTTTTTTCTTTTTTCTTTTTTAAATTAATCTTCAAAGAAACAAAGATTACAGAGATACATCACTTCTCCTCAGATCACTTTTGTTTTAGTTTTTAACAAAATCCTCTTACGGGGAGAAATTTGAAGAACCATTGCCCAGGTGTTTTGAGAATTGATGACCCTGCTAAGGTCCAAGACTGGGATATCAACAGTGAAGATGATTTACTACCAATATCAGCATAGACCCATATTATTGGTGGTAAAAAGAGACTTTTTTCACATGGTCTTTTCAAAATGCCCAAGTATCTAATCAAGTGTCAGAGAAAAGTGAATTATGTAGAATTAAAACAAAAAGATTCATTACACAATGGGTGTTTCCAGGCCACGTAAGTCTAAAATATAATGATAATATTAAAGCATATTTTACAAATTGTGACTTTTATATAATAAAAGTTAAAGTAGGTGGCATAATATTACAGATTTGATTTCAAGTCAATGGATGACTGTTCTACAGAAAACTATTCAAGTGCTGAAACAAGTTTGTCCATCAATTTAAATTTTTACTATATTATACGTACTGGATAATGTAGGTTATCATAACAAATTTTATCCACAAAATACAGGTCTACAGCCACCCCATTTCTCATAAGTCTGAAGTAATTTCATTATAAGTCTTACCATCTCATTTTTCAAAAAAAAGGATAAGTAAAGTTCTGCAACTCACCTCTTATACATTTATGATTTATCCCAAAAGTTCTGGTTCTGATTGATTGTTAGTGATTCAACTGCTAAGGTCATTGGCCCCATAAGTGTAGTGCATGTTTTTCATTGGAAAGTGGCCATAATCTTCCTCTGCTGGATGGTGAGATCCAGTGCCAACCTACCGTCGACTAGCAGGGTTTTCCCAACCTGGTATCTTCCACCAGCAGGGCACTGCCTCAGCTGGGACAAGCTCCAAGCCCCTAACCAGTGTCCCAGGGTGTGTGGTAGTGCAGAACACTGATTCTGACTATAAGATTACCTGCTCCAAGATATGTTGCAGGATTCCCTCAAATTTAACCAATACTGTTTACTTCAGTTACCTTTGTAAAACCTTAACCAATCTTAATGAAACTATAAACTCACCTCTGTCATTTTCCATTTTTCGTAGTTGAAATCACCATTTTTATTTGTCTCCACTTCCATCTGCAAGACAAAAATTTTTCTTTTAAATTCATGTCTAGAAAGAGGTTTTGCTATGGGGCCATAAATGATCTCCTATTAAGAAGACAAAATACAGAGCAAGATGGTTAACTTGGCTGTCCGGGAGACGCCGCGTCCAGGGCACAGGTGCCAACAGGGTCCAGGGCACAGGTGCCACAGGGTCCAGGCACAGGTGCCTGGCACCTGCCAAGGACGGCCAAGTTAACCATGACTCCGGCCGCGGAAGCCTACGCTCTCACAGAGCAAGATTTATGATTTCAATTTCTTGCATTAAAAATAATTTATACTATAACAGAGGACAATACATTTTATTCCCAAGTGAGAACATTTCTCATTTGTGACAACGATAGATGCCAAAGAGACTAATTTTCATGAGTAATAATGTTTTGCAAGAAAATTCTTATTCAATCTTCTCACAACACAGGGAAATTATTATGAAGCAATCCAGTATCAAAGATAAATTTGGTTCTGGCTTATCAGCAAAGTTAATGTGTATAAAAAATCACATACAATTTTGGAAAAATTATGTTTATAACTATTACAAATATGTTTATTCACATATTTCCACATGCTTTGTCTATTTCTATTGGTCTATTTGTCTATTTCTTCATGTGAATGTTACCCATAAAGAATATGAATCCGTCTTGACTTGATAAAATGTTTAAATTTTATTAATTTTTAAGGTAGAAGATGAAAAAAAAAAAATAGTACTAATATATGATAATATATGTAAGTACAATAAGATTTTAGTGAAGTATGCAATGCTAAAAACCTGAGGCATGGAAGGAACCAAAAAGTAAGAAAATGACTGCTTGAAAAAAAAAAAGTTAAATTACAATTAGAGCCTGGGAATTTGGGCATTCTTTTACCTGAAATAGGTACACAAAAGGGCATTTATTCATACTAAAATAGAGGAGCAAAAATGCATGTAAAAAATTGCAATTTAAAAGGAGTTATTGTATAAATATCATAATTCAATTTATTAAAATTTCTATTCTACTTCTAAACTGAAAATTATTTGTAGAGGCACTCTAAATTTTGGAATAACGACTACAAATTTGTTTTGATCTCAACACTCTCTTTAAGAAATGCTCTTGTAGACTGAGTATGAATCCTCAAATGGTAGAAATGAAAACACTAATATTTTTTTCCTTCTTCGAACTTATGCGAAATCACCAGCACAATAAGAAGGACCGTATTATATTATGTGCAAAGAGCTGTGTGCTCAAAAGGAATCAGAGTGAGTGAACAAAGCCTGTTGGCACCAATGAAAGAAATCCAAAAATCTTGCTTCCTTATAGTAATTTATACCTCTTCCTTGGCCTGGAGCCCAAGATCAACACTTCTTGCCTGCTTGTTGAGAATGACAAAACACGACAATACTATCATTTTGTCCCTTGTGAGAAAAAAAAATTAATCCAATCATTTCTGAGAAAATTTCAAAATTTCCCATTATGCTGCATATAATGTATATCACAAATCCAAAAAGTTTTAAATTGATGGGGCGAGGACATCAGCCAGATCTATTGGGAAATATCAATTTTGGTGAAAATCCTGCCTAAGGTAGGTTTAGCCACTAGCATAGACAGATAGTTACACACTGACACCCTTCTGCCACAAACTTACTTTTCAGCATCGTGGACCAATAAAATGTGGTTTCTGACAAAACAGGGCATCAGCGGTTGTAATTTACCATATACAGGAACAAGAATTATTCACTTTTCTATACCAGGGATCTACAATACAACCTTTTATGCCAAAAAAAAACAATGTTGTTGTGTTTATTTGTTTGTATTTGTTGTTGTTTTCTCTTTCCCCTGTAGCATTTCATTGCTTTCACTATACTACATTTTTGCGACAGTATGATTCTATTTAAATGATGTTCAGTCCCTTGCTTCAATTTAGGACAACAACAATAAACTACTTCCAAAAATATTTTTTCATCATTTTACTCATTTTGAAATTCGATGTTTCAGACATTGTTCAATATGATTCAAAAATCTTTTATATCATATCGAACAGTGTCTGAAACATTGGATTTCATAAAATTATGATATAAAAGATTTTTGGTAGTATTTATTGTGGTTGTCCTAAATTGAAGAAAGGAACTGAAGAACATTTAAATAAAAATAAATTATAGGTAAATGAATAAGCATGTGTGTGTGTGTGTGTCCAATACTAACATGAATACTGCTTATAAAGAATATACATGAAACAGAACCGTTTGTGTGGCTTAAAAGGGGAAGAATGATGCCAGAAGCACACCCAAAGGCAATACAGTTTTCAATTTGAAAGTTTTATGGTAATTCAGGAGTTATAAATAAAGAGAGCACACATACTGATGTCTATCTAATTCAAATGTTCTCTTAACAGTGTTGAATTTGTTCTGTGTCATTTAATGCTCCACACTGTCATTCGAATATCTTAACAAAAAGCAAAAGGATTAAACTCGGTTCTGCAGTGCGATCGAAGAAAATGGTATTTATGATGAACTAGAGAAAAACATGACAAATGAAGGCTGTCAATGATAATTTGAAAAGTGTGGGCCTACCTCGTAAATTACGCCTCAAACTGCAAACACGTCAACAAATGTAAGCTACAGGTATACTTTTGAGAGGCAACGTGGCATTTAACCTGCAACTTTTAAATAACTTTACAAGGTCTCTGTAGTATTCTCAAAAGTTCATAAATTCCTGGAGAAGTAAAAACATTTTCTTTCGAAAATAAAAGTTCAATGTTATGGCATACGGAGAAGTGAGAGAAACAACAACTCTCTCACAAATTAAGCTCACATTGCAATCCTCTTCAATCAAAACTCGGAGTCCAAATCAGTATGCATGAAAAGTTGTACGACATAATCGAAATGTCACATAACCTCCAATTCGGGGAAATTCAGAACGTGACTTGACTTCTGGAACAGCTACTACACCGAAGTTCCTTACCACTCCTTACAGTCACCGCGCGACGTAGACACCATAGCACGTGGGGAAATGCGGAAGATGCAGAAAATGTTCAGGCATATCAGTCAAAGTACACCGAAAATTGACTTTCTCTCAAAAACTTAACAGTAATTCTAAAATATTTTACCTCTGGTTCTGTCTTCACAATACTTTCCATAGCCACTGTAACGGTATCCATGACGCCAATGAAGTAACAATTATTGAAACATTTCTAATAAATAACAGTGATAAAGTCCCAGTATGACCGAATAAAAAGGAAACTTTTAGAAATGAACACAAATGATATATCTTTCAATTAATGCACAAAAGCAGACCAACTATCCTTCAAAGTAAGGACCCATTCCCTGATTTCGCGGCGCTGGTACATGAAATTATGTTCCACATTAATTTTTAACGATTTTCGTGGAACGAGCAGTAAATTTGTTTTCAGAAGTAAATATTTTTGACGTCGAAAGCAACCTTTGGGGAAAAGGATAGAATAATTAACTAATTAGCCCAGTTATTTTAAGTACTTTATTGACAAATGAAAAGATATTTTAAATTATCTTAAACACTATTTCAATATTACTCAGCATTGATCACACAATTGACTTATTTTTATTTTAAAAATTACTTATAACTTATAGGAGCCAATTAGTAGTCTAAATAATTAAAGCAGTCGAAAACAACAATTCTGATGCAGGTAAGTTACAATTATAATTATTATGTGACTTAGCCTTAAGTACTTTTTACACTAACAAATCAACGAAATTACTTTTCAACTTAATCCAGTAAACGATAATATTACTTTCATAAACAGCGGTCACTGTCGTAGATTTGTCTGAACTAGTGAATCACATTTGATTTTTTTTTAAATTCTGGACATTCTAAAAAAATGGATAATATAGAAAATTTGAAATAATTCTCTGCAGTGACTTCAATATATAAAAATATAGTAACTCGCTCCCACGGTGTAAAAAATATATTTTACACGGTGCTTGCTCCACACTTGCGCAACAATTTATGTATACACCAAAATAGGTAGATAATATTGAAATAATCGCGTAATATAATTTTTTTGTGTATCTGCATTATAAACGACCTTTCCCTTTGCAAGAAATCGTTTACAAATTGGTATTTTATAGCTTGCCCTTGCCCGACCTTCCTGCCCATCATTCCTTCCGGTATTATCTCTGCCCGTCGTCTCCGCACGGCAGGTAATAGAAAGTATCCAGAGAGTGTACTAAGTATCTAATGTAGGAGGCATTGGTCAGTCCTCATAGCCCGCCTCCTCATCACTCTAACATACTTTCTAGTCCAAGAGAGCTCAATCATAGAGCAACCTTTGTTTGTCTATGCGTTAAGTGAAGAGGACCAGATCAAGAGCGTTCTAAGGGCTCTGTTATTATCTGCTACCAGAGCCTTTCCTATTCGTATCTTCAATGGCCTTTCCTATTCGTTCTTCCTGAATCACTTCTGATAATTAGAGATCGGAAAAATATGTAGTATGAAACGTCAAAATATGTTCATAAATATGTAATGAAAATAGTAAGAATATGTAATAAAAATATAAAATCGGATATATGTAATATAATAAAACAATCATTATAAAACTAATTTTTACATAACACAAAATTACATTTATAAAAAAATTCCTTAACAAATTTTAAAAATAATACAAAAGTTTTAAAAATCATTTGGAGAGCACAAATTTATGCACGCTTTGCATCATACAATTTACCCGTCAATAACAAAACCTTCATGACTAACTGAAGAAGCTACTAATTGAAGCAGGCGCGCTGGATTGTGAAAACATCCGATCGCGTCTTCATGTGGCATACCTCGTGTAGACAGCACGCAGTAATAATGTAAGAAAAAGTGCGATTAAAAAAAACAACAACTTCTTTTCATAAACAATAAGCCAAAAAATTGATCGAAATTTATGGAATAAAAAATATTTTGCAGAAATAACAAAGTATGTAATATAGTACGAAATATGAAAAAATATGTTATGAAAAAAATTAATATTGTGTTAGGACGGCGGCGATTCGCCAACATTGCGATTTTTAGAACGGGAAGCAGAAATACAAAAAATATGTAATTACATCAAAATCCGGTCTCTACTTATAATACTAGCTCTGTTGCCAACAACAAAACTGCTTTTGAAATTTGTTTCCCAAATTTACTTTGGTTATTTTTGGTGTACAACTATCGGGCTACAATAGCACACACATTGTCTAATTTTGGCAATTTTGGAAAATTCAGAGAGTTCAATGAAACAGCCCCATGTTCTATCCACGGTGATAATTCACGGCGATTTTTGAGAAAAGATTTCTTTTTACAATTTGCGATTACTTCAAGCAGAAATTATGCGAAAAACTCGTTTTTCAAAGAAATGAACACGACTTTTTCTAGAGATCTGTTTTTTAAAATCATTTTAAGACAAAAACATTTTTCATCGATCTTGTACTTTTGCGATGTTAAAGTTTTTGCAATTTTCGAAAATACAGAGGTCGCTGGAAATAGGACTAGCAACACTTTTTTATAACCCTCTGTTACAAATGAGAAAATTTAAAGAAAAACATTTTGAGCAGTTTTTCAGAAAATAACAGAAAATAATTCCTACATTATCTCTTTTCCTTACCTATTAAGAAAATTGCTTCGCCTGTGATAAGTAGCGCCTCCGTTTTACGAGTTGCGACTTCCAGCCCTTTGGACGTCAACTTACAACCCACTTCCGGCGCTTTGGACGACTTTCTTCTCAGGATGTCGTTGACGATGACTTCTAGTAGGACCGGTGATTCCGCCTTTGCCACTATCATCGCATCGTCTCATCGCATCGCATTTCAAAATTCAAAATTTAAGTAGTATATGACTTAGTGTAGGGATCACAGAATTTTGAAAATGTGCACACAATTCACTTTTCCTCATAGCACGTCATACGCAATTTTTTAACTTTTTTTTTTTACGTAAAATAAATAAATAAATCGTCTGCAAAACTCACTATTGAGACATGTTGAGGAAGTTTTATGTCTAGATGACTGTCGTTCATGATATTCCACATGATAAGCCAATTTTGGAACCATGTGGGACACCGCAGGTCATTTCGACTCCCGAAAGTCTGGCTTTGCAAATTGTTTTTCGCTCACCTAAATTACTCCTTATCATATTGGTGAGGTACTTCGGGATGTTCTTCTCAATCAGAGCATTGATAATTTCCTCCCATTTGGCCGAGTTAAAGGATTCCTTATATCGGGGGTTATGAGGGCACTTTTGATTCCTTCTTTTATTTTTTATTTTATTTTTTTCCTCTTCGGCTTCTCTAGCTTTCCTTACGACTGTTTTGACGGCGTCGACTATCGATCAACCTTTTCGAGAACGTTCCCTCTAGCCATGGATAATCATCCATGCCCACATCGTATAGACATATCTGCCAGAAGATCAAGAGTCTAATACTCCATAGAAATAATAACAGACATGGCTAGAGGGAACATGCAGCGGGTCGGAAAGACTATTCGGTTTTCGAAAAGGTAGATCGACAGTCGATGTCGTCAAAACAGTCGTAGGAAAAGCTAGAGGAGCCAAAACAGTCGTAGGAAAGGCTAGGTGTTAATCTATGATGTGGGCTCGTGCTGCCTTTTAAGAAGAGAGTAAATTTTACTTTTTCCATACCCTCAGAAAAACGTTTTCTCTCAAGCAAGTATTATTTGCTTTCAAGAGAAGTTGGGGGTAGACCTTTGCCATTCTCTTCAAGATTTCGTTGCAATCCCGTTGAGTCCTGAGGCCTTTTTGGTTTTACGGGTACTGCATATTTTTGGTGGTTCTTTTGGGATAAACATTTGCTATTCCGTTATTTCACATAGTTGCATAGTTATTTCGCATAGTTTCTGGCGCGATGAGGGTCTCTTTGATTTGCATTACCCATAAAGGGTCGCCCAATCCGGGAGTTTTCTGCCTGCAAATGTACAGAATGTCCCATGAGGAAACGTCGAAACTAAGCTCTTAAGATAATTTTAAGCATATTTTGTCCAATGAACTCCTTGGATATTCTGAATGATTGAGCCACAATAAATACTCAAAAGTTGGTTTAAAAGAATACTTTATAAGCAAAAATTTGTATTGCAGAAGCATATAAACACTCCTAAAACATGTAATTTGTTTATTATTTACAAAAATACATATATTCATTCAAAAAGAAAAATTAGCACACAAATAAAAATGCAGCCAATTTACACAATTCTTTATTTCTGGATTAATTTTTCTTCTCTAACAGACTCTTTGAAAACATGCTTTGTCCCTAGGTATGACCTACATATAGTGAAGGAGGAAGAGGTATGCATATATAGACATACTGTAAAATACATTTTGTTTTTAATATGTTGTTAGCTTTCGCTACTGAGTGTAGTAGCCACAGGAGATAGGTGGTATGTGGTTGTTATGAAAGTTTTTTAGTTGGTTGGATAGTTGGACTAGCCAAAGTTGGAGCAGGTGATAACAACAGGTGTGGCCAATGGATTAGAACCATGAAATGGGGGTTGAAGTGGGAGGTGGAGATGGAAATGGAGGTGGAGGTGAAGTGGTTGGTAGTGAGGATGGAAAAGAGCCCATAGCTTTGCCCTCTTGCCCATCTAATTAAGGAGAACATGATTAGTAAAAGGATTTTTTGAGAGGCTTCAAGAATGATGAGGTTTATTTAAGAAATATGTTTGTGGAGGTGACTTAATAAATATATTTGTATTCTTCAATAATGTACATACAACATTAACATGGGATTATTTTATTCATATATCAGAAGTTAATACAAAATCAATAAAATTCTTTTTTTTTATATATCTATTAAAAATTATTGCCAACAATGGTTTAACAATGTAATTTGTACCTCATTTGAGAAATATTTTAATGGTTGGTTCACAATCTTAATCTTGTCATTTGTGGAAATGATGTGCAGAATAATCAGGATGACATTTGACATGAAATACTAGAAAAAAGTTAAGAACACATTAGACACACCTTTTGTTCTGAAGGTAAAGTAGGAATCGGTGTGAACGTATATAAAATGTATAGAAGACTGCTATAATTTGTTATTTATTTACAGAACAATTTTCCCTGGAAATATAGTCACTATTTTAATTTCATTAACTGTAAAAATGGTTTTACAAAAACTAGATTGCACACAGCTCCAGAATAACAAATAAAATTCTCTCATATCACTGCAAAAAATTAAATATTTTAACAAAAACAGTCTTCAAGAACCATGCAATAACACAGTATAATATTGTATAGGAAAGGTACAATGGCTCTTTGCATATTGTGAATATCAAAGAATTTGCAGTTCCATAACACATGTCAATGGCAAATTTGAATAGTTGGATTTAGAAGGAGATTTTTCATCACCTAGATGCAATGGTGTCATCAGAAGCAAAGAAAGAAATTAAAAATATTCTGTAGGAAGACCAAGTCATAGTTGAAAGATTTTTTAGTTTATTCATTTGTTTCTCATCATCTTGAATTGCAGGATGCTAGGTCTATTACCTGTTCCTGATTTTACAGCAGACCTCGCGGTTTATATCTCCAGGTATTCATAATATTTCCATTTTCTCTTTAGTCTTCCGCAGCCAGTATCGCAAGCTGAATTACTCAACTACGCTCCATGAAAGTCATGGAAGTTAAGTAACTTGAGTCACCACAGATTCCTGGATGGGTGGCAATCTGGGAAGTGCAGTTACTAACAACAACAAGTCCATGAAAGAAGGGATGACAGGCTTTGACTGACTGCAACGTTACAATACAAAAGACAAAACTTAATAAAGTATCATTCCAGATATATATATGCTCTATGTCCAACACAACAACAGCAAACAAACCAACATTTATTTTGATTTTCTTTCATTTCTTCTGTAATATTTTTTGCTTTGATTTTTTCTTCTTATATTGACATTCCTTTGTCAATCCAACTGTGATATAATGAAGGAATCTCCTTTGCATTGTTTCCATTAACTATCATGGTGTAAATAAATTGATTGTGCTGCTAATGAGTAGAGCCCAGAAGTTTGGCAAAATGCCTTTTTTTATTGTTATGATTTTATGACTTTTAACAATAGGAATCACATCATTGGAGGAGTTGTTTTACTAGATTTTCATTTGGCTTTTTTGCCTATTTTAGCTTCAGATGCCAATTTTTGGCATTTTGCCTTATTTGTGCATTTTCTATCTTTTTAGTCATGTCCCACTTTCTCCTTCTCAGCACCGATCTCTATCAGGCTGGAATTATACCTGTAAGCATGGACAAAATGAAGGCACGGTCGTGTATTGTCTTTCTGTGAACGCAGAAGCTTCAGCGTCATGTTGTTTTAAAAATCTAAAAGGGAAAGGAAGGAGATACGAGTGAAGATTTTTGATATTTTTCAATGATGCTGACAGATTATTTGCTTATGAGAAATTTCATCCTATGTTTGTGTACGGCCTCGGATCTCTTTTCAGGACACAGCTGTCTGTATATGATATACCCTTCACAGTTCCTGTAGCAATTACACAAGTGTGAAGAACAAAATCTATAATTCTGTTTTCACTGACACCATTTTAAGATTCAAAAGAGAGTTCGCAATTGCATTAGGCAGAGATAACATCACAAGTCAAATTAATTCGTAGTCATCATTCCAGATGGTTATGTGCAATCAAGATTACAAAGAAAAGGTAGTTTCCTTCCACATAAGTTCTAATATATATTTAAGAGTTAGAATAAAAATATGAATCAGTTTATTTATTAATTTTTTAAATGGTTATTTGTCAATTTTTCTGCGTTTACCCCCCCCCCACACACACACACACACACACTTTAGGTAGAGTAAATCACTTTTTTCCATGCCTATTTTAGTAAAAATAAATGTCTTTTTGTCTGCTTGTTTTAGGTAAAATAAATGCCTGAACTTCTGGGCTCTACTAATGAGCTTGAAGCATTGATGGAATCTGAGAGAAATAAAATATACAAATTGAGTTGTCCTGATAAAAAAAGTTTTAGGGCTTTAAAACAGTCATAGGGAATGTGTACATTAACTTACAGTGGAGTCACTACATGATCTGTTTTGTGACATTTATTGCTTGCATTTGTGCTTTAGTTCTGTTATTGTGGTAATAGGAAAGACTCTTGAATCCTACTATATAATCTCTGTTGTGTAAGAAGATTATACAACAAACTTCCACAGAATATTTCTGTAATTCAAAACTGCAATTATGAAATCAAATTCGGGATAGAGCTCTAATTGTAAATACATAGTTTAATTTCAAATCGAACAGAAAATTTTAGTAATTGCAAAAGTGATGACAACATACACAGTAATTTTAGTTATATATTACCATGATTAACACCCACCAATATTAATTTAATACCTAATTAATGTTCAAATGGTTATGCAGACATGAGTATGACAATTGAATTTCATATTAAATTAAAATCATCCCCAAATCCCTGGAACATATACACATGTACCATTAATCAGGTTATTTTTTAAAGTATTAAAATTAAGTTATTCCCACATTCAGTGGTTAGGGATTTTCAAAGTGCATATGGGACACATATCTATCATGTGTATGGTAGATATAAATCCAATCAATTTAGTACATTGTCACTAGGTGACAATATACTAAATTGACTATGGGTGAAGGTGTTTCAGTTTGAATGCTTAGGGCAATAGTGTTGTGTGGCACTGCAGCTCTCTAAAAGTATTTGCAAGAATTTGCTTGCACTGGTAGCCGACCTTCTTAACCAAGCTTCAGAAAGCAATGGAAGTTAAGTAGCTCGAGACCCTGGTCCCTGGATGGATGACACTCTTTGGTATACCTTTGATACTAACAACACTGAACCCTTAGGGATAAAAGGCAATGACTTACGAGTTAACTTGATGTATGACTGACTAAGATCAAGGAGAATTACTTCACGTTTGATAACAAAAAAGACTTGAAACCTTGTTTCTCAAGCAACAGAATTAAAACAACATGTTGAAGATTTGCCTTCTAATATTCTTCCATGGTAGGAGAGAATGGAATGAACACACTGTCAGGAATCAAGAAGACAGAATAATAGTGTCTCGAGAGATACAAGCACATGAGGATAGACCCAGGAAGACTGAGGAAAACATTGATAGCCATTTCTGATTCCTTTGGAATGGACATTTGCCCTACTAAGAAGAAAGAGTTTAAAAAAAATGAGAGAGGGAAAGAGAGAGAGATAGACAGATGGATAAACCTGAAAGCAGTTGAGTTAAAAATTCCACTATTCCACAGGGTTTCTTCTTCCCACTTCTAGCATGATCATCTCATACTTTACTAGGGTAGTACAAGATACCATCTCCGATACTGATATGTCAAACTTACTTATCACAAATGCTTTTGAAGTATTCCTACGGTTTGTTACTTCAAGAAGTCTGAGTATGTGGACCTTCAATACATTAGCAGTCTATCTCAATCTGTTCTATTCTTACACCCCATCTTGCAAACAGACAGTTTTCTTTGAATTCTTTCCAGTGTGAGTCCGCATGTGAACATATAAACTTGAAAAATGAGTGAACCTCCTTTTGCAGACTTCACACTGGTAAGGTTTCTCACCAGTGTGGATACGAAAATGTGCTATTAAACTTCCCCTTTGTGTGAAGTTCTTATTGCAAACATCACACTGAAAAGGTTTCTCACCACTATGAATTCGCATATGTAAATAAATATTTTTTGCCTGAAATTCTTTTGCAGACATCACATGGGAAAGGTTTGTCACCAGTGTGAATTCGCATGTGTGATATTAAATCATCTTTGTGCCTAAAATTCTTTATTGCAGACATCACATTGAAAAGGTTTGTCCCCAGTGTGTATGCGCATATGTGAAAATAAATTATTTTTTTGCCTGAAAGTCTTCTTGCAGACTTGACATGGGAAAGGTTTGTCCCCAGTGTGAATTCGCATGTGTGCTCTTAAACTTTCTTTTTGTGTGAAGGTCTTATAACAGATGTCACATTGAATTGCTTTTTCGCCAGTGTGTCTCTGCATATGTCTAAAAAAATAATCTTCTCGTCTGAAAATCTTCTTGCATATGTCACAGACATAAGGTTTGCCACCTGTGTGGCTTCTAATATGCCGTACAGCAACCCCTTGAGTTGAAAATTTCTTGTTGCATACAGGGCACCGGAACAGTTTTGCCTCTATGTGGGTGTTTGCGTGTGCCGCAGCTGCTTCCTCTGTGGCGAAGCGCTCACCACATGCGCAAACCAAATCCACACAAGGATCTCCTGCTGACAGTGACTCGGAAGTGCCTGCACCTGTTGACAGATAGTGTATTTGATAAGAAAATGTATCAAATATATTTATCATTACTAGTATTTAAATTCCACTTATTAAGAGGCAACACTGAGTAAGAAGAGCTAAAATTTGTTCACTGCAACGTAATTCCAAAAGTAGGAAAAACACACACTGTAGTGTGTGCCTTCATTAATGTTGAAACTTGCTGAAACAAACACCTCCACTGATAATCATTTTCCTGCAGCACTTATTGACTTTACAACTAAGTAAATGTAAACATTGCTTCTTTTAAACAATCTCAAGGTCTCATGGTCAGCGGTCAGGTGCACATAGTTAATTAATTATGATATAATGTAATTTTGAACCAGAGTTAGAAGCAGAAGAGGAGTGGAAATTACAGTCAATTCATTATTTATGTCATTAGGATCACGGGTGTGTTATTTCAATGTCAATAATTTAGTGGAGGAAAAGGTACCAAATACACAATTTGGCAGACTTTTTCGGAAGAAGATTGAGGAGCACAATCAGCAGGATACACAGCCAAAGGCAGGAGACCTGTAGCCAATATACTGAGCTTTACTGCATTGAATGTGAAGGTAAGAATTGAGTGGTAAATGAAAAGATGATGCATGATGACTGGAATGCAGAGAAAAGGGTCTCAAGAAACCTATCAACAAGTTTTTTTCCAAAATTAATTTAAACATATTTTAATAAGCTTTACTGTAGTCTACTAACAACTTGTACAACCAAACAGAGTTGAATTATTAGACTATACTTCCTGTTTTCTTCTACCGGGTGATCAGTATAAAATGCAACCCACAGCAGGCAGAGGGAAATGCACTGGCAACCATGTTTGAGTGGATCGGACAGTGGCTGCTGATTTCAAGCAGGTAAACTGACGGGAAGTACGCTTAATCCCCTCTCCCACTAACGCCACCCTGAGGAAGAGAACAGGTGATCTCCGTGGCTACGAGTTCAAAGAGAAAGACACACACCTGCTTGTTTGGCATCGAAAGAAAATTGAATTGTCAAGAACGACGATTCTTTCGTATATTGTTTAAAAGTGAAATAAACTTGCCATGTAAAATATACATTGAGGTACATTTAATAGTAAACTTTACTTGTTTTAGTTTCATAAAAAGATACACGCTCCAGAAATATATATGTTTTATACTTTTCTGTTTTAAATAAATATTAATAAATTATAAATTCAGATTCAGAACAAATGTTTGTTGTTGTTGTTATTATTATTATTATTATTATTATTATTATTATTATTATTATTATTATTATTATTATTATTTTATTATTATTATTGTTATTTAATTAAATTTAAAATCAAAATTAATTTATCATTTATTGTGATACGTATTCGCTGTTACTGTTCCTTTGCAAAACAACAGACCAATTAATTTGCATTGATAAACGGTGCACCAAACTGCTATCTTCTTTAAATGCAATGGTCTCTCTACTGTTTCCTATGGTCTCTCCGTACCTCCAGAGATTACCGTTTTACTGGTTAACATATCCATCCACATGAACCCAAGCCTCATCATTAAAAAACACTTTATCAAATGCATCAAGACCTCTCCTAACAATTCGCCATAGCTAATTACAGTAATTCACGCGAGCAGCCTGATCGGGAACCAAACGCTCTTGAGAAGTCCGCTGTTTGAATGCGCACATTTTCAATTTTTTGCGGCACAGTATGCACTTCCATACGAGAGATTACATTACTGCTGGAGATTCCTTAATCATTTTTTCGAGGAAGTTGAAAGAACGTCTTGAACTTCCTGTAGTTTTTGCTGCGGGAGCACTGTAAACAGACTCAGATGTAAACTTTTCTCTAAAAGCTGCCCAGCACTCTTTGAAAGATTGCGTTCAGAAATACTCCTCCGCCACAAAACTGCTTTGCTCTATGCTGAGGCGCATCGTAAGTTAATTGGCAGGTATGACCCACACCACAATGGCTGAAATGCAGTCGAAGGAGCTGTGCCAGAAGCAGTGTTGCATAACTTTCATTTTTCTCTCATTGCCTTGAACAGCAGAGTTGGTTTTATAGTGATCATCCTGTACATCTACTTGGTGGTCTGAGTGATGCGGCATCTTGGCATATATGCCAATGTTTTGGGCATCATACTGAGACCTTCTTTAGAGCAAAATGCGCAGAGATGGACTGTGCACTGGTTATAAAGAGGGAGGTTCCCCTTTATCTGCCAGCCAGTTGGCCAGATGACTGGCCAATGTGGAGAATGCATTGGTCAATCAGGCAATGGGCCCCTGGACATGATGGGAGAAGGAGTCTGCCCATGGTCAGGCATTGAGGAGCAGTGTGGACCCCAACCTACTGCGACAAATATCATTAGAAAATTGATGTTTCCAGTTCTCCATCTCTGAGTATTTTGCCCTGAGGAAGATTGCAGAACGCTGGCCGAAATATTGGCACATGTGCCTACGATGCCAAGTTATACTCTGGCCACAGAAACCTATTCTTTCATATTTTTTTCTACTCACCAGGGAATAATGCTCCAATTTTCTGTCTTATTGAAGCAAGAAATCCACTCTCATTGCATGAGGCAAGGCTTTCCTGCAATGTATCAAACATAACTAGTTAACAAAGGTAATAATTTTGAGTACTTTTTTTTTTCTACTTCTTTCTCTCTTCTCCCCAGAAACCAACTTATTTAAGCAGGATAAATGGAAGAAAACATTCCAAATACATTTTCACATTCACTGAAACATCTCACATTCAATGTCTTGTAATACACAGAATAAGTCATTTCAGGTGGGGGAAAACACATTGTTTTCTCCTCAAATAGATTGCAAAATTCATTTTTTTTTAAATTTATTTATCAATAGTACAAAGTCCAGTGGGTAAACTTAATTAAGAACTATTTGAAACAGAGAACTCTCATTAGGGTAGCAAGGTTTATATGGAGTTCTGTCATTCAATCAAGGAAAGAAATATTCCTTATGACATTTTACTGAAAAATTTTTCATTAGTGCCCAGCGATTTCTTGATAATTTCTTTTCTTCTATAATGCTCAAAAGTTTGTGCTTAAATTGAGTAAAAGCATTGAGGGTATTTCTAAGTTTTGACAAAGAAAAAAAAATCAACTATTTCAAATGACGAAATACACAAATTTGTTAATTGTCAAACTTAGGTTGCAAATTCCAACAGCCATAAATTCCATGTGACCCTTTGATTGCTTAAGCTGTGGAAACCATGGCCTAATAGACGGCTATTAGAACTGCAATGCCCTCAGTGTTCAGAAATTAATCTACGATCTCCTGAGTACAACAGATTCAAGTCATGGAAATGTGCACAAAGTTTCAATGATATACAGGCAGACATCAAATTTATTTATTTTTTCAACTCCCAGGCATTCACCTTAAATTTAATAATAAGGTTAAGACAACAGAGTATTTAACATTTATATAACTTAATGTAATAATATGTGTTTTGCTTTTGATTTAAATGTATTAAGTGTTGTTGATGGATGCAGGCACATACAACTGGCTGTTTGCCACTCTAGAAAGTCCAGTAATGGAAATAAGAAAGAAAAAAAAACATTACATCTAAGGGAATCTATGCTTCTGCAGTAAAAGAAATATTTATTGATAATATTTTGAAGATCATGGCAATGTGTTTTCTCTTTCTTGTATACAACTATATAGAAAAGAGAATGTAAGTAGTAAAAAGTATCATTTTTTCCCACACAAAAGTTTGCTTTTTGGTTCCTTGACACTGTGATTTCTGTTGATTTTTCTCTCCTATGAGTAGTGAGAATTCACATTTTGTGTTGTGATCTCTCTAAACCATACACAAAATTTTCTTAAAAAATAATACTCTCTTAACAATCTGACCAGACTCAAGGCCCTGGGCATTTGAAATTGTTTTATTTGGAACTCCAACATTTTCAAAATTTCTCAAAAATGGCTCCAAATTGTTTTTTTTTGGGGGGGGGGGAGCTTATTTTAATGTGAAAAAGGCAAGTTTTGAAAGGAAAGCCCATTCTTACGTCACTTCATCTGAAGACCAATAGTATCTTCAATTGAGAATGTGGCAATTTCAAAATATCAGGAGCAATGTCAATTGGCAGAGATTACTGTAATACATACTCTAATGGCTAAACAGCTGCTGCAGCTGTGAAAAGATACGGAGACTATTGCCTGATAGTCCCAAGGCAAGAATCCTTTAAATATTGTAACTTGAGTTAAAACTGGATCAGCCAGAATTCCACTTGAATAAAGCACATAGACTGTACTTACCTTCTTTACTCTGAAATCATCATCTTTTTTCACAAGTGGCTCTAGCAACACTGCTTCTTGCAGCCCACACTCCTCCTGTGGAGTGAAATAATTCAAAGTAAGAATGGTATACTGTACTCGAAATTTTATTATAAATAGCCTTAAATCATTACATTTATTAAAACTTTTCATCCTCCCCCCCAAAAAAATTACAAAAAAAACTTGAGGGTAACTTCAACGAATGACACAAAACAAGTGACACAAAACTAAATACTATTGTGGAGTTTTTCCATCCACACTATTAATTATCTGAAAAGAATATTTTATTTATTATGTTATGTACATATTGTCAGTGAAGTCACAGACTTACGGCTAGATACAAGAATTTTTGTATACTGTCAATGTTCTTTATAGAAATATGAAATGTACAACACATCTCTCTTCATATATTATGAACAAAAGTATATTGAATGTATAGTCTTGTTCAAATGAATGTATCTCCTGAATATGGAGATACATTCATCTTGATATCTTGAATAAAAATAACTAATAAATTAAAGAAAATAGAGACCTACACATTAAACTCGTTGCATCCTACACATTATGTGTGAATACCAATAAACGATAGTTAAGAAAAAAAGATGCTTTTCAATTCTTTGATACTGTTCTTGGTCCACGTTTCGCCACCCCCAATTAAAAGGCATGGGAAACAAAACAATGCATTACTTACTGGACATCCACAAACCCAATCCCATACCCTGACTTCTTAAATGTTCTGTGTGATCTATTTTTGTCACTAAAAGCGAGCTTGATGACCAGGCCTCAGTGGTCCAAATTCTTTCGCAAACATCTTGTCTTCATAATCAAAAATATTTGTTTCCTAAATATTTGACTTCATTCATTTTATTTTAAAGTTTTAGAACTTTAAAATGAAAATCTCTTGACAATCCTCACTGGTTTTCTCATGTATTAACATCAGCTGAGAAGAGAAAACAATTCAATTGGAAACAACAAACGCAGACGATCAAGAAAAACTGTTTCACAGCTGCAGATATGATAAAGATTCTAAGCGCCCTGAGCTGATTCATGCATTTCATTCTTGTCACTATGAGTGTTGTTTGTTCATCTGTAAAGTGGCACTTGCAGTGGCAGTTATAAAAAGCTTGTGTCCCTGAAGGGCCCTTCGAGAACTTAACCTCCTCCCTTTTTTCCTGCTCTATGAGGGAAAGCTTTTCTGAATGGGAGGGAGGTGATCACAAGAAGCTTATGGTCTTCGCCCTGTTGCCCTAACAACCTCGTTGACAGCACTCTGAAATAGTATCAATATCGCCCATGAATACATATAATAATATTATTATAATATAATATTATAATAATATAATACATATAAAAATAAATTCTCTAGAAGTATAACTAAATAACATGGGTCGTATTTCAGACCTCTATTAATAATTCCCTTTACAAGTGGAAGGGCATGTAACAATGTAACCTTATGGTAAAGCCACCACTGTACTCAGTTGAAAAGCAGCACCTTATCTCAAGATTCCCTTGCCTAATTTCAATGTTCTATTAACACTTCAGTGCTGCCAACACACTAATATTACACAAAAATATCATACATTTTTAAACTTTGGATCTTAAAGACCTACACTAAGAAATTATTATTTTGATGTATCATACTTCAAAAAAGGGCCTCCTTGGATACATTAGCATGGGATAAACCGTATACAAATAGGACAACCATAAATAGAATAACTAAATGAGAAAATGATTTTGATATTGACTGTTTTTTTTTTATAATATGACTACGATCAATTTATTCGCACCTCCTTTTCATCCTGACTAGCTATGTCATTCCATATTTCTTCTTCGTCTTCCCACACTGCTTCAGTCTTCAGAAGCACTGAGGCTGGACATTCTAAATCCCCCTGCAGAATTAAACCAATGTTATTACAAAACCAAAAGCATCTAATTTTATTTTATGAATACCAATCTTTAAAGCTTTATTTTATGGACTTTTTATTGTCAGTTAACTACAACTGAAATAACATGAAGTTTAACTAAAAATAAAATTATTTATTTTATATTTTTCTGTAGATCATTAATATATTTGCAAATCACTCTGAAAAATCAATTTACATATACAGTTACCCTTCCATTCTTACCTCCTTTTCATCCTCACTTGCTACATTCCCTTCAAATGCCTCTTCATTGCAACTTTCTTCTTCATCCTGAAAATCTATCTTACACACTTCTTCAGTCTTCACAAACACAGTAGCTGGACATTCCAACTCCTGCACAAGAAAACAAAATTATTTTAAAAGCAGTATCATTTAATTTTACTGTTTTGAAAACTGGGTTTAAAATTTAAATTTGATATATTATTTATCATTTGTTAAGCACAAATGATACAATATAACTGACACTTAAATAATATTTTGTTCCTTCTTCCAAACATCATAATAAATATGCTACTAAGCAACTACAAAAAATTCTCAAACTGAATGTGCAATTACCCTTCATACTTACCTCTTTTTCAACTTTACTTGCTTCATTCCCTTGAAATGCCTCTTCATTCCAACTTTCCTCTTTTTTGTGGAACACATCTTCAATCACACACACTGCTTCATTCTTCAGTAATACAGTACTTGCACATACTAAATCCTCCTGGACAAGGAAGCAAACTTAACAAAAGCAATATCCCTTATTACACTATTTTGAAAGCTTCACTTTGGACTATTATTGTTTATTAACAACAACTTTTGGCTAGAAAAGAGCGCTTTACTCTATCTCACTTGACAATATTGGGTTAATCTTTAATAATACTTGGTGACACTGCCCTCTGGCACAAAGAGTTTTTAGTAGTACGGTACTACATTAATTTTTGAACATAAATAAAGGGAAACCTAAACAACTTTGTCTCTGGAAACGGTAAAATTTCAACATATTTTATGACAGAGTAGATTTTTCCTCGTCCAATTCCAAGTTTGCAACAAGGCCTGTTTGCCCTCCAGCTTCCATGATTTATATATCTTAACTTTGTGTTTGACGTACAAAAGTTATGAAAGTATTTTTAGGTGTGAAAATACATTGGTAATTTTTTTATGTCACACTCGAGATTAGGTTATGTAAATCATTGAGGTTTGAGGACAAACATGGGAAGACCTCCGTGCCATAGCAATTTTTTAGGGAGTGGCCAAGCGAAAGTAAGGTGATAATCCTTATTTAAAGAATAAACCAATAATTGACTGTTTAAATATTGCTGGCATAAGACTTAATAGTATGTCAGATTAACATAACATCCAAAATCCTTGTTTGAAAACAACTTGATTCTTTGTTTACACTTGGTCTTCTTTGGTTTTTTATTAAAAAAAAAAAACCCAATTTTACATTCTTCCAAAACCTGCTAGGTTGTCATCTCGTTCTTCTTTAATCTGAAGACAAATTAAAAAAAGGCTAACAATTTTATTACACACACATAATTTAATTGGAAACCTCATTAACAACACTTACAAATGCCAAAAAAAATTTACAAAAAGCATCTCAGATAATTCCCTAAATTATTGAACAAATATTTTATTAATACACAGTCAGATTTCCCAGAATTTAAATGTATTATGCTGCGTTATGACACTATTATTTCTGAAATTATATCTCAAGAAAGAAAGCTAAAAAATTATAGCTTCAGCTATAAAAATTTACTGTAAAGACCTAGCCAATAGGACCATAAAACTGTCAGTAGATTGTATTACTTGTTGAAAATAAACGATTAATTCATTCATTTACAAATTTTATTATATTGTCAATAGTGAAAACAATGTGGCCCAGTGGACAACTCACTCTATAAGGGACGTACCCTTTCTGGGGTTTCCTAATTCCCAAAAGTTATTGAAAATAGGCTGGCTTGCAAGAAGAATTTACGGAGGCAGTGTTATGAGTTATACCTTCGAGGAATCCGAACACGCGTTCATATTCATTTGCGTTTAACCACGAAGTCTATAAGGACATTGTGCATTCATCCGCGTGTGTAACTGTGTAGTGGGTGCAGCTGAGGGGGCGGGACCACGCGGGGCGACATAGGTGTGCAGTTGCGCGGCCTATCCGGTTTCAGCCAATGAGCTTCTTGCACCAGTGTGCGTCACAATATTAGCGGCCACATTTAAATACAGTCAGCAACCAAAATCATCACCACCTTGTTACAAGTCAAGGTGCCTAGAATAAGGTTACAAATCCTTGACTCACCATCGGGGCCATATCCCACGCCTCCCACACCCATGGCCGGTGATGGATTATTCCATAGACGGTACTAGGCGATTGCCTACAGTATCGGGAGCATATAAGCGACTCTGACAGTTCTCTCGCCACGTGCTGTGGCAGGTCATGTGACCTGCTCCGAAGCAATCAGCTGAAGAGCATTTGTTTACGTTCTCACAACCTGGTTCAGCGTTGCCGCTCATCTGACTCGCACGATGTCACGGAGGCGATAAGGTTCGGTTTTGGCAAAAGTAATGAACATGTTATCTAGACATGTCACCAATCAGTAAGTATTGATGTTTTGAGATTTAAATTTTTCTGTCATGTAGGTCACGTAGAGCAAAGTAATGTGGGGCAATAGCGCACTGAACGGTCAGAGTCCCTTATACTCTGTCGGTACTGTAAGGCCCTAGACATGAAACTTTTCTATATATAAATGAGTCAGGCACTTAATTTTTGTAACCATGTATTAATTTTCGAGACATTTTGAGCTCAAAAATGCAACTATCAAATTCAGTGACAACATATATGTCGAAAGCGAAAAGTGAGTTCAATTTAAATCGTAAACACTCAATAATTTTGTTATTGAACACAAAGTTTTTTTTTTCTTTATTCGTTTTCTGGGACTTCAAAAACGTAATGATATCTTGCATTAAAATTTCTTTAAGATATGTTACTGTATAAATTCAGGAATTTAAAACGACACTAGGGGTGCCATAAACACTATAAACCCCTTCCCCCTTTTTTGATCCACTCTTTAGATATCAATACATTTTTTTCAAAAGACGTTAGACTGAAGTAGTGCCCCTTAACAATGTCGTGATCACAAAACATTAGTTGATTCAGAAATACTGTAACGAATATTACATCTGCCGGCGCCACCCCGAACTAGACGGTCCTGGGGTGTTCGCGGTGTTTATCCAGTTCCAGAAGATTCTAGGCGGGCGCCAGCCTGGTATAAATTCGCCGCTGCCGGCGGACGCGAGTCAGTCCGAAGTGGAAACTATGCTGTGAAGTGTGTGCATCGCGGTGAATAACAGTGCAGTGGATTGTGCTCCATGACGTGAACAGTGGCCGGCGTCGGACGGGGTCAGTGCAGTGGACTAATCAGTGCAACGGCTGTGGTTAGTGCAACGGAGAGTGCGTCGAACGGTGGTCAATGCAGTGGACCGTGGTCAGTGCAACGGAGAGTGCGTCGGACGGTGGTCAGTGCGACAGTGCAAAAGAAGTGAACAGTGAAAATAAGTAATCAAGATAAGTGTAGTGAAAATAAAGAGAAACTGTGCCGTATCAAGAAATAATCAAATGAAGACTATCTGTACATAAAGCAGGTATTTTTAGCGTGCCTTTAAGAAACTAAATAGTTTTTTGTTAAAATAATGTTTTAATTCGCCACATAGAATCGTAAAAATACTTTTGTTTTCATTCAAAATAATACTTGACAGCAAGTGCCGACGACGCAATGCAAGAATAGCAAGCTTTTGCTATATGACTATATCGTTTAATCTGAAAATAAAATATTTTCTAAATACTGCGCCTTGGCGCTTGTCCACGGCCGACTCTACTACAGACGATCGTGGCTTGTACCATTCATTAACGTAGAACCCATACTTCAGCGCGGGGCGCTTAAAGTTAACAAATCATAGAGCCGGCAGTTCTTCAACCAACACTTCCAAAAGATTTGAACGTCGTTGGCCGTAGCATCATTCTCTCAAAATTACCTTCATATGGAATTTGTGGTATTGCTCTAGAGTAGATATCTACTCTAATTATCGATTGCAAGGAGAAATGCTGTATTGGCACGAAAAAACATTAGTTTCTAATTTGTCTTATTTGCCAATTAAACATGGGGTCCCGGAAGGTTCGATCTTATGGCGTTCTTTTATACGTTAATTTCAAGATATCTTAATAAACTATTTGTGTTTCCTGAGGGGATGTGTTCCTTATATATTTGATACACAACACTCAAAGTCATGTTGTATTCCCAAGTAGGTGTGAGCATCTTGACTCATTTTGCATATCTTGTTTTTAATTTGTGTAAGGGTATATTCACGTTGACGTTGACGAGAAAACTACTTCTCGCTCTATATACAGGGGGAAGAGACCTACAATTATGTATTGTTTGTTTTTAACATGTAGGTTTGCCTATTGTGTAGTTGCTACAGGAGAGAGTCGCGAGTTGTTGCTGCAAATGGTGTACGGTTGCAACGATTGTATATATAACGAGAAGTCGGAGCACGTGGAAAGGTGAGGTCAATGGGAGAGAATCATGACTTGGAGGTGGAAATAGGAAGTGATGGGAGATAGAAGTGGATTGTTTCCGGGCGCGTCAGTCATAAGTCTAGTAAGGGTGGCGCATTTTGACAGCAGGTAGCACTTTTCTCCAATGGATGGCGAAATTCAGCGCCAACCTACATCGGCTTTCCCCATCCAGGTATCCCACCTGCGGGGCACCTCCCCAGCCGAGACAAACTGTCTCCTGACATGCGCTCCATCATGTAAATGTGGGGCGAGGATAGAGCAAGGCAGAGGAAGGGAAGATCGTACATTGCCCGTTTGTGGGAGTATTGCTCCAGCATTCACCAGGTATTTTTAGGAGAAACAACGGGAAACCACCGAGCAGAACAGCCGACCGCTAGAATTATCCAAAAAGCGGCTGAATTCGACATTTCTCCTTAGGTAGTGTCGAAATTCCTGCTGCCCACATGTTCAATTCATAGGACACCTGGGTCAAAGGCACTGCAGTGACACCAGTCAACGCCCTGAGTCACCGAAGCCGGTGAGATGAAGTGGAGGTGGGTGTGAATTTGTTGGTAAAAAGGTTTAGAAAGAACACACTTGTGTTAACATGGCATATATTTGCCACTTGCTCACCAGATTAAGGAGACCCTCGTTAGTAAAAAAAAAAAAAAATCTTGAGGGTCTGGTTGATGAGGTTAAGAAGTAAGCTTATGGAGGCGACTTCATAAATATATTTGTTTTCTACAATATTTAATATACATCCAACATTAACATTCAATCATTTAATTCACGCATAAGTAGCCAATACAAAATTAATAACATGAATTTATTTTTATATTAAAAATTATTAACAAGAATGCTGGAGTGATTTAATCTGTACCTCACATGAGAGACGTTTCAAGTATCAGTTTGCAATCCTAATCTTATTTGTGAAAACTATGTATCAAGAGTGCAGAGCAGTCATGATAACATAGGACAACAAGAAAAGTAGACAAAAGTCTGAAAGATAACAAGCATCCTTTTTGTTCTGATGGAAATGCAAGAATTTGTATTAATGCATGTAAAATGAAATGAGAAAGGACTGCTATAAGTTTTTATTTATTTGCAGAACTATGGGACCGCAGCACCTTGGGACTTCCTTCCTTCCTTCATAAAAGGTGACTAATTTCTTACCCGAGATATCCTTCTTCTCACACCTGATTTCCCACCCACCCCTGTCATTCTCACAAAACCAGCTGGAGTAGTTCAAAGGCTCCCGGAATCCATCATAAGTTCTTCCTCCCTATACTTTTCCTTCACCTATTTCCACTCACTGGCTTCAACAGTAGTAGAGGCAGAAGAGGAGACCTCTGTTACGGCTAAAGAAGCATTCTGCCTTCTCTTGTAGTAAAGAAGGGAGATACCACCTTTCTGCAGAGAGAAGAGGGTTTTTCAAAGAATCGGGGAAAATTAAACCCTACAGAAAGTATTTGCTCATCCAAGGTGGGGATTGAGACATAAGGCCAGCTCCCTTACCTACAAAAAAAAACAACAAAAAACATTCCAATGATAAAAGGCCCCAGAGAGAAAGAAATGGTCTGTGAACAATGATGATACCCAAGTTTGCGGGTTCAAACCCGACCGAAGCCGTGGATTTTTAAGGGCGAAAAAAATCCTTCGTACGCCTTCCCTCAGAGGGGAAGTAAAGCCGGCTGTCCCATGTTAGTAGATTTACGTAAAAGATCCTCAAGCCTAAGTGATGCCTCTGAGCTAAGTTCAAATTGTCTGTTTCATCGCCCAAGTAATACCTTCTTTCTCCCATGGTCGGTGAAAGGAGTGTAGCGAAATTTGCATGGTCAGATGGAAGAGCAGGCCTCATGGCCTGAGTTTTGCCATGTACAAATAAGGCACATTCAATTCAATTCAACTGGAAAACGGAAAAGAACTTTTTGTTTTGAGATTCATGGAATTTGCAAGGCGTACGAAAGAAATGAAGTCATCAAAGAGCTAGTGATCAATCAAACCGACATCACAGTATTTACAGACTAAAAAGAAGGGGAAGGGTAGTGAAGACTTCAACAAATTTATCCATTTGTAGAACAAAGAAAAGAGTATGAGGAGAGGTATCCATATTGATTACAAAGAAACTCCAAAGCCTGATAAGGTTGGGTACAAATGCCTTTACCAGCAGCTAATCTTCATAACCAAGATCCATGAAAGTTACCGAAGTTAGGCAGTTCATAACACAGTGGTCCCAAGATCCCTGAGTACTAAAGGTGCTGAGCCCCTGGCTGATGAGGATATAAGGCAATGACTTAGTCTTAACTTGACACACGACCAACTAGGACAATTACTCCATGTTCTATGTCAAAAAACACTTAGAATGTTGTTTTCCAAGTAACAGACAATGATATTTTGCCTGCAAGTTTCCTCCACAGTAGGAGAGAATGGAATAAACATTTAAGGATACAAGAATACAGAATAATAGTCTGACAAGATGTAAGACCTCTGGGAGAGAAACCCAAGAGATCCTGGAAGACGGACGCAAAACTGATAATTTTTTGAGCAGTTAGAGACAAGAATATAATAATTTCACAATCTCACAAGAGTTCTCTTTCCAATACTAGCATAATTAAATCATACTTTACTACGTTGGAACTAGATGCCACCTTTGATAAGGTTATGTTAAAAATCTTGATCACAAATGCTTTTGAAGGATTCCTTACATTTGATACTTCAAGAAGTCTGAGTATGTAGACCATCATTACACAAACTGCTTAGGTTCACTAGCAGTCTGTATATATCAATCTGTTTTTTTCTTATTTTGCAAACACACAGTTTTCTTTGACTTCTTCCCAGTGTGAGTTCGCACATGATAATATAAACTTGAAAAATGAGTGAACTTCCTTTTGCAGACTTCACACTGGTAAGGTTTTTCACCAGTGTGAATACGAGAATGTGCTATTAAGTTTCCCCTTTGGGTGAAGTTCTTATTGCAGACATCACACTGAAAAGGTTTCTCACCACTGTGAACGCGGTTATGAGTAAATAATTCATATTTATTTCTGAAATTCTTCTTGCAGACGCACTGGTAACGTTTATCACCTGTGTGGATTCGCAAGTGTTCTTTAAAACCTTTTTTAAATTTTTATTGCAGACATTGCACTGAAAAGGTCTGTCACCAGTGTGTATGCGCATATGTTTAAATAAATTATTTTTTTGTCTGAAATTCTTCTTGCAGAATTGACATTGGAAAGGTTTGTCGCCAGAGTGAATTCGCATGTGGGCTTTTAAACTTTCTTTTAATACGAAGGTCTTGTAGCAGAAGTCACACTGAATTGTTTTTTCGCCAGTGTGTCTCTGCATATGTTTAAAAAAATAATCTTCTCGTCTGAAAATCTTCTTGCATATGTCACAAACATAAGGTTTTTCATCTGTGTGGCTTCTAATGTGTCGCACAGCAACCCCTTGAGTTGAAAATTTCTTGTTGCATACAGGACACCGGAACAGTTTTGCCTCTATGTGGGTGTTTGCATGTGCTGCAGCTGCTTCTTTTGTGGCGAAGCGTTCGCCACAGGCACAAACCAAATCCACATAAGGATCTCCTGCTGACAGTGACTCGGAAGTGCCTGCACCTGTTGACAGATAGTGTATTTAATGAGCAAATGTATGAAACATATTTATCATTAGTGGTATTTAAATTCCACTTATTAAGAGGCAATGCAGAGTAAGAAGAGCTAAAAATTGTTCACCATCATTAACTTCATATATAACCTTAATTTGTTCACGTAGTCGAGCCTGCCTTAATAGACAATGAAACTAGAAACAGTCTCTTCCAATTATAGCTATTATCTTGCGGAACTTTTTGACTTTACCATTAGGTAAATATTTGTCCTTTACACAAGTCTCAGTCAGCGGACAGGTGCTAATCACATTTTTCATTAAAAAATTACAATTTATCGTTAAGCCATTGAAAACAATTTTTTTCAATACAGCCTCCCTCTTACATAAAGTTAAATATGAATTTAACCAATTACCAATGATTCTCACCTAAAGTGGATGTAATTGCCATGGCCATGTCCTCACAGTTAATAGATTACTGGAAGGTGTGAATGTGAGAGTCATGAATGGGAGTGGGTGGGGGGAGATGTTGATGGAGATGGATTGATAATTGATTGTTTCCTGGTGTGTCAACAAATTAGTTCCACAAGTGTAGTGCATATTTTATTGTGGGAAATGATGATCTTGCCCTGCTGAATGGCGAGATCCGCCAACAACCTACACTTTGCTTGCTGTTTTTTTTTCTCCAACCAGGTATCTCCCACCTGCAGGGCACTGCCTCAGCGGGGTCAATCTCTAACCTCCAGAGGTGTCTCATGACACGTGTGGGAGTGCAGCGGTTGTAAGTGTAAGTAAGGTGCGAGGATAAAACAAGGAAGAGAAAGGAAAGAATGTGCACTATCCGTGGCCCATTATAAATGGTACTGTTGTGGCATTTGCCTGGTGTTGATCGGAGAAACCATGACCACTAGAATTCTCGTCCAGTCTGCAGCTGATATTGACCTAGCTATGTAGCTTGTGTGAAAAGTCTTGGGGCTCAATCCCTAGGACCTTCTGGTCACAGTGACTGTAGACATCAATTGATGCCTTGAGCCACCCATGTCAGCTAGGTGAACAATAGCCGCAGTAACTCACCTATGGGGATCTATTTTTTTTTTTAGTATTTATTTCATTATTTAATAAACACTACATTCTTACTTGAAAGCTTTAAGTGGGACAAAGCAGAACTATATGTAATAAAGAAGGTGACTGGATAAAATATTATAAAGATCTTCTATATGACCCAACTGTAATTATGAAGATAAGTCATAATACAACAACTCTCAGATAGACCCTTTGAGCAAACATGAAATGGAATATGCACTGTCAAGCATGAAAAATAGAAAAGCTCCTGAGGTAGATGGTATCAATGGAGAACTGCTAAAACATGGAGGTGAAGAACTGAAGAACAGACTTCTTGAACTATTTAATAATTGTTGGAGAAAATGTCAAATACCTGATGCATGGAAGAAAGCAAAAGTCATCTCTATTTTAAAAAAGGAAATAGATGCCAGCCACAAAATTACGGAGGAATAAGCTTGTTGATCAATGCTTATAAAGTTAACCCAAAAATAATAAATAAACGGGTCACAAGAATCTCAGATTCACTGTTATTGGAAGAACAAAGTGGTTTCAGGCAAGGAAGATCATGTACAGGCAATGTGTTTACCAAAAACCAAATAATAGAAAAGAGATGAGAGTTCAATTTAGAGACCCACATAGATTTTATAGATTATGAGAAAACGTTTGATAAGAGTTAATCGTGAACTTCTCTGGCAGATTCTTCAAAAAAGGGGCTATCCTTTCCACTTGATAGAAGTTATTAAATCATGGATAAAATAAAAAGCAAAGATATAAGATAGGAACTTAACATATTTTCTATCAATGAAAAAATAAATGAATTCAGCTCATGGTGGGTACAGCTCTTAGAAAGAATGTCTCACGAAAGAATCCCCTGACATGCCTTTTTGTACAGACCATGGGGAAGAATGGCCATTGGTCATCCATGACAGAGATGGTGTAATGAAGCAGGAACAGGGAATTTCCCTAATCCGTGAAGTGAAAAAGAAGAATAAACACTGCCAAGAAGCCCTCTCCCAATGTCATGATTCCCAGGATTTGTTAAAGAATCCATAGACGTGTTCATTCACTCAACAGCAAGTTGCCCGGGTGAGAGGATTCAATGGCGGCAGCATGCAGAACAGAGATTGCAAACAGGGTTGAATGACCAGAGTAGGTCTCTTGTTTTCTTCTACTCACCAGGGAGTAACGCACCAATTTTCTGTCTTATTGAAGCAAGAAATCCACTCTCGCTGAAAGACGCAAGGCTTTCCTGCAATGTAACAAACACAACTAGTTAATCACTTAACAAAAGAGGTAATAATTTTGAGCACAATTAATTTTTTTGCAGAAACCAGGAAGCTGATGCAGGATAAATGGAAGAAAACATTACAGATACATTTTCACATTCAGTTGTACTGTGAGTATCATTCTTACTTCTGAGAGTCCTGTGGGTAAACCCAATTAAAGGACTGTTCTAAACATAAAACTCACATTAGCGTAGCAAGGTTTATATGGAGTTTTATAGTTCAATCCAGGTACAGAAATATTTCCTATTTTATGTTCCTGAGGAATCTTTCATTACTGCACAGCAATTACTTAATTTTTCTTCTTCTATAATGTTAAAAAATTTGTGCTTAAAGAGGATACATTCAAGTTTTGACACAGAAAAAAATCTTTCTTTATCAAATACAAATGATGAAATACACAAATTAGTGAATTAAGTTGCAAATTGCAACAGCCATTTATTCCGAGCGACCCTTCAATGGCCCTAACTTTAGGCTGATGGAACCTTAGCTAGACAACTGGCCACCAGCAGCATGTGCACCGGATAATGAGAATGAAGCTAATGACCCCCTGAGTCTACAACAGTGATTAAGTCTTGCAAATGTGCACAAGGTTCCAATGATATTAAGGCTGACTGACACTTTCTAAGCGAATCTATGGTTCCAAGGCAAAAAAATTATTTATTGCTAAATATTATGAGAGACATGGCAAAATGGTATAGGAATTAATTATTGCTAAGAGGAGGACCCTGGTGATGTGTATTTTACTTTCATGAATACCATAGTATACTATTAAGCCTAACTAGTAGCCATACTAATATGCCTACAGTTCGGTTCTGATCGATTCATTGATTGATTAGGTTTAAAGGGTGCTTCAACTACTAAAATCATTGGCATTCATGTCAAAGTATTTCTAAAATAAATAAACAAATTAAAGTTCTAGTAAAAGTGTTGCTGATGCAACTTACTAGGTAATTTAAAAGCACATACATACCCTAAAAAGGAAAGCTTCAATTACGCATAAAAGATACAAGTAGTAGTTCAAAAACGTAAATCTGGAGCCAGGAAAACATAAAAACATTATTGCCCTTATATGTCAGATAAAATGATACATTCCGCTTTCTCTCAAAAAACAAAAAAGTTTTGAGAGCCCGAAATCGTCATTTCTTCAGTTCTGAGTTCTTTGGCCCTGTGATAGGGGGATCATTCCATGAAAAAAAGGGGATTTTATGACATGACTTCTTCAAATTTGAAAATATTTTCAGATATTGTTGTCCATGATGCCTACATCGTCGAGGTACAATTATAAAATTTTTTAACTTATTGTTCGACCACAATACACTCTTAAAATCTAAGACTTCTTGTGAACACACACATTCTTCATTTTATATATTTTTTGGTCTTCATATAAATGTTTCTACAAATTCTAAAAGTTTGTTAGTATATGTAACATACATAGTACAAATTTTCATTACTGAAAGTTTGTTCTCACTGACTGGAATGAACCAATTTTATGAAAATTGAAAAATTACGAAATTTTTGTGGCGTCTTCCTATAACTATAATATCAATAAGAGGTTTTTTTTCCTTAATGAGATCTGTTCCTTAAAGACAGATCATAATAAAGGCATTCAAGTTCAACTTTTCAAAAATGTGAGTGGTTTTTGTATAATTTTGCGTGAAACATAAGCAGAATTTATTTCTCACAAGACGCTCAAAGTTTTTCTTTAAATTTTGTCCTAATATACATAAGGAGCATTTAAAAATATGGTGCTAGTCCCCATTTTGCCTAGTGTTACATATTTTCGAAAATGGTAAAACGAAACGGTAAAAAATATGGTGCTAGTCCCATTTTCGGCTATTTTTCCTCTTTTTTTTTTTTTTTAAAATCCAAACACTTGAACATTTAAAAGCTAGAAAATTGGAGACAAGTGATTTTTGCTTTAAACAAAGTCTGTTGTAAAAATCTTTAAAAATGGGCATGTGCAATTTTTTTTGGGGGGGGGGAGCTTATTTTTTAACACTACTAAGGTCAGACTTTGTTTAAAACAAGAATTGCTAACTCCAATTTTGTGGTTCAAATGTTCACTTTTTGGCATTTTCGAAAAAAACATCAATAACTGAAAATGGAACTAGCACTTTTTAAAGAATTCCCTTTTTTCCATCCTTTATATACGAGGATAAAATTGAAAGAAAAATCTTGAAGTGTTTTTTCAAAAATAAATTGGCTATATTTCGTGCAAAATTACATGAAAGCTCAACAAGTTGAACTTGAATGCACTTATTTAAGATACATCCGTAAGCAACAGATTTCATTAAGAAAAAAATCTCTCATCAATATTATAGTTCTACGAAGACACCACAAAAATTAAGCTGTTTTTAAATTTTCATAAAATTGGCTCATTACAGTCAGTGAGAACAAACTTTCAGTAAAACCTGTATTAAATTCAACTGATGTGTGTGCAGAAGGTGTTCTCCAAAAGGCACCTATAACTGAGTTGTCCATCAGCAACCACGTGAGCAGAGCCACTGCAACAATGAATGGTGGTTGTGGGTTGCATACTGCCCATTTCAGCTCCGGTGAGTATATTTAATGATAATTTTTGTTCCTTTTAAGATACTGATGAAATGTGGATTGAAGTACAGCTTAGTAGTTAAAAAGTGCCATCATGATGATATGAAGTGGTAGAATGGCAAATGTAAGTGCATCTGTTAGACTAATTGTAGTTCAAGCTTGTGGCAACAATAGTTTCATTAATGGCATGGAAGTAATTTTCAAAGCTAGTTGTGCATCAGGCAACTACTATGGTCAGATGAACCAAAGAAATTTTGAAACGAGTGAGAGAGAAAAATTATTGGAAAAACTGCCATCTAAGGCAGTAATTGATAATGCTCTATATATAGTGAGTAGCTAATAAAACCCAACTGCGTATGCGTTACAATGTGATATGATTCAATGGTTGAATGCTAAAAGAATGCATCTTAATGAAAACCTGAGGAAGTCTGAATTATATCAACTAGTTCTGCGAGTAAAACCTCAGAACAAGACATACAAAATTGATGAGTTATATATCAACAGGGATCATCCTGACATTTGCTTTCCTTCTTACATGTGTGAACTGAATCCCATTGAAATGGCATGGGCAAAAATTAAGAGACTTATAAAAGAAAGAAATGAATCTGGGAACATGTCGACAACAAAAATGTTAGAGCTTACAAACTGGGTTATTCACGGTACTATTGAAGATTCGAAGGGATACTGTGCTCATATCACAAAACTAGAAAATGAATACTGGGATAGGGATGGTATAATGCCAGATACTATAGTCAATATTGTTATAAATATGGAAACTGAAAATAGCAATAGTTCATCAGTGGACAATGACAAGATAAGGTCCTGGTCTTTAACTCTATAGTACTCTACATCTCTTTCTCCACTCCCTGCCATCACCTCCTTTCTCTATCCCCACTCTACTCCCTCTCCTTTGCTCGGTGACTGCCGCAGCAAAATGGCATATCACAGAGCTGGAGACATCTCAACTGTAAGTATGTCTTATGCATACTAGTGAGCTATGGTAGTACAGATAAAGTAATGTAATGCTGTAATCAAAAGTACCATTTTTCATACAGAAAAGCTGTCTTTTTGGTTGCCTGATCATAAAAATAAATTTTTCTTGCTCCTGTATATAATTAATTATTTCTCTATTACATAGAGCATTGAGAATCCAAATTCTGGATTTTGATCTCATTAAACCATACATAGAATTTTCTCCAACATTAATATTTTTCAAATGATCTAGCCAGACACAAGGCCTTGGGCATTTGAACTGTTTACAAGACGTCCTAACGACATTTTCAAACTTCTCAAAAATGGATTCAAATTATTTCGTTAAACAATACGATCAACAAACATCACTTACTCCTTTTCTCCCAGCAGCTTTTGCTGCTGTGAAAAAGTAGGGTCACTATTACAAGACACTGTCCCAATGCAAGAAACATGTTAGGTAATAGTGTCCCGATTTATGTACATAAATACTATAAAGAGGATAGGCTGAACTTACCTTCTTTGCTCTGAAACCATCTTCTAGTTTCACGACTGGCTCAAGCAACACTGTTTCTTGCAACCCATGCTGCTCCTGAGGAATAAATTAAACAAAAGTACAAAAGTTATATAATACTGGCAATTTTATCATTATATGCCGTAAATCATTATATCAGATATTTCCTTTGAGTAAAATTTTTCCTTTACATTTAGTTTTCAGGTTATGTACATTTTTTCAAGTTTCTAGAAGTTTTTGCACAATATTGCGTACAAAATGTCCAATATTAAAAAATAACAAATACAAGATTTTCTTGAAAACAGTTCTAAATTTTTCCTTTAATCTTATGGTAGGGACAGTGCTCAATGTACTCTATAAAATGACAAAGGACTATCTGTCCTATTCTTTTGGTTTTTCAAAAGTCACAATTTTTAGTGCAAATTTTTTTACTTGTCTCTCATGTCTTTAAAATTTACATTGCGGCGATTTGTTCACATTATTGTATTTGAGCATATGTGTTTTAAATAATGTCATATTAAGTTTCTCGAAAAACCCAACAGTTTTATGTGAAAATGAGCTCAAAAGTCCACATTTTCAGAAACACTCAAATGCTATTTTCTCAAAAATGGCACTAAAGTTTTTCTTCAAACTTTTTCAACAGAAAGACCTAATTGAGCTTTATAAAATTCATTTAAGGTATTCTTTTGTTTTTTTTCAAAAATTACACAAATGTAATTCTTTTAAAATATCTCTCATGCCATTAATATGCACATTTCCAGCAATTTGTAACCACTATTGCATTTGTGAGATAAAGTGATTCAGACGACTTCTAATGAAGTTTTTCCAAAATACAAAAATTTTCTGTGAAAAAGAGCTTCAAATTTCGCATTTACAGTAACAGTTAAATGTCTTTTCTTTTAAATGGCTCTGAACTTTGCAACAAAAATTGTCCTTTAGGACAAGATGTTACTCTTCTTTAATATTCTCAAAGTAATACTTTGGTTCTATCATTAAGAAACTGAAAAATTGAGAAAATTTAAAAAAAACGTACTTAGGCAACAATAGATGGCAGCTGGCAAGAGTAAGTGTGGCAAGTCCAAATAAATAGCCCAGACCAAAGAAAATAGAAACCTAACACGAGAAAGTCTGTGCCAGCCTGCAGCACCACAACTTGTGATATATCATACTTCACCAACTAGTCCCTTGGGTTGCATCAGTAGGAATTAACCATAAACAACTAGCTCAGCTATGAACAGAATAACAAATGAAAAAATGATTTTGAAGTTGGCTGATTTTTTGAAAAAATAACTACAATCCATTTATTCGCACCTCCTTTGCATCCTGACTTGCCATGTAATTCCAACTTTCATCTTCATCCTCGCATACTGCTTCAGTCTTCACAAACACAGTGGCTGGACATCCAAAATTCTCCTGCAGAATGAAACAATGTTATAACAAAACCAAACGTATCTAATTTACTTTTATGAACACAAACCTTTACAGATCAATATTTTATTCAGCTCATCGTTAATATATTAGTAAATCACTCTCAAAAATCAACTATTAGCAAACACAATTACTCTTCTATTCTTACCTGCTTTTCATTCTCACTTGCTTCATTCCCTTGAAATGCCTCTTCATTACAACTTTCTACTTCATCTTGAAAATCTTCTACCTTGCACACTTCTTCAGTCTTCACAATCACAGGGACTGGATATTCCAACTCCTCCTGTGCAAGGAAACAAAATTATCCCAATAGCAGTATCATTTAATTTACTTTTCCAAATGCTTAGCTCAAAATTTTTAATTCTTTTTTATGTATTATTTATCATTTGTTGAGCACAAGTAAAACAATATAACAAACTAAAATTATTTATTTTATATTTTTTTTCAGATTTGTTGCGTCTAAACCTTGATGCAACGCGTCTCCAAGCCCCTTAAGGGGCGTTGAGCGTTTTGCACTAGGGAGTAATCCTCCATTAACATTTTTTTTATTTGTCAAGTCTCGTCACGTCGCAGTCAGTCAGTGCCTTTTATCCCTTCGGCCAGGGGCTTGATGCCGTTAGATCCCAGGGTTCCTGGCCGGTCACCCAACCACGAACCTGCAAGTCTCGAATTCGCTTAACCTTCGTGACATCACGGAGTGTAGTAAACGAATTCAGCTAGCGCCGCCATTACTATATTGCCAAATCACACTGAATAATCAATTTACATATATAGTTACTCTTCCATTCTTACCTCCTTTTCATCCTCACTTGCTTCATTCCCTTCAAATGCCTCTTCATAGTAACTTTCTTCTTCATTCCGAAAATCTATCTTACACACTTCAGTCTTCACAAACACAGTAGCTGGACATTCCCACTCCTGCACAAGGAAAGAAAATGATTTCAAAAGAAATATCATTTAATTTTACTTTTTTGAAAACTTGATTTAAAATTTAAATTTGATATATTATTTATCATTTGTTAAGCACAAGTAAAACATAACAAACTAAAATTATTTATTTTATATTTTTCTTCAGATCATTACTATATTGGCAAATCACTCTGAATAATTAATTTATATATATAGTTATCCTTCCATTCTTACCTCCTTTTCATCCTCACTTGCTTCATTCCCTTCAAATGCCTCTTCATTGCAACTTTCTTCTTCATCCTGAAAATCTTCTATCTTACACTCTTCTTCAGTCTTCACAAATACAGTAGCTGGACATTCCAACTCCTGCACAGGGAAACAAAATTATTTCAAAAGCAGTATCATTTAATTTTACTTTTTTGAATACTTGGTCCAAAATTTCAATTTTATGTATTACTTATCATTTGTTAAGTACAAGAGAAACAATATAACTGAAATTAAAATTACATTTTGTTTATTCTTCTGCATATCATAAATATGCTACTGAGCAATTACAAATAATTCTCAAATTGAATATAGCATTACCCTTCATTCTTACCTCCTTTTCAACTTCACTTGTTTCATTTCCTTGAAATGCTTCTTCTTTTAAACTTTCCACTGTTTTTTTGGACCCCTCTTCAATCACACACACAGCTTCATTCTTGAGTACGACAGATGGACAAACTAACTCCTCCTGCACAAGGAAGCAAACTTATAAACAAAAACAATATCCCTTATTACACTATTTTGAGGTTCACTTTGGACTATTATTTATTTACCCTAAAAATGAGCTCTTTTCTCTACCTTACTTGACAATATTGGGTTAATCTTTAATGGCACTGAGCTCTGGCACAGAGTGATTTTAGTACTAGTATATGAATTTTTTACACTTAAACCTAAACAAGTTTGTCTCTAGAAACCTACAAAATTCTAACATATTTTATTATCTAGTTAACTTCCGTTCTTCGATTCTAAGTTTGCAACAGCACCTGAATGTCCTCCAACGTCCACAATTTACAAAATATAACCTTCAATTTGACATTTACAAATTACTGATTAAAGTTGTCACCAAAAATGTATGCAAGAATGTTTTGCCCCACTCTATAGTATACTCATAGAGCGTGGCCAAACTAAAGTAAGGAGACCATCCTTAACCAATAATGGCCATTTAAATGTGGCTGGAGTTAGACGTAATATTATGTCACATTAATATGACATCTAAAATTCTTGTTTGGAAAGTACCTCTTCTTCTTTTACACTTTGTCTTCTTTGATTAGTGTACTTACAGCAATAGGGGAAATCAGAATTTGACTTGCATCAGATTTCAAGGAATATCCGGCCATGTTGTCATCAAGTTATTCCTTCATCTGCAGACAAATTAAACAAAAAGACTAACAATTTTATTACAAACACAAACATTCATCTGGAACTGCATTAACAAGAAAAGAATTCACAAATACAGTGTTCCTTAAAATTCAATACATAATAATAAAAAATTGATTAATACAGTCTGAATTCCCAGTGTTTAATTGTATTATGACAGAATTACATCTGAAATTATAACACAAGGGAGGAAGCTAGGAAAATTATAGCTGAAGCTAGAAAATTATTGTAAAGCCCTACACAATAGGACTATGAAGAGCATTGTCAGTATACTGTATTTCTTGTCAAAAATAAACAATTCATTACTTCATTTACAAATTTAATTCTACTATCAATCGGAAAAATAATGTGGTCCAACTAACTCCTTTATAAGGCACGTACTCTCTCTCCGGCTCGTAATTCCAAAAAGTTACTGGAAACAACTGCCTGCAAGTAGAATTCGTGAAGGCTGTTCTTCGAGTTATCCGAACTCTCATTCATATTCAGTTGCGTTTATCCACGAAGCCTGCGGACTTCGGGCGTTCATATACAAATCAGTGACCGGACCAGCTGGTTATGAGCGGGGTGTGCAGGGATGGGCGACATGGGTATTGTTGCGCGGTCAATCCGGATTCCGCCAATGAGCTTAGTGCACCTGTTTGTCTTACTATTAGCGGGAATTTTAAGTGCAGCCAGATGCCAAAATCATTATCGCCTTGCCTTTGAATATTGGGCGGGATCGAATACCACAACTCAGTTCCCCTTACCATACATCCTGCCTACACTACAATATAGGTGTAGGTAAAGAGTACCAAATGACGGACGCAATCTCTCGCCTCCAAGCGAGTAACACGTATTCGCATTCGTTTTACAAATTCGCATTCGTTTTACAAACGTTAGCTAACATAAGCTGCTGATTTTTGACTTTTTTCTTTAATGGAAAATGCGATATTTCAGGTTACTTAAACATTTTGAAGCATTGGAGTATTACATGCGAATTGTAGTGCCATTAAAAGTCTATTTCGCAACTAAATACCAATTCTGTTTAAATGCCTAAATATTGCATATTCTCGTATTTATTGATGAAACGAAATTTCTATGCATTGAATGAGTTAGCATTTAGTGATTTCGGCAAAGAGAATGTGAGCAAATGGATATTTAGTAATTCCACAGTTACATTTGAATTTGCTTAAACAAATGCCGAAATTAAAGCCTTCAAAAAGCATTAGTACTTTAACTGAGTCTTTGAAGATCCCAACTTTTCAACAATTGGTAAAGTTACGTAACGTCAAGCATGCTCCAAAGAAGCAAGAAAATTCAGTTTAATTGTTGTGTCCTCTATATTTTTATATTCCAGCCCTTACTTCGTAAAAAGAGAAAGTATTTTAATCATGCGCCGGAAAACAAATTTTCTATATAAAACACTTTTTGCCGGGCTTGGGAACGAAAAAGTGGCTAAAATGTGCTCCTATATGTGAAACATTTCCTATTGCGCATTTTCAGAAACGCTCAAATGACATATTCTCAACAACGATCTAAAAGGTTTCTTTGAAAATTTCCATAAAGGCCAATGTTTTCTGTCCTATAACAGTTTATTGGCTATAAGGTTAAGAGTAGTGTTACCAGATGAGAATGGATCTAAAGAATGACAAATGAGTTTAAAATGCAGGACAAATTAAACCAATGGCTAATAACAGATACCTACATTCGGGATTTGCAAACTAAACACACTTTATCAGCATTGCGACCCTTCGTGGAGTTTTTGTAATTCGCCTACAACTCAGCAGTAAACGTAAGTCTTTTTTTCTATTGTATCACATAGGGAACCCCAAACGCCACCGTTTCGTTAATGCATAAACAATAATAACACAACAAAAGAAGTCGAATTGTGTAAATTGAATGCTTATTTATTTGTGTTAATTTTTCTTCCTGAACAAATATATTCATTTATTTTGTATATATTAAACAATTTACATATTGCTGGAGCGATTATATATTTCTGCAATGCAAAGTTGAGCATAGAAAGTATTTTTTCAAACCAACTTTTGTGTGTTTATTGCGGCTCAGTCATTCAGAATATCCAAAAAAGTTTAACAGATGAAATATGCTTAAAATGTCTTAAGAGCTTGTTTTCGGAGTTTCAATGTTTCCTCCCCGGTCATTCTGTACATAGATGGTATTGCAAGATACAACGTTGGCAAACTGTACACTAACTTAATGTCAAAAAGATTGCAGGAAAGAAAGTAAGCAAATGCAATTTTAGGAAAAACATTATTTTAAAAGTAGTAGACAAGACGATATGATGATTTTCAAAAATAATTATTATTAATAATTAATAATTATTATTATTATTGAGTCACGTATACAATTACAATCGTGTATGATGAGTCAAATAAGATGTATATGGGGGGAGTACAGTTGCATGCTTCTTCTTGAGTGCAGCGAGTGAAATTACATTTAAGTTTTGTTTCAGATACCTATCTATGAATGTGATGCTTTAAAATAATGTTAATTGAATGCATTGTTTTCGGTCGCATTTTTTGTTGATCTATATTTTATTACAATACCATTTTTGCACGAAAAGGTGGATACAACCTCAGTAGATATTAATATAATAGTACAACATTATTTAAAACACTCATTATTTTTGGATGTATAGTTTCTGAGAAAGGGGGGGGGCATGTGTAACAAAAAATCACTTTTGAGAAAAGTGAGTTTTAAGATTTACAGTGCAAGGAACTTCATGGCACTACGTTCAAGTTCATGGCATAGCATTCACCCATTGTTGTCACCACTCACTCATTGTAGTCACATTCATGCACAGACATTGTTGGAACAATCTGGTAGTGTATATTTGCAACTTTGAGTGCTAAACAATTGTTATGTTGTTAAATTATACTACTAGAGCACTCCAAAGTAACAAAAGGTTACTGCCTTTTGTTACTTTGGAGTGCTAAAAAAAGTTTTTACAACCTTAGTAAAGGTACAAAGAATAGAAAACTGACAAAAACGAAAAATCGAAAACATTCATCCACACGGCTTAATACCTCCCTTTAAGGAGATCGAGACACAGAGAGTCCTGGATGGAAGGAAGTCTGGGATGCCTGGATATGAATGACACTGAGCCCCTGGCCATTAGGGATAAAAAGGAAATGACTTCAGACTTACCTTGATTTATGACTAGACCCCGGAACTTCATGCACTAAAAAGTTAAAGATATACATGCAATCATGCACTTACAATTGGCAATATATAAACTTAAAATAGCCAATACATGCGTTTAAAGTTAAGAACATGTGTTAAATCAAAAAATTTTTTCTTCGTTTTACAAAACACATATAAAATACATTTTCAAACATTATAATAAAATATATACATTTATTAAAATATACAGTTAATGAAAAACTCTCAGAAATATGCAAAATAAAACTGGGATAGAATTGTTTTATTTTTGGTAAAAGGTAAAGTTATCTACATTTCCTTTCGATAAGCACAATCAGTAAAAATATGATGAAATTGTATGGTTTCATGGCCTACTTATGACTGACTAAGATAAAGTACAAGTACTCCACATTTGACGTGAAAAAATTCTTGGAAACATTGTTAATGCCTAATGTAACAGAATTAACACAACTACAACTACAATGTTGAAGTTCTGCCTCCTAGTATTCGTCCATGGTAGGAGAGAATGGAATCAACACATTGAAAGATGACAAGAAGACAGAAAGGTAGTCTCACGGGACAAAAGACCTATGAAGGGAAGAAACAAACAAATAACAACAGCCCCACCCAAGAGGGAGGCACAGTATATTCCTGTACTCCTGCAAGCAGTTAAAGTAAAGCATGTAATATATCCACTATTTTACAAAGCTTTTCTTCTCACTTTTAGCATGATTGGATCATATTTTACTGGGATGGTACAAGATACCACCACCTCTGATAGTTTTATGTCAAATATATTTATTACAAATGCTTTTGAAGTATTCCTTAGGTTACTTCACGAAGTCTGAGTATGTTGACCTCCATTACACAAATTGTTTAAATACACTAGCTGTGTAGTATCTACCCAATCTATTCTATTCTTAAATCCCATCTTGCAAACAGTCAGTTTCCTACGATTTCTTCCCGGTGTGAGTCCATGTGTGGTGATATAAACTAGAAAAATGAGTGAACCTTCTTTCACAGACATCACATTGGTAAGGTTTTTCACCAGTGTGAATTCGTAAATGTGCATTTAAGCATCCCCTTTGTCTGAAGCTTTTATTACAGACATTACACTGAAAAGGTTTGTCACCTGTGTGAATTCGCATGTGTTCTATTAAAACCCTTCTTCGTGCAAAGCTCTTATTGCAAACATCACACTGAACACGTTGCTCACAAGTGTGTATGTACATATGTTTAAATAAATTATTTTTCAGCCTGAAATTCTTCTTGCAGACTTTACATTGGAAAGGTTTGTCGCCAGTGTGGAATCGCATGTGTGCTCTTAAACTTTCTTTTTGTAGGAAGGTCCTTTGACAGAACTCGCACTGAATTGTTTTTTCACCAGTGTGTCTCTGCACATGTTTAAAAAAATATTCTTCACGTCTGAAAATCTTCTTGCATATGTCACAGACGTAAGGTTTGCCACCTGTGTGGCTTCTAATGTGTCGCACAGCAACCCCTTGAGTTGAAAATTTCTTGTTGCATACAGGACACCGGAACAGTTTTGCCTCTATGTGGGTGTTTGCATGTGCTGCAGCTGCTTCCTTTGTGGCGAAGCGTTCGCCACAGGCACAAACCAAATCCACATAAGGATCTCCGGCTGGCAGTGACTCGGAAGTGCCTGCACCTGTTGACAAGAGTATTTAATGAGCAAATGTATGAAACATATTTATCATTACTAGTATTTAAATTTCACTTATTAAGAGGCCATGCATAATAGCCAAGCAGGATAAGAAGAGCTAACATTTGTTCTCAGTAATTTAACTCCACATGTAAGCAAAACATATGTGGAAGCACGTGTCTTAAGAGACATTGAAACTAGCAACAGCCACCTCCATTGATAGCCATTTTCCTGCAGAACTTAAAGTTGGAGAAAAGTCTGCAAGTTAAAAATTTATGATATATGACATCAATTTTTAACTTGCAAAATTTAAACCATTATACAACTAGAACCAGAGGAAGAGTGGAAATTATTGTATATTCAGTTCATCAAAAATAATAGTCACGTTATTTCAATGTCAATCCAATGCTTGGTGAGCAAAAGGTATCAACTAAAGAAAATTTGGTAGACTTATCTGGAAAAAGGTTGGGGAGCATGCTCAGCAGGACAGACTCCCTGAGGCAGGAGTTCCACAGCCAAGATACTGGGCTTTATTGAATTCAATGTGAATGTAATAAATAGAGTGGTAAATGAAAAGATGGTGCATGATGTTTGAGTTGTAAATGAATGGCAGAAGAACAACTCTGAAGAAACTCACAGCCAAAAGTTTTTTCAATATAAAGTTGTTTCAATAAACTTCAACACAGTCCACCAACCACTTGATTGATTGTGCTTGTGAGCTGCTTAGTCCTGTAAGAGTAGTGTATTTTTTATCTCAAGTGGAGGCAGTGATCTGATGCCGACCTACATGTCATCATGCATGGTTTTCTCCAACCAGCTACCGCCCACATGAGGGGCACTTCTCCGGCCAGGTCAAGCTCTAACCTCCCCACTGGTTTCCGAACATGTGTAGTAGTGTACTGCTTGTATGTACAAGTAAGGGGTGATGATAATACAAGGAAGAGAAAGGAAAGATGGCAAGCAGTTCATGGCCCATTTTTACAGTACTGCTCTGACATTCGCCTGGTGTTGATTGGAGAAACCACGGAAAACAACTGATTGGAGCAGCCACACATTAGCATTCTCCTCCAGTCTGGCTGCATTCAACCTAGCTGTGTGGGTTGTGTGGAAAATCCTGCCACCATCAGGACTTGAACCACAGGACCTTCCAGTCAGAGGGACTGTAGACATATCATCTGATGCCATGTGAAGGATAGCCGAGGAGCTCACCCGTACGTAAATGTAATTTTTGTTCAATATTTATTTTCATTATTTAATAAAGACTGTCAAGGAGCCCTCTGCCAATGTCATCAATCCCAGAATTTATTAAAGAATCCATAGGCAGGTTCACTCAAAAAAGAGCAGAGTGAGAGATTTCAATTGCGGCAGCATGCAGAGTGAAAAAAACAGAGTATGCAACCTGTTTTCATCTACTCACCAGGAAGTAATGCACCAATTTTCTGTCTTATTGAAGCAAGAAATCCACTCTCACTGAAAGAGACAAGGCTTTCCTGCAATGTAACAAATGCAACTAATTAATCACTTAAAAAACAAAAGGTAATAATTTTTAGTACAATAACTTTTTTGCAGAAACCAGCTGATTTAAGTTGGATAAATGTAAGAAAACATTCTATTCTATTAGACACATTTTCATATTCAGTTGTACTGCGCATGTTATCCTTATTTTGAGTCTAATAGGTTTGTTTATTTAATTGTTACTTCATTATACAAAACGAATTTTAAAAAATTCAAATGCCAGACTTCACTGAAACAAATCGTATTCAAAATTGGGGGGGGGACCAACACTGTCTTCTCCTTGAATTGATGAACAAATTCATATTATTTTTTGATTTATTTATTAATACAAAGCCATGTAGGTAAATCCAATTAAAGAACTGTGTTGTTCAATCCAGGTACACAAATATTTCTTAAGTCATTTTGCTGAGAAATCTTTAATAACTGCACAGTCATTTCTTGACAATATTTCTTCTCAAATTAAAAAAAATTGTGCTTAAAGACAGTAGAAGTTCTGAGGATATATTCAAGTTTTGACACAGAAAAAATCTACTTTTTTAAATATAAATGACAAAATACATAAATTCATGAATTTGGTTGCAATTTACAACAGCTATATATTCCAAACAACAATGCGATTGCCTCCAATCTTAGGCTGTTGGAACCTTAGCTTGACAGCTGGCCTACAGAACCATGGTGGACCAAATGTTCCGAAATGAAGCTAATGACCTCTACAATAGTGATTAAGCCTTGCACATATGCACAAGGTTATAATGACATTAAAGCTGCGATGAAATCGCAAAATTACAAAATACACTTTCTAAGGGGAGCTACGCTTCTGAGGTAAAAAAATCAATTGCAAATATTATGAGGATCAAGTTGGTATATTTTTTTTCTTGCATACTACAATGCAGTACAGAGAAAGCAATGTAATGCTGTAGCAAATTTTTCCTACAGAGAACTTTGGTTTTTAGTTGCCTGATGCCGTAAAAGTGAATTTTTCTTACTCCTTTATGTAATTACGTTCTCAAATACATAGAGTAGTAAGAATCCATATTGTGTGTTTGGTCTCACTAAACAATACACAGAACTTTCTCCAAAATTAATATCCTCCCATCAATGTGGCTAGACTGAAGGTTCTGGGCATTTGCAATAACTTTTCAGAGGTATTTTACGAGAAGCCCCAATGACATTTTTAAAGTTTCTCAAAAATGGCTCTAAATTTTACCATTAAACATGAAGACACAACAAGCTACACATACACTATTCGCTAAAGTTATTGCATTGAGTGAGTTCATTTCCATACCAAGAGGCAGGCAAATCATTACATTTAAGATGACACACTGTTCTTCGCCCACCACATTCCAAACAGTAACAGTGGCCACAATGCCTGTAGCGATAACAGGTCTGCCGATGTGCTCGTCATCATGCACATTTTGCCACCTTCCCAGGAACCATGAAAGCTATCGGCAAACCATTTGGTCGATCATACATCCTCCAGCATAAACACATACTAACTAGCGATGAATATTGAGAGCTATTTCGTTTTTTACTGTGAAAAAGCAAATAATGGAAAGGAATTCACAAGTGGAATCATTTTCAAGTGGTAGCTTCATGATAAATGGCACCGTACGGGTGAATGGACAGGAGTTGCAAGCTGTTGAAGATTAAGTGCTGCCACAATATCTCAATGAAAGTTCCTACAAAACCTACTTAAGTTTAAACAGTGTGGTTTTCAGATAAAAAATAGGGGAACTTAAGTATTGGATATCCTACATAATTATGGAACTTTATCCACTGGAGGTGATGTCAGGTTTTTGACTTACGATTGCAGGAAGCTACAGAAAGCAAAAGAAAAGAAAAAAGAAGGGGGAAAAAGAAGAAAAAGAAAGAAAAAGAAAAGAAAAAAGAAAAGAAAAAAGAAAGAAAAAACACTGGAACAAATCATTTCACCAACTAACATAAAGTCCTTTTTTGTGATCTATACGGCTCTCATCTTGTACGTAAATCGTTGTATTTTACAAATAGTTGTTACCCAAGATAAAATCACTATTGGGAAGAAATCCACAAAAATAAGGTGGGCTAAAATAGCTAAAAAAATAGCTAAAAAATTAGAGCCAATACTTCTTCCATTAAAACATATTCACTGTTGAAAAGCTGCATCATTCATCAAGATTCTCTTACCTTATTTCAGCACCCTACTTTAAACTTCAATATGATATGAACATACCACACATGGGTATAACTTTGTTACAACATTCAACTTTGGATATGAAAGAGCTAGAAAGTGAAACTAATATTTTGATATATCATACTTCACAAAATAGTCCTTTGGGATGCATCAGTCTGCAATTAACCATATTAATCAAGCACAGCCATGAATAAAATAACTAGGTTGAAATGAAACAAAGTTTTTGGTATTGGCTGTTTTTTGATAAAATAACTACAACCCATTTATTCGCACCTCCTTTTCATCCTCATTTGCTATGTCATTCCAACTTTCTTCTTCATCCTTTAAATCTTCTTCTATCTTACACACTTCATCAGTTTTCACAAACACAGTGGCTGGATATTCCAACTCCTCCTGCACAAGGGAACAAAATTATTTTAAATCAATATATCTTAATACATTTTTTCAAAAACTTAGTTCAACATTTTGATTTTATGTATTATTTATCATTTATTAAGCACAACTGAAACTTAAATTATATTTTGTTTATTCTTCTCAGTATCATAAATATGCTGCTGCGCTATTAATACTACGAATAATTCTCAAATTGAATATGCAAGTTCTTCACATTCTTCTCATTCCTTTTCATCCTCACTTGCTTCATTGCCTTGAAATGCTTCTTCATTCCTACTTTCTTCTTTTTTGTGGAAAACATCTTCAATCCCACACACTGCTTCATTCTTTAATAAGACAGTTGGACATACTAACTCCTCCTGTACAAGGAAGCAAACTTAAAAGCAATATCCCTTATTACACTATTTTGAAAGCTTCACTTTGGACTATTATTGTTTATTAATAACAAGTTTAGACTAATTATTAGCTATTTTCCCTATCTCATTTGACAATATTGGGTTAATCTTTAATTTCTCTCGATGGCAGCACACTCCTTTACAGTGTTTTTAGTACTACTATGTATATTTTAACATAATGCAAGTAAAAGTAAACGTGAAGAACTTTGTCTCTGGAAAACACAAAATTCCAAAATATTTTTATGACACAATGTGTGATTCCAAGTTTACAACAAGCTCTGTTTGTCCTCTAACCACCAGGATTTAGTTTCACGTACTAAAGATTCCAATGTATTTTCACACTGAAAAATACATGCAAGAAGCGTTCCCCCACTCCATGGCACCCACATAGAATATGGCCAAGCTACAGTAAGGAGACCATCCTTAATTAAAGAACAAATCAATAATGAACCGTTTAAATATTGCTGGGGTTCAGGGGCGGATCCAGCCAAGCATTTTCGCGAAGGGGGCATCATAGATTTTTGTTAAATAATAATAAACTTATTTATTATTAGTTTGTATATTATTTATGTTCCTTAGATATAATACTATTGTTAAAATAATTACATAATTCAAACATAAAATTTAAATCAATTTTGCCAAATATAGGAAGGTAAATGCCCCCCCTTCTGATTCTTTAATCAGATGACGAATTAAAATAACCCTAACAACTTCATTACCAGCACATAATTTTACGTGAAAAATCATTAACAAGATTTGTACATAATGTGAAAAAAGAATTCATATTGTCTTCCTGATAATTCCCTACATTAAAAAATCAAACTTGAATAATTCAGTCTGATTTCCCACAGTTTAGTTGCATTATACTGCATTATGACCGTGTTATTTCTTAAATTACTGAAGAAAAGAAAGCTAGGAAAATTATAGCTGAAGCTAGAAAAATTGATTACTCTGGAGAACTATAAAAACATTGCCAGAAGACTGAATTATTTATTGAAAATAAACAATTAAGTAATTCATTTACAAATTTAATTCCATTATCAACGGGAAAAATAATCTGGCATTATACAACTAATTCCTTTATAAGAAATCTAATCTCCCTAAGGTCTTACAATTCTAAAAAGTTACTAAAAATGGCTGGCTTGTAAGTAAAAATCGAAGAGGCCTTTGCGTTATATAAGTTTCTGTTATACATCATAGCCCACGACCACCAATTTTGTAATATATTTTATTTAAACAAATATTACATTTTAAAACCACATCTTTACTTCCCTTCCTCTACAATCTAACTAAAGCTTGTGACTGTAATAAACCCACATTCAAGTCATGTCAACTTCAAATTCCCTACTTTGAGTTTGAAAACAAAATCAACTTCTAAACAACTCACTAGCTGTAAAGAAAATAAACAAACAACTCACTCTCAAACTGCATGCTTCCTCTTCAGCATCATCATCAGGTTCCGGTTTTACCTGACAAGAGGGTCAGAAATTTTTAGAAAACACTAACTGCTTCCACTTCTAGTCACAAATAAGATCTTGAAAATTTTTCAGTGCAACATATTAATTCCTACTCATTGTACGAGCAAGATAATCACGTAACCCCTAAACAATACATTTCTTTTCTACAATAGTTCTCATTTTCAACAAAAAACCTGTAATCCTAATAGCCTTTTATAATTTTTATTAAAAAGAGTTCAAATTTTAAAATTTAACAACAAAATAATAGTTTTATATTTCTTAAAATAGGAAGAAAAAGAATGATTACACTCCTTTCAATTATAATACTTACATTTTCTAATTTAATCACACACTCAGACAATATTTCTATTTTCTCCATGTTATTAAGAATTGTTGTAATCTACAATTCGAGCTTTGACACTCACAGCTCACAGGAATGGGCAATGAGTACTAGGATCAAGAAAAAGTGCGAGCATATTACTACTTTACTAACACCACTGGACGCACTCTCTATATATTCTCTACCGATGGCTCTTTGACATCCGTCATGTAAACAACGCTGGCTCTTTGAGATCCTGTGTATTTACATTTTGCTTAATGACTCTTCCCTATCTAAATTTACAATACATACTTTTAATAAGAATTTCTTATCTGCTTTTCTACTGGATTTGTATTCATTCTTACAATATCTTTCAGTGCAATATCGAAACAATGTAAATATTTCGATCAAACTATCCCTAACCTCTAACCACATGCCTCTAACTACATGTACTGATTTGACATTAAGAGGCATGACTTCATGTTTCGAGATGTAATTATACTCGAGATTTCCAAACTTGGCCGATGACACCTGCCATCAGCTGGTGTCATCCAATCGAGAACTAAAACGTCATTACGGTGACGTCACTGTGGTGACGTTTAAGCTTCCGATTAGACGAAACCGTAAAAGTTGAGTAGCTGTCATCGGCCAGGTTACAGAAACCCATGTATAACACAGTTTTGAGGCATTATATTCGCTCGTTTTCTTGAGCACCGGAATATCTCCCTCCACTCTTTTGCCAACTTTATTTGAATTAAGAATAAATGATAGCACCGGGCGTTGTAGACAAAAACTGATAACCAGATACGTTCGCTCTCTTGCAATAGAAACTATTTTGCACCGAAAAACGAACTACAAATTGGACATAAAATTCCTTTTGTCAAAATAACCAAACTTCCCATCCCTCTTGCAACTAGCGAAGCTTGGGCTCAAGAAAACGTGCGCGGGTAACAATAAATAACAACCAGAAAATATGTATATACCGCAAATTTTATTAAGCTGCATGTGAAGTAAATCAGCTGTTTCGGCGTCATCCAATCGGAAGGTTAAACGTCACCATAGTGACGTCACAAGTGATGTGTGAAGTCCCGATTAGATGGCACCCAGAGAGAATAATAATGGCACCAGCAGATGAAATGTCACAGGCAGCAAAATAAAAACCGCAGCGTAGAGCACTACCTAATATTACTAGTAATAGAAGATATTGCGTAGAGGCGGTCTACGACGATACTCAACTGTTTAGGAATCTGACAAAAAAGGCTATAAAACCATATATTCTTAGCTTCATTGTAAAAACAAATATACGGACTATATATCTTACGGACAATATGTACGCAGCGATTCAAAATGAGTGAGACAGAAAAATTCCAGGGGAACTTCATCGAATTTCATCAAGAAGAATACATCTTATTTGGTGTTAAACTTTTGTTTGTCGAGGAAATTGGACGTATATGTTACTTCCGGGCGCGCGATTCGAACGGACGGTCTTCTCAACGAAAAACGGCGCTCGGGCCATTTCGTTTTTCCCGTGAAGTTCATTTCAGTGGACAACGGTAAATTTAATACGTATATATGAGTACGTAGCACGTATCACACATGTATTTAAATCCACAAATTACAGCATGTTTCTTTAAGTGTTATGAATGTTGAAATGCTGGTCCTGTTACAAACTGCCTCATGAAGTTTGTATTCTTCAAAATAGAGTAATTAAGTGTATAATACCAACCAAAATTTAAAATATATTTCAAATCTGTATTTAATCACTTAAGTTGAGTACAGATAACACTTTTCCCCAGATTATGCCACGCAGTTTTTACATCTATGTTTTTAGTTATTTATAGGCTTTCTTTTGTAGATGCACAAATGTTTTGGGTTTCATGTATTATCTTGCAAGTAATTATTTGAACACTCAATAATTTATCTGAGCTTTAGAAATAAAAACATTTATTGATATCAGGGTTTAATAATTCTCATGGGTTTCTAAGCTGAGAAGTTATATTTTTTGTGAAATCTTTAGAGAGTTTGGAAATCAATACATTAAGGGAAGAACAAAACAAAGTTAAAGTACCAAAATCTTAATAGACACTGGATGACTATGAAGATTAATAGGAATGAAGATTATTGTAGACTGTCTTCTCACTTACAGAATACTAAAAATATTAAGTAGTTCATATTCCCTAATCAACAATTTCAGGAATGCAATTACAACATTCAATATTACATTGAAAATAACATTCACCTACTTCAGTCAATAGCAATATGAAAATAAACACTAACGCTAAAATGTTCTCTAAATGTTTTGGGCTCTACAAATCTTCTGAGATGCTCAAATTAAGAACATGTAGGGTATGCTTGCTACTCTCATTGCACAGTTCAAAGGGTCACATGAAATATTGATGGTAAGAAAGAGGTGTAACCTAAACAAAGGAATTATTGAAAAAAATTGTCTGAAAAAAAGAAGTTTTTTGTGTGGTTCAATTGATTTGGAATAAGGAAAAGTAAGGAATATATTAAAAACATACTTCATGTTCTGAAGCAAATGCTGGAATTAATCTTAATGCATTCTAAATGTAATAAGAAAGGATGATAGATAAAGGAGGGAACATACATATGTATTTATTTATTTATTTGCTGAATTTATTGAAATAATTTAAGTTTTACTACAAAGCAGTAGAGCTGATACTACTTATATGTACATGTGCTCATATGTAACTCCTATTTACAATATATCGCTAGCCAGCGGGGAGAAGATCACCGCCATCTCCCGAGAAAAACATGCACTACACTAACGGGACTAATGACCAAAGCCGTTGATGCGCCCGGAAACACAAAAATATCAACCAATCAATTATTTACAATTTATAAAAAATATAACAATAATCCCATAAAATCACAGTAATAAGTGCATTACACTTCTCTGAATGCCTTCGAACAAATCTTCATTTTATTTCTTCACTCTTCATAAGAAACATGATGTCCTGCACAAGATACATTAGATTTGTTCTCATTGTTTTTTTCTGGCCTCATACTTTCATCTGAGAAAACAGAGCAAGTCATTTCAGAAGAGAAAAAAAAACACATATACACAGCGAAGTCATTTTCAATTACAAGAACACATGTTACTAATGTAATTTTGCTTTGTTTCTATTGTGCCCAATAGTTTCTTGACAATTTCTCTTCTTCTATAACATCCAGAAGTTGAGGTTGAAGTGAACTGAAGCACTGAGGATATTTCTAAGCACTACCAAAGAAAAATTAAAAAATGGCCTAACTTTCCAAAAAACTCTTTGTTCAAAAGATTTGAAACAACTGATGATAAAGCTTTAAATTGGTGAATTGACAGTTTTCTCTATCTACTTCAACTGGTAAAACTTTTCATATTCTAAGATGGTTCTACACTCATAATAGCTGAGCAATACAACCTCCAATTCTTATGGATTTACGTTCCATCAACATCAATGTTTTACTCCACTTTCAATTATGATTTTTACCCAGCGATTTCATAAACACAAATTCAATCATTTTCACAAATTTGAAATTATTTAAATTTGAGTTCTTGTTTATAATTTAAATTTGTTCCAAAACTTTCACAAAAAAGCTAAGAAAATAGGACATATTCTTTTGTTTTTTTACTGATATGTTATAGCTTGTTATTGTTTTTTCAATATAGAGCTCAATATGCACTGCATAACTTACACGGATTGAAAGGATTGTGGTTACGAGGGAAATACGAAAACAGTTGAATGATGCTACATGTACTCTTATTGAGGGAAATATGAAAAGAAAAACCAAGTCCAGTTAACATTAGTTAATTAGTAAAGAAGTAAATCTGAATCAATAAAATTAGGTAAAAAATAAAATTATGTATGTGGCATGGGTGTTTAGCGGTTCTAATAATTGCAGGTGACAAAAAGTCATTGAGCATTTTGTCGCTGCTCGATCATCAGTACCCTTGATGCATTAATAACTATTTTCCCTTTCAAAAATTTAATAACCTGGACGAGGTTGAATCACGCCCCCCCACACACACACACTGGAAGTAAACACTTAACTGTTGACAGCTATCGCAACTATAAGATATGTGAAACACAGCAATTTGGAAGAAATAAAAAATTGTGGATATTGCAAACTGTTCTTGAAAAGTATTTAACAATTGCCCTGCTCAGGATTCATCTCATCTCCATAGAACATGACAGGAACATACCTTATTAGGAAGGTATTTATTTGCATAAATGATTGTAGGCCAAAACAAATGTACTCACTACTAATACCTCTTCCATTTGAAAGACTCCTTTGGTTTGTTACTTTTATAGGTCAGAATATGTGGACTATAAACTTGATTGTGGCAGTAGTCCATCTGCAACTGTTATATTGCCTTGCTCATCTTGCAAACAGTTTTTACGATTTTTTGCAAGAGTGAGTCAGCACAATAACTTGTGTGCCTGAAGATTGCGTGAATCTCCTTTTGCATATTTAGCATTGTTAAGGTTTGTTACTCATGTTGATTAATGTGTGTGTAAACCCCTTTGCATTATGCTCATATTGAAGCCATCATACTGAAAAGTTATCCTGACACTGTATATACACATGTGTTTATATAAATTATCATCACACCTGAAATTATTCTTTTGCACACCAGACTGGATGTTTACTAGCTGCATGAGAACGCACGTGTACTATTAAGTCTCCTCTTTCCTTGAAGTTCTGGCTGCAGATTCCACACTGAAAATTTTTCCCACCAATGTGCACACGCATATGAGTAAATAAATTTTTCTTTTGCTTGAAAATCTTCTTACAGATGTCACACTGATAAATTTTGCCCTCAGTGTGAGAACGCATGTGTGCTATTAAGTCTCCTCTTTCCATGAAGTAATAATTGCAGACGTTGCACTGAAAAGTTTTCTCACCAGTGTGTACACGCATATGTGCAAAAAAAATATCTTCATGCCTGAATCTCTTCTTGCAGACTTCGCACTTGTAAGGTTTGACACCTGTGTTGCTCGTCAAGGGTGGCACAACCAGCCCCTCAGTTGAAAAGACCTTACTGCTTGTGGGACACCGCTTCACCCCTATGTGAGTGTTTGCGTGCGCCACTGCGGCTTCCTCTGTGCAGAAGAGCTCACCACAGTCGCAAACTAGGTCTGTGTAAGGTTCTCCAATAGTCAGTGATTCACTGGAAGTGCCTGCACCTGTTGACAGAGTGTAGTTAATAAGCAAAAATATCAAACAACTTTATATCTTTAGTATTGTTTACATTCCACTTATTAAGAGGCAAACAAGGGAAAGAAAATTAAAATTTGTTCACTTCAAATTTCACTCACAGATGTAAAGAGATCAAATATACATGGCAATAGCCACCTCAATTAAATATTTGCCTCTGGGACCAACAAATCTGTCCAAAAGGCATGTGCTAATATTTCCAGTTTTAAGCAGTCATCTGGAGCAGAAGACAAAAGGCCTTGGACATTTCATAGACTAACCTGCATAACTCAATGACAAACAGAAGAGGAGGTTACTAATGATTCAGTATCTTCCAGCAACAAGACACATCGTAGGAGTACTCTGTACAGTTATATTTCTCGGAGGAGGGGGAAGCACTAATTTTGATTCAGTTAATTTTAATGCTAATGAAGTTTCTATAGAGTGTGCATTGCAGCTTCAAGATCATTTTTTACACTGACAAATGTAGAGGAAAATGAGCTTGGAAATCAAGAAAACCTGCCAATATTTCTAAACATGAAGTGAATAATAAACTGAAATCAAAGAGGAATTTTCAAGCGAATTTGAAGAACATTAACCTGATTTTTAAACAACAAATTCGTAACATATTTCAATATACTTCAGAATGTACATGTTTATACCTTCTTAATGTGAAGACAAGTCTAGCTGGGCCCCACTTTCCATTTTTTAACACACAGGAAGAGGAAATATTATTGAGTCTTAAATTTTTTGTTTCAAAAATATTTATAACTTGATCTGTTTTGTAAATTACACAAGTTTCGAATAAAAAAAATACATTTGTTCATTGTGTTCTGCCCAGATCTATCTATTTGCTGTGACAGAAGCACACTTCAAAGTTAACAGTGCAGTTCAGAAATATTTTGGAATTTCAAAATACATTTCACAGATTAATTTTTCTTGTATTGTTGCCCTTGATTGCTAACACTGAATCTTGCTTTCAAGTTTGCCATGATACAAACTCTTGTTTCCCATGAAGATAGTGTGACATAGTTGTGCAAGTGATTGAATAATAAAAATATTGAAACAAAGAGGTCAAAAATTTGAAGTAGATAATGCTGAGCATGTAGAAAATGTTAAACGTTAAAAGTTGGGAACATAATTCTAAATAAAATGAATTTTTTATAATGGCAGAAGATTTTATAATAATTCCATTAATTTTCAAAAAATTCATAAAAAAAAGAATGAAAGTGTTTTTTACACTAACATAAATTCTTCCTGTTCTTATTCCTAAGACACGAGTTTTTGTGAGTAAGGAAAGGATATAAGTTAAATTTTCCTTTGGGGGCCATGCAGACCCCACTTAGAATTGCACTTGCACTTACACTTAATATCATGGCATTAAGAAGAATAAATGTTCAAAATAAGTCATATTTTCTTCTACTCACCTGGGAATAAAGCACCAATTTTCTGCTTTATTGAAGCAAGAAATCCACTCTCACTGCATGGTACTAGGGAGTCCTGCAACACAATAAACAAGGCTGAAATCAAACATTTAACTACTAGGAGGGTGCCTGCTGGCCATCTATTTGCTATGCTTTTTCCAGTAGTTTTGTGACATCTAGGCTTTAAAGCATCTACAGAGTCAAGTAAAATTGTAAAACGTGCCTCAAACGAAATGAAGTGAAACAATTTGAACAAGGATTCTGACCTAAAACAAGAACATTTTTACAAGTAGAAATCTTCCCCCGTCTTCTACATAATGGAAAATACATTTGCAGTTTAATTCAATTTACATGTTCAGTGACTTAATGCATCCAATTTTTTTAAATAAAAATTATTCTCAATTTAAAAATAGATTTCCATCTTAAAACTTTAAAAACCAATTCTAAATTTGAAAAACTTATTTTGTGATGTTTTTATGATACAACTACATAGTACATATATAATACACTTCCGCATTATCGTGTACATTTACCCACTTGCCATATAGTGAAAGCAGTTTGTTTCCCCACCTCATATACCTCTGCTGCCGGTTTGTGGAATACAGTAGCAATACATTTTTTTGAGGTCTTCCTCTTTGTGAAATCTCTTGACTCACAAAATGGCATTCGACTTCTTTCTTTCAGGAATTTGAGTCAAACATGTACGAGGAAGGGGTGCAAAAATTGATTCTTTGATAGGACGAGTCTGAATATTCATGATGACTATGTGGAGAAGTAATGGGTATGTACACCGTTGTTCAATAAAAAATTGTCAAAAACATTTCCTTACTTGTCCTTTAATTTGACCTTGGGTATGGTTGTCTGGGCAGCCCTTGAGTTGCAAAATTATTACATTGAATATGTTTGACACTACCCTAAGTTTCTTCAGGAGTGAACTATTGTAAACCCATGTAAAACAAGGCAAGTTAAAAAGGAATACCTCAAAAAATTATCATAAGTTCTATAACAAAATAAACTCTCTGAAATCTCACTGCCTTGATCTAAACTTCCTACAGAACACAAATTAATTTTTTATTTTTTTATTTTCCATGCGAGTTCGTTTCAGTGAAGATAGAAAGGAGTTTTTCCACTAAGCGAATGAGTGACAAGTCAACCGTGTGTTTGACACAGCAAGATAAGGCATGAGATATAAGAAATTAAGACAAAGGTTTCTGCAAGAAAACTTGCTGACATTTTTAAGTAGGGCAGGACACAAACCACTGCAACTACAGAAAACAAAAGGTAATCTCCCCTAACTTGACTACCTTGATTAAGTGGTCACCTGTATTAAAGACCAAATTTTGCCAGCCCCACTAGAGTAACTTTAGACACGTTTCCCTGTACTAGTTATTCCTTTATTCTTACCCCATCTTCAACCTTAATTGCTTGGTTTTCTGGAAATAATTCATCATTCCAACTTTCTTCTTCATCCTGCAACTCCTCTTGAACATCACACTCGACTTCAGTCTTCAGAAACACAGCAGCTGGATGTTCTAACTCCTCCTGCACAATGAAACAAAATCGAAACAAAATTGTAACAAAAGCAATAGCCCTGAATTTACATTTTCAAATGCTCTAAAACTAAATTTTATATCATCCAAAATTTTAAGATATTTAAAAAAATTAAAAAATAAGAATAATGATGTGTTACAATAAATGGAAATCATTTTCATCCATGATCTATTTTTTGAATCTGTTACATTACAAAGCAAATATTCTACGCACTGTAGAACACTCAAACTGCCACAATAGTCTCTCACTCATACATTATCCTTAACGGCAGGTATAAGGCTTGCTGACAGAAATTACCTCACCTATGCATCCTTCATTTGTTCAAAAATTCTCTCCAATCGTATTGTTAGGTGCATCACTAATTCAAAATTTAATTATCATAAATTTTAACACTAATAAAATTATACAAATGTTTTTTACTTTTATATAATATTTGGGGGGGGGGGGGTTCGAGCATGTGTGAAGAGGAGGTATTCAAAATACTCCAAATTTGCATTACATTTATGGAATGCCCCTAACTACAAATTAAATAATATTAAAGTAAGAAAAACTTACCTTAATATTGTTTAAAATAAATTGCATATTCTTTTGCATTTAATAAATATGTTGCTAGGACTCGATTTTACTTTATAGTTACCCTCTCATTCTTACCTCCTTTTCATTCTCACCCGCTTTGTTGCCTTGAAACTTTTCTTCATACTGACTTTCTTTCTCACCCTGAAACTCTTCTTCAATCTCCCACACTTCTTCAGTCTTCAGAAACACACTTGTTGGATGTTCTAACTCTTCCTGCACAACAAAACAATTATAATCCTCCGTTTACTTTTTCGACAGCCCATTTCATTAGCTCAATTTTATGAACTGTTATTATTTGTTAAGCCCAAATTTGGTTCAAAATGTTCCCTATGCTTTACACCCTGGCAGTTCTTGCTGCTCTGGCAAAGGAGAAATTAATTTTAGAGGGATAGTTTTTAATGGTCAGGGTAATGTTATACCTGCCATGTACTCTGCTCTTCATTGTGTAGCATTATGAATACTTTTAACAGCTTCATTTTATTGAAAGGCAATGAAACAGTAAGATGATAGTATTTGGATTTATTAAGTTACAAAAGGAGGAAGTTTGTGAAGCAAATGAAATTTATGGTGTTTTGTAGATATTCCACTTGTGTGGAACAGATCTGCAAGCTACTTTGTTGTTGCAGTCTCAAACACCCAAGCAAAGAATATGTTAACTTTATTAATTCCCATGCAAGAGTTTTTGATAATTTTACTCCAAATGTATCACGCATCTCCCCATCTCTCTTTGCCCGCACTAACCCTCCCTCCCAATCACTAGTCTCTAAGTATGTATACTGGATTCTGTACTTTTCCAATAAAAGCATATTCTACTTTTGAAAATGATAAATTATCATTAATTAGATCAAAAGCAATTCTCAATTTTTAATGTTTTTTGAACTCAAAATTTCAATTAAATTTAGGGCGCACAAACGTGCTGATAAATGTAGTAATTGTCGGGCAATTAATGTAAACGATTTACCTCCACTGATATCAGTTCATCCTTCACAGAGCACTCTGGTACAGTGGACTCGTATGGTTCCTGAAAGTGACGAAATATTTCACATCAATTTTATTATGGTTTCATTACACATCAAGGCTTGAAATAAAAGAATGATGCAAGTACTATTCACATACTTTCGAGAAAAATGAGTTTATATACAAGTAAACCTATTGGCACAAATAACTCCTGGCATTTATAATCACCCCATAACACTATCAAGAAATGCATCTGGACTTTGGTTATTTATGTTATAGAGCTTGATCCATTTATCATTATTCTTGTAAAAACAGAAATTTAAAAGAAATGGCACTTACATCCATTTTTATTTCAAATCTTCAATTACCCAATACGTAATTCAATATTTGGTCCCTCCAACTACAATTTCAGTTCCCTCCATTTCTTTTCACATAATGTGTTCACGTATTTTCTTTAAAATATTGCTGTTAGAATACAACTAGAACCACTTATGATGGTTCAAAGAAGAACAAACAAAAGGGAAAAATTATTTAAATTTATATTTTATTAAGTAATCAAAACTTTTTCATTGTAATTTTACTAAGTTGTTCATTAGAGGGACATTTAGGATAAAAAAATCACCAGTATAACAACTTTTATAGCTGCATCCTAAAATGTGATTCCTGGTTCATTAATCTTCTCTTTATAAAACATGCTACAGAAATAAAATTTTATATTGATATGTAAACATTTTTTTTAACAGTTTAGGTAGACATTTCATGAATTTTTTTAGTTGAATTGTAAAAATGAAATCAAATAATAATTAAATTTAATATAAAAGAGAGCAAAACAGTGGTCTTTATATTAAAATTCATTCTCCATAGCAGTAATGTGTCTTTTATTTACGATTTACCATCATTTACCTATTAGATGCTGAATTTAAAAAAAAGCTATTTGTCAAAAACTACAAAATTTGTTATTTTTGTTCGATTCCATATAATAGAAAATGTATCTCTTATAATATAATATATTGTTCACTTACAAAATCAACGATAATTTTTAGTTGGTATTAGGTCTACTTGTATTAAGTTCAAAAGCTGATGTGTTCTTTGCTTTCTCATAGATACCATAAGAAATGTTGCATGGAGGTAATTTTGATTTTATAAATTCCAAAAGTCAATATCTTTGTTCAAAAATATTTTCTTGTTTAACTTAGGTAACGACGGGTAACATCGCTTGGGGTGAAACATTGCCACAACTTCGAAAAATAAGTAGCGCAGTCTCTATTGTAAATTTATTTGCTGGCTGTTTCCATAGTTAGCTACCTCTCTTAGAAACACTATATACAATAGTTTATTGCATTAGGTTACACTTGCAACCTACAATGTCCATAAATATGTATGGTGTATTATGACGCACCCAAATCTCGTAATCGAAACTTCATTAATTTTCGATTAAGTGAGTTGAACAGCAAACATAAGAAATGTGTCATATACTAGGCACACAGTCATGACTTAATAATTATTCATTATAAACAAGACAAAACGTCTTATTAGCATGAAACCACTCACTGGAGAATATTGCCATACTGACCATCTTGTTCTTCTCAAATTTATATCCTTTGAGAAAATATTCTTACATTGAAACAATTGACATTTGTGAGGCATTTATACCATTTCTAAAGCATATTACTTAACAATTGTAAACATTAGTTAATTACATTAAATACAAAATTATTTTTTTGTTGTTGCCATACTTGCAGTGTAACTTTGAGGATCACATCATTAATTTACTCTGTCTTGTTTTTAGAGAAGGTTACATAGACAAATGAAAATTCCAATATCTAAGGTTTACAAACCTCAGATGAAGTTAAAAATGCACCAAGCAATGGAAAATGTAAATAGTGGAAAATTAAATAGAAAAAAGCAACTAAACTGTATGGAATTAGCACGCCCACTTTAAAAGACATGGATGAGTGTGTTTTGCCAAAATATATGGTTGCTGAGCTTCCCAGATCAAATATAAAAAGGAAAAAGCACCTTTTCCCTATTGCATTTTAACACACTGTAAAACAGTTAATAAAACATTTTAAACTAAGTTCTCAAAGTAGTATTTATCTCTATTTAGTGTATTGAAACTGTCAAAACCAAAGACTAATATTCATACATTTTGTTCTGATGTACATTTATGTGTTTCTGTTTCTTATCCTACACTCATACATTTAAACGTTGCCAGAAACTTGGAAATAAATAGAGGCTGCAATGTTTGACCCCTGTTGGGTAACATTGCCACTTTGCTCACTTTTAAAAAGATAATAAAAACTTAAAAATTATGGAAGCTGTGACTTCAATATTTTGAAGAAATCTTATACTATTGTGAAGGATTAAACTGTCAAAAATTTTTATGTGAAGACTGAAGCAACAAAGTAGAATTTTAAAAGAAACTAAGATGTGGCAACGTTACCCACACCTTCTGTTTCCTTATTCCTTTTCTTTAGTGTTCACATAAGAGTTGGAGAAAAAATACATCAATATTCTAAGAATATTCCTTAAAGATGTCATTTGGTTCTTCTTTAACCTGAAGACAAAAAATTTTCACTTTTTGTTTTGAGTCTCGCTTAAAACCCTGATCGCAGAAAAAAATTGGTGTAGCAGTTATGGATGGGGTACTAAGACGGGTCATGCTCTTTTTGTTTTCGCAATGTTTGCAGCTGCATTCAGCACTAGTCAATGGTTTAAAATTCGGAAATACCAACGACAAACTCAAAGCAGCTTCGACTTGATTCTTTTTTCACAGTACTTTCGACAGAGTTTGTAGTGCGTACCGCCTAAGGAGGTTATAATATAATTGCATTAAAGACTCGGAAGTAATGGCAGACGATGCATCCTGTTAAGAACATGGGATTGCATTGTCTTAGTTGTCGTTGTAATCAGAACTATATATTTTTTTAAATTCATTTAAATATAAGAATATATAATATTTAAAAATCTAAAAACTATCCTTAAGCAGCACAGTAAGGACACATTTATTATTTTATTTTATGAACCTTATAACTTGGCTGAGTGGCAAATTTATGTCTCTCAGAAGGTGGTTTTCTTTTCTAAAGGAAAAAAATACTCATCATTAATACAATGTAAGTAGTTTCAGAAAGATATTACATCCTTGACATTAATTATACCTCTTTTGGTGTTAATTGCAAATAGGCTGGGTAAGTGGAGAATAAATTGGGAATTGCTCCATCCCTTAATCGAGGTCCGCTGGAATACGTTAAATTTATTTGGTCTGCACTGAAGTGAAGGCTGCATAAAAAGGAGTGCGAAGTGGGAACCCATTTCTCTCTCCTCACAGCTCTAATCCATGCTTGCCTTCTTTCTTGGTCTTTCGCACTAGGAAATCTAAACATGAGCAATGAATGACATGCACAACTTTCCAACCATTTATAATCTCATTCTTATAAATAAAACCGATATAAATAAATACAATAGTTCTATAATGTATCACTCACCAAAAAGAAATCGTGTATCACTCACCTGAAGAAAGACAATTTTTTTTCGCGGTTTGCTATACCTGACCTGCTGGTGCAGCCATAAGCACAACAGGTTACCATTTTATCACCCTGAAATAACGACAGATAGCATAAAGCTTTAAAAAAGCTGAAGGGTAAAAAGCAACTGCTAATATGTAACAAAGAATAGGCCTTGGTTTACGATGTTCAATTACGTCTGACCCTTCGCTAGATACTCACTTTGAGAAATTCACCTCCAAACAATTTATTTTTCTAAGAAAAAAAAGTGTATTAACGTTTTCTTTTCCAGGAATAAAAATAAATAACTCGCGGTATCGGAACGCGAAGCAATAAGCAAAAAGAAACTAGCTAGCAAGCCGTAATACACCGATACGCACTCTGATGTTTTGGGCAACAAAACATGGCGGACACACCAGCGATTGGCTTCATTTTCTGGGGCCTGTCACCTCCATAGAATCTCCTTGGTACCTTCAATGGCGATGAAACACAGACACTAGCAACCCGACTTTTCTTGTTTTCGCGATATTTGCGACAACGTTCCGCGTTAGTATACATCGCTCGAACAAAACTGAGGCTAATTGCTAACTTGGTCAACTCAAGTCAGTTTCACCTTCGGGGTGTTGGAGTATGCGTCCATATTCAGTGTTGTTTACGTGTACATGGTTGGACACCTCTTTTTAAAATCGGTCAAACTACATGTTACCCTCGAAATAAAAAGTACGGCGAATTGACCTTTGAGCACATGGGACGCTGTGCTCCAATAGAGAGAATAAATATCCAAAATTAAGTTTTAACGAAGCTTCTGATTGGATAACCGCGCCCCACCTGACTGCTGTCACTTTGCCGTATGTTTTACTCGGAGTAAAGCTGTACGGCAGGGAGTATACGTCATGGCGAGGCCATAACAACATACCCTCCACCAATTAGGAACGTTCACTACTAGGCGGTACTTTTGAATGAGCGGTCCTGTATCATTTACTTTTCGTTTAGATAACTAAATATGCTCATTAATTCCATGAAAAATCGTTAATTATCTCTATGTTAAAAGCACGCGTGTAATTAAAATTCCACCGCGCAATTAAAAATTTACAGCTACCAATCAGATTTTAGAAAAGGAATGAAATCGTGTAATTAAGAAACTATTACCCAGACGTAGCTAAGGAATTTGCAGACGGCCATGAACAAATAAGTACATCACATATTAACACATAAAGTACACACATCATATATGTACAACGTACCTACTACATATAAGGTAACGACGGGTAACATTGCCAGGGGTAAAACATTGCCACAACTTCGAAAAATTTAAGTAGCGCAGTCTCTATCGTAAATTTATTTGCTGGCTGTTTTCCCATTGTTAGCTAACTCTCTTAGAAACCTTATATCCAATCGTTTGTTGCATTGGGTTACAGTTGCAACTTACAATGTCCGTAAATATGTATGATGTATTATGACGCAGCCAAATCTCGAAATCGAAACTTCGATAATTTGGGGTTAATTGAGTTGAAATAAACGGCATAGATAGGTAAATGTGTCATATCATAGGCATGTTTAATAATTATTCATTATAAACAAGACAAAACGTATACCACTTGTAGGGTAACATTGCTCTACTGGTCCTCTCGTTTTTCTCATATTTATATCCTTTGAGAAGATACCTAACATTAAAAAATTGACATTTGTGAGGCATTTATACCATTTCTAAAGCATATTACTTATAAATTGTGAACATTGAATGATTACATTTAATACAAAATTACATTCTTGTTGTCGCCACACCTGCAGTGTAACTTTGATATCATATCATTAATTTACTTTGTCTTGTTTTTAGAGAAGGTTACATAGACAAATGTCCAATATCTAAGGTTTACAAACTTCAGATGAAGTTAAAAATGCACCAAGCAATGGAAAATGTAAATAGTGGAAAATTAAATTTAAAAAAAGCTACTAAACTGTATGGAATTAGCACATCCACTTTAAAAGACATGGATGAGTGTGTTATGCCAAAATATGATATTGTTGCTGAGCTTCCCAGATCAAATATAAAAAGGAAAAAGCACTTTTTCCCTATTGTATTTTAACACAATGTAAAACAGTTAATAAAACATTTTAAACTGAGTTCTCAATGTAGTATTTATCTCTATTTAGTGTATTTAAACTGTCAAAATAAAAACTAATATTCATACATTTTGTTCTGACGCACGTTTATGTTTCTGTTTCTTATCCTACACTCATACATTTAAACATTGCCAGAAACTTGGAAATAAATAGAGGCTGCAATGTTTGACCCCTGCTGGGTAACATTGCCACTTTGCTCGCTTTTAAAAAAGATAATAAAAACTTACAAATTATGGAATCTGTGACTTCAATATTTTGAAGAAATATTACACTATTGTGTAGGATTAAATTGTCAAAAATTTGTATGTGAAGACTGAAGCAACAAGTAGAACTTTAAAAGAAACAAAGATTTGGCAACATTACCCACACTCCCTGTTTCCTTAAATTTTGAAGAAACATATTCCTATGTGTAAGGATTAAATTGTCAAAATTTTTTGTGTGAAGATTGATGCAACAAAGAAGTACTTTAAAGGAAACAAAGATGTGGGAATGTTACCCCCCGTTACCTTAAACAACGAATGAATGAAACCAAATTGGGGAAGTAAAACTTAAGCGAGCTGACTTATGGAAAAACATAGAATATTTAACATGAATATATGTTAAATACATGTTTTACATGTAAAACCTTTGGTCTTAGAATCACCAATGTAAAAAATATAAATCTCGGTTGTGTTTACCAGTTCTAAAAAGTATGCTATACCAAAACTGTTAGAAGTGACTAGTTTTTTTCCCCAATATTTAGACATGTTATATTCTCTCTTACCTGTCTTTACTTTTCGTCAAAAGTAATGTTTTCATGGCTTTGTCAACTTCCAATATTTTATCTGCGTATGTTCAGTACCTTCCAGTATTTGCAAATATTTTGTGTAAACAAAAACAATGCAAGGCCCAATAGATCTTTTTCATAAGCAATACTATGCCATGGAATGCATGCCGCGTGTGGAAAAGATATGTTTGGAGCTTTAAAATTTGAAATATTCGTCAATGGAAATGAAAAAATATTGAATGTATCATGGGTTTGCACTCGTGGTAAACTTGCTCGTAACTTGTTTTCTTGAATATACCATTCATGCAATTATCCCTCTCTTCATGCATTTGTTTTGTTAATTACTATTTTGGTTATTTACATAATTAAACTCGCACTTTGTTTCTTAACAACGAGCCATTTTAACAACAAATTAATAGAGCTTCCATTGCAATGGCTGTTAAAATGCTCAAAGAGTCCACTGAAAATAGGTTTGTAGAGTTTTGGGCTTAGATTTTACCAGAGCTAATTAATTTTTGGATAAATAAGTTGTTGCCACAAAATAGAATTTTTGGGAATAAATGTAACAAATTTATTTTTACAATTGTTTTCATATAGATGTATTAAAATTACAATTTTTGAACATTCTGAAATATGTTCCTCTTTTGTGCCCTTTTGCCTCCCTTTTCCTTTGTCCTCATTGTCTAATTTGTCCCTTTCTTCCACTTTTCCAATTTTGTCCCCTTGCCCTTTTCGTCTTCCTATCCCTGTCTACCTACCTGGCTCCACTATCGCAGTTAACCTTGCAGCCTCATCCTTAAAGACTAATTTAGATCACTTGTTACATAAACAACTATTAAGATTCTGCATACATTTGATGTCCAACTAATTAGTGACGTAAAATGAGAACCAAATCATTAAAATAAGATAATTTTTACAATAAAGCAAGGAAAAAGTAATTACTAAAGACCTGCGGCATCAGCAAAAATTCTGCTGAACAAAACCCGGATGAATCACAGCTCAAAAATGTAAGAGGAAGCAGAAGGGAAGGTGGGATGCACAATAGCCGTGCAGTGAACTGAAACGAGATGACACGAGAGGAACCCAATAGAAACAGTTAAAAGGAATGCAAAGGCTGATCGTCTTTTTCTGAATTATTATTTTAAAATAATTTATTGTATATTGATATCTTTAAGTGTAATGTTTGTAAATTGTAGTGTTCTGCCACAAGATTGTATAAACCTACCTGCAGAAATAATAAAAATCTGTATATTTAAGGATGGAGTCTTATTTAAGAATATATTTCATTTGTTAGAAATATGAGAATCACAAATTTTCTAAAAACGACTTGGCATTTTATTACAGAAAGGGAACAAGACAACATTTTATTACAGAAGGGTCATTATGGAAGATATAATATTTGATTTCCAATTTAAATTTCAATGCACAAGAACCTTTATACATGGCATATTACAATATGTTTACTTTATTAAATTTAAAAAGGTCTTTGAAACTAAAATCTTTCAAATTCAAGACACAACAATGCTTATTACATGTATTTACAACTGTTAATTCACAAGTTCTCAAAAACAGATACAAGGAAATACATACATTAAATTCATTCAATTTTTTTATATCTTTCACATTTAAATAGTATTAGTACAGAAATACAATTGCACTCAAAAAAGTAAAATCTCTACACAAATTTTAAAGGTTTCCTTTTAAAAAATAAAAAAGTTCTCAAAATATAGGCACTTGTTTTTTTGAATCATATACAATGTCTAATTACTCGTATTTGTATAGTCCTTATAATTAAATTTAAATAACAAATATTCATATTAAAGTCTATTTCAAAATATTTTATTTCATAACACTATTATCTTTGATCTGGGCAATCTATACATTTATTGCAAAGACTAAACACATATTTTATATCACTTGCTATTCTTAAAGTCTTGAAGGACGAAATCTGCAGTCTAGTTATTTTGTAGGAAAATCTAACACGTAGAAATGCCCATCCTATTTGAAATAATTCTAACAACTTTATGCTGAACTGTTTCCAGCCCATGAAAAAGTGGGAGTTTGGGGTAAGTGCACATTTGTTGAGACTTGTTATTTCCAAACAAATACAGACTGAAGCAATAGAGGTTTCCAAGGCCACAATTTGTTTGAATATTAGTATATTTTACAAAATGGTAAGAAATTGCATAAATCGTTAAATAATTAAATCTTAATTTAATTAGGGCTTGATTAAAAGAAGTTGGTGATTGACAGTTGCAATTGGAAAGGAGCAACATTAACAGGTTGCATTCCACTGAGTACATGTTCCCGCGACATGAAAATAAACACCTGAAATAAATACTTATAAAAGTAACCAAATCATATATTCATATTGTATGAAGATACAGCTTCAGAAGCACAACTGTCAATCACCAACTTATTTTAATCAGACCGCAGGATCCTAAAACACATTTGAGCATGTGAACATAGATTTTTAAGACTATATATAACAGAACCAACTGTAAATGCGTAGGTATCAATAGGACTTCACTTTGTGGTAATCACTATATCATTCAGCACACAATAGTTAATTTTTTTATAGTGCACAACCAAATACATTTTCAGATATTTTTTGTCGACTATTATTGATAACACATTTTTAAAATATTTACATTAACAAACATTATTGGGACATACTGAAACAGTGCTAAAAAGGGTGGATTAATATCAGTTAAAACATTTTATCTCACAAATCATTCTCTAGTTTCTTTTTGTTTCAAGTTTTCTCAACTCTGAGAAAAGAAGCAGATACAGTGGACTTAATGAAGTCACAACTGGTATACTCTTCAATTGCTGTTTTACAATAATTTTGTTTAAATTGTTATGTGTTTATCTTGCTTAATACCTGGAATTTACAGAACTCCCTAACTTCAAGGTATGTATAAAAATTACTGGAAGTAATTGATTTTCAGACATTTCCTCAATAATGTTGAATAAAAGTAGAGTATTACAGTTATTCCTGTGATAATTGACATTCAATATCTCAAAATAAATATTTCCTCAAATATCGTTCTTTTGTAGCAAATCTGAAAAGAGGTAATCTTACAGGAACTTACATAAGTCACCATGTACCAGAAACAGGTGTAAGCATAGGCATGTTAAGAAGTTAATACAGCAAATCAATTAAATAGGTACAATTATCATTACTATCGCAACATGAACACATTCATATAACATCATTTTCTTGAAATCAATAACAACAAAGTATAGGCATTTTGCCTAACAATGTCTATATTCTTGACATTAACTCTAAAAACTTCCTTAAATTGATTTCAGAAGTTTCACCAGTAGTCTTGTGTCAAAGAATCAATTGGATCACCGAGGGCATTTAGAAGTTGAAGGGATTGAGGGGCAGCCAACAGGTTGGTGAGAATCACATGGTAAATTAGAAGTTTCTTTTATTTCACCATAAAATATTAATGGAAATGCTTAAAAAAAAGGCTTAGAGGTTAAAACCACATCAAAATTTAATAATCTGTCCTGACAGATTGTTAAATTTTGAAAGAAATAACACAAGCTTTTCTTGAGCAATTTGAGAAATTTGCAGGTTTCATATTTCATATGCTTGAAAAGTTTCCCTATTATTTATTTTGAATTGTTTTACTAAAAATGTGATACAATTTTATTTTAGGTGACACTAATACAAAAAAATGTCACACTTTTGACAACTGGCATTACTGTCAAAGTAGAGAAAAGCAGTTTTCTTTAAAAATAAAAGTAAAAATGTCCCTACAAGTTTTTCTTGACAAGTAGAAACAATTCCACAGGTCAGGATTCAGCTTCTTGTCCCCCTAGTTTATGACTGGAGCACATCTTTTGACACATTAAGTTCCATGAGGCTGGGGACAGCTACGACCCTGAAGGGTTTGAAGCTGCTCACAGATTCAGCACATGTAGAAACTGTGGACGCTCTATTTTGTGACACACTAACTGTAGTCAGAAGATCATATCCTCTTTGGGAGAAACACAAAACATATCTGTCTGAAGCGTGGCCTGATGCAGCATGTTTGCCCACCTATGTTCTCAGTGTAATTTATACTGTCTGCAAGATATTGGTTCACAACTGGGTCCTTAGGTTAAAGCAACGTGCCTCATTTGGGTGGCACTCAATGTGTTAAGGGAGGTATTAGTTTGCATCTGTATAGAACGATTTTCCTAAGGATGAACCAAAGTGACAGTTCGTGAAAACAAGTGAACATCACATTTATTTCAGAGAAGTATCCCTCCGCCGCGACAGCTGCTTAGTCACGCCCCTTCATAAAGTGCCAATGGCTCCTGTGAAAACTTCCCTATGCAGAAGTCTAAGAGTTTCGCTGAAGTATATGCATGTATGTGAGTCCTGGAAATATTTAAATTTAATTATGTATGTGGAAAATCTTTTAACATGCTCTCACAATCAGTAGAAGAAAACTGCCAGGAATGTAAATAGAAAGAAAAATGATTTTAAGCCGGAAACACATGCACCGGTACGCATCTCGCATTCAAGTCTCAGTTTTAAAATAAACATAATATTTATCACACAAAAAGTAAATTCAATGTAATATATAAAGAAAAAAAGAATTTTTATAGAAGAGCACATTACACTAATATCAATTATTTCTCGCAGTGCACTAAATTTTTGTAAGACAAGGACACGACAAAAGGAAGTGTCGAAGCCGTTTACAAGTTAGCCAACTGCAAAGGAACGAATGCGGGAAGGGAGTCTAATGGGCTCAAGGGCACAACGACCACAGAACCTTCAGTTATGTTGCCAGCACTAGCTGTCACTTTGGCTCATCCTTAGGAAAATCGCTCTATAATAGGGTGCTAAATCAAATGTACTCCTTACAAATATCTTTACCTTTTGGAGGATTCTTTGGTTTATTACTTCCAGTTCTTATTACTTCTTTGGTCCATTCCCTTAGAATATATGGACCATTAATATGCTCATTACTTAAATGTAATAGCAGTCTATTGTCTAAGTGCATCAGTGCCATTCTGAAACCTCGTCTTACAAACTGTTTCTGAAGATTTCTTTCTGTTGTGAGTCAGCTGGTGTGATTTTAAACCAGAACATCGTGTGAATCTCTTTTTGCAGACTCTGCATTGAAAAGGTTTCTCACCTGTGTGGATTCGCATGTGTACTATTAAATTTCCCCTTCGAGCAAAGTTCTTATTGCAGACATCGCACTGAAAAGGTTTCTCGCCAGTGTGGATCTTATGCAAAAAAAGCCAGAAGATCTTCTCACAGACATCACACTCATAAGGTCTCCCACCTGTGTGAATACGCACATGAGATATTAAATCTCCTATTTCTGTGAAATTCTTATTGCAGACATAGCACTCCAAAGGGTTGTCACTACCTTGCATAACCTTATCTGGAAATAAATCATTTTTTTGCCTGAAATTCCTCCTGGAGACATACTTATTAGGTTTGTCACCAAAGTGAATTTTCATATGTAGAACAGCAATTCCCTTGGTTGAAAAATGCTTTTTGCAAATAAGACACCGGAATGGTTTCGCCCCAGCATGCGAGTTCGCGTGAGTAGTGGCAGCTTCCTCTGAACCGGGACGTTCACCACAGTCACAAATGTAGTCTGGAGAAAGTCCTTCTAGTAGTGTTGGCGACTCATGGGCTTGTTCACCTGGAGAAAGTCGTTCTAGTGTCTGTGACTTGTATGTTTCTTCACCTGATGACATAATAAATTTGATAAGCAAAAATATCAAACACCATCAATATTCAAATATGGAGCTCAGATTCTGATGAAACTATTTGTGTTCTAGACATCACTAACTTGTAAATGAATGTTTATTATGACATATAGGTGATATAAATGTATAGTTATTGGGTCATTTTTTGCCATTATTCAATTTTTACATTTTTTACTTTACAGTAAAACATGTTTAAATGATGATCATATTTTGATTACATGTTGCTAAACAAAGATGTTTTTAACATATTTAAAAAAAGTGTGACCACAGTCGGGAACACACAAAAAAATGATACTCGTGATTTAACAGCTAACTTTGACACAACTTTACAACATGATTTTTCACTCCAAAAGAGAATGGGTGCAAAGCAAAAACCAGGAACAACATAGATAGGATGAAACATTTTCTGCCCACTACTAGTTCCCAATTATTCAGCTCAATTTCCAGTTCCAGAGTCAACTCTGCCACTAGTCTTGACAAGTTTAAACTTCCAATTAAAAGGTTCCATAGAAACTCCAGAAGCATCCTTATGTCACAGTCACCTACTTCCTTTATTCAAACCTAATAAAATGTCAAATTTCAATAATTATTTTGCCTAACATTAAATTGAATTACTTTTCAAATCAGAAATGTTTTTATAGTTATAGAGGTGGAGGTGGAGGGGGTGGGGGACTTCTCCCTGCTATATCTACCCCAATGCTCACAGTTTAACTCTGAAATCAGCATTTTTAGTGTATTGCATCTCAGCATGCCCCTCTACCATGGGGTCCCATCATCAATCTCTTTAATGCTTTCAATAAACAACTTTTCACCTGTCATGAGTCTATTACATTTCTAAAATTAATTAATTAAAATTATTATTAAATATAAAAAGTTCATTATTTTTAAAAGTATACTGCAAAGAAAAAAGCACAAAGCTCAAAAATTATTTGGATAAATGAGACAAGTATACAATATTGTAGTAAAAATTAGATGACTGATTTTTATAACTAAAATACCACTAATGATGACTATTTTCATAAAATTAGTACTCTCAAAGAATCAGTAAATATTGTATACCCAGGATGTAGAAAACTAAAGATCATTGTTTTAATTGCATTTTAAATTTAGTTATAAGTTAATGGATAATCTAACATTGTTGCAATGTGTTGCCTTTCTTGGTAACAAAGGTAAGTACGTCATTTTATAATAATTATTAGAAAAAGCACTGGTACTCAGAAGCATTAAATATCTAAGATTCCTGCCTGGAATTTTGAAGTTTATTATTGCAATAGGAGTTCAGGACAATCTATTTCAGTGCAATCCAACCCGAAGTCCACACATAATCCTCTAATTCATTGTGTTGGTGCTTGCCCTTCTTATTGGATAAAATATATTAATTACACATTTTTATATAAGTTAAAAAAATGTCAAAAGTTTAAACAACTATAAATAGAAGACGGATCATCAGTCACTCCATAATTTTGTGTCCCTAAAACCAAAACTTGCATTGTTCAACCATCTGAAAAAGATTGGAGTGAGGTGCCCTGCGACTTTCAAATAGAAAATTGTGATTTTCAGGCACACCCATTCTACCCATTCAGAAAGGGTAATGCCCCAGAACATTTCTGGGAACTGATTTCTAAAGAACGCTTCTTCAAATTGCTTAAATTCTCACTATATGTTATTGCTGTTTGGCAGTACATATATGTGTAGGAAAGTGCTTTTTCTGATCTAAAACAAATTAAATCAAAAATGATAAATTGCATTGAAAATGCTTCACTGAATTTGAGCCTGAGACTTTGCTTTATGGAAAGTTGCAGCACTGAACTTACATTGGACACTTACTTGGTAAACTAGTACAGGAAAAAGCCTATCATCACAATGATTCCTTAATTGTAAAATAAAGTTATATACTAAACTAGTGAGTTATATGTAATTCATTTTCTTTCTTTAATATCTCTGACCTGCATATTCCTGTACTTAAATTTGAATGGTCCTTGTGTAAATAATTTTTTTCCACAACGATTTATGTAATAGTTGCATTAAAAAAAACAAGAACAAACATTGCCTTTGCTTGAGCACTTTTAGATTAAATTTAGTGAGAAAGGAGGAATAGTCATATGAAAATATCAGCATGTACCTGTCAGATTTAAAAACTAATAACCTAAAAAGTCCGTAATGAATCCTCTCTAACAATAGCATTGCTAGCTTGGTGGGACTGGATAACTGATCGATACACTAATGTAGGTCTGACTAATGTAGGTATTATATAGTGTATTTATTGTCAGACATTTCTTGAAATAATGGTTTATTTTCCAGATGTATCCCCATACACATAACGCATTATCAATAATTTGGTGGATATGGTGTCAGAAATTACACTGTGACTGCAAATATTTTATACTCTCACTAACTATATAACTATGTATTTATTCAAGGTTTATAAACAAATGTATGTCTTTACATTTGTGTGTTTATTTCTTCTTTTAATGTGGTGCAACTACATTATTCATAATGATCTAGAAAATAATGAATAAGGATGGACCAACCAAGGTGAATTATCATGAATCTATTAATCGAAAGAAAAGTCACTACATCCCTTCCTGCCTACATTTAATTACTCAGTCAAAAATATCTCCTGGTCTAAATTGAAGACAGCTTGATTAAGTAGTGGGAAAGAACTTTTTACAGGAGTGAACGGTCCCAAATGAATACAATTTGGCATAATTTTCTAGACAGAGAGAGGGGAATGTGAAACGATATAGACGGCCAGAGGCCAGGGGAGCAAAGACCCTTACATCCCCTACTAGAGAGTGCTTTCTACACTGAGGTGAAGTCAAAATAAATAAGGAGAGCAATGAGTAAAATGTTGATGCGTGACTTGAAGATATGGTGAACTGCAAGGCATAGGAAAAAGGAGAATCCTGAGGAAACCCACAGCAAACATGATTGACCACAATCTGCCAGGAGACTCTCTTTCATGTTTTCTTCTACTCACCTGGTAATAATGCACCAAGTTTCTGCCTTATTGAAGTAAGAAACCCACTCTCGCCACCTAGTGTAAGGGAAACCTGCAATAATTTAACATAGTTAAACTTTATCAGTTCACTACAAGAGAAATAATTTTGAATACAATGAAATTTTTACATAAACTCTTGATTAGTTCATGGTATAAATGGATGTAAAATATTTCTTGCACTTGAAACTTTGTTGGATATTTGGGAGACCATTACCATAGAACAGAAAGTTTACAGAAAGGAAACTTCATGGCGATTCCTTTGGTCTATGAGAGGTGACGAGGTTGTGCTAGTCACCATATTGAAACAGAGTAATCACAATACTGCACGTAGGCGTAGATGGAGAATACTCTACCTCCATGAAATGGTTTCACTATTGAAATTTTAAGAAAAAAAATCAATTGTATTGCATGCTATTAATGAAAGAAAGCACTAAAAATGTATTTCAATAGGAAAGTAGGTGGAACAATAGGCCAGGTAATTATTTGGAAACCAATGGAAAGGATATAAAAAATACAGTTGACTCCAGATGTAGTGAACCCTCTGTTATAGTGACCTTAAGTCACTAGCCCCGTTTCACTTACATTATGAATAAGCATAAGAAGATTCGATTATAGTGAACCTGAACTTCGGCTATAGTGAATGTAAGAAATACAACATCCTGGAAATTAATTCCTTTCTTGAAAAGAATGTATTGCCTCAGTGCCACCAACTTCAACACTAGTCAACTTGAAAAAAATATTATCAGGCAAAGGTCATAATTGAAGTCTTCCCTGAGGTGAAGGTAGCAGACCTGGAACAGGGACCTCACTAATGACCCTACACCACTCAATTTTACTGCGGACACCAAGGTCAGGTCCAACAAGGGCTACAACTGACGATGGAGATGCACAATTGCTTGCTTCAGTTTCAATGTAGTGTTACTTGATATTCCACTGGACAAAGCATGTTGAGTCTACCTAGGTGACCAGGAAGCACACAACTGCCACACCGTGGCAAAATCTGCTTCGCCATGCAGATATGCGATCGGGTTCATCAGCTGCTTGCGCTATCCCGTAACGAAATGCACCTCTTATGTTATTAGGCGAGTAGAAGGGCCTTCAAAGTGTGTGACTTCCAACAGAGCAAGAGACACTGAAGGGTATCAAGACTGCATTACTTAGACACAGAGGACAATGTAGAATGAAGTACGGAGAAACACAAACTCTAGAGAAGGATCTCAAGAAATTACTAATGAAAAAAGTACAAAAAGAACAATAGAAAATAACTGATTTTTTAAGGACAAATAAAGATACTGAAATTTTCAATTCGTGCTATTAATGTATTTAGCTATAGCTCTATTTTAATAAAATCAATCGTTTCGATTTTGACATGATCGGATACAGAGAAGCAAAATTATTAGTCACCAGAATTTCACTATAACCGGAGTCAACTGAACATCATTGTACACCTTTCTTATTACTAACACTCATTATTAATGATGTTAATTAATGATGATGAGTTTGTGAATATAACAGTAGTTACACACTAAATACTAATGCTGTTATTTATATACAATAAGATATATATATATATATATATATATATATATATATATATATATATATATATATATATATATATATAAAAAAAAATTATTATGGATCAACAGATTTATATTAAATATCAAAGCCTAAGTTTACTGGAGTAAATTGATGTAGCACAGATTCTATTGATTGCTCTAGTGTTGCACCTAGTGTTGACATGAAAATGTAGCAACAGTGCTGCCTGACAGATCCAAGGCAAAACACCTGAGACATACCTACCCTATTCAAGATTTTTTTGGCAGGTATAAAGCAGAAACTCTCTAAAATGGGTTTGTGGACTTTATTTACCTTCTTTGGTTTTGAGTCCTCATCATCTTCTTCTTCTTTCACAATTGATTCGAAGATCACAGGTACTCTGGGCCCAACAACCTCCTGTGGAGGAAACCGTTTCAGTCTTTGTGGCAAGAGAACATAGGCAATCTACAATCACAATATTTATGGGTTGCACAAGATTACAGATCCTCTGACATTCAATAGCAGCCTTTTGAAGTACAGATATGATTGCTTTGACTGAAACTTGGTTACATCCTGGAATTTCTGATGGCGAGTTGTATTTTCCCCATGACATTATCAATCAAGTTCATAGGAGCTTACAGTCAACAATTTTGAATATGAAGGATGTGTAGTTCTCATTCACAAACCATTTACAAAGACTGGATTAGATACTGCTGATTCTTTGGTAGAGGAGTTTTTGTTTCAGTGAAGTCAAACTTAATAATCATATTAATACAAACTTGGTTCTGAATAAAGTGAACTACAGTCACTGCCCCCACTCCACATACATCTGTACTGATAAAAGTGAATTCAATGACATGGAACTGACATCATTACCACAAAAAGTAGTGTACAAAGAGGCATAAAATTTTCACAAGATCTTCTACAGGATTATCACTGGGTCGTTGCAAAGTCTGGTAAAGATCAATACAACACCATCACAGGCAATAAATAATTTAAATAATATGTTGGTAGATACACCATGGTCATTATTTTGCGCATGTTGCTGAGAGCAGATTGGTTCCTAATATATTCCGCCAGAGGCAAGCAGCAGAGGAGCAGAACTGCTACCTAATATTTTGCTAGGGAACTTCAACTTCCAGGATAAAATAATTTCACTTAGAGCCACAAATTTCAATAATGTTAAGAGTTTGGAGGCTTCATGATTTATTTTTATAACATTTACAGTGAATGAACGAGACTGGGGAAACAAACCACAATTGTTTCAGCTCAACTACTGCAATTCTGGTAAGGCAGAATATCGAATCATCATGGACTGCGAGATGAAAACTAATGAAATCCTGCTGGGCTAGGACATCACAATCACTACGAAAAGATTTTCCAGAACAGGAGAATAAGAATGAGATGACAAAGAGGATACTAAAAAAGAAAAAAGGTTCCAACAGGGCCACTCTAGATAACCAAGATTTTTGAATGTGGATTCTGCAGAATAAAGTATGGTGATAGCAAGAATTCTGAAGAAATACCAGCAAAAAATATTAAGAAAAGCTGTACATTGCAAACAGAAACAAAAACTATTTTAAGGTTAATTAATTAATTAACTAACTGAAATACTAATTTTACTGTTTTGGGATATTTTAGAGAACTTTTGAAATAACAAAATTAAAGAAACTAGTTTATTTTCACTTTGTTGGATGTAGTGAATCAAAAATGTAGTCTTCTGAGATTCACAATAATCATTTTCCTCAAAAATCAATTCTTGAAGCTTATGTTAGGTCCACTGAAAATATTGAATACTTATTTAAAATATCCTGGGGTTGAACTGGTAATAACGAGAGACTTGAACCATCCAAAGACCTTCATGGAAAAGATTGATCTTAAAACTAATTTTAATTTTTCAACTGCTTCAAATGAAATAAATAAATTTGGATACATAGTTACAGTTTCATTCTTACCTCTTCTTCATCTTCACTTGCATCACTTTCATTCTCATCCTGAAACTCATCTTCAAACTCGCACACTGTTTCAGTCTTCAGAAATACAGAGGCAGGATTTTCTAACTCCTCCTATAGAATGAAACAAATTTTTGCTGTTTTATGGACTATTCATTGTCTTTGTAGTTCAAAGTCCCATGCCATTCTAGAACCTCAATTACATCTACAGTTTTATATTATAAAATTCAAAATAAGCTTATTTGACATTTTTAATACCAATTTACCTATTATCTATATCAAAGGATTTAAGTTGCATTACCTGTCATGAAATGTCTAATAATAATATTCAAAAACTAAAATATTAATTTCAATTATATTGTAAAGTTACACGATTGTCAAATATTACAAAAGTTGTTTGTATTTTTGCCTTAAATTAGACAATGTACCTTAGTTAATACATAAAATCAATGGTGAAATTTTGTTAATTTCATCATTTAGTAAGCCACAATTTTTGTCTCTTGACAATAATACCATGCAAATGTTACATAGGGATAGCTCAAATTTTATAGAAGTTATTTCATACTGTCTGGCAATATCTTTGTTTAAATTTTTTCCCTTTTCCTTTAATAGACAGAAGAAAATAATTTGACTCACATCAGTACTTAAAGAACATTCTTCAGTGTCGTCATCTGGTTCTTCTTTAACCTGAAGACAATAAAATGAGACAAAAAGGAGCATTATTAACAGAGCACTAATCTGAAAGCAATGTCCACTTCATTCCCATGATTTTCAAATCACATCAAAACAGAATTCAATGAAAATATTGATTTGCAGACAATCTCTTCCATAAGAAATAAAATATTTGATTTCTTCACTATTAACGACTTCCTAATGTTAAATTGGTTCATACTCTAGAACAGATTTTAAAGCTCTACACAATATAGGAAACAACAGGAGACGGAGTGTATGTTAAAAGTCCCCAAATTAATTTATTTCACATTTAATGGATTGATTGATTAGTAATTCCAGGTGATCAAGGTCATTTACTCTGAAAGTGGGTTGCATGATTTCTCTTGTGGGAGGTGGCAGTGCCCTACCTATTGGCTGGCAGGGTTTCCCGCAACCAGGTATCTCTCACGAGTCAAACACTGCCCCATACAGGATGAGCTCTAAGCTCCCGAATAGTCTTCCGGCACATGTGGTACATAAGAGTATAAATAAGAGGTAAAGATAGGACATGGAAGAGGACGGAAGACCTGAGACCTGCTTGTTAGGGCACTGCTCTGGCATTTGCCTGGTGTTGAGAAACTATTGGAAAACTATTGATCAGAGCAGACAACCCCTAGAATCTTCAAGGCAGAGGCTGAACTAGACCCAGCTATTACACATTTAAATGTAAATCTGTCATTCATTAGATAATCGTCTCCTTTATTCAGAATATACTTCCCCAAATTGTTACTGTAAATGTCATAGAAATCACTGGGAAAAGGACTTTTGAGAATTCCTAATTGTTTAGATTTTGACTCGGTCACTTGAAATTAATAATAAACACTTTCTATGACTTTACTGCATTACAGGAACTACACCTTCAACGCCTACAATGCCCACTTCAGCATTCGCACCTAACACTGCATATTCATTCCTTTAACGATCTCATTTTCTGATTTCATTTTTTAAAATTGGTTGCCTGTTTACAACCTTGATGTCTAATCATCACAAAAAGGTTCCTGTTATTCACAAACTTGGAACATTATCAAAAATAGTTTCAGAACTCTCTTATCGCTAGCTCTTGCCTCAAGTAACAACTCAGTTAACATGATTTGATTTACTTCGTAGAAATACTCTTGCTTTGGGCATTTATGCTAACCTCAATCTGAGGTGACACAAAATTCAATCAATTACCCTACCAATTTACATCTTCCCGTCCTCTCTGTCTGCAAGTAACTAACTCTGAGTTAGTTTTATTGAAGTTCTGCATACCTATACTAAAATATTGAATACCTATATTAAAAAGCAACAATAATGACCTTATATAACACAGGATAATTTAATTCATTTTTTTAAATACACAGGGATCATTTTTGTCAACCATGTTCCGTATTTTCCCCATGGGGAAAAAGACATTTAAATAACAGTGTTCACAAAAGTGCCAATAAAACAACTTAAAGTGAAATAAAATTAATTCTGAGAGGTTATTTTCATCTCAATTTATAGAAACATTAAAGTCAATTTTTTTAAAAAAACCACTTTCAATCAACAGGAACCTATTTAGCCACCTGAAGTGGAAATTCTGGAGCCTAAGAATCTGATGAACAATAAAATTTCACTAAGGCAGTAACAGCAGTATACCTATATACCTATATTGGACCTAAGTTGAAGTGGCAAAGTAAGGTCACTGAACACCAGGATGGTGTTAAATGTTTCAATGAAATGAATGATGAATTGACAAAGATTAGCAAGTGGACAAATCAGAATATTTTAAGTGTAAACATAAGCAAGGCAAAGTGTAGGACTGCACAATAGCTGAATAATGCACAAGTGGAATGAGTCAGTTACGAATACTCAGGTGTGATAACAGATAATAAATTAACCTTTCAAGAACATGCAATGAAAATCAATTAAAAATTTGCAAGGAAAGAAAATATGCTATGTAATGAGAAAGGAGGTGTCCAGGAGAGGTAAAAAGCTTTTTAACACTACCATACTACACTATTGCTCTACTACTCTCATCATGCCATAAGAGAAGGATATAGCAATTCTCAAGTTTCTTTTAATAAGGGATTAAGAGAAGTTTTAAACAAATTTCTAAAGGATGTCATTGTAACAATATCATTTACATAGTACCAAATTGTACACAGGTTGATAAGTTCAGAGCAGTAAGGGCCAGAAATCTATTTTTATACACATTACATGTTTAATGAATTGCCATACCATAAGCAGATTTAATTCAACAATTTAAAGAAAAATTAGGAATCATCTGGTCTATGATACTGGTTTGATAGGAGGCTATGTCTGCTGTGAGTGATTAATATAGATCTATTCATGTAAGCTGACGTAATTTAAGTCAATTTTGTATTAGCCCTTGGCTATTGTAACTGTAAATAAAGTCTAGAGATGATGAAGTTCTTCTCAGTTTTACCTTCAGATTTTGGGGATACGTGTTCATATTTAAAGGTGTTTTATCTTCAGAATCACAGCACGATTTAATTTGAAACTAGTCCCCACGAGACACACTCTACTCGGTTACTGTGACGGTACCGCCCAAGAACAGCCCAAGAATGACGGAATGACATATGACATGACATGCCATGCCTTGACGTGCATGAATGTGCTCCAATTCTGCTACAATTTTTACATGACAGTCTTTGCTTACAACCACTGCCCAGCTCACTTGTGCCACAAGGTCGGTGTGCCCGGTGTGCCCCAGGTGTGCCGTCGTTTTGACCAGGTTTTGACTCCTTGCAGTGCAACAAGTGCAATATGTTTATCCTCGACCACAAAGTCCACTTTTGACCAATTAGGAGCTCTCAATACGCTGTGCGCTAATTTTGAATGCACCGTTCTTTACGTCTTTAGTTGATTAAAAATGTATTCTAATTATCATTCGAAATTTCATGAAACATTCAAATTAATGTTACATGTTTAAATCAGTAAAAAAATTATAACCAACGAAATTTCGACACAAAAAGATCCGTGGAGTGTCTGTGTGTCGTCTGATCTACATTCAGAATGATCTACATTATGAAGTAATATAACAAAAAAATACCCCCAAATTCCATGTTGAATGTCATGAAGAATGACGTATCCAGTTTTTCCGAAAATAATTGTCTCCTGGAAAATCGAGTTTATCACTTCCGGGCGCGCAATTCAAACTTGCTACCGCAGACCGCAGCAGCTCCGGCCGTTGCCCCTTTTCTCCGTGATATCGATGAAACTGTCAAGTCTGTGAGGTTTTCATAGCTTGCCGCACACTAGAGTACTTTAACAATATAGAGAGTTTAATATGTACTAATCATTATACACATTAAATCTACTTAAAATACAGTTTTTTTTTCAATATAGTTAATACCACTATATTCGTCGGTCTAAAAACGAACGTCGAATTCCCCGCAAACTCTACTTAACGTCATTACGTACTCAAAGGGTATGCTAGTTAAAATGTTTGTACATGAAAATCTGAATTAATTAATTAATTAATTAATTAATTCTTTATGCGCAGTTTGAACTGATTCCTCCAACACATTTTGCGCTGCCCCAGGCTAATGAAAGCTTTCTTTAGATGACCAGATAAAATATTCTAAAAGAATTAGCACTTTTTCCCACTCAGATTTAATAATTGAAAGATAAACTATTTGCACCCTCAAAGATTGCCTCGTCCACAAAATTATCAGAGAGATCAGTAGGTATGATGATGAATTCCCTTAAAACCACCTAGCAAATTCTTCTTGCTTAGAGTTATCCTGAGGACTGCTTCCACCAAGAATTCATTTCACAATGTGTTTTGCAAAACACCCTACATGATGCTATGGAGCATCGAAATCGCAATGTATAGCCTCGAGAACCTCTTTCTCCAAATTGAATGAGCTTTCAACCCTTTGCTTCCTCGATTCATTTTCCATCATGCCTTGGTTCGATATTGTAAAACCAATTCATGACGAAATTTGTGGAAATTATTGTTCGGGCAGAGCTACCTTCCTTGAATGATACGCAACTATCAACTATTCAAATACTGAATGAAGTCCCCAATTATAAAAATTAGATTATTCTGGAAAGGTACGGTTTTGTTTGATTTTGTTTGATTTGTTCTTGCTTCTTTATCTCTTGTTTTCTTCAACTTTCACTTAAAGCAATGGGAGGAATAACAGAATTTGACTCGCCTCAGAATTCCAGGTGCACTCCTCTATGTTGTCATCCAGTTCTTCTTTAACCTGAGAACATAATAGAATGAGTCTAACAATTTGTGAAAACAGAATTCAACATTGTCAAAAAATAATTCAACATATGCCCCTACATAGCAACTAAAATATTCAAATAAATTCAGTGGAGACATTACTGCAGTAGTTAATCGCAAAAAGAGCTAGGATAACCAAAGATATACCAAGAATGAAAGACAAGTGCATATCTGGGGATGATGTTCCTTTCAGTTTTAACTTGATGGTAGCCGAACAAGCGTTCATGTTCAATGATTCACATTACCCGATGTAGAAATGGTCCCTATCAATCTATGTCCCTATCAATCTAAGTCTATACAGTATAGACACATTTACATAAAGTTCAAAATTCTTTATTTTTTTCCCAAACAAGCACCATAACCAGTAAAGTCAACATCAGGGCGTACAGAACAACAGCGTACGGGAGTTATGGGAGTCATAATCTGGTCGTAATCGGGTTGCTTCAGTAGTGCCCTCACAAATTTGGAAATTGTAATCGCGCAACTTTTCTTGAACGATGGCTTGGGGAAATGCGGGTAGAGTGGGGGTATTAGTTCCGACATCGGCCACTAGACTTTATGAAGCAATGTCAATCTCTGGAATATCAGTCATGCCTTCGCAACATTCTCAATATTTTGAGTTCTAATTTTCCCATGGGTTCGACATATCTCCTGCGATGGACATGGATCTGTTTTGGCCATTTCTTTAGATATTATTGAGAAAAATATGACTACGAGTTCTCGGTTTCAACAGTAAATAGATTTCATTACGCGCTAATAAAGATGTGTTTGGAATGTTGTCATGAGTACTCGCTGCGAGCTTTTGCCTTCAACTGTTTCTTACTCTAGGGAGGGAGAAGAATGTCATCCGTCAAGAAAAGTTGCGCGGGTAATAGAAAGCTATATGCCAACTTGTCAAGCCAGTGCCAAGCACAGCCAGCACAGTTTCTGATGTGTTCAAGTATTCCAGAGGGCGCTGAGCAAGGACATGGGAATGGAGCTTTGAATAAAAATATCATGGAGGAATACTGACAAACATATTCATAGCTCCATTGGCATGGGCATGCTGTCGTGGGTTAATACTACTCGCGCAGCTTTTCTTGAACGATGACCTTGCTTCCTCCTCCCTTGAACAATAAACAGTTGAAGGCAAAAGCTCGCAACGAGCACTGATGACAACATCCCAAGCCCTAAAATTTCGTTGGCGCGAAACAGAAGTTAGTTGCTCTCATAATCGAGAACTTCTGTTCAGCTTTATTACCATTATATTAAGAACATTAACACTTCCTCGTTACTGTTTCAATTATAGTTATTTACTTCATAAATTCATTTATTTTTCTGGAGTAAGAAGTAAAGGCAAAGTAATGGACACGTTCTTGGAAAACGGAAGCGGTAATTTATACTTTTTTTGAAATTTTCAAATGTATTTATATTTTTAAAAAATCTTTACATCATTATTACCTAAACAAATAGAAAATAGAGTATTAATTAAATTATTTTTTTACTGATAACATTGCTTGTTCTTGCCTTCGAAACGGAGCTCGATATTCACTGTGTAAACATAGAATCCTGCATACTCTACATAGAACACACGGTGTAAATAAGGCTCTTTTTAGAACTCTAGTATAAGATATATCACCTATTCATCCATGGCATAACTTGCCTGGAAGGAGAGGATCGTGGTGACGAGGGAAATATAAAAACAGTTGAATGTATGTTGCCACGCGCTCTCGGAGAGAATTATGGGAGGGAAATATGAAAAGACAAACTGAGAAGTTAAAAACTAGTTAAATAGTAAATATAAATAATTCAAATTAGGTAAAAAAAAATAAAAGCATGTGTTACTAGTAGTAGCACGGGCATTAGGCGGAAGGCCCTCGGGTCACCGCTCGATTATTAGAACCCTTATAACGCCCTTGGTGCTTAAGAGTAAGTTATGCAGTAACACTATCTCCAACTCCGCATCGAAGGCAATAACAAGTAATAACATCAGTAAAATATAAGTAACTATTTTATATCCATTATAATTTATTCTCTGTGAAATAAAATTTCGTATTTTTGTAAATGAAATTGCGTTGTTAACTTCTCATCCACTAATGAATGTATATTTGATAACTTAAAACCAGGAAAATGTCATTGACAAGAATTAGTTTTAATTTTAGTATTTTTACTTTCTTGTAACGCAGTGAGGAAGTTGTATAATGCTGCGCGAAGAAATGGCGAATTTTCGTCAGAAAAACTCATATTACAGGGCCCTGGTAACGAAAAAGTGGACAAATCCAATTACTAAATTTAAAAAAAAAATCCTCTAACGCGATAGAGCCAAAATACGTTTTGTGGGTCCTTGATACCAAAAAGTCGAATGACGTCAAGCATCAGGCCGTCTGTCTGTGAACAACGCTAGCGGCTAAACCGTTCACCCAATTTTCTCCACAACTGATATTTCGCAATCGTTCTGGCTGATATCGCGGCCCCTTGAATTCGAAACCGTTATTTTAATTCGGGGGGGGGGGATTACATGAAGCCTCTGGGACATTTTCAAATTATTGAGAAGAAATTGCTCCTGCGTTTTTGTTTAAATTTTGATTTTGAATAGTGTGAAGGACGTCTAAAAGCATGGTGCAGGTCTCGTGTTCGTTAAGTACTCTGATTTTTCGTAAATTGCAAAAGTTCACAATTTTTTCGTTGTCATCTTATAACTAAAATATTAAAGGTAGAGATTTTTAACTTAATGAAATTTGTTCCTTACAGATTTTGCAATACGATAATGTGCGATTTTTCGAAAGCTTGAATACTTTTCGCATAATTTTGCGTGAATATACGGACAAATATGTGCTGTTTTAGCACTACTAGTTTCTATCATTTTGTAACTACAGCGGGCAATTGCACTTGCTTTTTTCTCCCTTCTTTCTTTTCCAAAAGGCAGCAGTGTCTGTGAATTGCATCCCCTCATTTTGTTGATGAGGTCCATTTGTACCAACAAACTGTGCTGTGCAGCAGTTACTTTTGTCTTGCCCCTCAATGAAAAATGATTTTCTATTACTGTGATTGAAATTTTCAGGTCTCTTTGTTTGAATGTCAGAACTTTTTCAATCCATTCCTTATTTATGTGAGAACTGTCAATAATGAAACCACTATCAAGAAAAGTATTTTTAACTAACTTCACAAGAATGGGAGGATCTGCAAAAACATAAACTTCAGTTTCTTTCTCAACTGGTTACATTTACCCTCAGATCAACTGTTTCACATTTTTTGATGTGTTGTCACTGGTCACCTGAATACTTTGCTGCATACAATTTGATCATAAATTCAAATAGGAGTTTCTTTTTTAACACAACAATCAAAATTAATAAAAAAGGATTGTTTCCACCATTCAAAAAGATTGTGACTTAATTACTTGGCATGGAATATAGGTTACAGTTCATTGTAAACTGTAATGGATGATCCTTTATATTAGCAGATTTCTCAAAAATTTACTGCTAATTTAATAGGAATAGAAACCCAAACAATCTCCTTGTGAAATAAAACAGCTTTGGTAGAGTAATATGTGTTCAATGAAACAATGAGTCCTCCTATGTTTTTACAACACAATATCATCCATAAACTTTATTGTTCTTAAGACTCTTTGCAATCTCTATACATGGAGCCCCTTTCCGTTTTTGGCATGGTCTTTCCACAGATGAATTGGGGAAACTAGAGGTTTTCACTTAAACTTCAATAGTTCTAAATCTCTACAATAATCCAACCCCACTTTAAGATACCTTGTGTGGATGAAGTAGTGGTAAATGTAAAAAAGTTTTTATAATTCTCTTCATGAATAAAGAAATTATTAATTTTTCAGGGTTCTATTTTTACTTGCTTACAAATTTTCATATCGTTTTATTTCTAAATTTAATTAAATAAACTTAAAAATTTAAAATTTGGTTGGCAATCAAAACCTTTTTGTTAGTTCAATTCTATTTTAAATAATTAAAATTATTTGTCCAAAAATTATACTTTAATTGATTGATACAAAGAATTTGTAATATTTTAAACATCACAAGATATATGAAAATATATTTCGATTTTTATTAAAAATATTTATAAACATTTCTTTCATATACATTTACATATTTGATCACTGGAGCCATAGGAGTCGATGCACTCCATCAGAAACCACACACACACAAACACACATTTTGCATGTCGAATTAGTACACATTTTCAACATCTTGTTTAAAGGAAATAGTACTGTCTTTAAAACATCATAATCCTAATTACAAATTTGCATAATCTAGAAATGTGGATCAAAGAATTTGCAATTATTGTACTGGGAAAGTCAAATTATAATCCCTTTTAATTTTAATCTGATTATATTATTAGATTTTGACTAATACTTTCCCTTTTCTTGAAACCTTACTGTTTTATCATATTCAATTTTAATGTATGACTGTATCTTATGATCACTGTTTTGTACTACAATTTCATTACTATAACATTTAAAGGAGATGTTTAATGGAGTGCGATCTTACATCAACCCAAAACATTGACAGCAGGGGCTCACTGCAGAAATGCAAAATACATTACCGAGTTATCTTGGCACTGGACTCCAAATTCAGCGCAAATTTATTTATGTATTCACTCAATTGAATGCAATATTTATTTACATTTATAAATTTATTTAATACATTATATATAGAGCACTTATCATAGTATCATAAATGACTGGTATCATTATATTGTTGGTTTTGTATATTATTACGATACTGCATACTTGAAAAAGGATATCCACATTTGGAGTCCTTTTGACGTTTAGAAGAAATCACTTTTTTCTTGAAGGGCCTTTTTAATGCCAGAGGTTTGAAAATCGCTATCAAAAATAAATACTTGTCCAAGAGAAGTTGCAAATATATTTTCCAAGAATAGGATTATTACAATACCAACAAAGGTGATTGGAATGACCATCGGTTTGCATTACATATATTCTAAAAGTATTACTTGTAAATCATAACTTCAAAGCAAACTAATTCAATGATATACTTTTATAACGTTATAATTGTAATGCTTTAATTTAGTGTGATAACATTTCAAAATTTCCTATTATTACATTGTTTCTAACCATATGAAAATGGAAGCAGAAGAAAAGCAGCTGGAATGTGGCACATCCAAATACCACCAGTTTCCAGTGCACTAAACTGAAAACTGATTATTGCATGTGAGCGAGTAAGATACTGCTGTCGTTGGTTTGGGTTGACCCTTCAGACCCTTCGCTGTGTCTGCTTGTGGCATCCACCTCCAAATTGTGCCCACCTAACAGCACAATGGTGACCACACTAAAGTTAATATTTCTGTTCATAAGTCATGTTCTAATTGTAGAAAGTACTTAAAAATTGTTCATCGTATGCATTATTGATTATGCACTATCTACTGGTTCAGTCTCAAAAAGAGGGGAAAAAAAAAAAAAAGAGTGAGCATCCGACAACGTGAGCATTCCATTGTTAAGAGCTTGTCCCAGCTCCAGTAGTGCCTTGCAAGAGGAGATACTTGGCAAGGGAAAACTGCACGAGCTGAGGTGTAGGTAGGCATTGGCTCTCACGTTCTATTGAGGGACACCACCGTCTCCTGAGATATAACATGAACCACACAATTATGGGACTAATGACCTCAGTAGTTGAAATGCCAATTGACACTAAATAATCAATCAATCTACCTGCATCTGTTCTATTCTCAAACTTCATCTTGTAAACAAACTGTTTCTTAAAATTTTCTTCTCTGTGTGAGTGAGCACATGAACAGTTAAGTTAGAACGATGAGTGAATCTCTTTTTGCACACCTTGCATTGGTAAGGTTTGTCCCCTGTATGAATTCGAATGTGTGTTATTAAACTTCCTCTTTGCGTGAAATTCTTATTGCAGACGTCACATTGAAAAGGTTTCTCACCAGTGTGTACACGCATATGCCTAAATAATTTACTTTTGTGTTTGAAATTCTTCTTGCAAACAACACACTGATAAGGTTTGTCCACTGTGTGGCTTCTCACATGCGGCACAGCAAACGCCTCCTTTGAGAAGTGCTCCTTGCATTCAGAACACTGGAAAGGTTTTGCTCCTTTATGGGTTTTTACATGTGCCATGGCTGCTTCCGTTGTGCAGAAGCATTCGCCACAGACACACATCAAGTCAACAGAAGGTACCCCTGCTCTCAGCAACTCTTTGGAGGCGCCTGGTCCTGTTGACAGAGGGTACTTGATAAGCACAAATTTAAAACATCTTTAGCATTACTCTTTATATTCCATGACAAAGCAAGAAGCAATCTAAATTTTGTTCATTTGTCACTTCACATGAAAAACCCATTATAGAAGTCTGATCTCAGCGAGACCTCTAGACATGGCGATCTCCATTAAAAGGCTGTCCTGCTATCCTGGCATGGATAGAGATTTAGATTGTTCATAACAGCTATTCGCAATGAGTGTGTAAATATTCCTCCTTCCTTCAAGTAATCACCAGATACTGTAATTAGTTGCTAGGCACATTCCATAAATTAAGTTGTATTTGATGGACGTAACTTCCTCTAGTGATTTTATATGTATGGAATTAAAAGAAGACCAGTGGAAATTACTGTTCATTCACAATCTTCCTTCATCACAATATAGATTACTTAAATTAATATTGCTTATAGTCATCTACCTCGGATACACTGATGAATTCTCTGATACACCGGGTATACCGCCAGTATACCTAGTAATTCGAAGTGTATAATAAATATTTCATAAGTTTGGTAATCCTCTCAAAAATTACAGATTTTGAAAGTTTAAAAACAGATGCGAAAAAATTACTCTGTTTTGCTACCGAGAGTCAGTCAGTCTTCTGCATCTATACACGCTATGAAGTGTGGCAGAATGAGAAGTTTCAAACAGTTCTTAATGCCGTCCTGAGAATTCGCTAGTTCAGGTGAAGGTACTGCATGCCAGCCGTGATAATCTAGGGCTCCTCATGTTTCAAGGGTGGGGAAAGGTGAGGATGCGCGTCTCGACGTTCGGTGAGCAAAATTTTGCGGAGAACATTCGATCGTAAGTTACACTTCTTTCAAGTTTTTTGTGAAAATGATTGAGAAGTTAGTGGTTTGTGTAATTGTCTTATTAAGGACAGAATTTCATAGTATTAGTATTTCAGAAAAGCTCAGAATACAAGACAAAGGTAGCTTCCATATAGTGCGGTATACTTCAAATAATGTTCAGGACTCGCCACTGATATGAGGAGTTTATGCAGAAATGTGCAAAAAGATTGCTTCAGCTTCACACACTCTCACCCCATCCATGTTGGCTGGCAATTTAACCCGGAAACCGGTGATCACTTAGAGCAGGTTTCAGCAATCCCTTCAAATTTCCTTTCAAAAACAATTTTTTCTTTAATAAATACACCCACACATGAAAATAGTTTGATGATTTATTGGATTAAAAGACACATTCAATGTATTCCTGAAAAAAAAAAAAGTGACTATCATTGGAATTACTTAGTGAGCACTGTCTGTACGTACAAAGGCCCAAAGCAACTATCGTCATGGCACCTAGGGGCCTGTTTACTTGTGGAATCTGTCAATGCAACTTTTCAATTATACATGATAATGGAGATGACCTGAAAAGCACGGTGTAGGCAATGAGAACCTTCAGGAAACCTTTCACAAACCCATTTTGTTCACAATACATTCTTCCCTTGATGTTTCAATAAGCGTCACTGCAGTCAGCCAACAACTTGTTCAACATTACTGACAAAACTGTCTTATCTGAGCAATGTTTTCTTCCACTTACCTGGAAATAAAACACCAATTTTCTGCCTTATTGAAGCAAGAAAGACGCTTTCACTAGATGGTGCAATGGGGTCCTGTAAAAAACCAAACAAGACAGAAGTCAATCACTAACTACAAGAGTTCAAGAGCTCACAAATTTAGAGAACAAAATAAATTTTGTACAAATCAGATGACGATTAGTTAGCAGATTTAATAAAAACAAACAAAATACATTTTCAATCATATCACATGAGGATAAGTAAGATTTTATTGCATCACACCTCTACTTTAAAAAAAAATTAGAATCATTTCTAGTAGTACCCTTTATCTCCATCATTTAGACCTTCGTGCATTTATGGGTCATTACCAGCCCTCGCTCATGGGCAGATCCAGTCAATCGTTTTGAAGGGGTCATCATAGATTTTTGTTAAATAATAAACATTTATTATATATATATATATATAATTTTATTTTATTATATAATAATAAAAAAAAATTGTCCATTTGTGGCGAGGCTCAGGCCTTGAGGCCTGGCTCTTCCGCCTAACCACTTTCATGAGTTTACAATTTCAAAAATTACAGTTAAGGCATTCGAATGTAATTAATATTAACTAACATTTCATAAAAAATGATTAAAAAAAAGAGCTCCTACTTATTCCACTTGGAATCAATAATTCTAAAGTCGCCCAAAATGTCATTTGTCATTACCTGATATGCCTCAACTATGAACAATAAACAAAAAAGGGGGGTATATTTACATTTACGTCTGGGATGCAATACTAGGGACCATCCTGGCATTCGCCTTAAGCGATTGAATAAACCCAGAAAAAACCTCAATCAGGATATCAGCTTAAGGTTGAAACATTGAGAGCAGGATATATCAGAATTGAGAGTGAAAAACAAAGAAAAGGGAATGAAAAGAAAAGACATTTGTTACTATATAGTATATTATTTTTGTAGTGTATTCATCATACTATAAAATATTATTACAAATGAAAACCCTTGGCCCCCCGCCTTTTTTTTGCAGGGGGGGGGGCATCCCCCTCCTCGGATCAGCCACTGCCCCGCCTGATCCGTAACTCCACATCTAAATACCTGGTAAATCTCAACAAAGTCCCCAAACCATCACGCCAATGTGATTCAACGCTTAGACCTTGTTTGAGATAGGAGTCCAGGTTGCTCCTATTGCGCTAGTAGCATAAGCATTCTGTGCTGTTGCTACCAGGTATACTATACTCGCACTCATACCAAGAGGTAGGAAGGAACTGGGTGCAAAAGTGATTTATGGTGTTCTGGGAATGCATACAATGGCACAAAAAACTTAAAACATTCATGTCTAATTTGGGTTCAGAATCCATGCCTTCATGTATCATGTACATGGGTTCTGAGCCCCAAGTGCCTAAGCTACTAAGCTGGCAATTTCTTTTCTTCTTCATTTTTTTTTGGTATGGACAATAAGTTGAGGGGAAAAATATCAAGATTGTGTACAAAATAACTGTAACTCATCCTCAACTCGTTAATGTTATTGAATAGGATAATATATTTGATGATTTTTGCGAATACTATGTCAATTTTTACCTTTCACACCATAACTATACAGACAAGAATTCTGCAGTGTAAGAATCATTAACAACTCCATTGGGGAACATGTACAAACTAAGTAAAATACGTATTTAATTTAAAAGAGTTTTAGATCATTTGCATTCACAAAAAGTAGTAGATATATCTGAGAGAAACATTGTGGGCACTGGTGTGAGTATCTGTTGGGGGCACTACCAGGTTAAGAAGGCTAAGCTGACCGACAGGTTGATGAATTCTGGATGCATGATCATCGATATTAGGGGAACCGATGTGGAATATCCAACAAGCTGGATGGGAGCAAGAACAACTACTTTGCATCTGGAAACAAGTAGTAGTAATGAACATGGCAATGACACTGAGGGAGAAAATGGAGACAAAAACTATTTTTGTGACTTGAAAAATTTGTAGGATCAAATAAATTATTATTCCTTTTGATTTTAAATTGGATTTTTTTCTCCAAGTAAATTTGTGCAGGAAAAACTTTTCGTATAAACTATTCCTCTTTTGTGAACAACTTTTCAAGAGCAAAAAGCGAGGCTGATACAAGAGCAAATACAGTATACACAAAAAATAAGATTCATTTCTTAAACATTATCTTTAAAAACATAAAATCCATAGGTTTTAAGTTAAAGCCCTTACAAATCTGAGATGAGCATCACTGATAATCCTCCACTAAAATATTTTCTAGCTACCCTTTTAATCTTACCACTTTTTCATTCTTTATTGCTTCACTTTCTTGAAATGCATTGTTGTTCCCAACTATATCATCATCCTGAAACTTCTCTTCAATCTGACATACTGCTTCAGTCTTCACAAAAACTGTGGCTGGGGATTCTAATTCTTCCTATACAACAAAATCAAATCAAAGCAAATATCCCTTAACCAGTAAAGTTTGTTTTTATGAACTTTTTATGGCCTATTAACTACACCTGAAATAATTCAAATTTCAGTGAAACTAAAAATGTTACATATTCTTTTACACATCATAAATATGTTGCTAAACCTCTTCCAATAGTCTTAAATTTGAATATTTGAGTTGGTCAAAGTCATAACTTGCATGCTCCAAAAGTAGATATTTTCACAAGGAAAAATCTGTTTTGCACATGCCAAATTCATTTCGATCATCCGGAAGGGATAATCAGAGGACAAAAATCATTACATCTTTATTATTAGAACAGCAATAAATAACTTAAGTTTCCCATCCGGAAGGGATAATCAGAGGACTAAAATCATTACACCTTTGTTATTAGAACAGCAATAAATAACTCAAGTTTTCCACAGAAAAGAACAAGGAGTTGTCACAAGACAAGTAATATCATTTTGAAATGAATACATTTTTGTTAATCATTCCTTGACAAGAAGAAAAATCATTAATAAAAGTTGCAAAAATGGTTTTTACATTGTGGTCAATTAATGAAAACGACAACAATAATATTTTGGAGAAAAACATAATTAAAAATATATTAATATTTTTATTCAACTTCAAAAGTCACATCTAAAAATGAGTTTGAATGAACTGAATTTAAATTTACTATACACACTGTACAATCAAACTAAATTTACATATTACTTACAATACTTTTACATTTTTACCTCGTTTTCATTCTGACTTGCTTTGTTATCTGGAAATGCTTCTCCGTATGAACTTTCATTATTCTGAAACTCCTCTTCAATCTCACACACTTCACTCTTCAGAAACACACTTGCTGGACATTCCAGCTCCACCTGCAGAACAAAACTAAATTGTAACCCTTAATTAACTTTTCTGAAAACTCATCTCATAAGTTCCATAAGAGCTGCTATCATCTGTTAAGTACATTTTTGGTGGAAAATATTCCTCCTCTCATAAATACAATCATCAAAAAGAATTTGCAACAATACTACCAATTATAATACAAGTCTCCACAACTTTATTACCAACCATAATAGTTTCTGAGAAAATCAATCTCTGCAGTTTTTCATTCAGTCAGTCAGTGAAGGACCCTCCTAAGTGACATTTTCATCTCTCAAAACTTTGTGGAAGTTTAAAAATGCATAATCTGCACCCAATCATTAACTGCATAATTGCTTCTTGAATTCTAATGCATTGTCAGTCAGACCTGCCCAGAATGCATTGCAACCTTACTTCAGTATTTGTTGATGTAGAGAAATTAATAGCATTCAGAGCACACAGTGAATGTTGAAATAGTTCTTCCTAAAAGGATGGCTAGCTGCATCCCACAGACAGAATATCTTCAAAATATAAACGCAAGCCTCAAAAATTGAAAATCGTTTCACAATAACTTGCAGGAAATGTTTATAGTATGTTGCTTAATACACACAGCTTTATTCTGAAACTTATCAATTTTTTTTTCAACTTTTTAGCAATTTATTCTGGAGTGTGCCCTTAATTCCCTTATACGAGGTTCGTTCAATATATAATGCCCCATATTTTTTTTCTCAGAAACTATTTATTGAAAAGTGTTATATTTTGGTGACAGTATAGCTACACGTTTCTTCTACATGTACTATTTTTCAGCATAGTCTCCATCAACTTGTACGGTCTTACGCCAGCGTGAAAGTGTGCCAGTGCCTATATTCCCTGCCAGTACCAACTCTTGTCCTGTGCGCGAAGCCATGTTTTCACCGATCATCATCGAAGTGTCTTCCACGCAAACCGTCTTTAAAAGGTCTGATGAGATGGAAGTCTAACGGTGCCAGATCTGGTCTGTATGGTGGATGGGACAATACTGTCCAACCCAATTTGGTGAGGTGTTCCCGGGTTCTGAGATTTGTGTGCGGGCGTGCATTATCGTGCAGGATCAAAATTTCAGCCGGATTCTTGTCATGCCTGACACGCCGGAAAGGATTCTTGAGTTTGTCTTCACGTATGCTTCGGAATTGATGGTTGTCCCTCTTGGCATCACATCAACAAGAATGACCCCTTCACTGCTCCAAAAAACAGTAATCATGACTTTTCCAGCAGAGGGGGTTCTCTTGATTTTTTTCTTTCACAAACATTTGACATCAAACTTTACTCTGTACCTAAATATTCTTTAATTACTGTATTTCCTACATGGAAAAGTTTCACATTATTAATAACTTTCAAGCCAGAAAGCAAAATCTAATATCGTTAATGATATAACATGTAGCTCGCATTTTATTTAATAGCATCCCAATATTATAATTTTAATTCTTTAACATATCAACTCCCTTTTCCCTCGAATATTTCTACTGTGTGCAACAGAACATTTTTTCCCAAAAGTTAATAGTTTTTCTAGACTTTTTCCAGCACTTTTAAACATATGAAAGCAGTACCAATGAATATGCATAAATAGGTATGTAGGCATAAATTGCTTTTTGAAATTATCCCTAAATGAATTAAGAGACACTTCCAATTTTTGGACTTTTACTCACTTAGTTTTCTACAATTTTCATTTAAAAGAGACAAGGAAAAGAATTACATCGGTATAAGAAGAAGACTCCTCTTCATTGTCAGCTGGTTCCTCCTTAACCTGAAAATAAAATAAAATATGATGAACAAATTTATATCATGTACAGTATTGCATTCATTCACTGTTCATAATTCATTAGGCATTGAATTCATAACTATGTATCGCCATAGCTTAACTGTCTTGAACATTGCTACATTTTCATTTACTTAGATCAAAAAGGAATTCGACACAAATATTGAGTTCCAGTTAATCTCTGACAATAGAAATAAATATTAAATTTTTTTATAGTTCACGATTTCCCAGTTTTATGCCAACGAATTAAATCTTGAAAGTTATTTAAAGCCCATTCAAATACAAGCAACCTGCTACTCATAATAAAAAGAAATAATAAAAATTAATTGACACATTTAATTGCATTATCATGAGAAACAATACTGTTGTCCAATATTCAACCCAGACATAGACATAGACAGAGAGTATACTACCCACCCCATGGATGTCCACACCTTGAAAAGAACATATTCACTCGCAGAGAGGGCAGTAAAGGCAAATCGTTACTGAGAATAACAGTTTTACCTTTGGGGTACCTGTGTCCACCACATTCATTTCATGTCAGTGGTATTGATGATCGTGTAAAGGTATCGTCTCCGAACAAAAAGCTTTCTTCCAAGATATAACATGTACACAATGTTATTTCAAATTTAAATGTAGTGACTTCCGACACATCATCAGCTGACGCGGTGTCGCGCGGTGTTCCATTCGGCAGCAGCAACACAGAGCACTTATTATTTGTCTATGACCATGGTGGAAATAACAAGGTGTAGCGGTGCGCATGCCGCCGACTGTGGACCAATAATATGATATCCCACCAACTGTGCGCCAAATTCAAATTATCTACGCAGGCGCGGACATTTGAAAATTATTTAAAAGAACGATTTTTTAAAAAAAAATAACTCATTTAATTTTGTCAAGAACTTAACTATTAGTATATTGGTGTTATTTATGAAATGTTTGCAGTTTAAATATTTCAGTTATATACACAAAATGTGAACAAATACAATGACCTGATCTAACGTACCGTACAGTACAGTTTGACCACATTGTTATAATTATTTTCAATTTCTTTTCTTTTGATTTTATGTTTTCTATTATTTTGGGGAATGTGTTTCATATGTTTGTCACTTCTGTTAATGTTGTTTTTGAAAATATTTGTCTCTGAATAAGTACTGAGCAAATGATGTGTTTGTGGTTTTCAAGTTACAGAATATGAGGCCAGGTACTGTAAACACTAAATTCCACTTTTATTTGTATTTTTATTATTTCTGTTCATAGTTTCATATTCTTTGAATAAATTGAACCATCTAGAAAAATAGAATTTTAAGGGGAATTAAAAAAATTAAAAAATTAAAAAAGCTTTTATATGTCATGATATTGATGATATTTATGAAGTTCACAAATTTTTATAAATATTTGAACCATCTAGAGAAAATGTATACAAATGTAAAAATTTATTCCACTGGGGAATTATGAATGATTAACTACACATAAAATTTCACCTCCTTTTAACTCACCTATTTAAAGCATTAGGACCAGAAATGAAAGTGAACCTTAGTGGGTTAAGAGGAATGAATCAAATACAAATAATTTTATAACCATAAAAAAATGTTTATTTTAAAAATGGAAGTTACATTTACAAAATACAAGTCATATTTAAATGTTTCATTGGGTGCAGATAATGTATACACGAAATATCAAATACAAAAGATTCCTTTTACTGCAATCATTTTGTTCTTTTCTGGATTCTTTTTTTCTAATAACTCATTAGCCCTTTCTACCTCCATTATTTTATTATGGAGGCAATTCACGCTATCTCTACATATTTTGCTTTCATAGATTTTGTCTTCTTCCCTAAAATAAAAAATAGTCATGTTTGTTATTAAGGCTGTCATATTGGTCATTGTCTCAAAAAGAAAAAACACAATAAGTGTTAATAATAATAGTAAATTTAAAAAAATTTACACTTACTTGCTGACTGATGAAATATCGGAATTACTGCGTAAAGATGATATGAGCTCTTTGCATGCATAAAGAGGTATCCTCTCACTGAATACAATAAAATTAATTTATCTATTTCGTAACTTCTCTATTACATAAGCTCTTTATTATTTCAATTATTATGTATAATAATCACAAGTTTCAGCACATAATATCTAATACTCTTCACTTACCCAGGTTTTTCAATGGATTTTCTCTTCAACATTAACCATTTCGTAGATATAGATCCAGGAACAAGATTCAAAATTTTCTTGCCAGATGTGTTTGGTGAATCCTTTGATTGAAAGCACACATTGTCAAAGTGCTGTTGGCACACACTACCTGCAAAGTTTACATTACATATTTTTGAGTTGATTAATTACATACATACATAATTACATTATATACACATATTAAAAATATACATCCTACATTATTACATTCATACTATAATATACTTGATACATTTCAGCTCATTAAAATATGAAATTTAAAATAGGTTTTATAAATTAAATTCTTTTCTTTTTTACTCGTAAATTGCTTTATGGATTTCTTTGGTGAGACAATCAAATATCAAATTATTGGATGGCTAAGATTTAGCAAAATAAAAAGGTTTATGTAAAATAATTTAAAACAATAAAAATGTCCAGCAGTTTTGCTAATTGAAACTATGTAAGTTATGTAAAATAGTTTGGAAACTTCTTTACAAGTTACAACAATTTATTTCTGTAAATAATCTTCATTCCTTGAGGCCATTTACAATTAAATATTTCACATATTTGTTTTCTTCATAAACCATACAAATTTATCTCCAACATACAAAGTATAAAAGAATATACTGTCCCTGCCCAGATTATATTCACAAATATATTCAATAAAGCTATTACATATTTAACAGCTGAAGCCACTAGATTTTTATTATTCAAAAATTTCAATATTATTCATTATTTCTAATGCAGCTGTTAGGCATCTTGAACTACACACAAAAATAATTATAATTTTCTTTGTTTAACAAAAAATGTTTGGTAGTAAATATTATCAAATATAATGCATCGTATGAACTGATTGATGTATGCTTCTGTAATAATTAAAGGCAAATCACATAAAATACATAATTTTAATAGCTTATAGTAAAATCCACAACATACCTTTCCCACGCCAGCAAAATCACAAAAAAGCATCCACCGTTGTCGCACTGCCTTACAAAACAGGTCTTCGCTCCTTCGCAAACGGGAAGCAAACAAACACATGCGCCAGCCATTTTCGCTTCATCCCTGGGTTCAAACGTGATTGGCTGCTACTGCGCATCCTCCGGAGCGCTACACCTTGTTATTTCCACCATGTCTATGACATATACTGTGGATTTTACAGACTTGTACTTGACGTTTCGTCACCTGTTATGCTCTGTTGCCACACACTCTCGCAGCTAGCACGTGGTAAGCTGCTTCACGGGGATTGATTCTGGCTTAATCCAGAGAGTATATAGAATTGAATTGGCTCGGTTGTCAAGGGTCACTGTTGCCAACCTCTTGAGGAGAAATGATGGTCAAATATTTATTATATTATTTTCTTTTTTTAAAAAAATGTACTTTGTTGCGTTAGATGGCAGCTGGTAAGAGATTTGCGGCAAGGTTGAAAAGCTAGGCCAGACCAAAGAAATTAGAAAACTAACTAGAACGGAAAATGTGCCAGTCGGTATCACCAATAGGTATGGAATGTAATCATATAGTTTTGGTAGAATTAAGATGAAGTAAAATATATAACAAATAAGTTACTTATTGAATAAACATATTTACAATTTCGAGAGTTTTCAACGACGTAGAGATCCAACATCTTAAGTTTTCGGACGTTTCCTGCAAATTTGATTAATCAGATATTTGCTCTTTCATAAGATCTTTAATGACACCCTCAGCGTGTTCCTATTGCTGTTCGATTGATTATACGGATTATCCTTTTCCGCATCTATTTCATCAATGAGTGTGGCAAAAGCGTATTAGTGTAGATGTATAGCAGGGTATGCAAACAGGAACACGGAGAACGCGACTAGTGCCAAAGCTTTTTGTGGTAAAAAATAAACTTCATTAGCGATCCTGATAGATTTAGGAAGATCTGTGGAAGTAACAGCTTCAGATTATGACGATCGAAATGCCAGATTCATTTACGTGGATTCTCCTCATACCCCAAACAAATTTACTCTCGAAAATACGTGCATGTCGTACCGCATTGTTGTTGGTAGACTGGCAAAGTTGAATTTACTTTTTGAAGCTGATCCTACAACGTATTAGAACCTCAAATCTCCCAGAAAAATATGAATTCCCTTTTCATATGTACTGTATATGACTGCATAATTCTACGAAAATATCCAGTATCGGTGTTTGCATTAGGATTTTGGGATGCTTTGGGATTTTGTAGTCCAGTACCATGCATACCCGGCTCAAGGAACTTCTCAAAAGTGTTGCGAAATTCCATTTTACTCTATCCAAAAACAGCAGACATGTCACACCAACTCAATGCTTGAAGGGTGAGTATTATTAGATAGTAGTTGAATGATGCAGCTGAGGACAGAGCCGTAGGATTAATAACTCTTCCAGGACGAAGAAATAAATTATTGTGACTACTCTGCTTCTGCACAAATTTGGCATACATTTCTCAGATTGGACTGAAACAGTCCGTTCCATCCCACTTAACATTGTGCAGTAGGAATTCACCATCTTCAATCACCTTTTTCTTTTCACCTAATTATTTCTGATTCTGGAGTGGTTTGAAAGCATTGAACAATGAGCACTTAATTTTCTTGTTCACTCGTTATTCTGAAAAAGTAGGGGGTGTGGTGTCAGTTCAAATGTGAAAAAGTGCTTTAGATCATCGGTTGCTACACTTCTCTGAGAAAAATGATTGTACTACAAACGTATTATCTTGTCTTCTACTCTGAGTGTGCTTGAAAGAGGTGCAAGAGTGGTTTCAGTTTTCTTATTTTTCACAATATCACGATAATATTTTTAGTTTCTACGAGGGAAACTGTGGGATTTCTAATAAATATTCAGGAGTCATTGCCGTCTCGAATAGTGTGAGACCATTAAATAATAATATTCTTCAATGGTGAAACTCACCCATTAAAACTTCGATTCCTTTTCCTAAAATGGAATCCACTCCACGCTTTCGCATGACTTCGAAATGGCGTCTTGTCTTTTGTCCTCAGAGGACTTTTCTCGTCATCTTTCAGCTTTTCTTCTTAGTGCGCAGTATCTTTTCCATGAAGGGGACTTTCTCGCACCAATTTTCTTCATTGGGGAGCGTCGCCTCAATGAAGCTGCCGGGAGTTATTGCTCCAGAATGTTCGTTCAAACAACTTTCTTTCGCTAGCTCATTTCTCGGGGACGAAAAACGTGTATTCGACATCGTCCACTTCTCTGTGTAAGTACTCACATTCTTCACTACCTGCTTTCCTCATCCGATTAAGTTATTTACAGAAATAACCATGGTCAACGAGGAACTGTGTCACGTTATACGAGACTTCTCTAAGCGTGCGACCGGCCGAAGTTGTCTTCTGAGTGAACAGAACTACTGTGCTGCGGGATGAGGATAGGTGGCCTTCATCTGCTTCCAAAGTTCCTCAATGTTCAAGGGCCCCGGTAGTTCTTAAAAAAATCTATATATTAAAAAAAAAGGTATCTGCCATGTTCGTTAGAGCTTCTATGAACCGATTGTTGTATTTTTTCCTTTAAATGAAAGAATGTGATCCCTAGTGTGTTATCAGATATTGTTTGTGTTGATTCACCAACATTTACGGTGTAATTAATTAATTAAATCATTTTTAATAGTACCTTACAATAGTCAATTGTTTTCTTCCAAAGGGTGGCTGTTTCAAAAATATTATATGAAACGATAGATTCGAGTCCACGCTACTTCATGGTGGCGCTGCTTGATGTTTTGTTTTTTGTTGAGATTTGTTTACAATTCGTCGAGGTTTTGTTTCAGTGTAATAATTGCATTGTGGCTTTGACAGTTTGCATATATTTGCTTTTGTGGAGTTTTGTAGAGAACATTCGGACAGTGGGTTTTGCTCGGTTGTACTGAAGTAGTGAAGTTGTTCACAGGTTATGTCGAATCGTTGCCCACGCGCCCCAAGACACAAACATGGAAAGAGAAAGTCAGCGTAGGTGTCATGATAGTGAGGTCATTTCGTTTTTTGTTGGGTCGTTGTCTATGAAATGTCAGTTTTGTTTTGCTTTGTCCTTCCCATGCGAGAGAAATTCTGCAAACGAGTTTACTCTGTGTTGCTTAAATGGGAAAATAAGTTACGAGCATTTGTTGGTAGATGATGACACATCAAAAAACTTTAGAAATAAAATCCGTCAGTATAATAGTGCTCTTTCTTTCGTGTCATTTGGTGTATTATTGCAATATGTGAGTCGTATTGCATTGCCACCTGGTCTTGAGTCATAAGCGTTCTAAATTTTGGGAACTTCACATCACAGAATATCTTTGCTGTACCCTGAAGATCCAAACAATGCAACATATTGTGAATATTAGTCTGGGCATAGTATTTTAAATTTATCTCAGATCTCACCGTCAAATTTTGACGGGTTCTCAATAGTTAATAATAAATTTTCAACAAAAAATTGAAAAAAGTGATGTATGTTTAAACTATACGCAAAAATTGGCATAACGGAGGTTGTGTCGCGCATCATTGGATAATATTTATAATATGGAATGTTGCTGGTTGATGCATTTCAATTTTATATGGTACAATTCAATACAAATTAAAACTATTTAATTTGTAGTAATTTCAATGTAATTATATTTTTTTTATTCTTACTTATACATATATGTTTAATTTTTTTGTTTGAAATACGTTAAATTTAAACATTAAAAAATTAATTCTGTAGTGGCGGATCGCTTGTGGAGATCTTGGGGTACTCCATGATTAAAATTTCAGGATATAAGAGGTATCGTCCACAATAGTAGGCTACATAAATCTACCGTGTATAAAATTCAGCCATACACGTGTTTCGGTAATTTTTTCCCATCATCAGTGGCTTTACAATATTGAAATTAAATTAACAAATTAAAATGAAAACTACATCATACAAGGAAGACTTGGGTTTTACTTCTATGACTAAATTTTCTACATAGAAATTTATATAGCCTACTATTGTGGGTTGATGTGACCTCTTATATCCTGAAATTTAATTATGAAATTCAAATATTTCAAAATAATACAAAATACAATGTGAACTGATAAGATTTTCTATATATTTCAGTATGGAAGTCCGTGCCATTCTGTAGCCCACTAGTTTAGAAAGGGGCTTAATTTATGTTGTTTTGAAGATATCTGAAAATATTTCCGTGAGTAAAGGAGCATTGAAAATGACAGGAGTAAAAAGGCAGGCCATAATTTTTTAATAACAATCTAAAAATTCATCTAAATCAGCAGAATATGATTTTTACGATTTTTTTCATAGTTTACTATTCTGAGAATTTCAATGGAATAAGTTTCGAGACATATCGATTTAATTTGTTGGGGGGGGGACACAAGATGTTGAATTTTGTTGTTTTAGTCCCTTCGTGAGATCATCCGCAATTCTGGAGATGAGTTGAAGTTACTTGCAATTTTTACCGGAACGCTTACTTCTCTGTCATCCCTTAAAACATCTTATTTCTTTCCATTAAATGCTTCTGTATTTTAGGAAGTAGTCATGGAAATAAATCATTACCAATTAAATAGTCTGGAAATAAACGTAAGTTTGCTTTTACACGATAATCTAATTCCTTGTGTTATCCACGTTATTTCTGTGAAATGATTAAATTTCTCTTTTTAAGAGGAAAGCATTAGTTAACTGTGAAATGAGCTTTGAAAAAAAAATTATATATGTAGTTTATGTCAACAGCATTACAAACCGCGTCCTGTAATTCCTGAAATGATAACATGTGATGAATCGTGGTTTATTTATTTAGCATCAAGAATCGAAGCGCCAATCATTGCATTGCAAGAGCTTCTTTTTGCCGAGACTAAAGAATACTCTAACAAGTAAATCAAAATTAAGAGCATTGTGTTTTTTGACTTTTATGGGGTTGTGTAAGTACACTGGGTTCCTGAAGGTCAAACGGTCAAGCTGCTGATTCTTGATCCTTGAGGTCACAACTACTCTCCGTGCACAAGTAAGAAAAGAACGACCCGTGTTGTGGAAAAACAAGTCTTATATTCATCAGGACATCGTCCGGACCGCACTGCATTGTCTGTAAAGACAGTTTTGACCAAATGTGGGTTCCCGATGTTGGACCTTCCACTCTCTTTCCCGGACCTTGCACAGTGTAAGTTGTTTCGATTCCCCAATCGCTAAAAGGAACGAGATTTTAAACAAAACCTGTTACTTGTGTTGTTCTTACGTGTTACGTGCCAAGCCTTTTTGACAGTGAGTGTGGTGTAATTCTCGTTAAGCTTTGTCAGTCATCCGTTAAGTCAAATCGTAAGTCGATGTCCTATCGGCTAAGCGCTCAGCACCGTTAGTATCCGGAGTTACATTTTCACCTATCCAGGGACTCGCGGTATCTTGAGCTGCTTCCGTAACTTCACGGAGAATTGTAACATTTTTTTGCGCGTTTGCAACATGTGTCTTAACTCTTCTTTGCAGAGGTGTATCTACGGTATGGCAGGTGCCATGAGCGCCATTCACAAGGGGCTCTATTTAGAATATACTCGCTAAAACAAACAACCACCCTAATTGAAAGTAATCGGTCAGGAGCGCAAATTCTGTACTTGCCATGGGAATACCTAGATGCGCCTCTGCTTCTCGGGCATATAGCGTATTGGAGTTAACTTGTTTCCCATCACGTCGCAATCTACCTTTTATCCATTCGGACAGCGGCTCGGCGCCGTTATTAACCGGAATTCCCAGACGGTCTCCCGACCAAGAATTTTTGGTGTCCAGTGGCAGTTCTTGTTGAGGTTGCACAACCCCACATAATCGAACAATATTTTATAGTTTGTTAGGAATATACATGATCATTTCAATGACATTCAATATTCAAGTTATTGCAGCAATATCAATGTGTGTGAAATCGTTTTGAAACCAAAGAGCACCCCAACTGGTGCTCTCTCCGGAGTCAGGTACCCTCCCAGTTATTGCACCTCTTGGCTCTCTTTGCACAGTGCTATTAGTGCTTTTATTGCATTTACCCTTTGGTCCTAGGCTTCAGCACGGTATAACATAGGGTCTTCGGTGCTGCACCAAATAGGTAGAGGGAGTCACGCCGAGCTCAGCGCGGTGAGCCAAGGGTAATGCTAATTTTCTGACTTCGTCTGACACTAGCTGTAACTTTATTTTATGAATTTCGGGTTATTGAAAGTACACAGGTTCAGTCAATTATTGACGGTATTGAATGCATTATTAATGTTTGAAGAATTCATTTTCTTTTGATTCAAAATGTACGTTAGATTGAGTCCGTTGTGTAAAGTTGACCGTTCGGGAAGGAAGTCCTTAACTGTTTCTCACGGTGGACGCGTATTTTCTGCTGCAGTTACAGGCTGCGAGCGATGTTGTGTGCGTGGAATATACATTTTTTTAAAAAAATATTGTTGCGTCCAAGTTGACGCAACGCGACACCAAGCCCCCAATTTGAAACATCTGATATTGTACTATTTACGGTTTCTTTATTGCAAAGGATGTTCGTATCATCCGCAAAGAGAACCGTTCTTCCGTTTCGAATCGTCGAGGGCATATCATTTACGTAAAGTAGGAACAGAGTAGGGCCTAAAATCGATCCTTGAGGAACTCCACATGCAACGGGCAAAGAGTCGGAAAGGTGCGTACGTAATGTTCCATCATTCCAGTAAGGTATTTCAACTGTCTGAGACCGTTGTTTAAGGTACGAACATAACCAATCTAGAACAATATAACGAATTCCATATGAAGGTAATTTGGAAAGTAAAATGTCATGATCAGTGACGTCAAAAGCTTTTGAGAGATCTAAAAATAATCCAATAGGTGCCTCGTTTTGATCCAATGATGAGGCGACATCTTTAAGAAAAGAAAATATAGCTGTTTCCGTTGATTTTGATGAATTCCCTTGGAAAAAGCGCTCGTGTTTAGTGAGAAAGGTTTCCATTCGTACGTAAAAAAGTCTCTCTAATATTTTTGAAAAAACTGATAGAAGAGAAATGGGCCGATAATTTTGAATTTCATTTTTGTTGCCTTTTTAAAAGCGGCTTAATTTTAGCTGTTTTGAAAATATCTGGAAACGTTCCAGTGCATAAAGATGCATTAAATATGTGAGTTAACGGGTGTATAATGGCATACGCACAAGTCTTTAACAAAGAATCCGGGAATTCATCTAAACCTGACGAATATTTATTTTTTAGTTTACCGATTATTTCGAGAATTTCATAGGAAGAAGTTTCGGAAACGAACATTGTGTCTAAAATTTTGGGTGAACTGTCTGTTTTTAAGTTTTGTGCCTGAAGACCCTTAGTGAGATCGGCAGCAATTCTCGAAAAGTATTGGTTAAAGAGATTAGCCACTGTTGCCGGATCGTTCACATTTATATCGTTATATTTTAAAACAACATTTTCTACGGGTTTTCTAGTTGATTTGGTTGTATTTTTTATTATATTCCTGTGTATATACCCGACATGGACACTGCACTTAAAATTATGAAAGTAATGTATGAATATAGACTTATTGAACTTAGTTTTAATTAATTTACATGAATAGAGATGTCCAATGACATCCTTTGGCAGGAAAGTGTTGGGTGGAAATTACTGCTGTGCGCATAAGCGATTTTTAGAGAATTACTAAATTTTTGGTTGTCGAGGTGCATGCGCGTTATGTACAATGATATTTGCTTTCTTTTGGTTGACTTTTTAATCACACATCAAGCTGCTACCTTTTCTTTTCAAAAACGGTTCGCGGTAAATATCATGACCTTAGTGATGATGCTAAGCTGTTGCTTTATAATAAAGAGAACTTTATGAAATATTTAGTTCCACATGCCCTTTCATCAGTTATGAAAAGTGCCAATGAATTTCCAGCCTGTGCTATTCGGGTAGAAATTACATTTTCCATTTGTTTTTATGAACTGCCGACTTTTTAAATATTTATTTTAGAAATTTGTATTAATTATTGTCAACTTTTTGCATTTATTTTTTAGAAGTCTGATACATCAGTCTTAATCTACTATTTTCACACACTAATTACCAGGATAGGGATGGAAAATAGAAAAATTTTGAGTTCATGGGTGATACACATGTACTGAAAATTTACACCATGCCACATTACAACAGAAAAATCCATACCTTACACAACATATCACATGATGAATCTTCTCAATGGACTTTATTTAAGATAAAATATATCACATGAAACAACAGTAAATATAATTCTTTACATTCTTTTTGAAAGATTACACACTTGTTTTCATTATGCAATTTGGCGGAAGCTTGTAATACAAGTAAATCACCAAATTTGTAAAGTAAATTTTTTAGCAGTGTCACATAATATCATCTTGATGTTACAACTGAGGGTCGTTTGAACTCATCAACATCATATTGTTTGTGCTCTGCAATAGTGGCACAACTCAAAAAATGAGGTGTTGAGATAGTTTTCACCTTGTATTGAAATGCATCATTCTTGTATTCACACTTCAGCCACTTCTTGGTGGAATATTGTACTGTAAAATTTATATTTTCGGTTGTGCCACGATTGCAGCCCAAAAGTGAAATGTTTGGTTGAAGTTTTGTATGCTCCAATAAGGAGCCATAGCTCCTTTTCAATTCCAGTGTTGGCAGACTCATTCTCCTACATCTTTGTTGGCATGAAGATGTAGCTCTCTAAGGGCTGGTTTCACCAAACTCATTCAAGTACCTCGCTAATTGTGCTTAAAGTAAACACGATTAAAATTAAACTCACAATATAATCACGGTTATATGTGCATCTGTTTCACCACTGAATATATAAACTCGATTAAGTTAAACAAGTTTTCATGCTAAAATCCTGAGGTTGGTACTGACTGTGGAGCATTGTGGGCCTAAACTTTTCTGTCGTATACTCTTTGCAAGCGCAGAATTGTATAATATTCTGAGCAAAGGGGTTAGAAACCACGATGTCCATACAGACTTCGATATATTTTAACATCCTTGGTCCTCTCAGCTGCTAACTTGCAGAAATAAAATATTTTAATGTAATAACAAATTAATTTTTTTTGTTAAATTATATCTGTAATGTATAAAAGAAAAAATATAGCGTTTGCTAATATAAACATAAATTAATATTGATATTTGAAGTAAAAATAATAATTCCCTATTTTTATTTCCAACAAGTGAAATATTCTATTTATGTCTCCTATGATCTATTTATAAAATGTTTTTTTGTAAAACAATATTATTTTGAATTAAAAAAGTCAAATTCAAGCTGCTTCTTCTCAGTCCACATTTCTCCCATCAAAGAAATGTTCTTAAACAGTTCTTATGACCATAAATATAATAATGAAAGCAGCTTCTTCATGGGACTTTGTCAAGTTCAAATTAGTTCTGTTGCTGAAAACTTATTTGTGGAATATAGTAGATTTATAAGACCAAAAAGCATTAAAAACGTACATAAACATAATTTTACTTACATATACTATTCATTTCAGGTAACTCAAAATTAACATTCAGAATTTAAAAAATAAATTGAGAATACTTTCCACACAACCGCATATAATGAGGTAAATACACATGTTGATTGGTAAACAGATGTAGCCTGTGGCCCATTGCTTTTGCATCACCTCACACCCCACCATATTTTTGATTAGCAGAATGTTGAAAAGAAGAAGGAAGCTAGCCAAGCATGTTCTATGCAACTACACGCAATGTTCGCAACATCATTTCTTGCTACACTCATCAATATTTTTATTTCAAAGCATTATAACAAAATTGATATTGCCAACACAACTTGAAATGGTTTGGGTTTTTTCTTTTCTTTTATCTTCTCTTCCTTCTATAGCTTTATTCTCATTGACATAAATGTAAGTATAAGATTAGTAACAACTGTTGTATTAGTTTACACTTAATCCAATATTCCTGGGTTGTGTATATTGCAATTTGTATATGCACATAATTGGCATGTATTATTTTTGTAAATGTATGTAGGTACATTTTTATTAATGTTCTTATACATTTTCTCAGTTTTCTGTGTTTATTTTTAATTATTTTATACTTGAATTTATGCTTTTCTCTGATGTATATCTAGATGAACATAATAACAATTTTTGTGCTACAAGCAAGACTTATGTTCTCTGCAATAATCACCACCATAGATTCATTTTTTTTGGTAACCAGAACTAGCATTGTTTATACACCTTTGGCATAGACTGTTACCAGAAGTATATTTTGTTTCACACAGTACATGCTTGGTCACTTTCCTTTTCTTTTGAACACTCCTATTTGTAGACATAGTTTGGGTGTTATGAGGTACCATCATAGAAGAGGCATAAATTACTTCTGGTTATCAATCGGCATCTGTATTTAGCTCCATTATTAGTTGTTGCGAGTATCATCCGTTTATAATAGTTTTTCAAACTCTGATTGTCATTTTAGTGTAATTGTTTATAATGTATATGTGTAAATAAAATTTACATTTTTTAAAACATTGCTTTTCAATTTTATATACTATATGATGATATACTTATATGATGGAAATACATTTTCAGAAATATGGACAAAAAATTATTAACACTATATTCTATCGATCAAGACGCATAAACCTGCTACTACCGTACTACTATAATACTGCATTTAAATAACCTGAAACACCAAGGGCCTTCATTCATCAAAACGACCAGGACTAGCGATCAAATCTAGGGCCACAAATGTTCCAAATATCAGGTTTTGCTCAAGATCGTTGTCATTCAGCATTTTGCATTTGACAGTCTTTATACATTTTATTATAATAAAACGAGACCATAATGTGCTGAAACGATGATGGATAGCTGATAATCGCGATTATCTATGCGTAAACAGCCGATCTCGGGCGTTTAACTCCACGTGAGTTTCTTCCAGTAATCGCGTTTAAATCACGCGGTGAAACTCGCGAGAACTTTAAACGCGATTAAACTCCAAGATAAACGAAGTTAAACACATAATTGAAGGTGGTGAAACCGGCCCTTAAGATAGTTATTATTTCCCTATGCAATTTTTATAAATACTCATATTCTCTATATACCAGCATTCACCTCAACCTCCAGACCTCTTTGTTCAAATGACAGCAAGAAATCTACAGCAAAGGCTCTTGACTTGGTGAACTGGCAGTTTTCTCCAGATCTTTTGTCAGGAAAGTCAGTTCTTCACTAATGTTAATGTGCATATATGCTTTCTCTTTATCACACGTTTACATTCAGTCCTATGTTTTACATCACTCATGTCTAGAGACCACATGTTAGGCACTAAAAACTCCGAATCAGACAGGCAAAAAGGCACTAATCTTTAAAAATAGGGTCCAAAAAAGCCACTCTTAAAAATGTAATATCTATGATTACAGAACAAACACCAACACAGGCTTTCAGAGGATGCACTGTGTTTCAATATTAACATATTTACAAACATGGCAAGAAATTAAACAAATCGTAAAATTATCATAGGTTAATTTAATTATGACTCTGTATCATAAAATATACAAGCTATAAGCTCATGGATTAGAGTATGTTGAGTCATTAAGAAATATTCATTAATTACACATTACACATTCCTTTCTTCATATTTTCCAGTTTTATGTCCTCTTATATTGACAAGACTTCAAAAAATTGAAAATAATATCTATGTGCAAACAGATGTTATTGGGACACATTTAATCTGCTAAAGGTGTGTGTATCAAACAGTTGAAACATTGTTTGGTCCCTTATGATTCACACCAAGATTTTTAAGTTAAATAATCTGCAAAAATCTACTCACATTTTTTTCTCTTCAGCATAGAACTATTCAGTCAATACATTTTGTTAACATTGTCATCATCAATTCTGAGTGAATTCTTTGAAACTCTCCAATAAGGTTGCTTTAAATTCCTCTCACAGATAAAGGGGCCTTACTGGAAAATATGAGAACGTGATGCTTCAGGTGCAGTTTTACAATAATTTTGTAAAATTTGTTTTTCTCACAAAATATAATTTCACCTAGAGCAGGAGCATCAGACTTACAAGCATGCAAACAGCCCTGAGGGCAGTTTCAGGGACACAGTATACTCTGAGATTTGATTAAGAGATCTCACAGGTAGAAAGGAGTGGTGAAATTGCTTCATAAGAATATGGCCTTTGAACCAAGCGAACACATTGAGATTTGAAACACATTCATTGAATTAGGCATGCTTTTTAATGAAAATTTGGATTTAAACAGAAAATGTACTACTATTAACTATATACATGCAGTTTATCATATAAACAGTTTTAAAAACGAAAATTTGTACAGATGGAAAAAAAAATTTAATAATTAAACAAACAACTGCATTTTTTAATCCTACAATATTAATGTTTATTTACACTTATTAAATCCTAAAGCTACATAAACTTTATGTACACAAAAATATACAATGAAAATGTTTTCTAGATTTCCAAATAAATTGTCATTTTAAATATTTATTTACTAAATGAACAACTCTAGAAAGCCATCACATTAATCATCATTTTCATAAAAGATTAGGTATTCAATTGGAAATATTGTGTTTGTTCTAAAGCAAGAATGAGGATAACCTGTCTATCATCAGAATTCCATGATTTTATCTTCTGTATCATCAGGTCCCATATTCAATTCATATCAGTGGCAAAGCTGAAGGGTAATCTGGGAGCCTTAGAATACCCAAATTATTTTTCAATAAAATATGTCATTCAGTGTGCCCCCCTTTTTTTACTGAATCGTTGAAGAATATTAAATGTTTTAGACTCCTTTTCCCCTGCTTACGCGTGAGGGAATTAGCGGGGCCAGTAGCAGGGCGAGGAGCCTGCCAGTGGATAGACACCGGCTGGCTCTTCAGCGCATGCGCACAAGGTACTGGTTTCCTTCTCCGGCCCCTGAGGAGGGCGGACGCTCTCGAGGATAAGCTCCGCCAACTGAGGGATAACAGCCCTTTTCAGGACTAAGAGCAAATAACTTGGCTTCGCCCTTCTAGAGCGTCTTATATTGAAACAGCCCTTTTCAGGGCTAGTAAAAAGAGCAATGTTTCGGGGTCTGCCGCAACTAGCCCCGCCTTGTGGGGGAGGAAACGGCGCGCGCGGGAGGGCCGCAGGACGGAGCGAGTGTGCTCCTAGCGGACGCCTTCCGAGTGCAGGAGGAAGCAGGGAAGCGGGCCGCCGGACGCCCGGCCGTCAATGTTGGCCACCGCGCCGCCCGCGGCCGCTGGGACCACGCCGCCGCCCGCCGCCGCGGCCGCCACGCCCACGCCCACCACCGCGCCCGCGCCCTCGCCCACGCCGAAGCCCCACACTGCACCTGGCGAGGAAGACGTTGTTGATGCAACGCGTCTCTTAACCCCTGTTGGGCGTTGAGCGCTTTCTTCTGGAGTAATCCTCCGTTACTGAGCATACTATACTCATACACATACTGCGTTACTGAGAATAATCTCAAGTCAAGTCTCGTCACGTCGCAGTCAGTCAGTGCCTTTTATCCCTTCGGCCAGGGGCTCGACGACGTTGAATCCCGGGGTTCCTGGCCGGTCACCTAACCACGAACCCGCGAGTCTCGAATTCGCGTAACCTTCGTGACTTCAAGGAGTGTAGTAAACGAATTCGGCTAGCGCCGAAGAGGACGGGGAGTTCGCACTCGTCACCTGCCGATATATTGGATATATTGGTCCCGTGGCCGACATATTCGAACTCCTTGAGGGCTCGCAGACGGCCTGCGGTGGCGCCGCGCCCACCCTAGAGGTGGCCGGCGACGCCGTTAAGATACGGCGCGACACCCTCGAGGCGCATCGCAATGTATCGACTGCCCTGGAGGAGCAGAGATCTGTGGAGTACCACACGTACTCCACAGGAACGCCGAGAGTTCTTCGGGGCATTCCGTTACAACTCTCGCTAAGAGCGCTCCACGATAACCTGGAACGACTTAATTTCCAGGTCAAGATGCTGGAGCGCATGACGAGCCAGTGGCAGGATGCTGCCCCTCATCATTGCAACGCTGGTCGACGTGGAGCGACACCGAACGCTCCGCGAGGCGACGGCGCTACGTTAGGTTTCCGTGTGCGCGTGGAGTTGTATCGGCCACCGCGCGGGCCCACCAATGCCGCAGGTGCCTGGATTTTAGGCACGCGTTGCAGGCAATGTGGCGAGGCCCACGACGCCGCGCAGTGCCCGCTGGGGCTAAGCCCCTCCAGTGGCGGAGCTTAAAAGCTCCAATCGTCTATAGGCGACAACCACGACGCGAAGTACTACTCGCGCAACTTTTCTTGAACGATGACCTTGCTTCCCCTCCCTTGAGCAATAAACAGTTGAAGGCAAGAGCTCGCAGCGAGCACTGATGACAACATTCCAAGCATTAAAACTTCATTGGCGCGTAATAGAAGCTAGTCAAAGTTAGTTGCTTTCATAATCGAGAACTTTTGTTCAGCTTTATTACCATTATCTAAAGAAATGGCTGGGGCAGGTCCATGTCCTTGAAGGGAGGCACCTAAAACTCTTATCTAGTGTAGAGTCGTAGGCTTCCGCGGTCGGAGTCGTTGAATTCTTGGCTGTCCGGGCAGCAGTATAGCTCTGAAGAAGGCCACAGCAAGATGGCCGAAACGTCAGCTCCATCGACCATGACGCGGCTAATCCCGGATAGCCAAGCATTCTTATCTAGTGTCTCTGCTGATGCTTACCCAGAGCGATGACATGGCCGCACACGGAGCAGATTGACTTTGATTTTCCAGAGGTTGGCATTACTGTAAATAATCTAGTGTCCAACTTTTTTTTCTTTTTAATTTGTTGCGTCTACTTCGACGCAACGCGTCTCCAAGCCCCTTGGGGGGCGTTGAGCGCTTTGCGCTTCTGGGAGTAATCCTCCCATTACTGCGCTTGTTTTATGGAGTAATCCTCCGTTAACATTGTCTATCGCGTCTCGTCATAGTCGGTTGTCAAAGAGGACCGCCAGGTAGCATCTCCGCGTACGCCCCTCCCACGTCACTACCCAGCGGCCAGAATTAGGAAGGAATAAGGATAGGGGTAGGGTTTAAGACACTTCACAGGGGTTGGACTAGCCCTTGTGAAGCAGCCGAACTCGTTTTGTTGGAACAAATTTCACATGAGATTCGACGGGAATCGAACCCGGATCACAGTGGTGAAAGAGTTTGTAACTAATACCCCCACTCCGCCCGCATCTCTTCAATCCATCGTTCAAGAAAAGTTGCGCGAGTAGTACAAGGGTTCCCCGAGGGCAAGGGCCGTTGTTTCAGAGGCAACCCGGCGCAACAGCAGCGGTACGAGCGGCAGCGGCGCGCCCGCATCCAGGAGAGGCGAGCGGCTGACACGCAGTGAGAGGCGTCGCGAGAACGCGAACCTTCGCACCGCCGCAACCGCGGCCTCAGCGTTCGCGGAGACGTGAACGCCCACGCGCCCAGAGGCAGCACCAACGCCGGGAGCGTTCATACTCGGACGCTCTGGTGCAACGAAGCCGCCCCGGTCCGAGAGCGCCAGTCGCCGCCGCCGTCGCAGCTCGCGAGGAGCGCGCTGCTCTCTAATAGCGGCTCCACACATTCGGCATTCGCCGAGCAGCGAGCTAGTACTCGCCCAAACCTGAGCAGCTCCCGTGTTCGGCGAATGTTCGTTCCCTTTGATGTGTCCAAAAGACCGACACGCGGTGGGCAGGACGAACCCCGAAGCGAGCAACTCACCCACACTACTCGGGATTCGGCGAGCGGTTGCTCGGTGTTCGCCGAATAACGAATGTGTGGAGCCACCTTAAGAAGGCGCAGCCATTAACCCCTTATTTAGCAAATCTCATTTCCGGGAAAAACAGAGCGCCCAGAGTATGGCAGAGCACGCGACACCGAGCTGATAAACGGGAGCTGAATCGATTGAAACGTAAAGTTGAAATCCAATTGGCTGAATACCGTAATCAAAAATGAGAAAAATTGTTATCAGGTCTCAAACCTGAAGATAATTCAGTGGAAAATTGCACGCAATCACACTTCGAAACTATGCTATATCAAGCTAGCTTGAATATACAATTACTACACCCACTAGTAATAACATAAATGAGGAGTGGAGAAATATTAAACAGATATTGACCAACGCTGCATTCAAATCATTAGGTAGAAGGAAAAAGAAGTATACAAGAAGGGGACTTAAGAGTTTGGACAAAGGAATTAAATAACTAATAGATGAAAAGAAAGAAGCCTACTGTAAAACATTAAAGTCAACAAATAGTTTAGATTTAAAAATTGAATATAAAAATAAATTTATGCTAGTGAGAAATAAAGTACGAAAAATTAAACGTCAAAATTGGGAGCGATATATAGCAAATTTAGAAAACGATCTACATGGAAGGCAAGATACTGCATATAAAATCATAAAAGAATTAAAAAAAGAAGAAAAAGATACTCTAAGAATTAATCCCATACCAGAAAAGAATGGTTAAATTACTTTAAAAACCTATGGACGAATGATGAAGCTGATGCAGTATTAACGGAACCCATTGACAATGTTGACAACATTGATATGCAAGAGCTTAAAGAAGTACTTAGTAGATGTAGAAGTAAAGCTAGTAAAATTAAAAAATCTGTAGGTACAGATGACCTGAATGTAGAATTAATGAAGTATGCACCCTTACAGTTTAAACAAAAATTAATAGCTTTTATAAATACTTGTTGGTATGAAGGATATGTACCTGATAAATGGAATGAAGCATGTATCGGCAAAGCAAATTCTCCTCATCACCTGACGTTGTGGGAAAGTAGTTGTTTGTGTGATTTTTGTTCGTGTTTTCTTTAAGAAACAATTAATGAAGCTAAAGATTTTGGTATTTTAGAGAATGCTCCACTGACTAGGCGCCAGTCCCATAACTTGTGAACAGTTCACGATATCGAAATGCATTTACTTGCTTAACAATGTGAAATCATGAGGCAAGTAATATGCCGTAGTGATATAAATAGTTTAGTGATAAAGTAATATACCGGGTTCAATATAAAGAGACTACTGAAAGCTCCATCAAAGCAGACTATGAATAAACTTTCAGGGTCTGAATTATTTCAAAGATACAAAATTCATTGTTTTAAAATTATTGATACACTAGTGACTCAGATGGACTACAGGTTTCAAGATTTCCAAAACTTTCCTTTTAATGAATTTCTTGACAAAAACAGTTTTCTACCAAAAAAGCATCTTTTCGTTAAGAAAATGTTACTTTCTTAATAAAACAATATCCATTCTTTGATAGTGAACTTCGATATGAACTGACAAATGCATACATTGATAATGCAAAATATATGGCTGCACATTTGTTGCTGAAGTATTTGTTAGACAAATTAGTCTAGATCAAGAGATGGTTCGGTTGACACAACTCAGTCCAACTTACCCTTTATCTACAGCATTATGTGAAAGGAATGTTATTACATTAAAGAGAGTAAAGATATTCCTGAGAAATTCCATGGGAAAATCAGAATCGATATTTTCAGTACACTAGCTATCAAGAAGTGTATGCTAAATTAACTGTGCAGAAACGACAGCTTTAAAGAACAAATTATCAACATTTTTTCTGAATGAAAACCGATGAATGGAGCTAATTTACAAAAGGAAATGTAAGATAAGATTTTCAGAATACCCAACTACAAGACTAGCTTCGCCACTGATACGACCTAACAAATGCGTTCCTTATCATTGATATTTATTTTTTTTATCTGAAAGTATAAGAAAATTTACACTACTTTCTTAAAAAATAAAATGTTAAATTTATTATAAAAATTTCTACTTTCTTATAAAATTTACACTAAACTTCAGGCACAAAGTCTTTCTAGAAATAAATAAAAATACTTCAAGAAATTCATTAATAATAAGAATGCATAAATGACATTTAGATAGATTTTCAGCATTGAATGCATAAAAGAGAATAATCACAACAAAATATTCCTATGTAGCCAACGCAAGAATTGCTACTTTTAACTCAAATCTGTTCGTGGCAAGCACTGCCAGACAAGCAGTGCCCAGCAGAAGGGAATTTCAGAGATACAACTATTAAAATGATAGATAGCGGCGGCGATGGTCTAGCGGTTAGCGTGTCGGACTGCTTTACCCAAGTTTGCGGGTTCAAACCCGATCGGCCGTGGATTTTAAGGCGAAAAATCCTTCGTACGCCTCTTCGAGGAGAAGTAAGCCGGATGTCCCATGTTAGTACATTTACTGCATGTAAAAGATCCTCAAGCCTAAATGACGCCTCTGAGTTAAATTCAAAACGCCTGTTTCCGCTCAATAATACCTTCTTTCTCCCATGAGTGGTGAAAGGAGTGTAACGAAATTTGCGTGGTCAGACGGAAGAGCAGGCCTCATGGCCTGAGTATCGCCACGTAAAATAAGGCAAATTCAATTCAATTCAATTCAAGAATGGGAAAAAGTGCTCATAGTACTCTAAATTTAATACTATTCTTTCTTGTTATGAAATCTTTTCTGCATATGAAACAATGTGCATCCCCTCTGCACTCCCAGATCAAAAAACCAAGGGTTCCCTGGCACTTATGACTTCTTGCTTGCCTCCAACACTACGGACTATACTTCCTCAAACAGATAATCAAGTTCAATGCCTTCACCAGTAACCTTGTGTCATCAGAAATTGAATTACAGGGCATTAAGGGGCAAAGGGGGGTTGAGGGTAACTGTTAGTGAGAGTGGCATGCTATACCTAGTAGTTATTTTGGTTAAATAAGTTTCTTTTACTTCATTGCATAATATTAATGAAAATACTTTAAAAAATCCGAGAGGCTAAAAATCACTTTAAAATGTAATAATGTGTTCAGAGGTTGAATTTTGAAAATGATAACAACACAAGCTTTATAATATTTGGAAAAGTTAGCCTATTTTCCACCATTTTTACATAAAAAGTGGTATGTTTAAGTTTTCAGTGTCAGTAAATAGGAATACTAGATCAAAAAAAGACCTTTGACAGCTGGCATAACTGTCTGTTATTTGGAAAACAGTATTTTTGGAATCAATAAAAGTTGTGTCACCGCAAACTGTTCTTGTCAAGTTCAAGCAATTCTACTAGCCTGGGATCAGTTTCTCACTTCTCTAGTTCATGACTGGACCTTATCTTTTTAGGAAGGACCTATTTTGCTTCTATAATTTGCTGAATCATTACAAATACCTTATCCTTTTGGAGGATTCTTTGGTTTGTTCTTCTAATAGATGTGAGTATGAAAATCTTGAACATTACTATGCTCAAGTCTTAAATGTAATAGCAGTCCACTATTTGTATCTGTTCTATTCTGAAACTTCATCTCGCAAACAGTTCCCAGAGTGAGTCAACATGTGATCTTTTAAGCTTGATTGAGTGAATCTCTTTTTGCAAACTTTGCACTGGTAATGTTTCCCACGCCGTGTTTTGTGACTTGTGTGAACATTCATGTGTTTAACTAAGTTTGCTTTTTGCCTGAAGTTCTTATTGCATGTGTTGCATTGAAAAGGTTTCTCGCCAGTATGAATACGCATATGTGCAAACAAATGACATTTTTGCCAGAAGAACTTTGTACAGACATCACATTGGAAAGGTTTCCCTCCTGTGTGTGTGCGCATATGTGCTATTAAATCTTCTTTTTTCGTGAAATTCTTATTGCAGATGTAGCACTGAACAGGTTTGCCATCAGCCTGCATGTACAAATGCGTATACAAATTATTTTGCTTTGAATGATGCTTGCGGACATACTTGTTAACAATGTGGCTTTTCATGTCCCGTACAGCATCACTCTTGTTTGAAAAGTGCTCCCTGCAGATAAGACACCTGAATGGCTTTGCCCCGTCGTGAGTGTTTGCATGAGCCGTGGCTGCTTCCTCTGTGTCGAACCGTCCATTGCAGATGCAAACAAAGTCTGCATAAGGTGCTTCTGTTTTCAGTGTCTTGTTGTGGGTGCCTTTACCTGTGAACGGAGTGAATTTAAGAAGAAAAGATATAAAACATCTTTATTAGCAGTGTTTAAATTCAATAAATGAAGGGAAAATGCAGAAAAAGAAATGGTAAAATTTGTACACTCTTAACCCTACTCTCTGTCGGCAAACAAATACATGTCGTAAATGTCCACCCTCATATACATCAAAACTATCTGGAATGATCTCCATATTTTCATTAAACATGTGCTACACAAAAATATTTTTTAGATATCCCAAAAGTCTAATCCATTAACAGACCAGAAAATTAAGAAAATGCAAAAATTCAGAACTCTGAGCAGAGAGAACCTTCCATTACAATACTACAGATTCCCACATTCAGTTATGATCCATGTCTCGAACCAAGAGAAAGGCAAGAATTGTTGCTATTAAATTACAATTATGGTTACTATGTACAAAGGTTTTATTGACTTGTAGTTGAAAATGTTACATCAGGTTTAGTATTGTCTTGGATTTGGAAATGTGAAAGAAGCAGTGGCTTAAGTGGTAACATTGCAACCTGACATTTCTACATTTATGGATTTCATTCCAGACTGCATAAAATTTTAATGGCATTTTTAAATTTCAAGTAGTCTTATTTATTTTAGCTGTTAAGATCCTTTGGAAATTACACACTGCAAAGAATCAAGATCGTTTTATGTAAATTGCTTATGCTGACGGGCAAAGTCTAGTTGCAAAACTTGGATATGCCTAGCAAAGCGCCAACTGGGCCCAAAAGTTTGTTGGCATAAAACATTTTGGAAATTGAATGGTAGAGAGTGAGAACTACAATTCTTGTTGTGATGTACTGAACATTACAAAACAGTTAAAAATTCTGCGATTTATGGGGAAAATGCAACCTGTTCATGTTTTCTTGCGTTCCAGAAGTTCCATGCAGTTTCAGTGCTCTCCTGCTACGCTAAGTAGAAGTATGAATAAAAGTAGCAACAAGGGCTTTTGGCAAAACATGATAAATATTTGCCCACGTGTAATAATAACTACGTATTTCCATTGGTTAATAATCTCCAGATTTTGACATTGATCGCATATCATGCCCCACGTGGAGGAAGGAATTCATTAATGTGAAATTAAAGAGAACTATTATTTCATGGTTTTGTCACAAAATAACCATGTTCCCACTGACACCACAAAAGCTCAAGAAAGTACATACACAGTAAAGCTACATTTCTTGTTTAGAACCAAAACTAGGAGATATCTCAGCATTTCCTCAAACCAAAAAACTAGACAAAAAACCTGATTGGGATGGGGATCAGTGACTCAAAAGCTGAAGTACATTATTTGTTACAGATACATTTAGCCTTTTTGAATTATATGGCGCAAACAGTAACTAACATTTATCATTATTCAAATTATTATCATTTTAGTTTATAGTTGTCAGTACAGTCTCTAATTGTATAGAAACTCTTATAAGGGAGAAAAGATTTTATGTGGGATTTAATCTTGGTTAATGATTTTATTTGTTTAATATCGTTTGGCACATGGTTGTAAAATAACGCATGTGTTCAACATGTGGACTTCTCATACAGTCCTTTTTTTTTTCATTGAGGCATTGGGATATTCCATTTTGTTACATTATGAAAATGAGGCATCTTTACAGCAAAAAAGACTTTCTTTTATACAGAATATTACATTAACAAGGTCACAACCATTCATAAATATGAATACATCTTAATTGAAACAATTGAGTGATTAATGTTATTCAGTCCATTGAAATGACCGAAAGCATGTTAATCTTACGCTGCATGATAATGGAAATCAGATAATACTGTCTCCCATATGGCTGAACTGAAATCTAAGATTTAGATGCTCTATGTTTATTATTCAATAAACATTATGTTCTTGAAAATTTGAATAAAGACCACATGAAGAAATATGATTATAATACTATGAATTGCAAAAAATCACTGTGTACATAATTCTTAGCAGACATTTACTTATTCATTCAAAAATCTCTGAACTCAGACAAGACTGCTTGATTTCAAAATAACACTCCAATGAGTCGTTCAGTAACTTTTTAAGTGAATGTTACCAACTGAATAAAATTTGGCTATGTTTTTCAGGCAGAGTTAGGAAAGTGTGATATGAGAGCTTGCCAGAGCAGTAGTTTTACATTTGACTACAATAGAACTGAGAGAAGTGACCATACTCAGTATCACATATTTTCTACTCACCTGGAAATAAAGCACCGATTTTCTGCCTTATAGAAGCGAGAAATCTACTCTCATTACTCGGTGCAAGGGAGTCCTGCAATACACCAAACAAAACTGAAATCAATCAGTTCACTACAAGAGAAATAACTGAGGCATCCAGTGAGAGAGGGAGTTAATCCACAAAATTCAAAACACCAATCTTTTTACATATTCCATATATTCATAATCAACTACATTCATAAATCAATAATTTGAATTTTGTGGTTAAGCTCCCACTCTCAGTGGATGCCTCAATTTTGTGATAAAAAAAAATGTTTGCAAGCCATTGATTATTTAGCAGCAGAAATGGAACACGGATAATCCTTACTTCTGAGAGTCCAGGATTGTCAGCACGTTAATTTGGACCAGTTTTACTGATCGATTGATTATTTTGTGCTTGTGAACACTATCAAGTTCATCAGTTCCCTAAATGTAATACATATATATCCCAGGAGGTGACTGTCTTCCTAACCTACTAGAACATGATAGTATTTGGTGCTATGCCAACTTGTATGCGTGTGTGTGCGAGTGTGCAGGAGCGGGAGTGGGTCCCTTCACTCTTCACCTCCAGCATGGCACAGCCCAGCTGGGAAAAGCTCTAAGCATCTGACTGGTCTCCTGGTGGATAGTAGTGTTGTGCATGTAAGTGTGCTTTTCCATGGTCCATTTGTAATGGTACTGCTACAAACTTTTGCCTGACATTGATTGGAAAAAACACAGAAAACTACCAAATAGTGCAGCCATCAACTAGAACTCTCTTCCAGACAGTTTGACCTAGCTATCTAGCTAGTGTAGAAAATCTGCCACTGTGAGGACTCCCAGTTAGAGGCACTGCAGAATCACTACATTTAAAATTCATTAGTGCTTTATTTGAACACATGATAGATGTTTAAATATAAAAAAATGAAACGGTCAGATTGAAAATACATTGGCTAAGAATACACTGCAGTCATGAAAATTCAGAGATGCTCTTGCCTGATGCAAGAAACCACTTTTAGGATCTATTTCTTGAATTTGTTCATTTAAACAAAATTTCAAATAACGTTTGTAGACTTTACTTACCTTCTTTGCTCTGGCATCTTCTTCGACATTAACAACTGGCTCAAGAAATACTGATGCTGATGGCTTAAGTGCCTCCTATGAAGTAAAGAACATGTCTTTCAAGTCTGTGCACAGAGAGATCAATTCGTAAAATTTGATCCTAATCTGTGAATATATGACAACCCTCAATTGTTTGAATGAAATATTTAGGATAAAACCTTATCTTATACTCAAGTAAATACAGTATTATAAATTAAAATGTTCCAAACATAGGTGCATTCATTCCTTTTTCAATGTAGTAAGTGAGAAAAACACACAACACTATCTTTTCAAATGCTCATTAAGTAAAAAGACACCACAGGTCAAAATTGTACACAACTGTTGTTTTCTTCCCAACAGTTAATTTTACCTCGTCTCCATCTTGAAATGCTTCTTCTACATTATGAAATGAATTTTCAACATCACACACTGGTTCAGTCTTCACAAACACTGTGGCTGGATATTGTAACTCCTCCTACACATAGAAAAAAAAATTATAAATGCTTTGGGCTAAAACACATCCACACACAAACAGCGGTTGAATGTCAGCTAAATGAAGTGATACATATTAACACAATTACAAGAAAAGTATTAATAATTTTCAGATAATCCATAACATCTCTTTATACTTTATTATTTTATCAATAACAGTGACATAATTCTCTTATTATAACATTGTAAATTGTATTCTAATTCTTCACCCATCACATGAGACTGTCCTTAGCGGAACAGCAAAAGATACAAATTTGCTATTTTTGAAAATTCACAGGTTTTAATAATAATCTTAATGAATATAATAATTATGTAAAATACTGAGAACCTAAATAGATTAATTAATTAGATAGTTTAAACAGTTCATTTTATTCTTTGTTCTCTTTCTTTCTTAATTAAAATTCCTTCCCTTCCCTTGGTTTTATTTTGTTAGTCCCAAAAACCTAATGGTTTCCAATTCAAAATTAAACTGTCTCTCAATTACAATTACAAACAGTACTTACTGAGATGAAAGTAACCTAAATCAGTTTCTCATTTTTTATTTCCAAATGAGATTCTGAGGGATGGCCGAACTAAATAATGAACTAGAAGAAATATAGTTTCATTTCCCATATCAGGCTTATGTGTTTTCCTTTCTGTATTTGCAATACACACTTTATTCCAAGTGACATATTTAGTGACATATTAAGTGACAAGTTTATTTTGTGACATATTTATTTATTTTTCTAAATTATTCACTAACGTATTTGTTTTATTATTTTTATTTTGTCTGTGTTGCCTAATATGATTATTTTAAGATAAATTTTTAGTTATTTTACAGTGAATTTCCTCAATTACAGGATTATTACAGAAAGAAATATGATTTACTGACCGTGTCAACATAGTCAGTTGCAACACATATACGTGACTGTAAAGTATAACTAAAAACATCCGAATCTCAAGAATAATTACATATGAAATCAATAGTTACGATCTCATTTTTATACAAATGGACTTTTGGATGTAATCTCATAGCCATATTACAATCTTTTAATTCTCTTTTATTATAGTAAATTTGTCTGAAGATGACAATACTTGTATTCCCAGAAAGTTACAATGTAATAAAGATGTAACAGGAAATTATAAATTGCCAAGAAAGAATAATTCATTGTGGTTGCATGCATTACCATGTGGCGGAGGGGAAGCTCCAAATACCACCACTGAAAATTCAATTTTATTGAGACTTTTGATAATTAATTTGTATTAATGACACAATATATTACATATTTATGGATTGGGGAAACCCAGTTGTGATACAACACATTCTTCAATGCTTTATTACTAAAATCGCAATTTTTGAAAATTCAGAGAGAACAGCAAAAATGAGACCTGCACGATTCTTTTAAGAGTTCCTTGTTTTGTCCATGGAAAACATTTAGAGAAAAAAATTTGGAGAAGATTTTGAGACCCCCCCCCAAAAAAAATTGCATTAATTTCAAGTAGGAATTATGCAAAAATGCATTCTTGCATAATTCCTAATAATAATATTGAAAAATCTGAGATTTCAAAGAAATTGAGACTTGCACCATTCTCTTAAGCATCCTTTATGCTATCCAAGGACAAAGTTTAATCAAAAATTTGGAGCCATTTTTGAAAAAATTTTGAAAATGTTGAGACTCCATCTAAAGTACCCAAAACTCAAAATACCTCTTTCACACTCAGAGGGCCTCCAGTTCCTTCAAATTGATCAAGGAATATCAATTTTGGAGATTGGTTGGATAGTTTTGGCTCTAGCTCTTACCGCAGAAGGGGTTTTCAGATATGTTTTTAACGACAATCAATTTTTTCGTTAACAAGAACCGACAAAACATGGTTTCTGATTATACAATGTGTTAGAGGAAGTAATATACTATAAATAGGAACAAGATTTATCCATTTTCTTGTTACCAGGATCCAGCAATGAAGAGTTTCTCTATTGAAAATTGTCTGTTTTCCGGCTTATAATAACAATACTTTCTCTCCTTATAAAGTAAAGGCAAAAAAGTTAAAAAGGTTGATGCTTCTTCATAACACAATCAATAATGTATTAAAATATATTTAACTATGACTTAAAATATTACAGATATTTCAAATCATATTCCTAATTTTTAGTGTCAAGAGAATAGTCAGGAATTTTCTAAGGACAGGCAAAGATGCTCAAATTTAAAAAATATTTGAAGATAGATTGCATCATATTTTGAACAATACGTGCATCACAAACAATATCAAGGATCTTCAGCTTCCAAAAAAATTGAAACCTATAAAAACAAAAATAAATGCATAATTCGTAATATAAAACAGTAAAACTTGCTCAATACAGAACGTGTAAAATGCATGTATAATGAACACATAAATTGCAGCTCTGACAAACATATATTGTACAGTATTTCATTGCACAATGTGAAATCTTATCCAAAACAGAAAAAAAAGTGGTCCCGTGAGATTCTGCATTGGGCATGTTTTATTGTGTATTACATGCAGACATGCATAGATACATGCATTCATAGATCAGGGTGGCCACATATTTTCAGGGACCAATCCATAACACTTTCAGGTTTCCTATGCATTTTTTTTCAAGATGAGATTTGTAATTTCACAATAATAAAACAAAATATTAAAGCTACCCTGATACTAAGTACTTTAGCAGGATTACCAATAAAGACACCAAAGTTGCAACGGCCTAAATTTCTTCAATACACCAAAAACTATATTTAAAGTGCAATTAAAAACAATGATCTGACTTTTGTTTATACACTTGAATATTCTTGCATGTGACACTTTTATGATATTAATTTTCTGTAAATGCTGATCGTTAGATGTATTTAATTTCAAACATTCAACTTAGTTGCACTTTGATATAGTGTCAATTCATTTTTTAATTTTTTTCTGCTTCTTACTGTGTGCTTTTTGCAGTTTGTACATGACATATTTTAGGGAATGATCCCTTTATAATGAGTATAAATTAATAAATTAAATAAAAAAATTAAATGTCATGAACAATCATATTTAATTGAATGAGATTAATTAATTTTAATTGGAAATAAGAAGGTGCTGCACCAATGTCTACTGAATCCAGAGTAGCAAGCATACAAAGTTCCATCTACAAAATGGTCAAATTCTGAAAACAAATATTCCATTTCTTAACTCTTTGACTGCTATTAGTGAGCAAAGAGAGTATCACAGAGAGTGCAATATGTATGGCCATTGTTGCTGCTCTGTGCTGAGTCTGTCTGTTGGCCAGAGCTAAGCTTTTGTTGGTCACCGTAACACAGTAACGAGAGTACAGAGCAAATCCAATGATAAGCAAATGCACACACATATGAAAACATTGAACAACTCAACAACTATACTTCAATTTAAACACAGCTTCACTTCAAGGTTATGAGCTGAACAGAGAGGGGTATGCTCTCATCCAACTGGGAGGTCCAATACCAAAAATGTAAGAGATGTCCAAAGCTCCCGATTCGATGAGAGTATCCCTGAAGTGAAGCTGTGTTTGTATCGAAGTATAGTGGTTGAGTTGTTCTAAAATCATCTCCAAAATGAATTGGCCCTCATGAAATGCATTAAAAGAAGGAGAGTGACTTCATGCATTTACGAGTCTAGAGGCTCCCACTGTCAACCCAATTGCACATAATAACATATCCGGATGCCTTCAGGCATGGAATTTTTCTGCAATCAAACATGTCCAGAGCAGTCAAAAGGTTAAGATTAAAACCGGTAGCGGTAGCTCAGTGCATCAACTGATGTCACTGCAGCGCCTCTAACCAGGAGGTCCTAGGTTCGAGTCCTGACGGCGGCACGATTTTCGACACTAGCTTTTCAGCTTTACTAAAGCTACAGCTAAACTTTCGAATTCAGTCGCTGCCTGGAGGGGAACTCTAGCGGCTGGCTGCTGTCATCGGTAGTTTTCCGTGGTTTCTCTGATCAACATCAGGCGAATGCCGGAGCAGTAACCTACCAAACGGGCCACGGACCGCGCACGAACTTTCCTTCCTCTTCCTTGTCCTATCCTCTCCCCTTACACACACACTTACACTAACATGCACTACACTACCACATATTCCGTGAGACCGGTTGGGAGCCTAGAGCTTGTCCCAACTGGGGCGGTGCTCCGTTGGTGGGAGAGTCCTTGTTAGGGGGAAACCCCACTAGCCGACGGTAGGTCGGCGCCAGATCTCGCCATCCAGCGGGGGAAGATCACTGCCATCTCCCGAGAAAAAAACATGCACTACACTAACGGGACTAATGACCGAAGCAGTTGACGCGCCCGGAAACACGAAAAAATCAATCAACCAATCAATCAATCAATCAAGATTAAACAAAAATCTATGCTCGCTTCAGACTCTAATGGCAGTTTTGGAAAGTGGCAAGCATACATACAAATAACTCTACAATATGGTGTTAAAAATCCATGTGTGGGAATGGAAGATTGCTGTTTAGTATAAATGTTTTACCATCATGTCTACAAGATGTTGCTGCCATTGCAGAGGCAGAAACAAATTTGATACAGCTTTGGCCTATTAAGCCAGTCATCGTGTCACCTCCAAACTCTCATGATCCAGCCACTGCCCTTAGGCAAATCTGTTGCTCTTGTCTACTGTTTGCATTTGTGCTCATCCTGTTATAAGTACTGAATTAAACAAATTTTTCAATCATTACAAAAGTTGTTTTCACATACAATCATTGTTCACAAAAAGCTCTCTCTTTTTGAACTCTTTTCTTTTCATCAATTTTTTTTACAGAAGGGATGGCAAAGAATGATATTAAGACTCACATCAGAATTTGAAGACTCCTCTATGTTGTCAATTGGTTCTTCTTTAACCTGAAGAAAATATAAAATGAGAGTAATAAACAATTTTAATATACAACAAAACTTAATCTGCATGCAATATCCAATTATACCAATGTCCAAACATAATAAGTCACAAAAACAAGTCGGTAGGTCAGGTAAAATAGGTCAATTCAAATTGGTCTCATAATAATAAATTAATAATACAAGGAGGGAAAATAGTTTCAATCCAGTTTGCCATTTCAAATAACTGATTGCATACACCATTGAAAATGAATGATGTACAAGTGACTAATACCAAGGTAATACAATTTTTGGGGCTCTTAATTTAGTCAAACATCAAATGGAACATTCACTATGCTTTCAAATTCAATCAGACAAGAAATTGTTGTTTAGGCATTGACAGGGAGCAGCTAAGACGAGTATGGGACAATACCCAAAAGTTAGCCTAAAGAGATTAGGAAACTGTGAGAAAGTTTGTGCCATTGTTTATCACCTTTATTTAACACCAGGAGGACGGCACCTGTCATTTTCACGGGTGACCTACTTTATATCTTGAATTCTTAACAAAATATGTGGTTCGTACATCCAGCACATTGAGGCTTTTAATATTTAACCATATTCTACACATTTAAAGAAAATCAGCCACGCACCTATATATTTAACTATGAGATTTACAAATACTACTAAAAGGATGAAGACCTGTCATTTCAAAGGGTGTTAGATTTTTATCTAATACATTTGACACCTTATCAGGGAAAAGTAAATAAAACCATCATTGTTAATAAATTGCATTACTATTAATGAAAACAGTTCCAAGAAACCTCCAGACTGTACAATTTTATAATGAAACAAAATGTGACATAGTGGATCAAATGATATCCTAGGACACTTTGAAATTCAGGTGTAACTGGTGGTCTATACATGTATTTTTCAATGTTCTGAATATAGCGGCCATCAATGCATGTATATTATACAAAGAGGTGACAAGAGGGAGAAAATCTCACTGAGATTATGTCTTCAAATTACTAAAACAAGCATCTGCCTACGTACGCCCTAACAATCGGCATTCTTCAGAGTAGCGATATTTGCAAGACCTATCAGAGAATGTAAATGCAAGAAAAAGTCTAGAATCTGCATGAACACCAATAAATATGTGTGTGGGTTGTGTGCGGGATACATCTTTTATTAATGTGCCCACTGCTTTGAAGCTTTGGAAGATTTGATTCATTAAAATTTACTGAGGACCAAGAACTTCACAAGATAAAAACGATAACCCTTTTATATATGTTAAAAATTAATGTTATCTATTGTTATAGGCACTCACTGCTACATATGTAAGAAAAATCTTAGCAGAACAATAACATTCTTTACGAATACAAAAGTTGGAGTTAAAATTCTAACCATTGTATTGATGATACCACTACAAAAATTTGTATCTGTCAAAATGATCGATCAAATCATCAGTCTTGAATATTTTCTTCAAGCAACTGAACTAATTCTGCGATAATCAGTCCATCTCTAAAACATTTGGTATTCCTCATAAATTTAAAAAAATCTTTTAAAAATTCTGATTTTTGACTGTGCAATAAAACAAAATGAAAAAATATGAAAACTGGAGAAGCGTGAAAAACAGTGGGGAAGGATGGATGCGACACATACATGACACTGCTTCCCGTAATAATAATAATAATAATAATAATAATAATAATAATAAAATAAATTAATCAATTTACATTGCTTTTAGAACTTTCTGCAAGAGATATACCATTGAGATAAATTGAATTTATAACAATATATACTGAATTCCACCTATCAATCATCAAAGTCCATCAGAAAAGGTATCACAATTTTTGAACTGTGGGAAAAAATATTATAACACCTTTCTTGGGCAAGATTGCACGATAAACAGCAGAACCAGACCCCTCTGCAAAAAGAATACACTTGCACTTTCAGAAATATTGACCTGCAACGACAGGAATTAAGTCAAATCATAACGTGTTTGCTGTGATATATATGTCACACTGGGAATTTTTTTCAGCTCATCTATTGCAATTCCGAAAACTTAATAAATGTGACTGCAAGATAATATCTAGTGAAATCCCAAAGCATAAGCTTCTGTGGATGGAGTCAACAGTTACTTGGCTGTCCAGATGATGTTGCAACCTAGGCAAGTCGTATTTCTCCTTGACGAAATTGGCAGTATAACCGCCAATACATTGGCAGCTGTGCCTAGGATGTCGAAGTGATATTCCATCTAGTTAGGAGAACATAAATGCTGTGAAAAGGTCTTCCAGAGGAGAACAAGTGTGATGACAAGGGGGATACAAATGAAGAAAAGTGTTCCAACAGAGAAAGAGATATCAAGTGAAACACGATTGTACTATAATATTTTGTGAGTGAACACTGTAGAATCTAGTGCAGGGGGGACAACTCGGGGAAAAATTATAACTGTGCATAGCAAACTAATAAAAAGACATTATTTTAAGGCTAAATTAATGCACTTAAATTTTGAATTTACTGTGGATGGAAATTTTACCGAATCTATGAAATAACAAAAATAATCTTCGAAGAGAAACTGATTTATGTTCGCTTCAGTGAAACCTCTAATACAATGGACCAAAAATGTGAGTCCCAGAGGGCCATTACATACATCACTTTAGTTGAACAAAAGTTGAAATAATTTATTGCGTGTTCTTTCCACACCCTAAGAATGTACCAACACATTTAGGAATCAACCTCAATTAGAATATATACTCTTCCATGCTTACCTCTTCTTCCGGACTTGCTTTGCTTTCCCAAAATGCATCTTTATTCCAACTTTCATCATCTTCCTGACATGCTTCTTCCATTCCACTCTCTACTTCAACCTTCACAAACACTGGAGATTCTAACCCCTCCTACCGAACAAAACATAATTATAGCAACAGCAATAATTTCTTATCTTATATTGTGCTTCCATATATCATCATTATCATTAATAATTGAATTTGTTCAAAGAATTATCACCCCAACTGGAACTTCAGCCCAGGTCCCCTGGTTTACACCCAATTACTCTAACCATTGAGCTACCAAGACAACTCATTCTTTAAATGGTTTCAAGGGCTGTGTATGGCCAATTGTATGATATTTAATTGTCACTACCCTGACACATTGGAGAGGCAATTATGTCAGAAATATGTTCTACTACAGTAAATGCATTCAAGATGTCTCCTTGTTACTGAGTAACCTATGTGTTTTAATAATTAAATTTGTACAAAAAAATTGTCAACCTGACCAAGACAAAAACCCGTATGTCCTGGTTTATCCCAACAAACGAAACTTGTTTTGTGGCAGAACATATTTCTGACAATAAGGGGACAGGGTGGTGATAATTAAATGTCGTATACTGGGCAACACTCAGACCTTGAAACTGTTTGAAGAATTTGTTGTCTTGACAGATCACAAGTAAGAGTATCTGGGTGTAAACCATGAGATCTGAGTTAGAGTCCAGGTCAGGGTTACGATTCTTTGATCACATTTTATTATTAAAATATATTAGTTATTCTGTAACAATGTCACGTTTTTAATATAATTACTGTTGCAAAACATACTTCCAACATAATTGCCTCCTATAAGGTGATGATAGTGACATTATTTTTATCATTATATCTCCATCTTTATCCTTATAATATTAGTATTACAAGGTGAGTAGTAACACTAATATACAGTAAAACCCTCTTTACACTTTTCATGGGACCATAGGAAAATGGTGTAAATTATGGAAATGTAAATAAGGGAAATTATTTTTTCTCTCAAAACTATAAATAAATTGTATTTAAATACTAAAAATCCAATAAGAATTATAATATTCAGTATTATACACTAAATAAGATTATAAAGACAAAAAGAAATCAGATATTTTGGTTTGTTTTTTTCTTTTAGCTTGGACTGATTGAATTTGAGACTCTAGTTCATACACTTTATCAAAAGTAGTATCACCACCATCTGCAGCAGAGAGGTATTTTTTTATTGTTTCTAGGGCTGCAAATGCTTGTGCACTCGTGGGAGGAGGTTGATCATAATCGTCAGTGCCATCTTCACTTCCATCAGCATCTTCACCAACAGCATTATTTTGAAGATAATCTTGAACAATATCTTTAAATGATGATTGTTCATTAGCAGTCCGAACATCATTGTCCACAGATACAAACTCTTCAAATGAAGTTTGAGACTTAATACTTGTCCAGCCCTCACACTCAAAATCAGAAGCATCTTCCACGGCCTCTTCTGTATCTGCCAGGAAGCCAGCTTTCTTAAAACAGTTGGCAAGCAGACTGCTTTACTTCCCTCCATGATTTTGCAATAAAATGCAAGGCATCTAATATCAAAACTTCATTTCTGCTGCATCCTTACCACATTCAATGTACCTAAATATTTCTGGACTAAATTTCACGATAGTGCACTTTGAAATTATTAATGATGCCCAAATCCAAAGGCTGCAGTACACTTGTACATTTGGCTGGGAAAAACTCCATTCTTATGTTTTTAAATTCAACGTTTGGGATGTGCTGGCATTGATCTACAAATAGAAGGATTTTTCTATTTTGTGCTCCCATTTTAGCATCAAGAGCATGAACTTGCTGAGTAAATAACTCTGAAGTCATCCGTGCTTTTTTGTTTGAGGCGTACGATGTTGGCAATGTTCTTATGTTTTTAAAGCAACGTGGCTTTTTTGCTTTGCAATAACAAACGGACGCAAGGTTTCCGTTCCATTTGCGTTTGTCCCAACATTACCGTAAGCGAACTTTACTATGTTTGCCTCATGGCATGGTTCATTTTTCATCGCAAACGTTCAACAAACATTCGGCAGAAGATTAAAAAATAACCCGATTTCATCGAAATTTAAAATATCTCTTGCATCATATTCACTAATTAATTCATGAAGAGTGGCGTCTTTCCAGGAAGAAACAATACTTTTATCAACACTATTCGATTCTCCACAAATTGCCCTATATACAACATTGTACCGTTTCTAAAACGATCAATCCAACCATTGGATGCAACAAAATCGTCTATTCCTAACATATCTGCCACGTTTTTAGCCTTTTCCTCAAAATTGTACCATTAATTGGTATATTGGGTGCCCTTGTTGTCTCGAACCAGTTTTAATATCTCTTCCAGTTTCTCATATTTTGAGTATTTCACGTACTTTCTCTTTTAGATTGTTGTCCGCACACCTTTGCACTCTGTTTTGATTATTTTTCGACACTTCACGATTGTATTTAGATTTGAAATATAAATTTCCAACTGCTTCGCCAACACAACACATGGTCCTGGAAAAGCGTCCACTTTCTTCAAAATCTCCATTTTCTGTTCAATAGAAAACTTCTTCTATCTTTCTTCTCCATTGTACTCCACTTCTACAGTTCGAAGTTTTCGCACAATTCCACCCCGCAATTTACTTAAAATCACTATCACTTTCGCATTATGAACGCAGGACTGAATGGCCTAAGTCTCCTCAGACCGACGCCACCCAGAACGACGCGACGTGAAAAATTGCGCTCCTTGCGAGACCGGAAATCGGAAAACGGCTTGTGTTGTGGCAAGCAAATTGTTGTATATTGCGGAAAACTGAAATTATACTAACGTAAATGGGGGTATTTATAACATTATGAATATACGAAAACTGATGGGACCGACAAGAAATGTTGTAAATGCCGGAAAACGTAATTGCGGAACGTAAAAGCGGTTTTACTGTACATAGTATTATGGTAAATAATCGAAAGAAAGAAGAGAAAGTACTTTCCATATACTGAAATTACATTATATGAAGTAGTCAAATTGTTATTTTACCACCAAGTTACCTGATATTAGTTAAAAGGATTTGGTAGCATAAGCTTAACATAACATAAGCTATGCATAACATATTTCAATGACAGAAAATCTCTATTAAAAATATTCAAAACATAAAACATGAAGTTCATTAATATTGTAATTCGGCATCTGAGAGGCAAACACCTAGAACTCCATTATTTAGTAACATTTACTTACTGCAATAAATGCATTCGTTTGTAACTTAATTCTAAGTATAATAATTGAAAATTGTATAGTTCTTCTACAATTTGTCACTCTCTATTTTAATGTCATAAACGAAGAAATCGCCAGGAAGTACACCTATCCTGCAAATGCGTTCTAAAAGGAATTGAACCTAATTGATTTTTAGTGGAAAATGGTGGTCTTTACTCTTCATTTACTCCATACTAGTGAAAGTGGCGCTAGTTTTTGTTATTACTTGTGCAGCACTACAAAACAGCTTTTTTTCTCTTTAGCTCTGAGTTTTCTTCACCCGATGAAACAGAAAAAAATGAAAAAAGAGAGCAGAAGAGAATTTGACTCACCTCAGTAGTCCCAGAACACTCTACCATGTTGTCAACTGGTTCTTCTTTAACCTGAAGACAAAAAAGTAAAATCATTCAAAAGAGAATTCTCGTTATATTAACATAGTTTTAGTTTCACTATATGTTTATGTTCAAATCTTTCCCAAACAAGGACATCCTCTACAGGAGAGCATAACAAAGATGATTTCAACTCGCTACTGGTGTTTGAAAAATAACTTGGACACTCACAAACTTGAATAGTAGGGATTCTACAAAGCACCTCCAAAAAGAGATACTATCAACATTTTTATTGATTAAGTTGATATACAAAAATAAAACCATAAAGTCTACGAGATCTTCATGAACTGATATTTTTTATAGAAGCAATTTGACTATAGTCATGACTAATTTACACGTAATACATCCAGTTGCTCTTACGACTTGAGCTAACGTGTCAGTCAGCTCTTCCAACTCACTATTGGGGATAAGAGAAACATTGATAATTAAGATATATTGTTATTAAGTTATTTTTTTCCTTCAATGGAAAACTCAATATTTTAGGTTAATTATTCCTTTTGAGGCATTAGAAGGATTATATGTGAATTTTGTAATGCCTATAAATGCCTATTTCATTAATAAATGTCTAAATTTGGCCTATTTTAGTATTTGTATATCCTTAATAACAATTTTTAAAAATGAGCTTTTTTTTTTATCGTGCATATTACAGAGAAATAGAATTACTATGGATAAATTTATGTTTCATTTCACTGTCACCAGAGTGCGGGTATTTTGTATTATGAAACACGTGCAAAATTGCTGGTAATAGACGAGTTACTTTTTACTTCAAACTTCTTAACAATTTTTTACTCAAAAACAGCTTCAAATTTTTTCTTAAAATTTTATCCTTATATGTATCATACGATAAATAAAAAAAATTGGTCGGTTTTTTTAAAATTTAAAAATTCATTGCAAAAGTATACAGAGATTTTTTATCTTAAGTATGTTTTAAAAAATCAGACCTTTAAAAAAGGCCATGTATAATTTTTTTAAAATAAGAGTGGTTTGGGGGGAATTTCTGCTTAAATGTCAAGCAAATTGTAAAAATAATTCTCAAAACCATTACAAATGTTTGCTTCAATTTTTTTCATGGATAGAACAAGGAATGCTTAAAAGAATGGTGCAGGCCTCTTTTTCGTTGAACTCCCTGAATTTTTGAAAATTGCACATTCTGAAATATATTTTTAGATCTAATGCAAGAAAGTATGTGCTGTTGTACCACCACTAGTTACATTTGTGTTATGCAAAACAAATCGTACAATATTTTCACTCATGTTTAAATTAAATGTGAGAAAAGAGATCATACTGTGCAGCATTAGAATATCAACTTGCATTTAATGAAAAGCCAAAAGTTAACTACTGCATTTCAGCCTTTTTGTCTTATTTGCCCAACAATGAAAGAATGGATTTCTATGAGGATTTGCCAGAACAATGATCAAAGCTAACATTCCATGAAGATAACTATACTTACTTAGGAAACTTACTACCCAAGAACATTAATAAAGATAAGAAAAATATATAGTGCCTTTTTAAATGCTATTTTTGCTTGTCTACTTCTACATTTTCTCATGCCCTAAATCCGCAGCTTATTGATAATTATACATTTTACCTTGTTGTCAGTTCAACAAATACGTGAAAATATATTTCCCATTGCGCGGTGCCCAGCAAATTGCTGTAGAACATTCAACTAACAAAGGAGAATTACTTACAATGACTTTTGAAGGTGCTGGATTGTCTCCTAACAACTCTCTCCTTCGCCTTCTTCTTTCACTTATCATAGTTAACATTCGTTTTCTTACCATTTTCTACAAGAAAACAAATGCAAATTCATACATCTTTGTTTTGAATCAAGCATACATAAATATGCACTGAAATAAATAAATAAATAAATAAATATATATATATATATTAGCAGATCACACTGTATTATCTCCCCAATTAGTTTCAATTTACTTTGAAGCAAATTCTTAATCTATTTTAAAATTCTTGAACAAACACACCAAGATAATGCTGAATCAAAGAATATTAAATTTAATATTTCTAAAATACTTTCTTTTGTACATAAAAAAAACTTACTTTTTTTAAAAAAGACTTTTTAAAATTTAAATCCATAACTTTATCATTTAAAGTCTAGGTTAGTTTTAATCATTCCAGTGTATTATTCTATATAAGTGGTCTCTTTTTTTTCACATACTCAAACAGTTATTTTTCAAACATCAATTGCGTGGCTTGAATTTCTTGTTCACACTGGTTTTTAAGCATTATTATTAGTGTAGTAAAAAGTGCCAATTAGCTCCAATCCCTCATGTGAAATGATTCTCCCATTCTGTGAAAATTGCATTGCGGTAAGTTCAACCATTCAAAAACTGCAAGAGGTGCTAAAGTTATATGACTCACTTGTATAAACATGGGAACCCTAACAATACTCCATAATAAAAGTTGTACTTATATTCAAATTCATATTCATTCTGAATAAAACTTCTACTTACACACCAGAATTATTTACACCCATATCACACTTTTCATTATTTATTTATTTATTTTATTTACAAAAGTCCAGTGGGTTACCCCAATTAAAGGACTATCTGTACAAGCATATACTTTTATCCTGGGTGTTCAAATAAACCATAATATTCACAACAAAAGAAACAAAGTCAACAAGCAAATCAGTACCTAGAGGCACTGATATAATCATTTAGAAGTGCCAAAATATTGGCAATTATCCTAATAAATTATTATATCCTATAAAAAAATAAAATTTATTTTAACCTTAAAAAAGATTTAGAGCATTTATTTAAAATAAAATGGTTTAATAATGCAAACAATTTATCATTGAAACCCTAATTACTGTAAATTCCGTTAAATGGAAACTATATAATCATTATAAAACATCACTCAGAAATACTAAAAATTATTCAAATAAAAAAACAAATTCTAACATACTTCAGGTTTGGGAAATCTCCCAAAGAAATGTTGGAGCAGGTTTTAGCTTCTTGTTACCAATCTCTCTTGCGACAATGAGATTATCTGAAACACAAACATTGGGGTTTTGAATTCCAAATGGATATTTTTTTAATTTGGATTTATTAAGAGGTATTAAAATGCATTTAAATATGTATGTATGTATCATAGTATACAATATGATGTATTATATCATAATGAATCTACATGATTATGAACCTCTAGTTGCTTTGTTTACTTTGTTTCATTTTTGACTTCCCAAATATGATTTGTAAACTGAGAGAACGACCTTGCAAAGCTTCATTATCATTTTATTTTTTCAATTTTCGTCTGCTTTCCTATCTTACAAATTAATTTGCTTTGTTGCATTTTATTCATCAAAATTTATATTTTGATTGTAGTTGATATATTAAATAGCATAAACAAACATTAGTCTAATTGTAGTAATATTATATTTGACTTTTCATAATATAATATTAGTGCTGTATTGTGACAAATTATTATTTAGTTATATATTTTCTGATAAAAATGTTAACTCTTATGACACCGTCATTACTAAATTAATTCTATTTTGTCTTGGAGTTAATCAGTTTATAAGTTTCTCTTCGCATAGTTTGGTTATAAAACTATGGAAAATATACCCCAAATAATTGCTTTCCATTTTTTAATATAAACTCTCAAGAACTGTGCTGGCGCGTGTCTAGATTGGAAGCATGTATTGTACGGTCAAATTTTCTTGAAATGACACCTGACCGATTCCACCATACAACACAGCGGGGATGTAGCTAGAGAACACTGACCTCAGTTACAACAACTACATAACAAGTGACATTGAATTACTAACAATATTATTGATACATTTCACCATCTAATCACTGTAAAATATTATCGTTATTATGATCACGAACCAAAGTTGTGTATGTAAACACGATTAGACAGTAGCAAAGAATATAAAAGTGGGCAGCAACAGGACAGCAACATGCTGCTAAAGTCTCTTTGTACTCTTTGCATGCTGCTAAAGTCTGTCCACTGCAGCCAACACATCGTGGATGAATTATGGTATCATAGAGTACAAACTATAGATTTTCGAGCAAAATCAACCTACTCGCTCTCTTGCCACCGTGCCTACAAGCAGCTATCATAGCCCCGCTGGATACCGAGGGCACATTTGGGCGAACGGCGCATAGTAAGTGTTTCGATGAGTCAGTACTTGCAGAATCTAAGATGTCTACAATGACTTTTCGCAGGAAAGTGTTGGGTAGCATGTTCTTGTGTGCGATTTTCCTACACCGAGAAAGACGCAAAACGTCGTGCAACTTGGAGATACAACCCACAGATCCCACGTTAGAAAAATCAAAGTATAGAGCGTTTCCGAGAGCTATATATTATCCGCGCATGTTTTCTTGAGCCCTTGCTTCGCTGGTTGCGAGAAGAGTGGAGAGTTTGGTTATTTTGACAAAAGGAATTTTATATCAAATGTGAAGTTCGTTTTCCGATGCAAAATAAGTTCTATTACACGAGAGCAAACATTTCTAGTTTTCAGATTTTGTCTACAACACTCGTTCGTATCATTTATTCAACTAATGTTGGCAAAGGAGTGGTGATAGGTATACCGTGGCTTAAGAAAATGTGCGCGTATAATACCACAGATAAACACTTTTCTATTCATCCATGTAATACTCTGTTAGTAACATCCAGCCATTTTGTTCCTTTTTCGCCAACTATATCCGGAGTTGACAACTAATATAGGCCTAATGCTGCAGCGAAAAACGATAATTGGCTGCATAATTTTAATTGCTCTGTCGAAGAAATCTCAAAGACAATCACAGGCATGCGCAGCCGAAAGGCACCAGGCCCTGACCATATAGGACCTCCAATCCTCAAGGAGGCTCTAGCGGTTATCAGCTCGAAACTCGCACACCTTTATAACAGCTGCCTCACACTAAGGTATTTTCCGCAAAGCTAGAAACATGCAAGTATTTCCATGCTCCTGAAATCTGGAAAAGACCTCTCCCTCACGACGAGCCACAGGCCAATCAGCATTCTCCCCATCATCGGGGAAAGTTTTTGAAAGGCTAATCCTCGCGCGAATCCAACCACTCGCCATCTCGGAAAACCTCATTCGGGATGAACAACTTGCCTTCCGACCGTGTCACTCCGCCTCACTACAAGCTCTATATATGGCTCAGCAGATCTCCGCTGATCTCATACACAGGATGTACCTATCGTCTACCTCGACATGGTACAAGCCTTCCATAAAGTGCTTCACAGAACACAAATCACGAAACTAAGGCGCTGCCTCCTCCAAGATGTAATGGATGTGACTGCATCTTTCTTCGCAAACCGCATGTTCGTGGTAAAAGTTGGGAAAGCGAGATCCTCAAAATGCGGGACTTTCGCTGGAGTCCCTCGAGGCTCCGAGCTTTCCCCGCTGCTGTTCTCGCTGTATGTCAATGACATACCTCACATACAGCGAATACGGCTATTCCTCTATGCTGACGACATAGCAATCTTAGCAAGAGGGCTAAACCTAGACCACAAACTAAAAACACTACAAAAACAGATGAACCTGACGCTGAAGTGGGCGGAAGAAAACCACTTGACTTTCTCAGCGGAAAAGTCTCAGGCAATCTGCCACTCTCGCCGAAAACAAACACACAAAGCGGTTTACACCACCAAAACAAATCACTATCGAACCCCAAAAATTAAGTGGCCGCATAAGACCGCGGCGCTAGCCGAATTCGTTTACTACGCTCCGTGAAGTCACGAAGGTTAAGCGAATTCGAGACTCGCGGGTTCGTGGTTAGGTGACCGGCCAGGAACCCCGGGATCTAACGGCGTCGAGCCCCTGGCCGAAGGGATAAAAGGCACTGACTGACTGCGACGTGACGAAACTTGACACATATTAAAAAATTGCACATTAATGGAGGATTACTCGCAAGTGCAAAGCGCTCAACGCCCCTTAAGGGGCTTGGAGACGCGTTGCGTCAAGGTGAAGACGCAAGAAATAATAATAATAATAATAATAATAATAATAATAATAATAATAATAATAATAATAAAAGGGCAACTTACCTGGGCGTCACCGTCGATCAGAGGCTGCGCTGATACTTACATATCAGGCGTATCCGGTCGAAATTCAACAAAGGGGCCGGCTCCTAAAACCTCTTTCAAAGGAACCTATACTTCTCTTGGATCTTCGACTGTCACTCTATAAAACGAGTTACCGGCCTACGCTGCGGCGACTTGGTAAACTTCAGGAAAGAAGTACAAGGACACACTTGAGCTGGTCCAGAACAGTTCTGCGACTCATCGAACGCCCTCCATTTCGGAAACAACTGAAAGTACTGAGGAAGGAACTCGATATCGAATCCTTCACTAAATGCTTGAGACGGCTATCATTCAATGAAGCATATCGATCCTTTGAACCAAACGAAGCCCCGGCAACGTTAAAACAATTTCAAAGACAAGTTCTCACTATAGGACAAAGACGACAAGCTCTCCCCTTGGTTATATTGAGGGCTTAGAGCGAGAAAACTTACCAATATACCGGGAGCGGTAGCTCAGTGCATGAACTGATACCACTGCAGCGCCTCTGACCAGGAGGTCCAAGGTTCGAGCCCTGACGGCGGCAGGATTTTCGACACTAGCTTTTCAGCTAGTTCGAATTCAGTTGCTGTCTGGAGGAGATTGGTAGCGGCCGGCTGCTCTGATTGGTAGCTTTTCGTGGTTTCTCCGATCAACACCAGGCGAATGCCGGAGCAGTACCCTTCCAAACGGGCCACGGACCGCGCGCGATCTGTCCTTCCTCTTCCATGTTCTCTCCTCCCCCCTTACACACACACACACACACACACACACACACACACACTTACACTAACGTGCACTACACAACCACATATTTCGGGAGACCGGTCGGGAGCTTAGAGCTTGTCCCGGCTGGGGGGGCCCCGCTGGTGGGAGAGTCCTGGTTAGGGGGAAACCCCACTAGCCGACGGTGGGTCGGCGCCGGATCTCGCCATCTAGCGGGGGAAGATCACCGCCATCTCCGGAGAAAAAAACATGCACTACACTAACGGGACTAACGACCAAAGCAGTTGACGTGCCCGGAAACACCAATAAATCAATCAAACTTACCAATACGACATGGTCACAAAAGTGACTTAACAAATAGGCAAATTGGCAAATTGCCAAACTGGCAATTGACGAAGGTCCGTCGCGTAGCTACACCAGTCACCCACACTTAGCAGTAAAAGGCAAAAGCATGTGCACTGCACAACCGATTTCAAATCGAACATACCACGACTTTCGGTACGCCAATAAAAATATCTGATCGTTCGGTCGGAGACAATCAACTTCTTAGAAAGAGCAAAAACCATAAAAAGAGAAAGGATTTTCTCCTTGCGTCGTAAGTCATTGCTGTTAGTGATGCGCGCGTAAGCACCGCCAAGCTGAGGACGAAACACACACCTCACCGCGCGGGCCGCAACTCCCGCGCCCCGTGGAGGGCCTCAAAACAACGCGAAAGGGTTTCCACTGCTAAAATCCAACGCTCCGCTAGGAGATATTTTCCCCTGGCAGATGCAACCCACTTTACAGTACGGTGCTGCGGATAGCAACGCACCAGGCGCTCTCTCAGAGCTTGGAGGATTAATCTCCCTAATCAAAGGCATAAACATCCAGAAAGTCATTTATAGAGTTAAACCTGCTATAACTATCCTCAAAGGGCCAGACGACATGCTCATCAAATTAATAAATGCAATACAGACCGTCGCTTCCCTATTCTAAAAGCCCTTCCCGCAAAACCGGCTCTACCACAAAAGTTTGTGAAAACTACTCTATAGCAATCCTCTTAACTTAAGAAACATTCTTAACATCAAGCCGATCTTTCTCGCTTAGAGGCTACCATATCTATGGCGACGACCGACGTAAAGGCTGAGGAGACGGGACCGCAATTGCAATTCAGCGCACTGGAAGCGGTAGCTCAGTGCATCAACTGATACCACTGCAGCGCCTCTGACCGAGAGGTTCTAGGTTCGAGTCCTGACGGCGGTAGGATTTTCGACACTAGCTTTTCAGCTAGGTCGAATCCAGTCGCTGTCTGGAGGAGAATTTAGCGGCCGGCTGCTCTGATCGGTAGTTTTCCGTGGTTTCTCCGATCAACATCAGGCGAATGCCGGAGCAGTACCCTACCAAACGGGCCACGGACCACCCGCGATCTGTCCTTCCTCTTCCTTGTCTTATCCTCTCCCCTCACACACACACACTTACTCTAACATGCACTACACCACCACATATTTCGGGAGACACGTCGGGAGCTTAGAGCTTGTCCCGGCTGGGGTGGTGCCCCGCTGGTGTGAGAGTCCTGGTTAGGGGGAAACCCCACTAGCCGACGGTAGGTCGGCGCCGGATCTCGCCATCCAGCGGGGGGTAAAATCATTGCCATCTCCCGGAGGAAACATGCACTACACTAACGGGACTAATGACCAAAGCAGTTGACGCGCCCGGAAACACGAAAAAATCAATCAATCAATCAATTGGCGCCTATCCTTACTTAATATAAAATTCCAAATTTAATACATACTGGGAAGAATACCGAAATAGAATATCCCATAAACTGCAGCCTTACGACCGCGTCCCCGCCTCATCTTTCGAAATCGACAGAGCTTTCGAAAAATTTAACAACGAAGGTCTCGGAAAAAATAGAAATTAATCGACAAGACGTTCCACCGTCATTCATCATTCCTCAAATTCAAGCCAGGAGGCGGGCTCAGAGAAAATATTACGCGACCAGAGACGCTGACAACAAAGCCACTTTCAGCGCATTAGACGTAACGTATCTCGCCTCTTATGCGCTCATAGAGCAGAAACATGGGACATTTTCATGAAAACAGCAGAAATTAAAGACCTCTGCAAAATACAGAAGACGCTACGAAAACCATAAGAACCTGTGACAGGACTACGAGACATACGATCCGACAAGAAAAGCTTAAATCTTCGCCAACGTACTATAATAGACATTCACGCCGACCCCTATAAGAAGTTAATAAAGGAATCTACTTACGCACAGACGAAAAACGACAAGAAGACCACGATGAAACGGTAGATATCGGTACCCTCACTAATATCATCTTTACTGAAGAAGAATTAACAGAAGCACTGAAAAACTTAAACGCCAAAAAAGCTAGCAGTCCAGTCAAAATCAACGTCAATATACTAAAATATCTCTCCCACAGCGCTTCAAATTCTACTTCAAATCTTCGACGCCTGCATTTCCATCAGCTACTTCCCCGAAATATGGAAGCACGCCACGATAATTCTGCTAAATAAACCCGAAAAAAAACCTACAGAGACCCGAAAAACTACCGCCGGGTAAGCGTATTGTCGCAAACAGAAAAAACTTTCGAACGCCTTCTGATACCAAAAATAACAATTCTAGATGGCAGCAGCACCATTCGCGGCACTCAGTTCGGATTTAGGAAAGGTCGCGACACTTCAAGATTCCCGTCTGGCTATGGAAGCACCTACATCGCTATCCCTTTCATGTGCACTTCCCCCACTTTTCTTCGATTTCTCCTCCGCGTTTGACAAAGTCAACCACCGCCTTTTGCTTGTAAAATACAAAAATCTGCTTCCCAAACACCTTTACCTTCTTGTCAAAAGTTATCTCCGCAGTAGAAACTTCCAAATTCGCTTCTAATCCCACATTTCCAGTAAAAAACATTCTCGCCGGCGTCCCGCAAGGAGCCGTGCTCTCTCCTATTCTCTTCACACTATTCATCTATGATATACCTACCTTTCCTCTAGCCAGCGAATACTTACACAGCTGACGACGTAGCCTTTACCTCCAAAGCTGGGAAACTTTGCAATAAAGCGCCTTCAGTCTGCCGCAAGAGTGGCAAGGAATCATCTTTACGTGGAGTCGGGAAGAAAATCCCCTCCCGATTGACGGGTACATACAGATAACACCATGAACTGATCGTTTCAATATCTTTATTTGTTCATAAATGATTTTCAATTGTTTGCTTCCTACTTTTTCTTTAGTAATTTCTCTAGATCCTTCTCCAGATTTCGTGCTCTCTCCATACTTGATTCTGCATTGTCCTCTATATCTAACTATCGTAATTCAGTTTTTACACACTTAAATGCCCATCGCACTATTAGAGCACCGTCCCACTCTCCGCTTGCCCTTTTACTCGCCTGATAACATACCGCTTGCCCTTTTACTCGCCTGATACATATTACTAAGACGCTCTCGGCAGCGAGATGCCGCAAGCGGCGAATAAAACTGATCGCATTTCCACGCGTCACGGTGAATGTCACCAGGCCGGGGCAGTCGCGTGCTTCCTGTCGCATACGTAGGAATCAACGCGCTTGGTCCCGCGGAATATCAAGTAACACTAAGATTGAAACTGAAGCAACCAATCGCGCGTCGCCGCTGCCAGTTGTAGCCCACGCAGGACACGGCCTGAGTGGCGTAAGGTCATGAGTAAGGACTCAGGCTTTCAGGCTGAGAATTTTTATTTGCTCTTATTACTTTTAGTTTTCAGTTTAATCTTCATTATAAATTAATAAACACATTCACGGAAAAATTAAATTTTGTTGCCCATGAATTGTATTCTAGAGAATCTACTGTTTCGGTGATGCAGTTTTCACATCCCACTGTATCAGCGCACGTAAGACAGTACACACTGAAGAACTAGTGCTAACACAATACGTACTTTCTCGCCCGTATTTGCACACTACATAACGCGAAAAGTATTCACTGTACATAACTATTTCAAAATTTGTCTTTAAGGGGAAAATCTCTATCTTCATAATTGTAGTTGTAGGAAGGCTCCGAAAAAATTTTGAACATTTGCAATTTTTGAAACATTCCGGGTTTTCAACGAACACGAGACCTGCACCATTCTATTAAACGTCCTTCACACTATATCTCTACTCCGTAGTGAGAAAGTAAAAACTGAGACGAAATGACTGCCAATTACGTTCGCTGATGGAGAGTGCCGATTCGAATCGGAGAAAAGGATTAGCGTGACGCTATTGGCAGAGATTGCGACCGTGACGGGGTCTCAGAGGGATTTTCTGTAGGTTTCCCCAAGGTAGAGTGATGTTCAGGGCGGGAGAGAAGGAAGAAATTTAACGCCGAAAAAAAAATGGTTCATAAAATCCAGGTAAATTGAATTTTTCAAAAAAACGTGCCGTGATACAAATTTTTCATTTTTTTTTATTAGCACCAAAAAATTCATAAAGTTTAGCTATCAATTCCCTTTAATATTTTTCACTTTAAAATTTTTTCACAAATAACACATTGTGTTATTTGATAATTTTCAAATAACGGCGATATCAAAATTTCTAATAGCAAAAATGCCACCGACAAGAATGACAAAAGCCCCATATCATGGGGTCAAAGGCAATTTTGTATCAAGAATAGTCTGTCCGAAACACCAAAATCACAATTATATATTGAGAATATACAGTACTATAGATTACTTATAATTATGATTTACTAATTTCCTGAAAAATGAGGAAGAAATGTTCTCTCCCCTTTGGACATTTTCTGGACCTGCCATTTTTTCGTCATAAAATTTTCATTAGAAGGAAAAAAGTAAATACAGACAATTTCATCAACACAATTTTTTTGTAACAATTAAAATATATCTTGTTTTCTAGAATACACCCAATTTAGGTGAATGTAGTTTTTCACCATGAAAGTTACGTCTTTCCTCATTGAGAATATACACTGCAATTTCAGTCTAATTTGGTACAAAATATAAACAATGGACAAAAGGATACTGTGGTGAGCAGTTGCCCCTAGAACGGGGTAGCTACCTGTCTGCTGTTTTGGTAATCCTTAATCCAATAAAAGTATTGAGGTTTTTATAAGAAACTGACCAAATTTAGTAAAGAATTTTTACCATTATTTGTTAATTAATTTAGTTAGTAACTGTTGTTATTAAATGAAGGGGTTGTCAATTTTAGCACAATTGCTGCATCCTTCATCAGGACAGAAACATCTATGCAGATTGAAGATGTGTACATCCATAAATTTCATAAATCATTATGTATAACCACATATGAAGGCCACAACGATTGGCACACAACCCTTTCATTTAATAATAATAGTTACGAGCATATGTAATTCACAATTAGTGTTAAAGAATTGTCTGCTAAATTTGGTCAGTTTCTTCTAAATGTGTTAAAACTAACAGCAGACGTTATAAACAAAAATTTTAAAAAGTATGAAAGCCCAATTCATAGGCAATCTTACACTGAATGCGATAATTCATGATCGCAAATCAATAGCCAATAATGGATTAAATTCTTTTTTAAATCAATTGAGGCAGTCTGGAAAAAGTACATATGAATCTAACCCATACATGTTTTGAAATTAATGTGTACACACAAGTAAGCATGGCACCAAGAGAATAAAAGTATAATTTTAAGAGTAAATGGCAATATGCATCAATCCATCAGAATATTCCAGAACAGCATTTCCATGTGTCCATTTTACTGACTGCCCCAATTATGACAATTTGTTATTTTAATTGTTTTGAATATAGTTTTCCCAGCAAATAAAAATAGTTCCCTTTTTTCATTCTTCCAAGAATTAGAAATTCTCCAACAATTCCTGATTTTCCTGGCGGTCCCTCCACCCTGAAAGTGAAATGAAAATAATTTAAGAAAGTAATATAATTTCCATCATAAATTTTAAATTAAGTTGTCAATACATTCATTCACCATTGGAGAGGAGGAGAGAGGAGAGAGAGCGGGAGGGAGAGAGAGAGGGAGGGGAGGGGAGAGAGGGAGCGGGAGGGAGAGAGAGGGAGAGAGGGAGGGGAGAGCGAGAGAGAGGGAGCGCACGAGAGAAAGGGAGTGAGCGAAAGAGGGAGACAGACAGAGAAATGTTACATAAATTTCCAAGACTTTCATGGCTTTTTAACATATTGATGGATAAATAATCTTACAAAATTTCACCGCCAAGTGGTATAGCAAGAGGTTTACGAATTTACATGGAACACCCAAAGGTACCATTTTTGGAACATTGTTTTGTCTTGATAAAATATGAATGGATGGTCACACATACATAGGATTTTGAGGTAAGAAACGAAAACCCGACTTGAAATCAGATTCCATTCAATTTGAGAAATGGAACAAAACATGCTTTTCATTCTGGCGGATGAAGTAGAGACACAGCTGTTTCATTTGCACTTGGAAGCACTTATTTCAACTACAGCTGAACAGCTCCTTCCATCGAAATGAACAAGATGATTTAAAGAATACCAATACCTATAAATTGGATGAACAGCTACATCTGAATTTATAATGGACAGAATTATTGGATTCATTTTACCAAGATTAAAAATATAAAAAAACATTTCGTTCTATGGTTGAAGATGATCCTAGGTCTTGAAATACCCAACAGAGGTGCTAATACAACATGAAATGAATGGAATTCTCTTTCAATAAAGGTAAAAACATGCGACTGTTTATTAACTTTTAGGGTGTACATCAGAAACATAAACCATTTGAAAATGATCTTGAAAGCGCACACATCAAGATGAACCATAAACAAAAATAAACGAACGCTCATTGTACGAAAAATATCCTATGTAGCTATTCTACCTCAAACAGCTGATGCAAATGCAGTGCCCACATCGGTTGAAAAAACATAAATCTCTAACCTTAGATAAAAAGATCAAACGTATAGAACCAAAAGAAGCTCAGAAGCTGTCAATGAAGAATGTTGTTCATTTATCAGTGACTTCTTCCATGAAATATACTGAGGTGACAAAAGACATGGGATACCTCCTAATAACATGTCAGACTTGCACTTCCCCATCGAAGTGCAGCAACTCGATGTGACATGGACTCAAAAGTAATTGGAAGTCCCATGCAGAAATATTGAGCAATGCTGCCTGTATAACCGTCCATGAAATGTTGCTGCTGTAGGATTTTGAGCACAAACTTACCTCTTGATTATGTCCCATAAACGTTTGATGGGATTCATGTTGGGTGATCTGGGTGACCAAATCATTCACTCAAATTGCCCAGAATGTTTTTGAAACCAAACGCGAACAGTTGTGGTGCATGGTGACATGGTGTATTGTCATCCATAAAAATTCCATCATTGTTTGGGAACAAAGTCCGTGAATGACTACAAACAGACTCCAAGTATCTGAACAAAACCATTTCCCGTCAATGATCAATTCGGTTAGATCAGAGGATCCAGTTTATTCCACGTAAAAACAGCCCACATCGTTATGGAGCCACCACAAGCTTGCACAGTGCCTTTGTTTACAACAGAGGTCCATTGCTTTGAGTGGTCTGGGCCATACTCGAACCCTACCATCAGCTCTTACCACCTGAATTCGGTCTCATCTGACCAGGACACGGTTTTCCAGTTGTGTAGGGTTGGAATCGAGTCATCATAAGCCCAGGAGAGGCACTGGAGGCAATGTCATGCTAGTAGGCACTCCAGTTGGTCTTCTGCTGCCATAGCCCATTAAAGCAAAATTTCGCTGCACTACCCGAATGGATACGTTCATCGTAGGTCCCACATTGATTTCTGCGGTTATTTCAGGCAGTATTGCATGTCTATTAGCACCAACAACTCTGCAAACACCGCTGCTCTTGGTCATTAAGTAAAGGATATATAGCCCCTGTGTTGCCTGTGGTGAGAGGTGATGCCTGAAATCAGGTATTCTCTGTTCACACTATGGTCCGATTAAAATAAGTTGGTGATTGACAGTTGTGCTTCTCGAGTTGTTGCTTCGTACTATATAAGTATATGATTTGGTTACTTTTATAAGTATTTATTTTCATGACCTGGGAACACGTGCTCAGTGGCACGCAACCTGTCAACGTAGCTTCTTTCCATTAGCAACTGTCAATCATCAACTTCTTTTAATTGAATCATAGACACTGCGATCCTGGAATACTGAATTCCCAAATGATATCTGAAATGGAATGTCCCATGCGTCTAGCTCCAACTACCATTTCGCGGTCAAAGTCTGTTAATTCTTGTCATGCAGCCATGCAATACGCTTTTATACCTTTTTTACATGATACTACTGCTATCTGTATATTTGCATATTGCCATCTTATGACTTTTATCACCTCAGTGTGTTAATGTATTTTAATAATTATAATGAAGTCATGTAATTTACTAGTTTCAAGGTGGAAATATCAATATCACATGCATCATAAAAAGGACAACCCACATCAAACGGAAGTTTCAGATAATAAAGGGAAGTATTCACTCTGCATTCATAGGGAACACCTATGAAATACGGACCTCTAAGTGACCACTTATTTTATGCAATAACTTCCTGCTTAAGATTTCCTTATTCCCTATGTGCCGCAGTGAACTCGGCCCTAAGAGTTATATATTTCTACTTACTTGCAGATAATGCACCAATTTTCTGTCTTATTGAAGCAAGAAATTCACTTCCACTGGATGGTGCGAGGGGATCCTGCAATGTACCGAACAAGGCTGAAATTAATTATTTCTCGAAATGAGAAATATTATATTAAGTACATAAAAGATTTAGAGGCATTGACTTGGCCGTCATTATTATTAAATAAAAGAGCTGCTTTTCATGGATTATCCCATCATCATTGGTTACCTGCTGCTTAGAAGCCAGAAACAACAACTTTAGTCATCTACTGCCGGTGCACTATAAACTTTAATTCATTGTGAATTTTTACTTCTTTGCATATTACTACTATAAGACTATTTGCCTATACTTCTTTGCCTATTACATACTAAAGAGAAATTACTGAAATGCTGCAGCAAAAATTGGCGATTTATCGATAGGAAAACTCATATTGTTGGGCTCTGATAAATCTTGTTTCTAAATGTAGTAAAATACTTCTGATGCACTGAGTATTATATGCACAGGTGTTTTTTTAACCTCAAAATACCGACCCCCACTCCTTCACCAACATTAGTTGAATTAAGAATAAATGATAGAAACTAGCGTTGTTGGCAAAATCTGATTACTAGAAATGTTTGCTCTTGTCAAAAAAACTAAAACCCAACTCCTCTTGAAACTGGGGAAGCAAGGGCTCAAGATAACCTGTGCAGATACTCAGAATCCACTTTTTTGAGTCCTCGATACTGAAAATTTGGTTAATGGCAAAATGTGTTTCTGGTCAACTATAATGACTAATCCATTCAAACGATTTTTTCCAAAACTTGTATTCCCTCATAGATCTGATCAAAGTCAATGCTCCTGTGAGTTTCAAATAGATATTTTGATATTTTGGGGGAACTGCAAAAAGCCTCAACTCAAAATTTTCAAAAACTTCAAAAAGGGCTTGAAAGTATTTCTGTTTTTTTTTTTAATTATCAGTTGTAAAAGTTTGCCATCCTGTTGTAAAAGTCCAGTTGTAAAAGTTTGCCAATAACTCCTGATTCTGACGTAATTTCCAAAAGTCTGAAAACGGAGAAAGGATCTCTCGAGATTCTTCTCTGAATCCCCTCCATCAGGACGGAACTGACCCATTTCGCCCGGTCAATTTAAAGAGAAAATTGAAAATGTCTTAGGGGCTGGATGGAAAATACATCTAAAAATTAAAATATCGATATAAAATTCAAAGGATTTGGAATGTGATTCGAAGGCAGTCAATCCAATTTAAAGAAAATCCTATGGTCGGATTAGTACTAGTCTTGTGCATGTAGAAATGGGAGGACAGACACACTTGCACAGAAATATACAAAGATTAAGAAGCACACTAGTGAGCCTGTTAAAAAAGACCTCCTACATGGGGAATTTTTGTCAAAATCTCGATAAATATTTTGCAACATACTTCCTCTATACTTCATATAGAAGATAGTAAAAGAAGGTGAAAGCTAAGCAGATGAATAAAGAGAAAACGAGAAGGAAAAGTACAGGAAAGGATGTTCTGCATCAACATTTTCAAGTTGCATTTACAATGGATGCACTTTATTTACATGTGAGCAATTTATTTTTTCATAAGTCATAATTGAAATGTTTCCAAGAATTGTTTGAAACAAGTTTTAGTTAATCACGTTTTCCTATACTGAAAGTTACTTAACTTTTTTCACTTTTTACATTTTTTATTTACAAAGTGCAAAAGGTTCTCATGGGTTCATTCAATCATTTGTTGTCTACATTGTGATATTAAGCTATTGGCGTTAACTCAACATTTTCAGAATCAATGGGATTAGAACGTATTGATTCTAATCTTCTTACCAAGGGCGTTTAGTTGGTGGACATCTAAACCGAAACTGAAAGTTTGTTGATCAAACCACTAAAAGCATTTAATTTGTACATGATGTGTGGCATCATCTCCGGGTAGCACCTACAGGGACAAGCAGTAATGTGTTAGCTTGGAGATACTACAGTCTTGAGGTTTATTCTCCTTTGGCAACAAGTTTTTATGCCATTTTTTGAACCGAAAGTTATCTGCTTTTCTTTTGGCACAAAAATGTATTGTAAATTATGTGTTACACAGACTCAAGGCTTTTTTAAGTGAATTGAGTTGGCCGAAGGCCTCATCGTTACCACAGAAATACGCAACTAAGTACTATATCTTAAAACTACTTTGACAGTCCCAAGCTAATAAATTTCTAGTTTTCAAATGTTGTCTACCTTGCTCTGCTAGGACTTATCTACCCATGCAGACTGTTTTCGATAAACAGAAATCCATATAAGTTTGTAGGTTCCACTTACCTCCTTTGGTTTAGAATTTTCTTCGTCACACACCGTTGGCACAAGGAATACAGATTCTGGTGGCTCAAGCACCTCCTATGGAGTGAGTAAAAGGAATCTTTCAATACTTTGCATAGAGAAAACAATTTACAATATCTGCAACTGCGTTACAGAATACAATCAAATTTACATCCTTCATGGCTTTGATGAATATAGTGCAGCTAAACTCTGAATTAATTCACAAACTAGCCAGATGGTTGGGAGCATATTTATGTCAATGCAGCAATCCTTCCAGTAATTATGGGGCTAATTCATGACTTAGCCAGATGCTGCTGGCTAAAGTAAGATGATTGTCTAAGCGTCTTGTGAATTCAGAGAAGTATGTTGGCATAAAAATGCACTGGTGATAATGCATTGCACAGACTCAAAGTTGTTCAATGTAAATCCCGAAGGTTAAAGCCTCATTGACTCAACTAGGAAATGTGTAGTCATGTGTCATCTGAGGTATGTGATGATGTATGCACTTCAGTGCTTATAGCTACGTGTACAAAAATATAAAGAAAAATTTGGGGCTTTTTTTGAGATAATCTTGTTTACATATTTTTTATTACTACTATTCCGTATAGAGTTACATGAAAACAACTCATTTTAACAAATGAACATGACATTAATTTAAGATACAAATCTGAAGAGCAGTTTTCATTCAGAAAACCATCTTCAATAACGTAGTTGTATGTGTGCAAAAGATTATAAACTTTGGAAATTTTTGAAAATTCAGAGGTAACAGTGAAAATTGGACCTGCTTCATCTTCATAAGTGTATTTCATCGGTTCCAGCAAGAAATTAGAATAAACAAGAGGTGCTAAAACAGCATATACTTGCTTGCATTATTTGTAACTTTTGCAATTTTCAAAAATTCCTAGAATTAAACGAAAATCGGACCTGCGACATTTTAATTCGCTTATTTTCCTCTGTCCCCAAACAAAACCTGAAAAAAAAAATGTGGAGTCACTTATGAGATTACCTAGTTTTTCAAATTGTCTTTATTTCAAGCAAAATTACGTGAAATCTACTCTTACAAAAATTCTATATGATTTCATTTAAAGATCTTATTTTAAAGGAAGGATTTCATTAAGAAAACTCTCTATCTACATTACTGTAGTTGTATGATAGTGCCAAAAAATTTTAACTTTCGCAATTTTTGAAAATTTAAGAGTTCAACAAAAATTACTTATACAATTTTTTAAATTTACTATTCTGAGAAAAAGGAAAACTGTCCAGTCATTTTTGAGAAAATTTTGAAAACGGAAACTGCTACAACTTTCAGGGAGATGCTGTATTATAGTCATAGTTGCCAACATTTCCGCCATCATACTGTGACCCTCCTCAGGGCAAAAGTCTGACCGCTGAAACTTGACATCAATGTCTAGGAAGCGGTAACTCTCCAACAATCAAGTTTCTACTGACTCCGACCATGGAAGCCTCTACATCCCTGTTGAAAATGCCCTAAGACTTCATGTAAATTACCTTAATATATATAATTACGTTCATATAATTACCTCAAAATATCCATTCGGATTTGAAGTGACATAAGCCACGTAGAAGCGGGAAATATTAATTTTGGTAAAAATCTTAACTGTGGTTTAGCCGCTGACATTGTTCATGGACAGACGAACACAGACAAAGAGGCAGGCAGGCAGACAGACAGGAAAACAGACAGACAAACAAACATTTTACTATAAATCAATTTTTCATTATAAAGGATCCACCAAACATGGATTCTAGAGACTTTTCCTTCATATAGGAACAAGAATTAACCACTTTTTTGCTATCAGAGACCTGCAAAATGATTTTTTCAGTCCAAAATTCGCTGTTTTCCTGCAGCATTGTAATACTTTCTCTATACTACTTAAGTAATATGCAAGAAAGTAAAAGATTGTAAACGCTTTTTTGCAAATATTTTAAAAATATTTCAGGGCTTCACATGAGATGTCTCCAAAAATAATAAGATTTGTTATACATTTGCAGGCCTTGAGTCAGATCAGATAAATTCATCATCAGAATATTCACGTTGGAAAAATATTTGAATGGTTTGGGCACAAGTGTTCACACATGAATCACAGACAGGCACAGATGGACAGACGAACGTTTTGAAAAAAAACACACTATATTGACATTAAAGGACCCAAAATGTGTATCTGTCAATATCTCAACAACCATTTTGCATTGCATTACATAACTTGCTTTAAACTACATATATAGGAAGTTATTTGAAAGTAAACATTAGTTTTCTATAAAAATTTGAGAGTTTAATTGTAGTATGTTGCCAAAACTATGAATTGGGTCTTAGAATTCAAACATATTCACAGTACAGTATAACTTCACTTATACGTTTTTCAGGGGACTGAAGGGAAAAAATGTATAAGGGAGTAAAACGCATAACTGAAATTGATTATTATGAGTCAAATAAAGACTCAATATTTTTGCACTATCATTTTATCAGTTTTCCCAATTCTTTAGCAATATTTACACCTTTCTTATTGCCACTCTCCCAAATGACTTTTAAAATTTTTATTTTATCTGATATTGAAAGGAGTTGCCTTTTCCTACCACTCTTTTTTGTTACAACGGACACGCAATCGGGACCTCAGTGATGACCTTATGCGACTCGGTTTCCAGTGTACTGCGTGGGCTACAACTGGCAGCAGCGACCCGCACCTGGCTGCTTTGGTTTCAAGCTTGATGTTACTTGAGATTCCGCGGGTCAAAGCACGATGTTCTATGTGGGTGACAGGAAGAGCATGACTGCCACAGCCTGACAACACCTGCTGCGCCACACGGAAAAGGATCAGTTTCATTAAACTAATGAAAGCAACTTTGCTTGTGCCACACCTGTACAGAGAGGATCTCATTATGTTATTACGGTGAGCAAAAGGGGCTCCGAAGAGTGGGGCAGTCAGTGCAAAAACTTTCTTACTTATTAGTCATCTACCTCGTTACTCTCTCCCAGGGATGCTTTTGTCCTTCCCTCAGGAGCTAGCCATCGCCTTCTGAGATTCTCAGAGAGTTCCCATTCACATCTGACAGAAATTTTTCAAAGTTCCGGTGCCGGAGGTGACCTGGGAGCAGACTTTGTGCTACCACCCCGCAGACTCGTGCAGTCTTGGCCCCTCAGCTAGACCAAGTCAAGCTTCTATATTACAAGTCTCGTTGACAGGAAGTTGACTCAGAGGCCGAGCGACAGGTCATTCCATAGGAGCACTCTGTAGCTTGCCGACTCTAGTAACATAAAAGTTCAGGCTCTCTGCATAGGTCAGTCCCCAGGATGATTTGGACATTATACAGTCTTAAAGGGACTTTTATTATGAATGTATAAGTGTGAAAAACGTATAAACGTAAAACACATGACTGAAATATAGAAGTGAATTAAAAAAGGGTTTAAAAAAATAACATCAAAATAAACATCAAAAACGTATAAGTGAGAAATGTATAAAAGGAGTTTCACTGTATCTTTACTACGTCAGTATGCTGCAGAGCATCTCAGAACCATCCTCAATTACAATATACTTTTAGCCTTTTATTCTTACCTCCTCTTCATCCTGACTTGCTTCTTTTACATGAAATGCTTTTTCCTCCCAACTTTCTTCATTATTTTCTTCCTGAAATGCTTCTTCAATATCACACACTGTTTCAGTCTTCGAAAACACAGTAGTTGGAGGTTCTAACTCCTCCTGCAAAACAAAAATTACTCTCATTGGCTTAATTTTATGCACTATTAATCATTTGTTAAGTATTACTGAAATACTATAAAGTTTAACTAAAACTAAAATGATATATTGATTATTATTATTCACATTATAAATATGCTGCTAAACGTCTCTGAATAATGCTCAATTTGAAAACATAATTACCTTCCCATTCTTACCTCCTTTTCATCCTTTTTTTTTAAATTTTTGAATCTCGCATTCCCATTCAGTCTTTACAAACACAGTGGCAGGATTTTCTAACTCCTCCTAGAAAATAAAAGATATTTATAACAAAAACAATTATCTATAATCTTCAAATCTAAAACCAAACCATACAGAATTATTTAAAGATATTTTTGACTGTAAAATTACATTCAATGAACCAGACTTGGACAGTATCAAAAATACTTGTATTTAAGATACATATTTTAGCAACATTTTTTTGGAATGATCTCTCCTCGATTCATTTATAGACCACGATTATAAATAAACATCAACTATTCAAATCAATATTCAATCATTGAAGTCAATGAGGTAATTAAACGATATGAAGTTTATTTATAAACTGGTAAATTGTATTATTTCAAGCCTTTTATTATTGAATGGTTTGAATATCAATGTTCCAAATAAAATAAATAGACAAATTCCACCATTATTTTATCATCAGTTATATATCATTATAAACAGAAAAAACCTCTCAAGAGAATATGCAAAAAAATCAATTTATTTAATTAAAAAAAAAATTTTTAATTTATGTACTGAACCATGATCTCAACATTTTATTCAACTCAAAATTTGCAATAATTGTACAGTCAAAACTGGTGTTGAAAGTGTTCAGCTCACCAGATTATACACAAATATTATTGTAATTTTCTATGTACTTGGACAAAATGCCTATATGTTAGAAACATCAACATCAACAATAAATTTTATGGACTATTAACAGTCTGGTAAATACATTTTTGGTTAAAAAACGCCTTTTTTCCTTTCCATGTACTTGAAAATTGTCAGCTAGATGTGAATTTGAATTTACTGAATTATTAAACATTTGAAACAAATCCAGAATCCAGGTAGCAGAAATGAAGTTCATGAGGAGCACTCTTGGTTATACAATTTTAGAAAAAAAAAGAAGCACAGATATAAGACAGGAGATGAAGGCTGAACCATTGCTGGACACGATGAAAAGAAACAGACGAAGATGGTGTGAACATCTGGAGTGAATGCCGAACACGAGATTATAGGCAATTGCAAGGGATTGTAGAGCTGTTGGAATAGAAAATGGAAGACAAAGAGCAAAATGGGCACCAGAACAGGTTCATTAGAGCTTCATCCCTGGAATGAAGAAGAGGTAGAGGAAGACGAAGAGGAAGACTAAGATGAAGACAAAGAAGAAGACGAAAAGGAAGACAAAGAAGAGGAAGAAAAAGGGGAAGAAGAAGAAGAGGAAGAGGAAGAGGAAGAGGAAGAGGAAGAGGAAGAGGAAGAGGAAGAGGAAGAGGAAGAGGAAGAGGAAGAGGAAGAGGAAGAAGAATATTAAACATTGGTAACTCTGATACCAAAAAGAGTAATAGTATTTTTTTATACAACTGAAATGAACCCATTTACGCACACGCACGCGCGCGCGCACACACATGTATTTGTGTAGTTTCTTCTTTTATTTAAGTCATTTGAAAAAAAGAATTATAAAAGAGATCTTCTGTTTCTTTAATTCATTTTCTTCATTTTTCATGTAAAAGAAGGAGGGGGGAAATAAAAAATGAAATAAAATAACAACAGAAAAAACAGAATTTGACTCACATTAGTTTTCCAAGAACCCTCATCTGTGTTGTCAACTGGCTCTAGTTTAACCTGAAATCGTAACAAAGACACAAATTATTTTATTTATTTATATTATTTATATTAACTTCTCAGAATTTCATCTTCAATTTCCCCAATTTACAAAAAATAAATAAATAAAATAAGAATTGAAAATCTCCTCAGATAAATTTTGTTCATATTACGCAATCAACATTAATTATTTATTCACTATTTGAAAGCAGGAAATCATTCAATCTGGACTTAATATACAAAAAACAATCCTCTCATGAGAATATGCAAAAATATCAATACACTGCAAAGAAATAACTTAGATATAAAACATAAACAATGTTATTTGCACTGTGGATACTAGGTCTGAAATTTTCAGATATGAATAATTAATACATGCACTGACCCATGATCACAACGTTTTATTAAATTATATACAATATATTACAAAGTTAATATCCGATAAACAAGCACTGCTGTAAAAATTAAAAAAATTAAATTATTTTCATAACTAGTGGCGCTGTAACAGCATGTTCTTACTTCTATTACTTGTATTATTATAATACTACTTGAATATGCAAAAAAAAGTTTGCTGCCTGACAAATGTTTACCTACTTTGGGATTAAAATTAGTGTGAATACATTTAGAATACTATGAGCATGACAATTATACCAAACAGCTCAATTGACATAACCTTCCTTGCTCTTAAAATCAATGTTAAGCAGGTGCAACTCATATTTTCAAAAAATATTTCATAATATTATGTACAGATCTTACAACTTAAAAATATTGAAGAACAAATTTCATGAAGGCAAATAATCTCGTCTTCAAAATTGTAGTTGTAGCAAGACACTGAAAAAATTTTTAACTTTCGCAATTTAGGAAAATTCAGAGAGCAATGATAATCTAGCCTGTACCATTTTTATTAGTGTACTTTGTTCTATTTGAGAAACAATTTTAATAAATTTGGAGTCGTTTGTGAAAAAAGTCTGACAATGTCATTGAGGTTTCATGTAAAGTATCCCCTCTACAATCAAAGTTTCTGTGTCAAATTCACAGAACCTCAGTTTCAGTCAGATCAATTAGAGAATATTATTTTTTTGAAAAAATGTCTGCTTCTGCATCAGGGACCCACGGAACAAGTTTTTCTGTCAAAGAGTCACATTTCTCAGCAGCATTACAATACTTTTTCTTTGCATGTAAGTATGTAGTACAACAAGAGAAAGGAGAAAATCCTAAAAGGATATTAATTTCCATGCATTGTTTTAAAGTAAACAATTTTTGAAATAACAGAAAAAATTAAAATCTCAGGTGCATTTTTAGGGCTATTAAGTGGCAATTATTTAAATATTGAATAAAAATTGAAATACATGGTACTAGTTTTTTAAAATTATATAAAATACTCAAACAGTTTCAACTTATAAGCTACCAGCACTGGACTACCTAGCATTACCAAGGTACGTACTTATTACAATCATTTATTTCATTGATTAATTAGTGATTCTGGGTGCATCAACATCTAAGGCCATTAGTCCCATAAATGTAGTGCATGCTGCTTTCCTTGAGAGGGGACAGGGATCTTCCCCTGCTGGATGGTGAGATTCAGCGCCGACCTATCTGTCTGCTAGTAAGGTTTTCCCCAACCAAATATCTTCCACCAGCACAACACCATCCCAGCCAGGACAAGCTATAAGCTCCTGGCTGACTCCTAGCATATGTGGTAGTGTAGTGTATGTAAGTGTTAGTGTGTGTAGGAAAGGAGTCAGGATAGGCCAAGGAAGGGAAGGAAAGATCGTTCACAGTCCATGGTAGGTTTCTTAGGGTACTGCTCAGGTATTAGCCTGGTATTGGCCAGACAGATTGGGTTTTTCTAACGAGGCATCTGAGGGTAGTATCTCCAAGATTGAATACGGCACTACTTTTTGCATCTTTCTTGGTTGTGCCACTAGAGTTGCTTGATCTGCAGCACTGCTTTACATGGTCATGATCACGTGATATCTTGCAGCAGGACTGAGAAAGACGCAAAAAGTTGTGCCATTTCCTATCCTGTAGATACTACCCTTAGATGGCTTAGATACGTTAGAAAAACCTGAGAATAGCTAGTGTAAAAAATCCTGCCATTGGGACTTCAACTTAGGACTTCCCAATCCGAGGCACTGCAGTAACTTCAATAGATGCCCTGAGCCACCTCTCCTGGACATCGTTTATTTGACTTTCCCATTTTCACAACAAACTCCAGGAGACTCCAATTAAATTGTTTTGTGTTGACTGTAAGTAGTAAGTACAAACCATTTCTATTGTCCCAAACGCAACACTTAAAGGGTGTGAGAAGTTTTTATGAGAATCACAGTTGAATACTTCCATATCTATGTTAATAAGTTGTGCAGTGGGAATTGCATGACACTCTGCCTCATTTCCCATGAATGGGTGTCTAGCAGTTGTACTATCCCTGATACTGAAACTCTAGGTTCCATATCTCTCTCACCAGTCTATCCAGTAGCTGGGATTCACTCCGCTGTGCTGTCTTTGAAGCTCTGGATATTGGAGCACTACTTTTCTCATCCTGTAGTCGGGTCCGACGCTGCCGATCTTTCTTTAAAGCTCTGTAATTAGCGGTTCTTGCTCTCTGAATCTGCAGTCGTGTCTCACGCTGTTGTACTGTCTCTGAAGCTCTAAATTTAGCAGTTCTCTCACGGTCCTTTTTACGTCTTATCTCTCTTTCGTCAGGAGTTTCTAGTTTACGTTTTTCTCTAGCTCTTTTAGCATTTCCATCATACCGTCCAATATAAGGTTTCTTTGGAGGCATTGTGAAGTTAATTATTTCTGTAAAAGAAAACAAAAACTCAGCTTTGAAAGACAAGCAAATGGAACCCTTTCATTTAACAATGAAATATATTATAGAATGCAATAAAAAAACTAATTTAAACTTAAATGGGGTGAAAAATTATGCAGTACATATAATCAAATATAAATATAAATCTTCTCATAGAAATGAACAAGTGTTGTTACAACAGCATTGTAATTCCTTGTATGTTTGTAACTGTAACCTAATATTATTTTGTCTGTTATATAAAATTGCAAGAATGTGTGATTGTATGTGAAATAAAAATGTTACAATCCCATGAGTAATTACTTGTAAATTTGGCATAAATACTTGTGAGTGTTCAAGAATCAGTAATAATATGGTAGAGATTCAACAAAATGTGTTTGTTTGATTTGCTTTTGATTATGCAAAGTTTAATTATGCTTGACCATTATAAAAATCAAAATATAAAACAAGTTAATTGACAGAAGAGGACTACTTTTAAGGTACTAATACGGAACTAACATCATGACCATATACTTTATAGAGGGGAAGATGCTCCGGAAATCAGATACTGTGGTGTCCACGGAAGCCACTTTCTCCGTTGCCGAAGGGGTTAGACTCAAACCTGACCTGGTAATTAAAAGCCGGGAGGGGGTCCATGTGGTCGATGTGACTGTCCGCCACGAGGATGGGACCTTCTAAAAGCAGGGGAGGAAAAAGTGATAAAGTACCAACCAGTCATTCCCCTGGCAGCCCAACTTCATGGAGTGCCCAACGCCAGAATCCTGCCTGTGGTGGTTGGAACCTCTGAGGCTATGCCACGATCAACAGTCAGTGCCCTCAAGACGTTGGGGATCATGTCTCGAGGAGATTTACTGACTATCTCGTTAATTGCTCTCAGATGCTCTATTAAGATTTACACGCAATTTGTAAATTACGATGGAGCAATTTAGCATTGCTGGCAGTAAATGCAGAAAATGAACTTCTTGGTCCCGTGGGGAAGTGTAGGGAACCCAGGGGATCCGACAATGCCAAGAATATACTTAGTTACCACGACTTTAAGTGGGAAGTGTATGCTATTTAATGTAGCATATAGAAAAATAGTTTGTACACATCATACTCAGTTTTTAACTGTTTTTTTGACGTAAAATAAATAGTTGAAAGCAGGGTTCCGAGTACACTGCAACTGTTCTGAAAAATTTGTATTCAGGACAGTTGTCATGAGACATTTCGTAGAAGTGTGTAATAGTAGAATTGTATAATGTGTAATAGTAGAAATAATCAATTAAGAAAATAATTACAAATTGTATTGAAAATTCTACTGATAATACATATTAGCCATGGTGAGTGTTTTATTCCTGCATAGAGCAGAATTTCAATGAAGAACAAGACATATACTTTAACAATTTGGGGAGGTAAAATTACTAAGTTACAAATTGTGTAACTTCATTTTAATATTTTTTTTTATTTTTATTGTTTTAATTTGAGAATGTTATTGATTCTCAATAAGAGAATGATGAACATAACCTTATGTAACATGAAAAAACAGTAACGTTGTACCAGAAGAAGGGAGCAAAATAAGTCATTGAAATGTTCACTGAAGTCTAAATAAAGAAGTGTATTTAAGGTGAAATGAGGTTATAAAATATTCTGTTTTAAAAATTTGTGTTAAAAAATGTTTTAAAAAGAAAATATTACTGACTTAAAAATTGGAATCTAAGTTTATTATGCTTTCTCATAATCAATGAATAGGAACTTTATTTGTACATTTTTATCACATCTTTTGATTATTTGGTCTATGGTAAAAATTGCATCAGTTGTTCCCCAACATTTTTTAAAACCACGTTGTTGAAATTTTATATACCGATCATACTACAAGTTACTAAATAAAATTAATTGTATCTACATTTTTATGTATGTTCTACTTGCCAATAGTCTCCCCTTCCCTCCATCATTTTTTATCTTCTTTTCATTTTATCATTGTCAAATAGTCATTGATCTCTTGAACACTCTAGAATGGAAGTGTGAATACGGTAGTTTTTATAACATAGGAAAGTGATTGTTCAAAAGTATACTAGTTATTAAAATAGATTTCTGTACACAGAATAAAAATGTTTCAGCATAATAATCATAATAATTTAAACGTACAGCAATATGGAATATTATCACTTTATATAAATGATACAAGGTGAGTCTCCTTTTTTCTTAAACTCCTGTGACACTTAACGTCATTCAACAATATTCTAATTTATAAAAAAAAAAACATTTTTGATGAAAAACTAATTATGCACATTATAGATTACCCGAGGAAGGATTCAAAGTTGGAAAATGAAATGATACATAATAAAGGTTCAATATTATTGAATAAAACTGTATTCAAAGTTTTATTTCACTATTTACTCATCTGATTGTCCTTGCACCAAAATATCTTAAAAAATCTTACAAGAGAAAGGATGTGCAGTGGTTGAAACATAAATTGAACAGATCCTTAGCAAAGGCATCAAATCAAGCTGCTAAATAACTTCTTCACATACATTGTTACTATAGTGAATGTATCATGAACACTGGTTCTGAATTTTTAGAGATGGTTACTTCAACATGAATGCTCTAAGAAAAGCAACAAACATTTCCCCCAGAGTGAAAAGAAATTACTAAAAAGATAATAAAATGAATTTGTAATTAACATTGATTTGTGTGTTGTGGCTGTCACTATTACATGGTGATTATTATAAAAAACCTTTCCAGCAATGCATCAATTATGAAATTAATTCCACTGAGGTTATTGTAATATTATTATTCACTAAAATAAAAACTTTTTAATCTGGACCCAATGCAATCGGTTGAAAGATGCTACTGTGATGTCAGCTCATTATTGAACAAGCTGTTATTCTATTGTATCTGTATGATATTTTTTATACATTTTCATTTAGTTTGTCAGAACATGTAACTTTCCATATAGTTTATTCACTACTTACTACAATTATGTTATGTCATTGAATATTGTATTCAAGTAAGAGAGTTGTGATCACAACTGTATTATGTTCCTACTCATATCAAGAAATGCAGCAATTCTCATAGAATATTTGGAACTTTTAATAAAGTATAGCCATGTGAGTGAAAAGTGATGAATTTTCTTATTCTTATGTACATCTTAATGTTGATTTAAATTTGTTTAACTTGAACATTCAAACATCACTAGCACAGAAATATATGAATAACAATGACGGATAATTTAAACTACCCTACATTTCTAGGCACAAATTTTAAAGCTTCCACAGTGCTGTAAAATGGGAATTTTGTAACAAATCAATTTATTTTGGTAAAATGTGGTTCGATATTAATAACCTCCCACCATTACAAAGCTAATGTAATGTACTGTCATCAGTTGTTAGAAGAGTTTAAAGATCGGTCCTGAAAAGCAAGGAAATGAGACTAAACCACCTATTCTCTGTGCAAACAGATACAGCCCTAGATTCATGAATTAGATAATAAACCGAATTCATTAAATAATGAACCAAACACAACTATTTCCAGTTTTTAACACAAACTTTCAATAAATTACTCAATGTGCAAGTACCTACCACTTACCAACTACTACTCTCACAATTTAAAGCAGCACATTTAAGCAAACCTTCAACTTGAGGGGGGTCCCAATGTAAATACTGAAGTTTTTATTTCCCAATACTTAAGAAAAATATCTGTGAAAACCTTCTATCAATTGGCTGTTGGTTGCACTGGAAGCAGCTGGGAAGCAGTCAGTCAACTGTCAACATGACACTGTCCTATATTTAGATATTTTCCACTGGGATTCACCTGCCCTGTCAATAACATTACAGCATGATACTGTCTTGACGATCGTGGTATAAAAAGTATACTGTAATTTAATATACAATGTTGCTACGGAATAACAGCAGCAGACCATCGCAGAGAGTATATAGTAACATGGACCATGGTGGAAAGATGTATAGTAAGGTCTGGTCAGAGAGTATATACTGGATCTAGTGCTATTGCGCATCGTATCCGACTTCAGCCAATGAGCTTCATGCACCAGTTTGCGTCACAATAATGGCGGGAATTATTGTAACGTATATATAAATAATGAAGTGCGCACGAAAGTGCATAAGAAAAAAGAATTAAAGTTCTTGGCTATATTCTGTTACTGTTTTAGTTCTTTTCTTGCATCTTTGAATATGATATCGTTCACACTGTTCACCACACAGGGGACGCACTCTTCTTTTACTTCGTGATGATGAGAGGTTGCGCAGATTTTGTGATGGAATCCATGAGTAGCCAGTCTTGTGAAACTCGTGTTTCAATTCTTGATTTGTTTCCGTTCATTTTCTTTCCATCATGGCATCTGTTGAGTAGAATTCTGGCCATATTTCTCTTCTATTCTTTATTATTTCTTCTAGCACTTGTGTGCTTTGCATGGTGGATGGTAGTAGTAATTGGTATCCTCCTCAAAGTCCTCAATGTAGAATGGTTCTCTGGTCAGTTCATATACTAATCTTGATTTGTAACGTATATATAGGATAAAGTGCACAGGAGTGGCACGTCTTGGACAGTTTTGATTGCATCCTTGATTAATAGACTCATTAATTTTTATCGTTTGCTAAATCTATCGACCTTGTTTGGTTTTCAACATCCACGGGTTGGCAGCTCTGTAAAGTTTGCTGGGCAATCAGAACCAGAGAGAATATATACAAGAACTTGGGTATTTTCAACTACGGCAGCTGAGGGTACTATCATGGATGAATACTGTGTTAATCTATGGTATTATCTTCAAGATGGAATATGGCACGACTTTTTCTGTCTTTCTCTGTCCTGGCGCAAGATGTGGCATGATTGCGACCGTATTGAGCAGTACTGCAGATCAAACGACTATAGCGGCATGACTGAGAAAGACGCGAAAAGTCGTGCCATATTGGATCATGAAGATTATACCCTCAGATGCCACGATTGAAAACCCCAAGTATAATAGTTTTCCGTAATATAGTTGTTAATAGTAATATATTTGTTCGTCAGAGAGCAGGTGGTGTGGTGGCGCCGCCCTAAGGACTGCAACAGACTACACCGAGAGATTCGTTGCCAGAAATGTGCTACGGGAAATGTGAAAACAGGCTGGCGAGGATGCGTCCAAACACTATAAATAGATTATTCGATGACTTCAAATGCCTTTAAGCGCTACAAGCCGAGAGTGGGACAGCAGATAATTGAGATCACCTGCGAGTCCCATTTCTTGTTTTATTAAAAACTCTTGTGTAACTTGAACCCGTGAAATCCTTGTTTTGCTGCCATAATCGTAAACCATCTGTTTCACTAGTTCGAATTGCCTAAAGAGAAATGCATTACTGCATTGCACACAAATCATTATTTAACGTAAAACACTGGAATATATGTGACTTTTAAGGGAGGAGTGTAATCAGTGCATATTTTCTTGAGCTCCGTAATCCCCCCCTGTGTTTTACTGTATTTATTGGTTGAATTATGAATAAATTGTGAACGATCAACTAATTCAGAATAAAATTCACAATTAATAGATTCATTCATAAATACTAATTAAGAAAATAATGAATTAATTAAATTATTTCAAAATACCCCTTCAAGTTTCTTGCTTCAAATTTTTATTTTTATATTGCTCATTATCAACGGGTTTCATTCAATTAAGAATATCTTTCACACAAGTTTTTTCTAGTTCATTCCCGTTTAAAGAGAAAATTCAAATAACCAATTAAAAAACTGGTTGTTTATCATGTCTTTTACTGATAAATATCATAACCTCACACTGTTCTATGCACTGGTTAGTGTTTTCCTGCTGAAGCGAAGGCCTAAATGTAGGAAGAAATGAAGGAGTAGTAATGTGTCCGAGAAAACTCACTCGCTGACAGACTCGAGCGAGGAGCTCTTTCGCCTCCGCAGAGGCAAACGACGAAACTCTAGTGGGTGGGGGTCCATAAGTGTCCCTTGTTTCAATTTTCCACATTTCACATCGCGCATTTCTCGCAACGCATTCCTCCGTGTAGTCTGTTGCGGGCCTTAGCAAAGACAACTGTGGGTGCTCTGTGACTTATTTATTTTACGTCAAAAAAAAAAAAAGTTCAAAACTGCGTATGGCGTGCTGTGAGGATAAGTGAATTGTGTGCACATTTTCAAAATTCTGTGATCCCTACACTACGTCATATACTACTTAAATTTTGGGGAAGAAGAGCTCCCATGTAATAAAATCTATTTTCAAGGATAAAAAGGCAATACATTTTGGCTCTTATCCATGTTGTCACGTATGCATGCTCTTATCCATGTGACTCTCGACAAAGTGCTCTGTGGCGCCATTCTGTTTTTTAGTAAGAACATGCTTTTTCTTTTAAGTATTTTTATTTTAGTTTTTATCAATATTAATCGATTATTTTTTATTTAATAAATTTAATAAGTTTCTACATATGTTTCAATACTTCTTAAGTCATCAATGCATCCGGTGAGGACTGTAGACAGTATTATTGTGAGTAGCGCGTCCACGAAGTCGACGGTGCGAATGGTGTTAACGAGAGCAGAACATTGATAAATCCCGGATGGAACGAATATCGCCGATCCAAAAGTCAGATTTTTATGTGTTGAGCAGTCTTTTTTAGGAAATGGTAATAAGGGTTGAGTGAGGGGTTATTCATTAGCACTTAAGGTTGGGAAAGTGAAAAGAGACGCATAATAGTATAATGAAGAGTTTGAAATAAAGTATATAGTTTGAAATATATATATATATATATATATATATATATATATATATATATATATATATATATATATGAGAGAGAGAGAGAGAGAGAATATAATAAAAAATAGGACGAAATCAACTAGAAACCTAGTAGAGAATGTTGTTTTAAAATATAACGAATGTGAACGATCCGGCAACAGTGGCTAGTCTCTTTAACCAATACTTTTCGAGAATTGCAGCCGATCTCATTAAGGGTCTTCAGCCACAAAATTCAATAACAGACAGTTCACCGAAAAATTTATATATGGTGTTCTTTTCCGAAACTTCTTCCTATGAAATTCTCAAAATAATCGGTAAACTAAAAAATAAATATTCGTCCGGTTTAGATGATTTCCCGGTTTCTTTGTTAAAGACCTGTGCGAATGCCATTATACGCCCGTTAACTTACATAGTTAATGCATTCTTATGCATCGGAACGTTTCCAAATATTTTCAAAACGGCTAAAATTAAGCCGCTCTTCAAAAAAGGCAACAAAAATTAAATTCAAAATTATCGGCCCATTTCTCTTCTTTCATTTTTTTCAAAAATATTAGAGAGACTTTTTTACGTACGAATGGAAACCTTTCTCACGACGCGCTTTCAAATTGCCAACATACATATAGAAAATCAAAATCAACGGAAACAGTCATATTTTATTTTCTTAAAGATGTCGCCTCATCATTGGATCACAACGAAGCACCTATTGGATTATTTTGAGATCTCTCAAAAGCTTTTGAAGCCATTGATCGTGACATTTTACTTTCAAAATTACCTTCATATGGAATCCGTGGTATTGCTCTAGATTGGTTATGTTCGTACCTTAAACAACGATCTCAGGAAGTGGAAATACCTTATTGGAATGATGGAACATTATGTACCATTCGCGCAACTTTTCTTGAACGATAGATTGACAAAATGTGGGCGGAGTGGGGGTATTAGTTACAAAGACAGCCACTAGAGTATTTTCATTAATGCCAACCTTTGGTAGATGAAAGTCAAACCTGCTACGTTTGCAGCCCGGTCATCGCTCTGGGTAGGCAACAACAGGGACACTAGATGAATTAAAATGTATTTAAGAGGTCGGCTTGTGTAGATCTTTGCTAATTTTGACAAGCATTCTTGTCGAAATTACCCAGAACTCACCGCGAGGAAGTGTCTACACATTGAGTTCCCCACTTGCCCACTGAATCTTATTTTATCAAATCTTGTTTTATTGCATTAATTGCTTCTTATAAATTGTGACAATCTAAAGAGTTACTAACAAGGTAAACATTAAAGTCTTAAAATACTATAAATCAGCCTTTCGTTGAAAGTGTAAAGTTGGTGGAAAAAGTATGTAAAAATATAATTACAGAGAGTATGATAAATGGGTTTACTTGAATATTACCTTTCTTACCGGGCGTTTCTGGGGATTGTGAGGGGTCTTTGGCTCTTTGCATCTTTATTCTACGTATAGTGGAAATACTAGCACCAGTATACGCAGAAGCCCGATCTACAGCATGACTGATAGGATGCAACAAAACCTTGTTCTCCTTTTCCACTTCACAAGATTTCACAACTTTTTCTATAATTTTGCGTTCGCCGCTACGATACGTCCTCCTAGCTTTTTCGGGAGTTTTAGGCGCCTCCCTTGAAGGACCTGAACCTACCTCAGCCATTTCTTCAGATACTGATAATAAACCTGAACAGACGTTCATTACTATGAACGCTACTAGCTTATGTTTCGCGCCAACCAAGTTTTAATGCTGGGAATGTTGTCATCAGTGCTCGCTGCGATCTTTTGCCTTCAGCTGTTTATGGCTCCAGGGAGGGGGAAGCAAGGTCATCGTTCAAGAAAAGGTGCGCGAGTAGTACACACCTTTCCGACTCTTTGCCCATTGCACGTGGAGTTCCTCAAGGATCGATTTTAGGCCCTATTCTGTTCCTACTTTACGTAAACGATATGAACTCGACGATTCGAAACGGAAGAACGGTTCTCTTTGCGGATGATACGAACATCCTTTGCAATAAAGAAACCGTAAGTAATACAGTATCAGATGTTAAAAATTGGTTCCGAAATAACAAATTAATAGTAAATGAAAAGAAAACGGTTTTAAAGCAGTTTTCCATTTCAAATAAACAATTCTATGCTCCATTGACAATGAATGGCTGATGTTAAGACAACAAAATTTTTAGGTCTCTTAATTCAGTCAAATCTTAAATGGAACGTCCATTTAAATGAATTGAACACAAAATTAAGTTCATTATGTTACGCGTTCAAAATTCTTGCAAATTCAGTCAGCCTTCTTGATGCTCGTTGTGTATATTTCGGGAGTGTTCTTTCCCGCCTGAGATATGGCATAATATTCTGGGGAAATACATCTTATAGCTCTCACACTTTTAGATGACAAAAAAACAATTGTACGAATAATAACCAAATCCCACCCACGTAATTCTTGTAAGCTTCTCTTCATTAATCTGGGAATTTTACCATTACCTTCTCTGAGTTACGAATCAGTGGTTTTTGTCAAAAATGACTTGCTTAAGGGCGGGGATATATTTTCAGAAAATGCCGATGTCACTCGACGTAGAAATCATATTCATCAGGTGACAGTATCAACAGCTCATTACAAAAAGAATCACAAACAATACAGGTACGTTTTTTGACGACACTTTGCCAGATGACATTAAACGATTAAATTCGATAGAAAAGTTTAAATCCAAAGTGAAATCATTTCTGCTGCATAACTTTTCTATAGAATTAGAGACTATACTGAGCATCACAAAGAAAGTAACATTAATTTTAACAGTGATATTTAATGTATTATTTACCATTGGACTGTATAATTCTAAATAATATTAACAAGTATTGTATGGCAGCTTCTGGGCCCCCATCTCGATCAGGTTTTTCATCCAGTTTCCATGATCCATTGAGCAAATGCTGAGATGGCCCCTTGTTTTGCTTCTGGACAAAAATGAAACTTCATTATCTGTGCACGTCTTCTAGAATTCAGTGGGAAATTTAGTTATTCAAACTATTGTTCTTACATGATGTAGTGACAGGAAGTATTGCTCCTTGACAAAGGACCTCATGGATAAGAGCCCAAAATTTATTGATTTTTTATCCTTGAAAATAGATTTTATTTCAAGTAGTATGTGACGTATATAATTATTTTTTAGATTTTGTTAATTTTGAAATTGTTGACCATTGTGGTCTGATGTAGGGATATATTTGTGCAATATAATTTTGAAATTTGTCTAATTCATAATGTTCTACATGTACTTTCATAGTTCATAGTAAATTATTAATTTTTCTTCTAATGTGAAGGAGTTTGTTGCAAAAAATGTCTTATTTTTTAGAAGTATGTTGGGAGAGATGGACGAGTATGAATGGATTTGGTAGTAGTAGTAGTATTTAGTAAGTGTATCTGTTGTTTTTTTTTTATTATCTTTTTATTGTGTATTTAATGTTTTTTGGGAAGTTAACATTTGAATTTATGTATGTATGTTATATATTCCAGTTTATCAAATGTTATAAGGGAATTTATTTTTAATAGGGAAAATTAATATTTCAGTAAGGAGATAATCAAAATGTAATTCAGGAAAATTAAATGAAAATTTACATTTTTTGTAATTATCATACTTAAAATATCTGGTATTATATTGTTGTGATTAGAGTAATAGGTTGGTTTGATAGGAGGATCTACAACTAAATTATTGTAAATGATACATTTGTTGTAAATGAATACCTTGGGAATTTGATGAGTTGCATCTCCCCAAAATGTTTTTGCTCTTAAAGTCTCCTAAGAGATTGGATTAGAAGATTTAATAATGAGATTATAAATTTGAGTAGGAAAGGGTGTGTTTGGAAGTTTATAAATAGAATACAGAGAGTAAATAGTGTTACTCTATTTACTTTGTAAAACTACACATTCCAAAATGTAAAGACAAAAATTTGTTGATGGGATATAGAATTTATCATCATTATCATTATTATTGTTTCTCCGCAGACGCATGGTCTGAAATTCTATCATTTCTATAAATGTTATAATATTTTAAGAACAGTTTTTTTAGGCATTAGATGTGTTTTAGAAATGCATGCCATTTCAATATTATGAAATGAAAAAAAAGGGGTAAAAATTATTTGTTTTCCGCTTTTTTGTCATTTTCATTGTCATTTTAAAGCATTAGAATACCATTTTATTAGTGTAATGGTATTAGTATTTGTATTAATAGATTATAATTTGTTGAAGTGTTGGAAATTAAAGATGTAGTGTAATTTAAAATTTTTTTTAGAGTATGAGTAATTATATGTTGGAGATGTAGTATTTGTATTTGAATGGAGATTTTAAATAGTAATATGTTGAAAGTTTTGTGAAAAAAACTAATTTTTGAGTGGGTTTTGTTTGAATATCATTAATCCATTACTTAAAGCACTAGTTTAAAGTTTTTTTTGCTCCCCTGTAAAATTAAGTTTTTTTGGTTTATCAGTTTATTTACTGGGGTCAAAGATGTATTGCTTGAAAATTAAAATTATTTTAAGCCATGCATTTATTTTCATTTTTATTCCATAAATCCTCTGATTATGGCATTTACATTAGTTTTATTATGAAATAAGAATCTACTACTTCATATATTCTTCAGGTTAAAGAAAATTATGAACATTTTGAATATTATTTTCATGTATAAATTAAATTATGGTCGTAAAACAACATTAATAAAATGATCTCAGCCAATCTGCATTTTTGAAGGACTCTTCCTACATTTAAGCACGCTGCGTCGGTATCCTCAACGCACTTCCGCGTTTCATTTCGATGAGGTTGGCAGTGCCGAAACTTCGCCATGTTGAATTTTTAGGGTCTTTTCTTACGCGGAAAGACGTATACCTCCAGACCTATTGAAATGCATTTTTACATTTGGCAATTTACTGAGAATTTAAATTGGGCTACTATTGAGAATATCTTGGAATTGGTCTTGTGATTTTCGCTTATTCTGTTAACAACCGAATTATTAACTTATAACACGATTCTCAGAACTTTAGTTCACGATTCCTCCCCCCTCTGTTACTTATTTAATAAGTAAACATCAGTTAGTTCATATCACGAACATTTTGCATTAGGGGTTGTCCATAAATTACTTAACGTTGAAAAGGAGGGAGGATTGAGGCAGGATTACATAGGGATAGAGTGTGCTCAGAGTTATGTATTGCTGATATTTATTTTTTTTATTTTTTAACATTTTCTGAAATAATTCCTTTTATTCAGTCTTATACTAAAATATTAACAAGATATTTAATTTTAAAAATATTTATTAAATAATTAATTAAAGTTATGTTGTACAAATTGTTACAATAAATAGAAATATCGTTTCATAAATGGTGTATTGATTGAATCTGTAAAATAACTAAGAAATAGGTATACAGATACAAAGCTTGCCTGTATTGATTCTGAAAGATTCTTTGCCTGTATTTTGAAAATGAGACCAATGAAACAATTTTTTTATTTGTTATTCATAATTAGAAGCAAAAAAATTAAATCTCTAATCATTTATTTCCTGTCTGAGACAGTTTGGCTGTTGTCCAGAGTAATAAACGTGAGAACACATATATATTCCTTTCCAAAATATTTTCAGATTCATTTCCATCTTTAGTGCAAGGAAGCAAATCAATTTTTTAAATTTTATTTCTGCATTAATATAATTACAAAACAAACCTTAAAAAAATGAATGTACTGTTGCAGTCTGTAAGGTACAATAGAGAGGAATGTTGTAAAAGAAACATGTATAAATTTACTGAGTTTTGAACTAAGTTAATTTAATTTAACTTGATGCAAGATTCAAACTGTACTGTTATACATATTTCAGATATGTTTATAATTATATTTAATAAAAATATAATTTTCTAAACATACAGCTCTGAATGACACTCATAACAAATAACAAAATAATTTTATTTGATGTTGATTAGACCAGTACTAATGCACGCCTACTCTTCTGTGGTTTGGTCACAACTGTATCTGTAGAGTTGAAACAGTTAGGCATAAATATGTTAAACTTGCAGCATACCTTAAAGGGGTTCAGGATCCCTTTCAAACTCATGATATCATAACTTTGTGTTTGAATATACCATCATTGAAATCTTACAGAAGTAATGTTGATTTGATGACTTTGGGTAAATTTTAAGAGGTACTAATGATTGTTCACTTTTGCTGAATCTATTGAGTTTTAAAGTTCCTAACTAATACCAGAAGATCTTAAATTTTAATACCAAAAGGACCTTAGACTAAAATAACAGAAGATCTCGGAAGTTTTATAAACATTTATACACAGCTAATAAAATGTAAATAACTGCTAACATGTCTAATATAAATTATTTGTCAAGTGTTGCAGCTTTCAGCAATGAGGTGAAATGTAAACTTTTTAAATAGAAATGATTTCTTTTACTATTTAATTGACGTTTGTTATGATTCAATTTATTTTCTTTTAATCGTGTAATTTTCATTGTAGTACTTAAGTTTTTTGATTTTGTTTATTTTTGTACTATTGCAAAATGTGAGCTGTACTTGAAATTATCTCCTTTTTGTTCCTATTCCTGTAATTTTTTGTAGTACTCTAGTCTATTGCTTTGTTACAATCACAACTCTTGACATAGACAAGGGCAGATCCATGGGGGCCATGGCCCCCTACATGGGTTAGTTTTTGTTGTGTGGATTTTATATAAGTTACACGATTTCGTTCAGCTTTAGGAAAAAATAAAAAGTGATAAATTTATCATTCTATTTTAATTTACATTAATCTCCAAATCCAGAATACTAGATTTATACACAATCTGTGCCAAATTTGAATTAACTGGTTTCATTATAGGCTTTGAAATTGATGTAAATTTTGCATATAGTTTATATAATTTATTTAACTTACACCATATATTTTTAATTTTACAATAAACCATTAAGTCATGATCAAACGGGAGGATCCAGAATTCTTCAAAACAAGGACTTAAAAATCTGATTCTCCGTCAAAGTCTTGTTGAACAAAAAAAGAAGAGGGCTCTCCCCCCCTAGACAATTTCTGGATCCACCCTTGGATGTAGAAGTTGACAACTTCAAAAAATTACATCTGTTGTATGAGAGCTTTGAGGCTACTCGCAAGTTTCAGAACTTGAGCTCGAAGTCTTGGAAGCTTTGTAAAACATGGTGCCTACAGTACCAGTAATGCAGCCAGGCATTTTGCAATGGGCTCTTGATATTACTATCCGATGTGTGCATACACATTACACTTACTATACATTTCCAGTTTTGAATGAAAATAAGCACTCTCTGCTAAGTCAAAACAAAAATACACTCATATATAACAGGGCAAGGCAAATGGAGAATTTCAAGTTCAATAAAGAAAGACATGATGTGGAATGTCGAAAACATCAGCTCTCTTGCAACACAAACAAGGTTATTTCTGTAACAACTGAATCAACGATTCTTATTCATTAATGTTAAATAGAAATTGAAAGGTTTAGCTAGCAAAATGTTTATCAGGAGGTTTTCTAAAGCAGGGTGGCCACTCTTTTTCTGGAACAAATTTCCCTGACTTTTGCAAGCATTTTGAGTTCATTTTTAAATGTTTTTCCTGGTCAGATTTGTAATTTCATGTTAGTTAAAAAATATATAAGTTACCAGATACCAATTGCTCAGCTCTTATATTTCATCGTGACTCAGTACAATCTAACAATATTTCTTCAACAAATAAAAATTGAGCAAAAAGTAATGCTAAACTAAGTTTTTAAAGAATAATATCTAGTTTTATAATCCTCTCAAAGATTCTTCGACTTTCAACCATTCTTCTACAAATTCCCTGTTCCCCGTAAAAAGGAATTATTTTTATTGTATCCTATATGATTGATGAATCTGGGCATGTCAAAAGCTAAGGTCATAAGTCCCGTAAGTGTAGCGAATGCTTTCCTCCGGATGTGGTGGTGATCCTCCCCCGTTGGACGGTGAGATGTGGCACCGACCTACCTTCGGCTCATAGAGTTTCCTCCAACCACACATCTCCCACCAGTAGGGCACCACTCCAGCTAGGACAAACTCTAAGCTCCCGACTCGTCTCTCGGCATATGTAGTAGTGTAGTGCATGTAAGTGTAGGTGTAGGTATAAGTAAGGAATGAGGATAGGACAAGGAAGAGGAAGGAAAGATCGTGCATGGTCCATGACCCATTTGTTGGGGTACTGTTCCACATCCGCCTGGTATGCATCCTACATGAAGTTGAGTGTGGTTACAGGACATTTTGTGAACTGATAATTCGCATCATCAGGTGTGCTGTAAAAGAGATAATTTGTAAAATATTAAAATTGATATAAATCAAACTTTTTAAAAACAATATAAGAGTTAATATGTTCAATTCACACATTACGGGTAATCATTTAAATTTTAAATCAAACATGGAAAAGGCACAAAAATTATTTTAAGAATCAATGAATGAATGTCTATGATACAACAAATACATATGTTGTGTGAAACATCAAACCAGAATTGAGTCACTTTGTCCTAAGATTCAAGATAGATGCAGTGCTGGTAGTGGAATGAGTCAGGATGTACGACATGAGGAAGGGGGAGAGGGGGGGTAAGAATAAGTTAAAGGAAAGGGGAAGAGGAGGGAACAGGGGAGATTGCCTTTTAAATAATTTTAAAGGAATAGTCAATAGAAAAAGGCAAATGGACAATATTTAGTTACAGTTATCATGAGTGATTAGAAAACAACTTAATGTTTGAAAGAACATTGTCATATATGTTAGTAAATATTAGTTTTACTGTTTGCTGGATCTTACCTTCATGGTTCAGATACAGGATAAGGCTAAGTTTTGAGTTTTCTGTCCAAGATCGAAGGCTGTAGGAAATCAGAGTTATGTAATGTATCTGTAGTGATGCAGTAGACTTACATTCTCATTCTTCTCAGATGGGATAGAATCCTTAATATTCCTAATTAATTATTGCTTTTTGTATACAGTTCTCCTTGTATTGATGTTAATGCCCAAGCCTTGGCATTATTTTTTAAACTTATTTATAATCTTTGGGATAGAAGTAGTTTTATAATTATCAAAATTATTAGAGAAAATAGACATCAATGGATTATGTCGAAGATAGTCACAAGCCACAAAATGGAGAAGAGCTGTTTCTAACTTCTAAAATAAAAGAGCTAATTTCTAAAACGAGAGATTTCAAATGAATGCCATAAATTGTCTGGAATTATCTGGGACATTTGCTTCAATTTTCAGAATTAAATGTAAGAAATGAATTTCTAGTTTATATCAAAGATAATGTTAAAACGTATATGTATATGGAAGTGGATTTTCCTCTTAAAAAAAAAAATTACACTTTATTCAACAGTTAGAAACATTTATTTTAATATGCAAGATATAAGTGAATTAATATTCAATATATTAGAAGGAAATGAAAGAGACTCTGAAAAATTATAATGAAATGTTTAGATTATATTAAGTCTTGCATAAGTTTCAGTATTAACACCAAGCAGACAAAAATTAACATAATAATATTCCTGAAAAATAAGAAATAATAGCAGAAATTTGTTTCATCCTCACCATCTTCAACCTCCAGATCTACTGATTACCTTCTGCTGTTCAGAAGAAACCCTGGTAAGCTAGAGGTGCATAACTCAAGAGAGACATGAATTCATTTGTGTTTAATTTTGCTTATTTTTTAATGATTCTTTGTAATTCTCAGGTAGATTAATTTTTTTTTCTTTTCTTTCCAAAATTTAAGTAGTATATGATTTAGTGCAGGGATTACAGAATTTTGAAAATGTGCACACAATTCACTTTTCCCCATAGCACGTCATACGCAGTTTTAAATAGTTTTTGTTGTTTTTTTTTTTGACGTAAAATAAATAAAAATAAATTAGTTCTAATGGGATATCTGCCTATTCTGTAGATATTAACTTCTTGATTATTAATGATGATTAATTTCTTGATTGTAGATTTGAGTAAGTTTGAAAATATCAGGATTATTTGCTGAAACATAAAGTCACTGGAGGAGAAAAATATAAAGGTCTGTTATTACTTGCTGTCTTTTTTTATGAGAGCAGACAGTAAGCATTGGTCATCTTTAAAATCATTTCTCTTCATCTTAGTATCCAGAAAGGGCTCTTTAACAGACAACTAAGAAACAATCATCCATTTGTTTGGAACAAATGTTTCTACTTTGGTTTTTGAATCCTTTTAAAGTCCAGATGACAGTGTAGTCTAGTATTGCCTACTTGGAGTAACTACAGTGAGTAATAGACATCAATCTTCCACATTCTACCAGTGCTCAGTCCAAGACAACAATTCACCAATTTTTATTTTGGTTCTTGCAGTTATCACTTACAATGTAGAGATTATCTGTATTTGGATTTAAGATCTGCACGTATTTTATGACACAGCTCCCCACAAAGTTGAATGGAACCAACAAATAATTAACTTCTATGTTGAATCCTATCTGATTAATAATAATTTAAGATCAACTTTTCTTGAATCAACTAGCCAATTTTGTCAAATTTCAGTTATTCAAAGATCTAAAAAATTAAGTTACTGATTAACTGACTTCTAAGGTAAACCCAACCCCAGAATCATACGAATTATAAGCATCAAAGAGATTAAGAACTTCGTTATAAATGATGAAAAGTACATCTACAAATCTTTTATACAAGAATGATGTCTTAGTTGGTAAAATATTCTCTTCTTGTTGCTGCATCAAAATTTTGGAGAAAAACAAACAAAGTGAACGCACTATATGTGTACCAGTGAGATGTCCTTAAACAACATTGACAAAAGAAAACTCCATTGGCAAGAATTCATCTAACAAGGATTTCATTCACAAGGAATTGACTATTATTTACCTGGGAGAGGGTATTTACCTACTCCTCTAATGCTTCTAAGATGCAATGTTGCAAGATACTGGAGAATATTGATATCACATCTAATGATACCACTACCAGGCACGCTGACAAGATTCTTGAGCATTGCCAATTGGTCAAATCTATTTCTGATTGCAACATTTTTATTAATTTTAAGTACAGGCTTAAGAGGATTATTAAAGAACTAACAATTGGTACCAAGGTGAACCAATTAAGGAAACGGACTCATACTCTGGGAACAACGTTGGTAGCTAGGTAGATCTTGTTATAGGTTCTCAAACCTATCATATTAGAATTCTTCCATCTCTATTATTTCCTGAACAGGTTTCATGAAGGAATCTAATCTACTTCTCTTCTCGAGGAAGACATTTGTTAGTATTTGCAAATAATGACGACCTTCAGAAGGTACTCAAACATATTGATAGCTACAAACCCCATTATCACAACCAATAAAAAGAATTGCTAGTTAATCTATAATAAATTTCTTAGTTATATATATAAAGATATTTAAGTAAGTTATAATGACTTTTTTTGCTGTGAAAGAATTTTTTAATTTAAGAAACACTTAAAGCATTAATTAATATCATTCATTTCAGATGTTTTTATTTTCAAACCTTCCAAAGGATGAATTTTCTACTTCCATAATAGTGCATTATTTACATTTTTATCAACAATGGGAAAGTTAAAATTTCTTTCCAAAGCCAGAGTATTAAAAACAGGCTTAGGAATGTCAATAGATTTCAGGTTCCAGAAGATCTTATTTTGACAAGAATCCCAATCAAAAAGAATGGTATCTTGTTAAGGTCTTGTGACATCTTTAATTTTAAATACCTTTTGTACTTTAATGAAATGTTCCTTCAACAAATTTTATTTGCAAATAATCATCGTGTTCAGCAAAAAGTCATAAGTTTCACCTTTTAAGAATTCCAAGTTGGTACAAAATTCAAAATTGGTTATAAAATAAGGAATTGGAAAATTTAAAATTTAAAACTATTGATAGTCTTCAAATAAACTTTAATAATACAATAGAACAATCTAAAAAAAATTAAAAAAATAAATAAACCACAATAATATTGTTGTATAATATGCTGTATAATAAAAAAGTTAATTCAAATAACTTCTTACCAATGTTTCCAACAAATTCTGTCATTAAATGTAATCTTCTTTGAAAATGAGTATAATATTGTAATCTCATTCAGATTATACACCTCAAAAAAAAGGTTGACAAATATCACTATAGTACTTCAATAAATTAAATGTTGCCAACTTACAATGTGCTAGGATACGTCTCCATGCATAACGGCTACTGGTGTACTTGAACAATTGACGCTCATCCTGAACGTAAATTTTGTCTGTCTTCTTTTATTAAGAAACTAAAATTAAGTCAAACTAGTGTTTAAACCAGTGATCTCTATATATTAACATTTAATGAGAGATAAAGAAGATGAATTATGTTGCTGGAACATTTTTAATTAAAAATGAATTATCTAAATATATGCATTTGATATACAAATAACTCCAATAGTGTTCAATAGTTTTCATAGTATGAGACTACTAAGAATACCATTTTAGAGCAGGTGACAAGGTGGTGACAATTATATATTATAACAGACAATACACCACGCCTAAGAATCCGTACAAAGAATTGTTAGCCTAGTAGTTAGAGCAACTGGGGATAAACCAGGAGACCTGGGTTCAAATCCTGGTCAGGGTGACAATTCTTTGAAGAAATTTATTTATTGTTTTACAAATACAGCGTGTGTTGTACAGCTTACTTGATGATGTGAATCCGAAAAATTTTATACTCTTAATCAACTTTGAATTTTTCATGTAGAATTCTATAAAATAATTCCTATTTAAGTAAATCAGTATTGATTGTTTCTAACTAATAAATATTTACTATAATAATTATATTATTTTATCAGAAACTAGTCAAATCCCACATTTGTCCATTTAGGGAAAACAAAAAAATGTCTAGAAGCAGAATATATTTTTTGGTAAGGGTCTTAATTTGTATGCTGAAAAAAGAATACATTTTAATAACTTTTACTGAAAAAAAAAGTTTATTTACAGTATTCCCTTTTAGAAAAATATTCATGTAACTCATTTTTGGACTTTGACAGGTTTCCGAAATAAACTAATTCCTTTATTTCATTCAAGGGGACTATATAAAAAACGTAAAAGAAAAAAGGCACATTTTTTAAAATTTATTTTTATTGTCACACACCCAAAATTCTGGCGGCAGCCACAAGCTGACATTACATCAGAAATAGTTGAACATTAATGAGTTATACTTAGTAATGGTTTACACAAAAACAATACTTGTTCACACAAAAACAATACCTGAATTTTTCATACTCACTCTTACAGGATGTAAAAATCACAATATGACAAGATTCAGTTATGTTATTGCACCTGTCTAAATAGACCATAACATTGAACTATTATTGATAATATCCCCTACAAGTAAACACTAAGGTAAACATACAAGGGGTTACATAAGCAATTGAAGAATTTAAGTAAACGTTGAGTCAAGTGACAAAATTTTACTTTTGACATAATTGAGGGTGTTTAAAACAGATTTGTGAGGTAGCTCTCACCCTAACATATGGAATTTTTTAACCACTTCCAAATGTTATGTTGCTAGGTAAATTTTTACTGCTTTGGGGTTGGCACAAATAATACTTTTTGCTTATAAACTCAATTTTTAAATTTTTTGGCACCTGAACCATCATTTACTTCAAAGCTTCAATTATCATTGTTCACATTTGAAATACCTTTTAAGTCAACTTCGATTTACCTTGCAAGAAAACAATATTTGGACATAACATAATCATATATAATGTAATATATTAGTTCAACAATGAACTTTTCCACAATTATAAATGGAACTGACACAGTCAGCTCCATTTATCAGATCTCTCTTCTGGATGCACCACTGAGCAATATATTTGAATCGTATGTCTAGCATATGCTATTATTCTTTGAACAATTTTGCTGACGTTCTATTGTGAAGACATAATATTTATTCAAAATTAAGTCACAAGAAAACTTGCATTTTCACGCTTTCAGAAGTTTTTTCTATTTTTTATTCATCTTATACCAAACGTACACTTACAATGTCATTCATTAGGACATAAGCTGAGGTGAAAAAGCTTTAACTCTGTCAATCCTCAGAATATCAGTCTCATGAGCTCCTTAACATAAAAATATATACTGGACTTCTACTTGTTATCCACATCAAAATCTAAAACAAGTAGTTTAGTTTCTTCTGTTCCATTTCTGCTCCCTACAGCACAAACCAATTTAGTTTCATTTGCTCGAAGACGCCATACCACCCCTCCACTGCCACCACTCTCTAATGCCACAAGGTTATGGATAAAGTCTCCAGTTCTAACATCCCATAATTTTACTGTACCATCATCAGATGATGTTATCACAAACTTGTTATTGAATTGCAAACAAGTGACAGCAGATTGGTGTTTATTAGGGCCTGAAAGCGTTTGAAGACACTGGCCAGTTACTATATCCCAAACTTTCACAGTAGAATCTGCATTTCCTGATACCAAAATGTTGTTTCTTAGTTCCATTCCAGAAGTGAGAGACTGATGGCCCATCAGGGTGTGGCGGCATGCTCCTGTTTCAACTTCCCAGACACGAATACTGGTGTCTAATGATCCACTCACCACATGAATTCCATCAAACTGCAATGAATACACTCTGTTTGTGTGTCCTTGGAGTGTGTGGAGGCACTCCTCTCGATCTGGATTCCACACTTTTACCATATAATCATAAGCACCACTCACAACTAAGCGGCCATCGTATTGGACACAACGAACTGCTGCCAGGTGCCCAATTAAAACATGAAGGCATTCTCCACTGTCGATGTTCCAAACGCGCAAAGTTGCATCTCGTGACCCGCTCACAACCTTCTTTCCATGAAGATGCATACATCGCACAGTGGAAGTGTGTCCATACAATGTGTATATACATTGACCAGAATCAGCATTCCATACTTTCAGTGTTCTATCTGTGCTCCCACTAATTATAATCGTGCCTGACATTTGGGAAGACCAAACTCCTCCTGTATGTCCCACTAATGTACGCAGACACTTGCCTGTGGTGGCAGACCAAACCTTCAGGGTGTTATCATCTGACCCACTTACAATACGATTCCCTGAGAATTGTAAACAAGTAATCACATGGTCATCATGTCCTTTAAGAACTTTGGGGGGACGCACAGGTTTAGTTCTCCAATTCATTTCTATTGTGTGTTGTCTCATAAATGCAGCCTTCCATAGTGAAGCAACTCTAGGCCGTCTTCTGTTATCACGTACTTCTTCTATACCAGCTTCTCTACATTTTTCTCTCCATAACAAATTATCCTCTGCAAGAAATCGCCAATTTCTACAGGTCTGAGCAGCTCTCAACAAGTCTCGTGGTTCCAAGAAAGATAACACATATAATGCCAACTCCTTAGGCAGTAGAGAAATAAAATCACGCTGGAACTGTGGTTCTATAACTTGCATCATGTGTCTTACTTGAGTGGGCTCACATGTTTCAATAAGCTGATCAATGGCAAGAAGTCGCTCTGCATTTGACCATCTCTGAAACTGTTGTATCCATTCTGTCATCTCCAGTGGAGGATTATCTTTCGATGGAATAATGCTCCTTGGAATTTTGGTTTTCTCCCTCTCAAGTGGATTAAGGCTAGTTTCTTTTTTCAAACAAATTATTGCAGTCTTTTCCTCAGGGAAAGGTTTCTTACTTGGAAACCCATTTTGTACTTCCAGTTTCCGTTTCCCAGACCAACTTCCTGAATTTATGGCACTTATACTGGTGGTTGGGGATAACTTATCATTTTCTTCAAATTTTGTATCTATACACGACATCCTCTCGCACTGCTCTATTTCTTCTACACTGTTCTCAATGTCAGAATCTTCACACACATCTTCACAGTCATCACTAAATTCACAGTCACCTTCCACAATTCCGTATGAACTCACTGCTTCATCAGGACTTGTAAACACAGATGCTTTGCTCTCACACACATCTTTAGAAGGTCCTGCATCATCAGCACCATCCTTACATTTACTTCCTCCTGCTATTTCTGCAACATCTGGACAAGTTGTTTCAGTAGGGCTTGGACTTGTGCACTCAGTTGTTTTATTTGTTGAACAAGATGACGCCATTGTGGATTTATGTAATGCACTATACCACCAAAGTTAGTGGTTTAACAAGCTGAGGCTTAATAAGCAAGCACAAATCAAACATCATACACAATGCAGTTTCTACCCAATTGCCCATCATGACATTATCAATATAAATTTTCAGTCTTAAATTTTCAATTTCAAATTCAATTTTTTAACAGGTCATCTGATGTATTTTAACTATTTACAGAAAAGGCACTAAAATTCCCTGTGCTCTTTTACATAATAATGGGTATCTGGATGTCTATGCAACTCAAAAGCAAATAACTCAATACATAAATTAAAAAACTATAGTTATAAATAGTGAAAAGAGTTTTGTATATGCATACTACTAGTGTAAACACCTCAAGAGTTTATAAATATATGAACTTTCACCAAAAACCACACAATTTGCCCTTGGCATCAACAGATGAACTTCAGAGGAAGACAAATATGTACTGTTACACAATTTAACACAAATATTGTATTTACTTGTAAACTGAAAAGTTACAAAATTTTTTTCAAATGCACAAAAATTATTTATTCCTTTGAATTTTAATTTTTCAAATCATTATTTTTGTCACTTAACTAAAACTACATAAAACATTCATAACAATAAATTCAATCACTGGCGAAATTAGAAACAAATAAGAAAATTCCTTTGCAAAAAGTTGTTCTGCACAGTTCTTATGGCTGAAGTACGTTACATCAGATACCTATTTCCTTTACAACCACAAATTTCGTTTCACTTGTTTTTCAGTACTAGCATCCATGTTACAGAGATTGAGTTTGCAACATCATCACCATCTAGTACTGAAAGGAGGAATTCCAGAGACAATGAAAGCTTCTTGCATTTAACTTACAGACATAATTTACACCAGATAATTACCACAATCTTCAACATGAGACAACTTGTTTCACTTCTTCACTGAAGGAAAGCTTAAGGAGGAGTTTTCCCTCTTACAAATCCATAGCTTCAACTGGATTCAAATGGGCAAACTTGGGTTTAACAGTTGAAACAAACTATTATACTACTGAGCCTCAGCATTAGTATTTACAGAAAGTCAATACTCACTATACCATTTATTATTATAGTTTCTTCATCATCACTGTGTTTTACAGGTTTGCAGACATCTTTGCCTTAATCCTATGGACAAAAGGATCATAAATAGTCAATGTAGTACATAATAAAGACATAGCATAGATTTGAATAAGATTCATCTAAGAATATAACAGACATCCTTATAAAAATTCAAAATTGACACTACAACAAAAACACACACTCTCTGTAATAAAGAAATTATGATATAAGGCTGTCTAAAAATAAATTTGTTTCCCAAATAACTTTTGAACCAACAACATGTTCCAGAATAAATGGTTTGGCTACATTAGTTTCTAATTTATGATTTATTATTGTAAAAATTAGAACTGTGTGATATTCTATAAATTATGGAGGAAAAAACTATTTAAAATTTTCTGGTTTTCTGATCCTACTACTTTTTATTCCAAGAACGTTGCTCTGTAGTTCCAACTTAGCAAAACTCAAGTGGGAATTTTTAATGGTTTATTAGATTATTTATATTTAATAATAGAAACATTAAAAATTAGTGCTTGCACTGAATGTATTTCAAAGTGTAGATCTGATTCCAATACATCACCATATCAAAAGAATCCTATATATCCATATCTCTCATCCTATATATCCATCACCATATCAAAAGAATCCTAAGATATCCACCTAAAATATATTACATTTTATCATTGCAATGTATATGATTTTTTTTTTTATTTATTTTTTGAGCAGCATGCATGCTACTTTTTGGAAAACCATTTCGTGTGACTTGTTTGGCAGCATTGTTGTTGCTACAGAACACTAAATCATCCTAATACTTTCTGAGCATGTTTTCCATCTTGTATATTGAAAATACAATTCCAACACCCTTAAAAAAATGTGGTACTGAAATGTACAAAACTATACTGAAGGAAAGGATTAGTAACTATTTTTCTTCGGTTTCAAAGGAAGAAAAAATGAAAAATCATAAAATTACATAATAGATTTCACTGAGAAACAACTTAAAATTTGTCATTTGAAACCAAAATATTGGCACAAGAAAAGGGAGATTTTCCCCCTCATAAACTTTTACAAGAACACATTTCTTCAAACTCATACAAGTGGCAAAAGGAACTAGAATGTCCTAATTTTGAGTACATTACAACAATAATGCACACAAGGCTGGAAAAATGTTCTGATTCAGAAAACTTAGACAAAAAGAATTTTTTAAGTATAGTTCTTTTTCACTTGAAGATTCTGATTATATCATTCATTAAAATGTGAAAGATGATGTATTTTTTCATTTTAAACACAATAAGAGAAAAAACACAAGGCAAAATGTCAACAATCGGTCCTTACAGGTAAAGTAAAATGCCTGTCCTTCTCAGTTATCAATTTAAAATATTAATTTAGGAACTTTATTTTCAAAATTCACAGACAAATGCACAAATTACAGATTTTTAATACAAAGTTTACATGACTTTAATAAATTATATGACCAGCGCAGGCACAAAAGTTTCACATTTTGTACATTTACTCTTCAATAATACAAACTTTTCATATCCCAGAATTTTTTGTTTTACCATCACAGCACTCCTTACTTAATATCACAAAATTCAATTTCATATAATTACATTTGCTCATTTAAAAATTTTTCTAAAATGATAACTAAAGAGAATACCTGACAATTCCATAATGGAAGAAGTACTGTTATCTGTTTCCCGGTGGAAACTTAGAATTTTGATTCACTTAAAAGTGAACCATCAATTTTGTTATTTAACATTTTTTTATAAAATTTCAAATCAATGAATCTCTAACTAATTTAAGAGATAGTATATTTGAAAGGGTTGGTTCATCTATGCAATCGCAGTTAACAGACAAGTTAAGTAACTTAATGCTACTACTTGAAAAACTTTGCAAGTCATTTAATATCACACTATAAAACCTGATGGTATCAATTGAGCAAGTACAGAACTGCTGGAGTAACCAGATGGAAATAGTGTTCTTAATATTGTTTCCCAGTTTCAGTCTCAACATGTTCTGGGGACAAATCCAAATTTTGGACGTTCTTTTCTATTTAATCAACATGTTCAATGAAATTCATGCTACACTACAATATTAGCCAGTCACACCTGATTTTCAAAACAAACATATATATATATATATATATATATATATATATATATATATATATATATATATATATATATATATATATATATATATATTATATATATTATATAGTCACTTATTGATTAATTTATTTAATGTCAAAAACCATGAAAAAACTAAAGTATAACATGAGGGAGTGCACATACCATGCACAGCTCCAAAATGTCCACCCTCTCTTTTACTACACTTATACGAATAATGAATAAATGTAGCAACATTTGTTTTTGGCAATCTTTATTAACAAGAATAATTCATCCCCAGTCAATAGAAATTATCAAGAAATGAGCTAATTTATTCAGCCCACTACTAACAAAATATCTGAACTCCTACTCTAGCCATATCTATTTCTACCAAAAAACAGCCTCAGAAAACATGTCCAGATAACGAAAACTCATTTTATGTCCATAGGCAAAGCAGGGGACGATCTCAGCGTTTGCTCAATGGATCAAGGGAAATTGGATGAAAAATCTGACAACTAGGAGATCATTGATCTAGAAGATAAATTACTGCACATCTTACAGGAATTGGTATTCAGGGTTAAGTCATAAAAATGTGTAAGAAAAGTAGAAATAAAATTTTGTGAAATCATTCACCTTCAGTTATGCAAGAATGTCAAGCACACCTCAAGAAAAAAATACAATTGTCATGATTGTAGTCATGAGATTCATGGTACTCAGAAACCTTCACTGAACCCTCTAGAGTATAATCTGTTGGTTGTCATAACTGGGGTTCCAAATATCACTTTTGTTTTCAAGGATACGTCTAGCCAACATCTCGTACAACAATGATGTACAATCGGGATTACTGAAAGATCTTGAGTTCCACAGAAGATAACACCTCATTGCCTACCAGGAGATTGCAGAAGGAGAATAAAAGTTACCCTTGGAGATGAAAATGACACCCAGATCAGTAATTTGTCAACCTTGTCAAGGACCACACCCTCAATAGAGTAGTCATAATGGACATCACACTATATGCACAACATGTACACGCAACGAAGGTTTTATTACACAATTTTTCAAGAAACCTGATATAATCCTAATGTACCAAGAAACCAAAGGAACAAAAGACTAAATCTGACAAAATTTGAATCCCACAAGAAAAACACAAAGACAACCCCCTAACATGATATGCATTCTCAAAATAACACCAACAAATGCATGTTACAAATGACCATAAAATTCCATAATGGAAAGGAGAATATCATTGGAAAAGGAGATTCATTATCACTATGTATGCCATATTTTTGCCTACATTTTTTATCCAAGTATTCATTTTTAACATTTTGACCTATACATACCCAAGAACTCTAAGCCTTTGACAGAAAATGTATTATTTCAGGTTACTTATTAATTTTCAGTTATTATGAGTATTATATATTAATTCTGAAGACAATGCCCATTTTCATAATATATTTCTAAATAGAAATGGTAAACGGTTATGTTGCCTTAACATTGTCGTTTAAGTACCTTTAGATATTGGTTTTCATTTAATAAGGACTGAAATATATGGTTTCCAATTTTATCCGGCAAAGAGCAGACAAATTGAACAATGATCAATAATTCTGTTGCATCTGAATATCAGAGCAAGGATATTTAGTATTTCAGAAGCAAAGTAAAATGAGGGGGCTGTAGTGATGCTTGTAAGCATTCACTGTCATCATGAGGCATTGATTAGCTTGTTGAGACTTCTGAAATGTGTGTATGTGCTTGTTCATACTTAACCTCACTTTTATATTCTTTTAAGAGGAGGAACATTCTCCAACTTTCAGAACTTGCTTTCAGACAAAAGACATCAGTTTACTTTGGTGAATATGGATCTTAAATTATTCATTGACACAATCATGCATAAGACATGTTATTTTCATTAATGACAATCCTGCTGTGCTGTTTCTTATCTTATTGTACTATTACTTTGTAATAATAAATTGTTAGCACCTATGTCAATAACAATATTCATATTTTATGTGACCAGTTTGCTTGCCTATTTTCACGGTTTTAGGTGACTAAAAATCCAAAGCGTAAGTGCCACATTTTATCCTTCATTAAAGAAACTTATTTGCAGTGATCAGCAAAGGAAATTGGTGTCCTATTCTTTGTTAACATGATTTCTCTCAAACTGATTTGTTTTGTATTCTTCAAGTTCCTTCTTTTTGAACATTATTCTGAAATTGCAATATTTACACGATTTGGATAGACAAATACAACAAAATAACCTTATAAGTTGTATTTCGCGTATTATTTTATGCTAAGGTCCTTTACAAACAAACAAGAACGCAATTAAAGGTAATCAATATATTCCTTTGTTTTAACCACAAATGAAGAATCACAAGTAAATTTTGCTTACACTTAGTTTTCTAAGTTTCAACACTAAATTTAATTAACTTTTCTTACCTCATAATCAGTCTTAATGATTCCTTGATCCAAAAAGGCAAAGCCATACATATATATGTTGCATTTGTCTTCAAAAATTACAAGCTGCAACCAGATATGAATTCGTTAATGGACTAATATACAGTTTAGATAGAACAGTACAATACATTGTAGTATATTACTGATTAAATGCAATACCCTTGAACCTTCACCATGCCCTGTGAGAGAGACTTTTTTAAGAGCATACAAAGAACAAATATACTGTATTGCTATTTCAGAATTCATGCAACTACTTTCAGTTCATTATTCATTCCAAGATTACTCCAAGTATCATCAGATTTCTTTTAACCACCTTACTTTCTTTCTACCTATTATGGGTACATGAATTATGAAAATACTTTCAATACAAGGGCATAAAACAAAATTGGAAGTCTAAATACAATCAATGCTTTCAATCTTCCTGCTATTTTGATCAATTACAAGATGAACACGCAAATATCAGAACACAGGAAATATGACAGTTAAATACTTTGCATCTAACTCTCAACTCATAACTCAATGAATACTTACAAACACTCATCTTCAGGTTAGTTCCTAAATTATAAAACTCTTAAGCTATTCTACTTCACTGCAGATATGTAATCTCACCTGAATTCACTCGACTCATTCACTTCACATTATTAATACAAGACAGATAACCATTAACCTTCATGCATGATCGAAACCACGAAGTCGCATAGAATCTATACAAACCTTTTTCTATAAACAAAAGAAACTTCCAACACAAACAGTGAACACCCACTCCCAAATGGAACTGTCTAGGACGGCGTGTCTAAAACTAATCTCCCTCAGTAGACAAAATGCTCTAATTTCGCCGCGCACGGCCACGCACGCCACGCACAATTTTCCGCATGGCGATCGGCAGCTGTTTTCCTTCTAAACATTCGCAAGTGAAAATATTCTAGCTCAGGGATCGCCAACATTTCGGGCCTCACCAAGAAGGTGGAGTAATTGCACTCCAATTTAAATAAAGTGATTTCTAATACATCATCAGCTGTGATAGTTATCCAATTTAGAGCAACAATACCAGAACATAGTCATAACCAAGCTTACGATTAGATAACTGCGTCCAGTTGAGTGTCAGAAGTCACTCTAATCAAAGTATGGAAGAATGCCAGGTTTGATTTTACCTACTGCCTAGTTTACACCTACAGTGTTTTTAATTTATTATTCGGTCTAAACTCAAAATACATCCTAATACATATTTTATAAAGTGATGAAGAGGAATTCAAACAACAAAAGATTGTAGAATACTGAATACCATAAATATTTCAATGTGAAACGACCATAGGCGTGCCCGCAGGAGGGTGCCAGAGGGTCTGAGACCCCCCCCCCTGAAAATTTTGATAGCGAAACCCCGGAGCCGTACATAATAAAACATTTTATTTCTGAAAATGTGTTTAATCCCTGATTTTCCTCTTTATAGTATGGTAATTTGGGACTTTTACGACGTTATTGAAGAAAGGCTCAATGCATCTCGCAATCGTGAAAATGGTTTTACATAACCAAAAGACATTTATTAATTGTATCATTACAGTTATAATTTCATTCTGCTGGAAGTATGGTTTATTAATTTACTAATAAAATATTTCATATGTAAATAACAAAGTACAAGGCACAATGGGGCCCAGAAATGAAGTCACTCCTATGGATGCGACTTTAAATTTGATGTAATACGTGTCCGTTTGATATTTATTTAATTTACTGTAAAACAGTTAAATCTGGTATCTTTTCCCACTTCGTACTCAACATGATGGAAATGACTAATATAGCGAAACAACACAAACCCGCGAATGGAATGGCGGTGTTCATAACATAACACTTACGGCGCATACTTCACTGCTCGTGCCCAAATTCATGTCAAGGCCTTTGATATACCTGATTAACATAAAACATCCTTGAGTCTGCCCAGCGTCTAATATTCAACGCTCTTAATAGCATAGTAAAATTAAACAAATCGAGAGAAAAAGAAAATCCCGAAAACTTTGAAATTTGGCATGATTGTTTGTTGGTACCTATCTCCCACCTTACAAAAAACCTCAAGAATGAGGGGTGAACCGGGGTATTATACGCGCACGTTTTCTTGAGCCCCGGAATACCTACCCCCACTCCTTTGCCACCATTAGTTGAATTAAGAGTAAACTATAGCAGCGAGCATTGTGGACAAAATCTGATAACCAGAAATGTGCGCTCCCATGTAATAGAAACTATTTTATATCGAAAAACGAACTACAAATTTGATATAAAATTCCTTGTCAAAATAATCAAACTCCTCACTCCTTGCGCAACGTGCAAAGCGAGGGCTCGAGAAAACGTGCGCGGATAATACAGGAGCTATGTAAATGTGGTATATCTAGGTTTGGGGCATATATTTCCATACCTACCAATACTAGTGAAAATCATGCTCTATACGCAGTTAAAGAAGACATTTCCTCCAAAAAACTTCCTATAATGTTTAGTTCCTCTAAAATCTATGGCGAGGCTCCGGCATATGCAAATACCTAAAACAATTATCTTATCCCCTGAACCTAATCCTTGTACTACCTCTCCCATTATTCAATCCTCTACATCTGTAACCCCTCCTTCCTCCCCTCCTAACACTGCTGGGACACGATACTTCCTTCGACCACGCAATCGAGGTAAAAATGAGATAAATAAATAGCAACTACAGTCAGATGCAGCAGAAAAGTATCCGTGTAGGAACATGCAAAAGATTCAAATAATGCATCACAATGTGCAATCTCTTCCAAATAAAATTGAATTTATCGAGGCAGCCGTACAGTGTGTTCTGAGTCAAATAGATGTTTTTTTTTAGCTTTACAGAACATTGGTTATCTCGTAATGATCTATACACACTCCCAATTCTTAGTTTTTACCTTGCAGGTTCTGATTGTAGAGCGAGGGAATCAAACAAGGGCCCTGTTTGTAGAAGTTCGTGTATTTACGTAAGAAATAATATTGATTCTACCTTCTTGTCAGAATTCAATTTATATGCAGTTGAAAAAGTTTTTGAAATAACAGTCGTGAATCTTACTACGCCCAAAATTATCTTACAGACCTCCAACAAAGCGAGCTTTTGATTATTTCAATTTCTTAGAAAATCTAGAGATAATTCTGAACACAATTAATAGTAATCTCTCTTTTAAATCCATTGTTGAGTGTGGAGATTTCAATATTGATTTTTGAACTATACAAACAATGCAAAAATTTTAAAATTAATTTAATTTTTTAATTGGAATTAAAAAATCAAATTATAATTAATAAAACCACAACTAGATATGAAATAATAACGAATGATCTAGGTTACAGTGACCACGATGCACAAAACTAATAACATGAATACTGACACAATAAATAAAACACGCATGTGCAGAGTATTTACTAAAGTTAACATAAAATTATTTACGGATTACTTGCTGAAGGAATCATGGGAAGCAGTTTATAACGCTATTGATGCAAATGAAAAATATAATTTATTTTTCTATAATAATAATAATAATAATAATAATAATAATAATAATAATAATAATAATAATAATAATAATAATAATAATAATAAGAAGAAGAAGAAAGAAGAAGAAGAAGAAGAAGAAGAAGAAGAAGACAGAAGAAAGGAAAATTCTCAGAAAAATTTTTGGACCGGTACAAGAGCAAGGGATTTGGATGAAAAGGCCCACATTAGAAATTTATAAGCACACTGATACTATAATCTGACTCATAGACATATGTCTATGCTCTGACTATACTGCGGTTTTTACTGAGCTGTCTCTCAATTCCACACACGGGCCGTCACCACGATGGCATTGGCTGCTTGATATACGGTACGCGAGCATGCGAACCTAGCAGCACGACGGACAAAGACGCGAAAAACCGTGACATAATGCCACCGTGATGACAGGCCTGGAGTGGAATTGAGAGACAGCTCATTAGTTTATTTTACTTATTATTTATTTATTTAGTCAAAAACTGTATGTGACGTATGGGGGAGAAAATCATCTGCGCACACTCTCTTGAGTTTCAGAATCCCTTCCCAACAATTCAACTATTAATAGTTGAAAGATGAAAAATAATAGTAATAATAATAATAATAATAATAATAATAATAATAATAATAATAATAAATTTAAAGAAGGGAGATATTAACATTTGAAAAATTAGATATTTTCGTTTCCGAATTATAGAAAACCTATTTTTAACAGTAAACGAACGAAAGATTTTATTTTTATATATTGCTAACAAAATAGAAACTCAACCTAAGCCTTCCTTTTGCTTGTAGTGGTAGTAGTACCACTACAAGCAAAAGGAAAGTTCAACAAAACGTGCGCATAGTGAAGCTTCATTTACGTCCAGAAGTAAATCAAGGGGCCATCTCAGCATTTGCTCAATGGAGCAGGGAAACTGGACAAAAACCCGATCGAGATGGGGGTTATTGACCCGGAAGCTGAAGTACATTACTTGTTACAGGTATATTAAGCCTTTTTTTAATTATACAATGCAAATGTAAACTAATTCATTATACTATATCTTGGTTTTGTTAAAGTAAACATTATTTTTGTTTTTGACGGTCAGTATAGTCTCTAATTGTATAGAAATGGTTTTGCAGCAGGAAATATGTAAAAATCGCAGTAGAATGTTCCTTGAATTCTGAACAAATACGAGCTTCGTTGACAAAATCTGTACTAGGGTTTCTGTAACCTGGCTGATCAGCTATTATGATTGCGTCTAATCGGGAGCTTAAACGTCACCATAGTGACGTAAACATGACGTTTTAGCTCTCGATTGGATGACACCGTAACAGATGAAGAGTCATCGGCCAGGTTAGAAAAACCCAAGTATATACTGTGGTTCTTACACAGCTGTACGTGAAGTAAAACAGATGTTACGTTGTCATCCAATCAGAAGGTTGAACGCTATCACAGTGACGTTATGGTCTCACACGATAACAGCTGATCAAATGTCAAACGCAGCAATGTAAAAATCGCAGTATAACGACCAGAAATGTACGCTCCCCTGTAATAGAAACTATTTTGTATCGAATCATGAGCCACAAATTCCACATAAGACTGCCGACTAAATAATAAACCTGCCCTGTCATCTAGCGAAATGAGGGCTTAAGAAGACGTTCGGGGATAGCTACCACCATTCCTTTACTAATACCATCAGCTGAATTATAAATAAATGATAACAAATGCAGTTGTTGTCAAAACTGATAATCATAAATGTTCATTCCCGTGCAATGGAACTCATTTTTCACCGAAAAAACGACCTACAGAGTCCTGAAGTAACCAAGGACCCACTCCTCTCACATTTACAAAATAAGGGCACAAGAAAATCTGCAAGAAAATGTGCGCGGGTATACTTCGATATATTTAGTCTTTTCAGAGTCCATCAGGTGTTACGGTGTCATCCAATCGGTAGCTTAAACGTCACTACTGTGATGTCACTGTGGTGACATTCAACCACCCACTTGGATAACAACGTAACGTAAGCTGAACAACGTAAGCTGATTTACGTCAGCAACCCCTATGTTCAAATACAAGAATAATCAGTGCCGGATTACCGAACAGGCTGAGTAGGCGGCAGCCTGACGCGCGCAATTTTTGGGGCGGACGAATGTCAACGGATGCAAAATTTCATAAGGGGAACTTCTGAATGTTTTTATAGAAATATCTCTTTCCATTTTCGTATCGAAAGTTTTAATTAATCAAATGTAGTTCCAAACGACCCACTACAATGAAAAGTTGATTGTTTTAGAGAAATGGTGGCCAAAGATAGATTTAAGCAAAATGATATCGGTTTTTCCACCTCTAAAAGGCATTATGCAGATCAAAGTCGATATTTATCAAAATCATATTTCTCAAAAACAATAACAAATGGTGGTAGTGTCAAAAGGTTGTGGTTAGTACATTCGCCATCTACAAGTGCTCCTATGCAAGTTATACTACTACTTTGCTCTCTACAACAGAGCTTAACGATTGGAAATATAGCAAACGCATTTCTCAACAATAACAGTTCCGAACATCAATATTGCGTATGAAAATTTGTATGTATGTCTGCAGTTTTAGAAAGAATGGATTCAGAGCTAGTGAAACAGCACAGAAAATAAGTGAAATTTGGAGAAATATCCCGAAAAGAATGGTAGAAACTGTGAAATTTTTAGAATTGTAGAAACTGTAAATTTTTTCGAATCAAGAGGATGTCTTTTTCGGTAACACCGAGATTATTGGTTACAAAACGAAAACTTCTTAGGCTGCATTGAGTTGATATACAAATTTGATCCGTTTATGGCTGGCAGTCTCGTTCGGTATGGAACTATAGGACCACATTTGTGAAGAAAATGGTAATTCGGAGGATATTCTTTATTAAAGAAATTGTCGTTATAAGATATATTTCCAAATGACGAGATTATTTTACTCCAATGATTCTGTGACTAATGCAAATGGCGAACGATCTTTCTCTGCGAAGCACGTAAAAAAATATATGAGATCGATTCTTAAACAAGAGACATTGAATGCACTATCTCTATTATACGTATAAAATGACATTTTGGGATGCGTAGAGTTAGAAAACCCTGTTAAGAAACTTTCCGAGACTAGAGAAAACGAGATTTCGTATGACAACGCATATTTTATATGTACACTTAAATGCTATTTCGACTTAAATATCCAAATTTTTTGTAACAAAATGTAAATAATACTCAAACGCATAAATTCTTTTATGATTTTCTTATATTTTTAATATATTGACCTTAAAATATTATAAAATATACAAATATATAATCAATTATTTATACGTATAAAATATTTGTGTTGGTTACAAATAAAAATAAAAATTTTGAATACGTGCTAGGAATTTTCTACTGGCCAATAGTCCTTTTACTTATCCCAACCGTAATTTCTATCTGAAAATTAACATTACATTATTAATTTTTTAGTAGAAACGTGTCATTTTGTAGTGATTGGCAAACATGATGACAGTTATTATTTCTAACTCTCTCTATTATTTCTAACAGAAACAAGTATAACGATATATTGAATTTATTATATTACCAATGAAAACACAATTTGTAAGATACAGATTAAATATAACATTAATATTTTATGTAAGTGCTGATGGAGAAAATTATAATATCTTCGATTTTCAAATCTGAGCATATTCGACTTAATTCAGATGTCTTCTGGCCGACTACGAATATAATCACAGCGAGTGTGATGGCATTTTTTAAATAGAAATGGATGGAATACATTTCGAATATATTCGTAGAATAACTCGGTTGTCATCCATGCGTTCTCCAATGTAGACCCTAGTAGGATTATTTATTTCGTCATCCAAGTTACTTCCCTCGATGTACCCTGTAGATTCTTCATATTAAATTCTGATGTCTTGTTCGCTGACACACGAACAAGCGGTTGTAACTGCTTCACTTGCCAATGTGATTTTGGGATGTCTTCTTAAAAAAGCCTAGACCCAACCTTCTCTTAGACGGGTGTTGTTGAACTGACCTTGGACCTTGGTTTAGCAGCTAAAAATTGTTGAACGCTACTCCTTCCTTGGAAAACCTTTCCTAGCTAGTTCACGTATCCACCTAACTAGTCTGGCTTCTTCTTCTTAAATAAAACTGTATCAGGACCAAGAGCTGCTTTGTGATCTGGATTACATAAACGACACTGCAAACTTGTTTTAGGAACACCAATTGATTTTGCTGCTGAACGTACAGATACCCCGTTATTTTTAACACATTTGATGGCATTGCCCCCGCATCATTCTCCTGCTTCGGCTTCTTTAGCATTGTAAGATCACTTATTTCAGACCTTACTTACGCAGGATTTACTTGTGTGCAATAATATTAAACTACGATTTAAAAAATGTATCAACAATTATTAGTAGAGTGACCAATAACACAATCCACACACTATCGAAGATAGTCATTGGCCACCCCTCTTTGCCACTAAATTCACAAGGCTAGATTTCTCATTTTCAACTTATATCATTGTCACTCAATAATATTTGTGCTTTCTGACATATCATTGTGATTTACTTACCCCCGTAATCAACAAACTGCACTTTTGTATATTAGGTTTCTAAAGAAAAAAACTTTAGAAATCTTTACGTACAATGAACACACACCGCACTGTCAACAAGCATCCGTCATATTGGCAGCAGTTGCACTCTTGCGGTCGAAGTAAAAATGACATAATACTCACAAAGCGTCCTTTCGCGCCATTTACAAGCAAAATATTAGAACACGATGTTAGAGCAAGCGGTAATTCCAATTACAGTTGGAGTGGCCAATCACGGGGGTGGCTATTCACTGTACCGTTTACATTACATCTTTTATCTGCACAGAATTACCAAAAACCGGTACAGCAGAGTAGCCCAACCCAACCGCATCTTCCACCATGATACACAACAGTCTACAGACTGATATTTACCTCCACTTATAATCACTGTGATCGTGATGCAAGGATCAGGATGATCAGATTGCCGCTCCAACTCGCAGTTTCGAGTGAATTTTGCATTACCTTTTGGCCTTGGTCTGAACCTCTTCAGGACTTGGTCTGAACCCTTAGCAGGGCCATCTTTAGGCACAAGCAGACGAGGCTCGTGCCTCAGGGCCCCCACAGATAATAAAAAAATATATAACACAACTGAAAAATTGTAATATTTACAACATATATATTAATTTAAATATATTGAGTGGAACCAATATAGACTGCATCTGAATTAATTTATGTTGTTAAATAAGTATTTCTAACATCAATGGTACACATGTCGAGAGATTAATAAAATATGTCACTTATAATTTGATCAGTTCAGTTTTCGAAGTCTGTCGCCAAGTCAAACAGCTGTCTACAAAGAATCGGCGCTAGCCGAATGCGTTTACTACGCTCCGTGAAGTCACGAAGGTTAAGCGCATTCGAGACTCGCGGGTTCGTGGTTGGGTGACCGGCCAGGAACCCCGGGATCTAACGGCGTCGAGCCCCTGGCCGAAGGGATAAAAGGGACTGACTGACTGCGACGTGACGAGACTGGACTAATTAACAGTAATAATGCCCATTAATGGAGGATTACTCCCAAGGGCAAAAGCGCTCAATGCCCCTTAAGGGGCTTGGAGACGCGTTGCGTCAAGTGTGGACGCAACAAATTAAAAAAAGAAAGAAAAAAAAATCGTTCTTTCTAACGATGCACATGTTTAACAACAATGCGCGCTCTTTCATAGAAATTTACCAGACTTATCAAACGACCTTCGTATTGCTTGGCAGCAATCGGCAAATATTGAAAATGCATTTAGTTTGCAGTCAGAAATCGAATGAAGAGCAAGTGCAATACAGTGTTAAGTGTTATAAGTATAATATAAAATACATCTTTACATAATTAACATCTGAAATGTTTATCATATCATTTGAACCCACGACGGAACACACTAAAAAATGTAAATTAAAATTTTTTTTTAAAAAACACAATTAAAATTTAAAAAAAATAAAAATTGATTAAAGGATATTAAAAAGTGTATAATTTTATTATATTATAATTTGTATAATAAAGTTTTATGGTTGAAAATTAAGAGTATTTAAGAATTATATATTAATGAATCAATCATTTAGACAAAAATATTATTTTAAAAACAAATATAACATATAACAAGGGTAAATGAATAAAAAAAATCAATATGATTAAGAAATATCAACCCAATTTTTAACATTCAAAGTGACATTATAAAAAATTGAAAGCACCGAAAATGTTTGCTTTTGTGAACTGTGAATTTGACGCACGCAGAAAGTAATCTGTAAATAAACTAATTTGTATAACAGTATATTGTATTTTCTTCTAGAGTTCATTGGTATTTTATTTTACTGGTACCATGTCAAAACGCACATATCCAAGCGGTGCATCTAAGAGAAAAAAAAAGCGATTGAGGAGAACGAAAGGATTAAAAGTACCCAAGCTGACATCTTTCTTTACAAAATCAGTAAATCCATGTATATCTTCACATGACACACCAGAAATTCTTTTGGACACCGAATGAAATTAATCGATCAGAAAACCAGAAAATGGGGCCAGAATCAGGTACCTCCGAAGGTAGTTCTCATCTGGAAGATGTTTCATTGCATGAGAAATGTTTCTCATCTGAAAATATAGGTGATGCTCTGACTTCTTCAAAAGTATCCAAGTGCACATCAAACGATTCCGGCGAATGGAATAAGATAAGTGAAGAAGATCGATGTTTTTGGATTCAGAAAGGACCTATGTTTTTTTTCAAAATAAAGATTGTGATTTTTCAAAAACAGCGAGAAAGTACAAAGATGGAAATGGGAAAATTGTAATTAGACTTCTTACTAAATATGTGTTTACCAATGATGTATAAGATATAGATGACTCACGTATATACTCTATGGATAGGGCAAAGTGAAGTCAGCTGCGCCATGACAGTTGTTGGCAAAACATACTCTTGTGCGTGTATCGTGTGATATAGGTACTGTTTCTGCCAATATTTGCAGTTTTCTTTTATGCACAATGATGTATAAGATATATATATATATATATATATATATATATATATATATATATATATATATATATCATATACATCATTGGTGTTTACACGTAAATTGCAAAACAGTGAAACTGTCTGTAGGTCATGGGTTCTATTTTCGTCATCTAAAAATGCGTTATACTGTTTTGCAGGCCGTCTTTTTGCATCTTCCGATTCGGCGTTCTCCGGACGGGTTTCACGACTGGACAAATTTGAACCATGCAATTACTGAATGAAAACAGTTTGCGACATAGATATGCAACTATGGATTACATCGTTCGAAGTAAGAAAGTGGGTACTGTAAATGAATCAATACTTGTCCAATTCAATGAAGAAGTCAGTTATTGGAAAAGTGTTTTGATTAGAATTGTTGAAACAATCAAATTTCTTGCTGGCCGTGGACTGCCGTTTCGTGGTGATAATGAAATAATTGGTTCTTAGCAGAATGGAAATTATTTGGGTTGTTTAGAACTAATTAGCAAATTTGATCCATTTCTTAAAGAGCATTTGAACAAATATGGTAATCCAGGAAAAGGATTCGTGTCGTATTTATCAGCGAACATTTGCAATGAGTTTATTGAGATTATGGGTAAATAAGTAAAACTGAAACTACTTTCTGAGTTGAAACAGGCCAAGTATTATTCAATTAGTATTAATTCTACTCCAGGTTGTAGCCATGTTGATCAGTTAACATTTACGATTCGATATGTAAAAGATAACACACCGATTGAACGGTTTTTAGAGTTCATACCTATTCAAGAACATGGTTCCGAATATTTAACAAATACGGTTTTATCTTTTCTCGAAAATAAGATACAATTAATGATTGCCGCGGTCAAACTTACGACAATGCCGCGAATATGTCAGGTGCGTACTCAGGACTACAAGCAAGATTGCGTCAATTATGTGAATACGCTATTTTCATTCCTTGTGCTGGACATTCGCTGAATTTAGTCGGGGCTAAAGCTGCCGGTTGCGTGATGACAGCAACGAGTTATTTCCAACTTGTACAAAAATTGTACAACTTCTTTTCGGGTTCAACACATCGTTGGGATATATTAAAAAAATTCTTGGGAAAATATCAAGTTGTAAAAAGTTTATGTGATACTAGAGGTCTGCTAGATACGATGCAGTCTCAGCTTTAAAATGTGGTTATTCTCAAATTATATTAGCTTTGGAATTTATTGACAATAATAAAGAAAACCCAGAAGAAACGCAAAATGAAGCCTACAGTATAGCTAAGAAAATGAAAAAATTAGAGAATATTATTTTAACCGAAGCCTGGAGTGCTGTACTTTTAAAAGTCAATGAAACGAACAAACGTTGCAAAAAGAAAATCTTCCATTGGATGTTGCTTCAAAGTTGATATCATCATTGATCAATTGTTTGCATGTCATGAGAAATGAATTTGATAGCCTTGAAACAATCGCCAAAGAAAAGTTTCTCGATTCAGAATATCAAAATTCGCGTGTAACAAACAGAAGTTCTCGTGTAACTTATTTTGACTCAGAAATAGACGAAGTCATCTTTTCTGCCAAAGAAAAATTTAAATTACAAACTTGTATTCCTATTATCGACACATTAATAAGTGAATTGGATAGAAGAGCTGAATCATACAGTATTATAAGTAAACGATTTCAATTTTTATCAGAATTAAAACTTATTGATGAGAAAGAATTGTCTAATGTAAACAATTTGTTGAGTTTTATAACACAGATGTCAATGAACAAGAGCTCATATCGGAGTGTTTTCAATTTCAACAATATCTTCGTATTGAAAATCCAACAAACAGCACCGTATCTTTGGCAGAAATGTATAAATTGTTAAAAAAAGATAATCTTGAAGAGACATTTCCTAATATTGAAATAGCGTTAAGAATTTTCTTAACGTTAATGGTCACTAATTGTACGGGTGAACGCTCATTTTCAAAGCTGAAGCATATAAAAAATGAATTAAGAAGTAATTGATTCAAGACAACTATCTTCGTTAGCTTTATTAAACATTGAGTACGATATTTTGAACGAATTGATCTTCGACGATATAATTGACGACTTCGTGCGTGCGAAACTACGTAAAGTACTATTGACAAATGCTTAGTTTGTTTTTTACTTAATCTTATTATGTAAATATTGCTTGTGTTGTTTTTTAATTATATTTTATTATGCTACTATTGTTAAAGTTATTAGTAAAATATTACTATAGAAAATACAGAGATTAAAGATACTATTTAATTCCGTTTATCTAATTTTTTTACAAATCCTTCCTTACCTTAAAAAGAGGAATCAAAATGCTTATTAACTGTGTAATATTCAATTTTTAATAACTTATGATCGCCAGAACGTAATTTGTTGAACTAAGAATTGAGGGCCCCGAAATCTCCGAGTGCCTCGGGTACTTTCAAACCCAAAGACGGCCCTGACCCTTAGTAAAATTACTTACGTGGGTTCCTTCGGTGGAACGCTTTTAGCTGGTTCTGTGCATCACAGGTTGTGTCACGAACCACGTGACAACAGCACGAAGCGTACTTCGTGCACACTTCTGTACACTTAATGACGGGCACTGTTTGACAAGCCAAACAAGGTACAAGGTACTTCATGGAGTGGCTGACTATTGTTTCAGCGCTCTTAGTGGACGCTCACCGAACAAGGAGCCGCCATGCTTTTTGCAGTCAAAACAGGAGGTGCCTTTTTGATGTTTATGGTAGCGTTTAGAATTGTACTGAATCGACGTGTTGCTTGTATCAGGATCTTATTTCTATATAGTTGTCTTTACATTTATGAGAATTTAAATTATATTAGTCATTAGAATAATATTATTCACAATGCCTTCCGTATATGTTCGACATATATAACTGTAACTAGTAACAGTAAATAGTACAGTAAGAAACAGTAAATAGTACAATATCAGATGTTTCAAATTGGTTCCGAAATAACAAATTAATCGTGAACGAAAAGAAAACGGTTTTAATGCAGTTTTCCATTTCAAATAAACAATTCTGTGCCCCATTGAAAATGAACAGTGTGCCATTGACTGATGTTAGGGCAACAAAATTTTTAGGTCTCTCAATTCAGTCAAACCTTAAATGGAACGTCCATTTAAATGAATTGAACACAAAATTAAGTTCATTATGCTACGCGTTCAGAATTCTTGCAAATTCAGTCAGCCTTCATACTGCTCGTTGTGTATACTTCGCGAATGTTCATTCCGCCTGAGATATGGCATAATATTCTGGGAAATACATCTTATAGCTCCCAGACTTTTAGATTACAAAAACGAATTGTACGAATAATAACCAAATCCCACCCACGTGATTCATGTAAGCCTCTCTTCATTAATCTAGGAATTCTACCATTACCGTGTCTTCTTATTTACGAATCAGTGGTTTTGTAAAAATGACTTGCTCAAGGGCGGAATATATTTTCAGAAAATGCCGAAGTCTATTACTATAACACTCGACGTAGAAATCATATTCATCAGATGACAGTATCAACAGCTCATTACAAAAAATTCACATACAATACATGTACATTATTTTACAACACTTTGCCAGATGACATTAAACGATTAAATGCAATAGAAAAGTTTAAATCCCAAGTGAAATCGTTTCTGCTGCATAACTGTTTCTATACAATTAGAGACTATACTGAGCATCACAAGAAAAGTAACATTAATTTTAACACTGATACATAATGCATTATTTACCATTTGAACTGTGTAAATGAGTATAAACAACCTGTAACAACTATTGTACTACAGCTTCCGGGTCAATGACCCCCATCTCGATCAGGTTTTTCGTCCAGTTTCCCTGATTCATTGAGCAAATGCTGAGATGGCCCCTTGTTTTGCTTCTGGACATAAATGTAACTTCATTTTCTGTGCACGTCTTCTAGAATTCAGTGGAAAATACAATTATTCAAATTATCGCTTCCATATTGTCGCGGCAGGAAGTAATAAGAGCCAAAATTTATTGCTTATTTATCCTTGAAAATAGAGTTTATTACATGGGAGTTTTTTTGATTTTTTTTCTCCCTTTCAAAATTCAAAATTTTATTGCTTATTTATCCTTGAAAATAGATTTTATTACATGGAGTTTTTGTTTTTTTCTCCTTTCAAAATTCAAATTTATTGCTTATTTATTTTGAAAATAGATTTTACTACATGGGAGTTTTGTTTTTTCTCCTTTCAAAATTCAAAATTTAAGTAGTATATGACTTAGTGTAGGGATCACAGAATTTTGAAAATGTGCACACAATTCACTTTTCCCCATAGCACGTCATACGCAGTTTTTAACTGTTTTTTGACGTAAAATAAATAAATAAATAAATAACTAGAGGTGCTACAGAATGGCACCCTTTCTCTTAGTAAAGTTTTATTTTCTTGGTGTGGACTGGTACGGTACAGTCTTGCTTCTCCTCCTGGCCTGCTGCCATCTATCGCTGCCCAAAGTATTTTTTTTTAAAAAATTTCCTCAATTTTTCGGTTTACAAATAATAGAACCAAAATATTATTTTAAGAGCATTAAAGAAGTCTAAAACCTGGACCTAAATAGCAATATTCATTGACAAATTTGAAATCGTTTTTAAGAAAATGGCGGTGAACATTACTGTAAACGCGAAATATGAAGCTCTTTTTCAAAAGAATCTATTAAGTTCTCGACAAACTTCACTAAGTAATTTGAATAACTTCCACTCACAAATTCAATAATGTAGACAAATCCATTTAAATGTGCATATTAACGGCGTGAGAGATATTGAAAAAAATACATTTGTGTAATTTTTGGAGGAGGAAAAAAAACAAAAAAAACAAAACAAACAAACAAACAAACAAACAAACAACAACACCAAAATTAACTTTACGTCATATTACAAAGTATCATTACCACTAACCCTTGGAAACGCTGGAAGAAAAAAAAATGGAACCATTTAAGAGTTAATGGTGTTAGAGCGTTTCTCAAAATGCGGAATTTTGAGCTCATTTTAGCAGAGAACTGTAGAGTTTTCGACAACATTTATCACATTATTTAAAGTACATGTACTTATAAATACAATAATTGCCTCTAATGTAAATATTACCGACGTGAGACAAGTCAAAAAGAATTACATACCTGTAATTTTTGAAAAAACAACAAAAGAAAAAAGCAATATGGCGTTTGTCATAGGATATGGTGCACTTAGTACTATCCCTACCAAAAATGTACAGAAAAAAATTTGGAGCAGGTTTTGAGAAAATTTGTTTTTGTAATTTTTTATATTGAAAACATTGCTCGACTACTGCATGCAAACTAAAAATTTTCAAAAAAGTCTAGATGATCTTAACAAAAGAATTATATATGAGCAAGACATTTTAATTGAAGGAAACATCTTCAATTTTATAGTTGTAGGAAGACGCCGAAAAAATTCAAACTTTTGCAATTTTCGAAAATTCTAAGTTGACGGTGAAAATGCGATCTATGCCACCTATGTTAGTGTATTTTACTTTATTATTCTTACAACAACAACAAAAAAAAAAGAGACAGACAGAGAGAGAGAGAGAGACAGAGAGGAGAGAGAGACAGAGGAGAGAGAGAGAGAGAGAGGGAGAAGAAAAAATTGTAATTTGACGTAAGTCAAAAAAATAACATTTGTGTAATTGTTGAAAAAACAAGAGAATCCACGAAAATTAACTTTACGTCATATTAAACAGTGCAATTAGCACTATCCATTGGAGAAATTTTGAAGAAACAATTTGGAGCCTTTTTGAGAAAATGTTAGTGCGTTTCTGAAAATTCGGAATTTTGAGCTCATTTTTACAGAAAACTTGTTGAGTTCTCGAAAAAATTTATTTGACATTATTAATGAACATGTACTCATAAATATAAAAAGTGAAGAAATCGCCTTCTGAGACGTGAGAGACAAGTCAAAAAAATTTCATTTTAAACATTTTTTAATAAACAAAAGAATAGAGAAATATGGCATTTAGGTCATGGTATAGGGTTAAGTTTAGTATTAAACCTGTCAAAAATGGCAATTTTCTAAAATTCACAGGGTTCAACGAAAATGAGAATAGTGTCATTCTTTTAAGTGTTTCTTCTTCTATCCGTGGAAAAAGAAAAAATTAAGGGAAAAATTTGGGGCAGTTTTTGAGAATTTTTTTATTGCATAAATTTCAAGTGCAAATTAAGCTGAAACTACTCGATTTTTCAAAGAAATTGTACTTTACTTTTTTTAGAGCTGATTTTTTACAACTGTTTCAAGCAAAACTTTATATCTTCAATTTTGTAGTTTTACAATGTTAATATTTGCAATTTTTGAATAAAACTGAGTTCACCGAAAATGGGATATTTTGTACCATCCTTTATTACATAAGAGGAGAAAATTCAGAGAAATAATTTTGATCGGTTTTTGAGGGAAAAAAAGAAAAAGTGGCTTTATTTCATGCAAAATTACACAAAAACTACTCCTTCTCTAAAAATTGAACAGATTTGTATTTAAGGAACAGATTGCATTAATAAAAGAAAAGGCGATAGCCTTTTCTGTCATTAATGCATTGCTGATGAATATTGCTGATAAGCAATATTATAGTTTTAAGAAGACACCGGAAAAAAACCCAGAAATTTTGCAATTTTCGAAAAATCGGTGACTTTAATGAAAATGAGAAGGGCCCTTTCTCTTCAGTGTCTTTTATGCTATCCGACAACAAAAGTTTAATAAAAGAATTTGGTCTTTTTTTTTTTTTTTTTGGAAAATTTTGAAAATATTTCCGGAGCTTCATATAATTAATATATCAGTTTCAAATTCAAGGGGCTGCAGCATCAATCAAATTGATTGGGGGATAACAATTTTAAAGAAAATCCGTTGAACATTTAAGGTACTAGCATTGACCTGTCAGGCAGATGGACTGACAGACATTTTGCCGTCAATTAGTTTTTCAGTATCTAGGACCCACAAAACATGGGTTCTGACTGCACAATTTTCTATATGCTACATTAAATAGCATACACTTCCCACTTAGAGTCGTGGTAACTAAGGTTATTCTAGGCATTGTCGGATCCCCTGGGTTCCCTAGACTTCCCACGGGACCAAGAAGTTCATTTTTTGCATTTATTGCCAGCAATGCTAAATTGCTCCATCGTAATTTACAAATTGTGTGTAAATCTTAATAGAGCATCTGAGAGCAATTAACGAGATAGTCAGTAAATCTCCCCGAGACATGATCCCCAATGTCTTGAGGGCACTGACTGTTGATCGTGGCATAGCCCCAGAGGTTCCAACCACCACAGGCAGGATTCTGGCGTTGGGCACTCCATGAAGTTGGGCTGCCAGGGGAATGACTGGTTGGTACTTTACCACTTTTTCCTCCCCTGCTTTTAGAAGGTTAGACCCATCCTCGTGGCAGACCGAGGAAGTAATTTACTGTATATAAGAGAAAACTTTATCCACTCTTGTGGTACCAGGCTCTGGAAATAAAGAGGTTTTGTGCTGAAAATTCGCCCCCCCCGCCCCCAACAGGATTACAATACTTTCTCTGTATTGCATTAGCAGTAGTGAGAAGGTAAAATCTGAATTACTTTGCTGATGATAACAATAGGGAAATGTTTGGACTGCTATTTTCGAAGATGAAAGTACTTTTACTTTCTCGCTCTTACTTTGTAAGAAGTGAAAGTAATGTAATAGTAAATTTTCGAAGTAAATGACGTTTTCAAAATAATGGCATTGAATTAATAATGTTTTATAAAATTTTAATAAGAAATTAGATTGAATAAAATTAGAAATTTGAAAACGTTTGAGCATGGTAATGCATGGAGCCTGCCTAATATCAGAGGAAGAAAGTGTGTCTGGAAGAAAGGAAAAATTCATTGTCCAAGAGAACTGAGCATTCTCTGAAAGGAAAGTGGAAAAATTGCATTGAAGACACAGTATAAATTTGTACAAGGCAAAAGATTAGTTTACGTATTAAAATTCAAACAGAATTGTTATAAAAGTTATATATTTAGTAATCTCAAATTAGTAGGTAAAAATTTCACAGATTTGCGCACAAAAGATATGCATGTTGTTGTTTGTAATTAGAATGCAATTCTCCCACGAAACAATGGATTCTCCCCATTGCATAGTGCGTGATGAACTTGCAGAATTTGGTAATACATTGCACATGACACAAAATCGATAAAATGTAGTTATTCTGAATACAACAAATTCATTTGCTATTATTTAATGATTATTCATTTACTCACAGCAAATCAATCAATTATGAAGAGTTTATCTGCATTAATATTATTGTGGGGTACAAGCTGCATAACAAAGTCAATCAAACTGATCACTGTTACAAGAATTTTATTTAAATTCTCTGCAATTATACAAAAACTGATAAATACATACAAATACTTATCATTTAGGAAGCAAATTTTATGACTTAATATCTGTTTTTGCTTGTTTGATTTTTTCTTCAAGAAAATGATACAATAAAAAATCTATTTCAAACTGAAGTGCGTCAAGGACCTGCCTTAGATGCAAAAATTCACAGCAACTGGGAGAAATAATACCAGTACTACAAATACACTACATGAAACATAAATGTACATATCAGTGTCCGATGTAAATCAGCAGAGGTGTTGTAGCACAAAAAAACCACAATGGCATATTAAAAGATCCATTTTCTTTTCAATTGTCATTTTTAACTCCAAAAAAATAACTTCTTTTCAGTGGCTGAATTTATTACAGTAGGCTACAAATCAAAAGTCAATAAATGTGACACTTTACTACAGTGAATTAATTACTCAGCCAAAATTATAAAGATATTCAATTAACTTCATTTGAACAATGTTTTTTATGTTCTAACAATAACCTGCTTTATGTTTGTACAGAAGTTAATGACCATTACGTAGTTAATAACTAAAAAATATTTTAAAGACAATATTGGTGAAGTAATAGCCCAAGATCAACCATTTTCCCCAGTAACAAAATAATTTTTGGATCTAATTGAATTCCCATTAGATGAAAATATTCGCCTTTATTGTCTACATTTTTCTTAGGAAGAACACAAAATGCAGACTCAAGTTAAACAAGAATTTCAGAATTATTTCTTCTCTTTTTGTCACAGAAAGGTCTACCATTTTCAAATTTAACATTACAAGCAAAAGAATTTGAAAACACAAATGTTTCAGAAAGGAATTAAAATCTATTTTACAATTACTGAAATAGGAAAAAGAAGAAACTGTTACAAGAAGATTCATCTAATCATTTATGATAAGTTCAACGTGCCACTACACCTCTGCATTTACCAATAGCAGAAATTCAGATTAGGAAAATCTTAACAACATTACAAACAAAACTTACAATCAAACATTTGTAGGATTCACTTCAACACTTCAAAATAATTTGTAATTTACATACACTACCCAACAGTTAATATAGAGAAATTCCATAAACAATTGAAAACTACGCTCATGCACTGCAGCTGAGTAAAGTTTGATTAAACCAAATTGAATATACTGATACTGCTAATATTCATAAATTAACAAAAATGCAGCACATTTGTTACAGGATTCATTCTTGATCTTTCAGACTGCCATTTCATTGTTCTGAAAGTCAGAAGTTGAAAGAAAGCTGGTTTATCAAAACACTACTTCACATACTTCAGTATTTGGAATTTCCAGATATAAACTATTGGGTTTAAAATTGTGCAATGAGGTCCACAAGTTACAAAAAATCATTTCCTAGTTACAAATAGAACTTAAATTGTATTAGATTGTTTTTATTAAAAATTCACCCAATGTACATGTCAAATTTAACAAAATCAATAATTAAAAGCCATTGCCATTTCAGTTTAATAAAGATGATAAAAATGAACTTTAGTTTTGGACTTTGTATTTAGGATGTTCCAAAGCAAACCTGCACAATCACTTTTCAGATAACATGGCAACAAAATCGCAAATTAGATCATCAAGAGCATTAACCAGCAACTTTTGTGTTCTAAGCATGGCAAAGAATTTACATACAAACCTTTCATTTTCAAATACAACACCAATCAGGAGCATCATGGAAGTACATACGAACCATTTTGCCATAGTTTGTTCCATCCGTTTAACTTTTTTAACAAAAACAAAAAACTGGGGCGTCATTCCTCTTCAATTAAAATTATATTTCATGTGAATCAATTGCTTGTAAACACTTTTAACAGCAATTGTTAAAAATCACTTATCTTTGTTTTTCACATTAAGGGGCCCCTAGTTAGTTGACTCAATGACAGAACAGACCCAAACTTTAGGACGTTTTCATGAGATTCTTGTAAATATAGAATGATGAACCTGAGCACCAATTCAATTTGTAGAAAGCATGGATGAAATTAAGAAAGGTCTTTTTAGCCAGAGAAACATGCAAATTTTTGTTAAATCCTATTTTCAGAAGTTGATGACGAAAAGATCTAATATACATCCATGTTGAGGGTTTCTATAACTGATGTGTTCTGAAACTGGTTTCCCTAAACTTTACGCATAATTTATTTAATTCTGATCTGGCAGGTAACCTACCCTTTTCCAAAACAACTGACATTTTTGAAATTCTTTGTATAGTGTGCCCTTCTTTGTAAGGTGTAAGTGCAAATAAATACAACAAAGTTTAATATTTCAAATTCTATGTGCCACCATAGTGTCAATCGGTGCAACTTCAATGTTGTTAGTGTTGCCATGAAAGGAGAAAATTTTATCAAATCTAAGTTCTGGTAGTACCTTTATATTTAAAGGCAAGAGCTGCAGTAAGGATTAAAAATTACTTATATAATGACATTGATTGAATATTCAAACTATTTTATATTGCTCAACATTTAATAAAATTTTTTTTAATTTTCTAAAATATTGTTTAAAAAAAAAGATATTTAAAAATATTTTCACTCATTACATTCACTTATCATAAATTTGTTTCTCAGTGGAATATTCAAAATTATTTAAAATTAATTCTGATTGAAACTCCTATAAATGTGTATGCGCACTGTTTTAATACAAATATATACATGATCTCTGCTTAACTACCTTAGTGAAATTCATTCATTTCATCATGAAGATTTCTACTTTTGAGATATATTTGGATTACTGATTGAATTCAAGAGCAGTAATTAAATTAACATTCCAGAAATGAGAAACAGCAACAAAAATGTGCAATAATTTCTTACATTTTATGACATTAATAGAACTCTTCACAAAAATATCACAAGATGGTATAAAACTTTAGGACAACATGACTCAGATTATATGTTGAGGAGATCTATTCTCAAGGCAATGTGTCTAGTTTCCAACCATTAATGATAGATACAATTTTAAAGGATATTTGTAAAATGTGTACCAAGAGTGGAATGTCAAGTTCATTTCTCTAGAGCTGGGTACGGTAGTAATTACATAATGAGATTATTAAAACCTTACAAAAATAAGCATTTTCTAGAATTCCACAGTTGTTTATTACCTAAATTATTGAAAACCAGCATTAGACCTCAAACAAGATATTGCTGGAGAATTTTAATTTTCCCCAGTATAAGGATTATACTTTCATACGCACCAATCTAACATTTTCATAAATATTATCTTTGTATCAGAAAAATTATGTTTTTAGTATACAAAATATTTGTTTAATTTACACCAACTACATAACATTACTTTCTGTGAAAAAAAAATGGATTCCTTAGCAGAGAAACATTTCATGTTGTGATGTTCAATGAAACCAAAACCAAAGGATATTTTGTCTTTTCAGATTGAACAGGTACTTGCAAAGTCCATTATTTTGAGAAGGAAAGAAGTTGGCAACTATCATGCTCCTTTAAAAAATTTTAATACAAGGAAATTTTAGACTTCAAATGCAAGAATTTTCACATCTAAATAACCTAGAACAACAAAGAAAATATTCAGTGGGAGAATTGCTGTACACCTTTAAGAATTTTTTATACAACCCAAACAATACTTGCTTTTAAACAATCACAAACCTATTGTTAATTTAAAAATAAAAATTTTAGATAGAACATTATCAAAAACACTAAAGCAAATGCACATATGCTGAAAGACAAAAGTCAAAGTCATAATTGAAATTTTGCAAAACTTGGGACCAGATGCACAAATACAAATTACAAATACGAATTTTTTTCTTTAATCTTGAACAGATTTTAAAAAAAAGAAGCTATTTCTGATATTTCTGCTCCTGATTGTCATTAGAATCTTAAAACAGACACCTTCTGAACTGAGCCATAACATCTCTTCACATCCAATGATGATGAGAAACGGTAGAACTAAAATAAAAGCAGCCTCCTTTACAACATACAAGTACATGAATATGTATAGACTATATGAAAACTGATAGACAAGTATTCGATTTATATATATAAATTTAATAAAACATTAAGTAAATGCTACATACTTCTTTTTTACTTGAGCATAAAAACATTCTTTTAACATTAGCAAATAAACTAAAACCAATATGGCCATAATGCTCCTTTTAATGATAAAAGTATAATGATCTAGCAAAAGATTTGACTTTAAGACACCTAGGCAACAAGATATCTAAAAGATGTCAATGGAAAATGTTCTTTTATTTTACAATATGTCTGAGAAACTTCTGAAGTATTTATGAACACTTGAAAACGTTGCAATTGCAACCTAGTGTCTTATGACCATAAAAATATAAATGTTTTACTGAGTAGTCAACCATATGTAGCATTTTTATCACACTGAAATGACACTGAAAAATATTTTTATTCCTTTAAATTACAGGCAGTTTGAGTTTCCCTTGTACATCGGACAAGAACCACAGAAATAAACATATGACACTCCATCATAATACATCATTACAACTTGTGAAATACCTTTAATAAGCAAGCCAGTACACTTTTATCATTAAATGTGAATACACAGGACACACGTAACAAAAAATTCAAAATATCAAAACCAAACGTTTTCTCGGCTAGACGATCCTGTCTGACCCCATATGATAGTTTAAAAAAAAGATCAGCACAGAACACATAAACAAAACTGCTTGCTAGAAAATTAGGTGGTTTTGTGTGTAAGATAAAATAAAAGTTTCAATTTCATACAATCACACCCTCAGAAAGAGGTAAGTAGCTTTAACAACTGCAAAACTTTACATGAAATAGGAGTAGTAATAGTAGAAGAAGTAGTAGTAGTAGTAGTAGTCGTAGTGATAATAAAAATAAAAATAATAATAATAATAATAATAATAATAATAATAATAATAATAATAATAATAATAATAATAATGATAAAAATAAATGAAACGATCAGTATGAAAGTAAGGAATCAATTATTTATCATACAAACGAATAAAAACAAATTCAAATTTTGGGAGTAAATATTTTCTTCAAAGCCTTACTTACCAGATGTAAGTAAAACCAGGTATCAAACATTTTTTCACTTTCAAATACTAACATATTATAAAGCATACTCATTCCATTGCCAATTATATTGCAATAATTAATTCGCTTGCTTTTAACTGACAACTTTCTGATTGTTTTTATACCATTTGGAGTTCAGCCTCAAAAATCATCCACATGAACAATCAAAAGGTAAAATTTATTTTAATTGTATGAACTATAAAAGTAAAGTTAAATGTTTTCAAAAAGTCTGCTTTTTATTAATCGTTGATTTCATGAGTTTCCAAATTTTCCCTTTTCTTCCTTCAAAACAGTAAATTTTTTACACTCATCATGATTCCAATGAACTCTGTAATGACAATGGCAAGATAACACCACTTTCATTTCTTTTGAAGCCAGCTTCTAATTTGTCAATGAAACAAATGCCACATTTTTGTTGCATATTATTTGAATAAATCTTATTTTACTTCACATAATTAATTTTCATCAGAATTTCAAGCCACTTTAAAATGGTTTCAAATCTATTTAACTGCAACATGAAAAATCCACAAAATTTCAGGACAGACAAAATAACAAAAATATTTTCCTGTTAATTCGCTGCCTGACTATGCAAAGTATGTAACAATACATGAAATGCTTTAATACTTGTTTCAGAATATGGAAATCCCTATGCCATCTTTAAGATCGTTTGTGCATTTGTTTGTAAGCATTACCAAGGGAGCTGGAAGTAAAGAAAATTATTTGTTTTTTGATCACCAGTAATCTCCAAATGGCAACGATAGAAGTCAAGCATTAAGCCATAAACCTACATCATTAGACCATATTTCTAGTGTAGTAATTTTAATTTGCAGAAATTTGATTTTTATGAGAGAGGAAGTTTACAAGAATTCTAGTGAAGATTTATTGCAATGAAAACAACTGAATTTTTGTGCACATATGCGAAATATTTTGGATATAAACATCACTTTCAATCGTGTCACTTTAAAGAACAGTTATTTTAACGAGCCTCCCAAAATCTGCATAGCACAGAAGTGAAACTTCTTACACTTACAATAAATATACCACCATTCTTCACAATCTTTTTATGATGGTTCTGCTACAATCATTTGCAAACATACATTAACTATAAGAAAGAAATTTAATTCTTAACTTTTGATACAGCTGCCACATCTTGTTTAAATAACTAGTTTCCACTCTTATACTTTCAGTTCTGCTGACTTTTAACGTCCTTTTGAAAATATACCACTATTACCTTCTAACTGCAGGGTGAAATGTAAGTTACTGTTTGTACTTAAAAACAATAATGCAAATATAAAATTTATAACATAGTAGAATTTGACAAGTTTTAACTTTCAGTCAATATATATTTATCTTTACTATGCTTCTTTCCATTAATTTCCCCCTTAAATGCTATTTATTAATATACAAAGAAATGAAAGAAGTAAAAAAAGAAAAAAAAAAAGAACTTTCAGTCTTTAGCCTTTTTTAAAGCGGTATCACACAAAAAACACCATATATCACAAAATTTACCAAACACCTGTTCCATGCTAACCATGGAATTTCATTATTCACTCACACATTATTAAGTGAAACAAATTTCGTCACCGTAATTTTCTCTAAAAGCAACAGGGAACTTCAATTAATCTTTGCAAAATTAACTCAGCTTGGATTTGGATAGATAGACCTTAATTTCTCATTTCATTATGTAATATCAGATTTTAAAAGCGTTTTTGCCATCCAAAATTAATTAGCAATTTGTTGGCAACTAGTTAACATTAAAATAAATTCTTGAAGACTAGAATTATGGAACAGATCCTGTTTTGAAGATCTGTGAGCATCTCTCACAAAGCTGTGCTCTTTCAAACAAATCTAAAATAAAAAAGCAAAAAAGTTGAGACCCAAACAACACTCTGTTTTCCAGAAATTCCATGGATAACATTCATCTACAACTACTGTCAATACAAAGTCCACCCTGCCTCCGAGTAACATTTCAAGTGACAGGTTGAACTACACCAAGAACAATTTTCTAATTATTAAGATACTGTCATTACATACAAAATTACTCATATTTCAAAGAAACCTGTTCCTTGTAGCACTCTATAATTTACTACCATGAACATTCTGCTTTTATTAATGTAAGCAAGAAGTTCGAAACATTATCAACTCAGCTTACATAGCAGCCAGCTGCAAAGTTGATGTTTCCCAGTCTTCGTATTGACTTTGTAACTACGTAATAGTTTATTGATAATTAGAAAATAATATAATAAAAGAAGAAAGAAAAAAAAAGAAAGAAAGAAAGAAAGAAAAAACAACAATTTCCTCAACTGCACACAAAGAGATCTCAGATAATACTTCATGGAGAAGCAAAATGTTGTTGTGCAGCAAAACATTTTAAGTGGAGGAACATAATCATAATAATAATAACAACAATAATTATTATTAGTATTATAAAAAACAAAAAGGAAAAACCAATTCCTTCAACCTAACCTTCACACTGGGATTAAATGACAAGGTCTTACAGAATATTTTAGGCCTGTTTGAAGACTAAAACATGTGTCTATATAGCTAAGATTAAAATGCAAAATGCACTGGAAGATGTATGGCAAAAACTTAACAATCATTTTTTGATCCATTCAGAGGTATATAGAATGCACTTCAATCCGAGAGGAGAAAGTAGAGAGAAATTGAGACCTAGCAAAAAAGGTGCATTTCTCAACAACCTATTGCTTTGCCCTAGCCTTCTAGTGAGGAAGATTGAATAAGAAGTAAAAAAGACTGACAAAAGAATGCCAACAGATACAGGCACTATAGATATGTGAGCAAAAGACTACAATCCATCCACTTCTACATATAAATACAAACGGTGCATGCCAGAACAACTTTGCCATTAATTTAGTTCACAATTATTGTACAGGAAGGCTTTCTTACCAAATGTGTCACACAAAAAGCAAAAATATAAAAAAATGGAGGAAAAAGAAAAAAGAAGATAAAAAGAGAAAGAAGGAAGAAAGAAAAAAAAAGTGTGAGAGCATGTGTGTGTTTGGATGTAGGGTGGGGTAGGGTAGCAGTGGAGGCATTTAGGACAGAGGAGTGCTTTCAACAAGCAATACACTGAACTTTCTCTCTTCTGCCAATTTTTTAAACAAATTTCTTAGTTACAATTGTGTGCCTCTGACACAATCATAAAATAGCCCTTCTGTATAAATGCGTCTACAGCATCGGCATCTAACTGTGCTGTGGATGAGATATTAAAGACAGAACACAAACTGCTCCATCACCACTTATCATCATATACTTCCCCAACATTAAAAATAAAAATAAACATTTGATCTGATTTATTATAGTCTTTTGGAGAGGATGAAGACATGAAAAGTATGAATGTATAACAAGTTGTTCGTCTTACATATTCAATGAGAAACAACGAATGGTAACTTTTTCAACATAATGAATCATATGCATATTCTTGAATCTCTGATGTACCAGCATCAAAAAATTAATTAATAGAATTGCTTTTCTGAAAAACAAATATTTTCTCTCACAAACAACAAAGGTTCTGCAGGATATGAACTACACTGTACCTTTATCGAAACAGTCTCATGCTAATGCCCCACACATGTGGGCAAACAAAGTTTGTTCAATGATTGTTCTCAGCTGACCAGGAAACACACTGTTTGTAGGCAGGTTTGCCAATTTCTGACATCTTATTTGTGGCCTGCTTCATGGTAGAAATGCCTCTGTAGGAAATGTTATTTCAACTCTTAAGAAGGCCATTAGGTGGCCAAAAAGTTGGGGAAACCAACCTATGATATAGCATTGCCAGCACATCCAAAATCAATCAATTCACTCCAGTCACAGAAGCCTACTACTTCAAGTTTGTAAATCGCAAATAAAATAAATCGAGATTCTTGCCCTCCGATTCCCAGAAAGAAAGGGGGACTTTGTACTGGTACGGAGCAGAGTATGCACAAAATAGCTCATCCTATAACTGGCCTGCCAGTTACTCAACAGTCTGTCTCCAGAAAGTGGCAGTCTTATGCAGATAAAGAGTGTCAAACAGAATAATCTTTGATATCCGTTGTTACAAGTTAGCACCTACTCATAGAGGGCCATAGTCATAAAAATTTAGAAGGACTCAAATAAATCATAACAGTACTTTTCAAGTACTCTAAAAAGTTGAAAATGCAACAAACAAGAAAAAGGGATAGAGATTTAGCTCTGTCTCACTCAAAGCATAAATACACTTAATGCACATAACATGTGTTTTGATTAAATGGCACCCAAAACTTCTTGTCCTGAAAGTAGTGCAAATCATCAAGTCCTGGAATACCGTTGCAAATGCATAGAACATAAGACTTCAATCGCATCAGAAATTTTCGCGAAAAAAAAAAAAAAAAAGAAAAGAAAAGAAAAGAAAAAGGCCAGCAAAATATATAAATCACTCATTCTTGAGTTATCTATGCGCTCAATATACGCTAAGGAAGAAAAACCTCAACAAAACATGTTGCCTCTTTCCACTAACTCGAGGTAAAATCTTGCACATGAACTAGAATACATTTAAAAAATAATTATTTTAAAAGCATAGGAAAAGGTTCAGCCATAAAGGCAATGAACGTAAGTGGATCTAGTCTTTTACAGACGTCCTAATTCATGCTGACCCATGATGGAGCGTCTTAAAATCGTCAATAAAACTACTTATTTTTTCAGCCTCCACAAAATGGTTGAAATCATGAGGGGACTGAGAAAATTCATGAAGACAAGACTTGAGCGGAGAGGCAGAATAGCAAGGTAATTCATACCTCATTGAATCCACCCAAAGCATGTTCAGTCATACTTAAACAGAGTGATTCCAAGCGAGAGTTGATCTCTGGATCATTAGCTCCGCTTGCGTCTGTGGAGGGGGTCCGTGAACTTGTGGACGTTGAGGTGCTGGGACTTGGGGATGAACTGAACCCCAAGCCACAGAAATGGCTGGGTTTCAGAGGTGCTGAACGTGTTCGCTGAAGGGTTGAATGGCTGTCCATCGGCTGCAACATCATCAAAATGGTTCTTAACAATGACTATGATTAGGACATTCAGAGAATCTCCAAATTACCAAATTATATAGGAAAGGGAATATACAGCATTCTCTTTACAAAGTCTACCTATCTTTGCATTAAGTGTTAATACATGAAATTCTTTGTATATATAAGATTTTTTAAAACTTTTTGGGTTGGAGATCTTTCTGTAAAAATGATTTAAAAACCATTAACACCTCCCAGAAATTAAGCTTGCTTACTCAACCTGATAAACTTGGACAGTATTCAATTGATATTTTTCCTACCAAAATTTAGTTCCATTCACTTCTTAATAAACAACTGAAAATAAAAGTAGTATGAGATTTTGCAACTTTTAATATTACTGAAACCTGCACCAGTTAAAATTAGAGCAAAAACAAAACTATTCCCCCCCCCCCAACATTTATAAAATAAAAATACAAATTGAAATTGGTGTAGAAATTAAAATTCCTTCGTTAAAAAATAAAAATGAAATGAAAAAAGATCATACTGAAAATTAATTAAAAATCAAGAAGTTTACAAACACGCTAGTTTTCTAATTGTCTTAATCATCGACACTTTTCCAGAAGAAATTATTTATGATGAAATCTTAGACCAGTATTATCAACGAGACCAAAATTATAATGTTGGTAACGAAGAAAGTGATGTACAGGATGTTATAAGTGGCAATCTGCAACCTCAACATTCTAATAATGAGCAAACTCAACAGACCACACAAAATCTTAACATGCAAATGGGAGAAAACAGAACTCTGTCGATAACATGTACAAGGTCAGGGAGAGTAGAGCCAACATATTTGAAAGACTTTTTGTAAACAAGAATATTGTGTAAACGTTTTTATTGAAAGCTTTGAAAAGGGAGATGTTATGTGTATTGTGAACACTCCCTAAACCAGCCTTTTTATTTGGCACCACTGTTACTTGTAACTGGGGCTACTCCTCGTATGTGCCAGTGCAGTTCAGATTATACAGTGGTTGCTGTAGCGTCTTCTTTGTATAATAAAGTTACATTAATATAAGTTTATCGTTCTTATTCATCAAACAATAACATAACAACAAGAATATTGTTTGTAATTCCATCTCCAACTCAAATTTACAACTATTCTATTGCAAATAACTGTCAATTGGACCTGTATGGATGATGTGTGTCAATTGGAAATGTACACTTACTCAATTTACGGAAGAAAAAAAAAATTTTGTTGAATGGTTATATTGGCTTAGGAAATACATTGATATACAATTTTTTATATTGTACGTAGATCAATTGTGAAGTTTGATGGTTGAATGCTGGAAAATACAAGTAAATAAGAAGTGTCCAGACGACTAAGTCTTCTAAACAAGTCTGGAAGATTTTTAATAAGAAGCGAATGTTCATAGCCAAGTAAATAAATGCATATGCTTATCTCACCTCTGGCAGAGGGTCCTGCAGTGATGGCCTCTTCGCCAAAAACTGACCTGTCTGACCAGCGCCAGCACCCAGTACGGTCAGGCTGTTCCTGTGCTGAGAGCCGATTGGTGGTTGCGAGCCCGAAGGCCCACCAGTGGGTGATGGAGGAAAAAGGCCCCCGCCAGAGAAGGCAGGCAGCGGGGATGCAGTCTTGTTGAGAAGTGCACGAGATGCGCATGACGATGACCCTGGCAAGGGAGGTGGCGGAGGTGGGAAACGATTCATCGCCGAGGGGGATTGCTGAGAAGGCTGTGGTTGCTGCGGTCGGTGGAGAGGGAGATGGTGAGGGAAACCATTGTGATGATGGTGATGTGGGTGATGAGGCAGCGATGGGCTTCCAAACTGGCTGTGACTATGCCACCTAGAAAAATACAGTACTTTGTTTTCATTTTTTAATGGACTCTGGAAACAAATCAAGGCAGTGCAAAAAGAGGGAGTTAAGTTATAAAAGCAAGTCTCTAAAGAAGCAGATATAAAAGCTTGAGGTCTAGTAAAGCAGAGAATTAAAAACGTTAAATTTATTACACTTTAACAGAATATTTGTCATATATATTGTGTGCTGTTTATAACTCCTTAAGCACCATGAGAGTCAGAGAGAGAGAGAGTCAGAGAGAGAGAGAGAGTCAGAGAGAGAGAGAGAGTCAGAGAGAGAGAGAGAGTCAGAGAGAGAGAGAGAGAGAATCAGAGAGAGAGAGAGAGAATCAGAGAGAGAGAGAATCAGAGAGAGAGAGAGAGAGAATCAGAGAGAGAGAGAGAATCAGAGAGAGAGAGAGAGAGAATCAGAGAGAGAAGAGAGAGAATCAGAGAGAGAGAGAGAGTCAGAGAGAGAGAGAGAGAAGTCAGAGAGAGAGAGAATCAGAGAGAGAGAGAGAATCAGAGAGAGAGAGAGAATCAGAGAGAGAGAGAAGAGAGAGAGAAACAGAGAGAGAGAATCAGAGAGAGAGAGAATCAGAGAGAGAGAGAATCAGAGAGAGAGAGAATCAGAGAGAGAGAGAGAAAGAGAGAGAGAATCAGAGAGAGAGAGAATCAGAGAGAGAGAGAATCAGAGAGAGAGAGAATCAGAGAGAGAGAGAATCAGAGAGAGAGAGAATCAGGAGAGAGAGAATCAGAGAGAGAAATCAGAGAGAGAGAGAGAATCAGAGAGAGAGAGAATCAGAGAGGTCAGAGAGAATCAGAGAGAGAGAATCAGAGAGAGAGAGAGAGAGAGAGAGAGAGAGAGAGAGAAGAGAATTTAGTCATCACAGAAATCACCTAATTCTCATTACCTTTACTCTACCAAAATATTCCATTTTATGGTAATTATGATCATGGCAATTTTGAATCCAATATAATTAACCACAATACATTTTTCTGAATAAATAAATAAAAAAAAAAAAGCTTCATTTTCAGGCAATTACTTGCAATATTCTTTGTACAAGGAAGTACATATTTTGAGATGGAATCGTAAGTTCTAGTGGGCCATTGTGATATGGGAACACATGCTGGGATTGACAGAAGTACTGACTTACAAGCCCATCAGTAGTGACCGGATTTTTATGTAATTACATATTTTTTGTCTTTCCAATTACCTGTCTCAAAATTGTATACTTGGCGAATCGCCGCCATTCTAACACAATATCCAATTTTCTTGTTACATATTTAGTACTGTATTACATATTTTGCTATTTTATCAATTTTTTTTTTATTCTATCCACTTTCTTCAATTTTATTACATTTTTTGTATAAAAAGAAATTATATATATATATATATATATATATATATATATATATATATATATATATATATATATATATATATATATATATATATATATATAAAAAAAATTCTTTTCCTACTCTATTACAATGTGCTGTCTACTTTAAGTACATGAATATGCGATTGGATGTTCTCATAGTCTGGCACACCACCTACAGTTTTCTCCGTGGTGGGAAGTGTGCGTCACCGACTGACATCATTTTCACCTTTATGTGTGAAAAAGTTTCACTGATAGCACGCTTCATCATCTTTAACCCTAATTTTAGAGAAAATTTAGTGATTGCCGACATTTAACATTTCAATGAGGATTCTGCAGCAGTTGCACTTGACGAGCAATGTGTGGTGGGGCCCCAATCTTGCATGAAAACTGAGAGTTCAATGAGTCTCTCTCCTGTAGAGTGTGCTATTGCAACATACTTTGACATGCTGGCAAAGATTTTCGCAATAACCCTGGCTAGTCGCACAGCTTGTTTTTGGTCCTTGAGCGCCACCCTCTACAAAAAAGGACCAATGATGAACATCGCCGTGAAGCCACACCATATGGTTATACGTTCACCATGCAGAAGAACTTCATACACAATGCCTGACGGTGAATATCTCCACACTCTGCAATTCTGTGTGTTCACCTCATCCATCAGAGAAAAATGTGCCTTATCTGTCCATAGGATGGTCCAAGGCCAGACCTTGTCAACTTCAATCCTTTCAAGAAAGTAGAGTGCAAAGTCAACATGTTGTTATGCTTCTGGATTTGCCTCCAATTGCAGCTGGATGTCAGCTGATGATTCCTCAATTGCAGCTGTGCAATGCAGCCCTGTCAGCTGGATAATTCTGCGATTGCCAGAGCATCAGCAATTTTCAACTACCTGTGATTCCACTGGTCGTCAGCCTCTGCCTTGGAACAACACCCAGTTCCCCAGTTGATTCAAACTTCATTATGTTCCGCATAACAGTTGGAGAAAGAGGACCCTCCAGTAATCCTTTCAGCCAGTGATATTCTCGAAGAGTAGTTGCAGCATTATTATTGTTTTCATAAGAGTGTTTCACCAATAATACTAGGCTCTGTTTGACAACACCTATGTTGACTTATCACCAAGTGCACGGTGACTGGCCCAGTGTGTGCAACTATTCAGCACTATGACTGATCATGGCACTGGTGGCCATATTTGGAACTGGCTGGTGGCACTGTGTTGCCTAGAAATCATGCACTCCATACTTTGGACAATAATACCAGCAAGTTTGGTACTCTTACTACAATTCATTTCCTTGTTTTAACATGCTCTAAAGGGAAAGTTTTATTATAACCACCCTGTGTTATCAGCTACGCTGCTATTACCATACAAGTAAAGAAACGGGAAAAAACAACAACAACAACAACAACAACAACAACAACAACCACCAAGATTAAAGAAGTGAAAATCACAGATTTAATGTCTTTACAGAAACAGTATGTTTAACTGCTGGAGACTATGGGATTCCTTTCAAAATTTTGAATGGGGCCATGCACCCCCCTCCCCCTTGCATGCAATTTATCAGGCTACTTCTTGAAGAAGGTTTATACAAGACACTCAAGCTCACCACTTCACACATGTTACTCCCTGGACAATGACCTACCTGTGCCTACTATGTCGCTGATCTCCCCCGCGATGACCCATTCCCGGTCCAGTGCACGATGGTCCTAAACTCGCAGCCATCACTGCTGTCAGAGGACTCCACACATCCTGCACTTGCAGCTTCCATGTGGTGAGACGGCGCTTCTGCTGTGCTGTAAAGGCCTCGTGCTGCAGCGCTCGTTCCAGCAAGCGCATGAAAAGGCGCGCAGCCTCTTCCTCAGCACGATTTGACACCAACAACTGTGTACACACTGCAAAACAAATAGTGCCTACATCAACACTTTGTCTTGTTTAAAATTAACGAAGTTGGAACCCTCAAATTCTAAAAAGAGAGTTCTAACAACTAAATTAATTTTCTTCCCTCATCTGAACCCTGCAAATTAATAATTTTTTGAAGTTCCAAATGCTTCTTTACTTAATCAGTTAATGTATTTATTTATTTAATCAAACAATTACTGTATTTATTTATTTAAGACAATGAACTTGTATTTTTTTAATACATTGTTGTGTGAGGGTGCAAGAGAGAATAGATGGGTGGGTGAGCGAATGAGTAAGTGAGCGAATCAAGTACCGAATAGGCGAGCGAGCGAGTCCAGTACCGTATAGGTAAATAAGTGAGTTCAGAGCCGAATAGGCAAATGAGCGAGTCGTGCACTGATCTGAAACTGTGAAAAAGCAAGTCTCCGTATCAGTGGGCGAGTCACCAAATGAACGAGTGAGTTAACCGAGTGAGACAGTGAGAAAGTGAGAAGGCGTATTTAGCAATTTAGGCAAGTCGACTACTTCGGTCATTGGTGGCATAAGTGTACTGCACATAAAAACCTGGGCAGCTGTCCGTTTCCCTTCTGCTTATTTCGCACTGACCTTCAAGTCGCCTTTGCAAGGAATTTCCCCCTTTATGGGGTATGGTTCCAAAACAAATTCAGATCTAAGCTCCTAATTGGCCACCTGAAGTGTGGTAGTGTGCAGCATATAAACAAGTGTATGGAAAAGGATGACGAAGCAAAGTTTGTGTAGAGATCATGGTCTATGCACAATTCAGAATTTGCATGATTTGGGAAAACAATGGAATAGTGTGATTGGAACTGGCCAACTCCTAGAATTTTCCCCCAGAGACTGGCTGAATTCAACCTAGTTTTATTGTTTGTTTCGAAATTCCCACTATGGGGATTCAAAAATCCATCTCGAAAGGCAGTTATTTCATACTCATTTTTTCTAAATACAATTCTTTTCTCCGCAACTCACCTTTCCCCATGACCCTTGTGAACTGGGCAGGAATGTCTCCATCCTCTGTCAAGCCTTCCATGGTCTCTGCTGCCTCAGTCTCTCGTCTAGGGGATCCCCCTTCCCCTTCTAGCTGCTGCATCTCGCATTGCTCTTGCATCACCTGGTTCAAACATACACAAACAAAAGCAAGAAATTAGATACTTTTGGTATCATGCCTCGGTAGCAAAGGACGCATAACGTAGGTTGTGAAATTTATCATCATCATCTTTTTTTTCTTACTTTGTAGATAACATAGATATTATGTAGACTTAAAAGCATGCTTGGGTATGTGTGTTTCTGGATGCATCAACTGTTTTGATCATTAGTTCCATAAGTGAAGTGCATGTTACATTAACAAGTAGTTTTCTCCATCCCTGCTAGAACAGTCCCTCTGACTCCAACCTACACGTTGGGATGGCATCAACTGAGTTGGTATCTACTTCTGAAGATTGTATATGTGTCAAAGAGATTTGGAAAATGATTATTCATCTCTCGCAACATATTCTACACAAGAATCCAGTATATATGGAAGGTGAAAAGGCTCTGAAAGAGAAAACCTAAATGCGAACTGACAGACGGCGCAGCCTAGTCAACATGCACACTGTGTAATGAAATCTCACCAATCATTTATGGTAATTATCACATCACATTGCCTTTCACTTGATGCAAAGCCATTTGTTCGAGATTCTCTCTCTACTGGCCCATTCAAAAATATCAATCTGAATTGCCTGGCAAATTTACAAAGTATGCCAAGAATACATCTGCAAATGTAATTACATGTATATATACACTTGATATTTTTCTAGTCTTCCCAGCTTATTGTTTCACCAATGTTTATGAGTTTTGTAACACAGAATTACACTACAAAAAACACGAATCCTGAAGGACTATGCTTAATATGTGAATATTTCCCATTTCTTTAATGAGATATTTAGGAAAAAAGTTTTTTTTATAGAGAACAATTATTTCAATTTAAAATTCATTTTGTAAAGTAACTTGTCCATTCAAAGGAAGTGAGTAGTGAAATGGTAGAAATATTAAATCTACAGATGCCAAATGAATTCTTTTGGAGTGAGGGCGGATTTTGATGACCTAAAACATTACCAAAAATGATCAATAAAATGCACTTAAAATGTCATAAAATCTCCCTAGAAGCAAAGAAAAATGATGTACAAAATGTGATCAAAAACAGTTCAGCTGTTGAATACAAAAATTACAACTGGAATCTAGGCTGCTTCTATTGAAGTGATACAGCTCATGGTAGAACTGTTTGCAAACTTTTGTTTTGGACTGTTCTTTACCGGGAAATCTGTCTCTAGTTATCCTGAAATTGACTGAATTGACAATGGCAACCTTAGATTACATACTTCCCAACAGCAGACATTACAGTTTCTGAGTGAAGAAACAGAATAAGCTACTCAGGAATTCTGTGGAGAACATTTTTTGCATCCCATAAATATTATTTTTTTAAGCAAGTGCCATTAAAATGATATTAAAAGCTGATGAAATCAGAGAAAGCCATTTAAAAAGGGCAGAAAAAGGTAAAAAAATTACTTATTACTTGAAATCAAAGAAAAATGCAAAAACATGACACAAAAATGGAGTCATTTCCTTTTGTCATATCATAAAATTAATTTCTATACTAACAAGTATTTTAAAGTGAAAAGAAAAAATGACATTTCATTAAAACCCACCTCCTACTATTGACCATGTCAAGGAATATGAATCTATTATTAGGAAACTGGATGATGAAAAATACAGAAACGAACTACAAAAATTACCCTGAAATTGGGTAACCCTTTGTATATTATACAAAAGAAATTAAAAAAAGACTAGCAAAATGTCTTTGCTCACCTGTAGAGCCTTGTCAGTCTCATCTCTCTCCTGGCATGCAGTGGTAGCATCTACAGCTGCTGCTACTGCCTCCTCTTGCGACGTTTCACATGGACTAGTGGCAGCAGTCACAGTCAGCGTTACTGTCGGGGTGATGGTGGCACTGGCAGCAGCAGGGGACGGGGAAGTGGATGTTCCTCCGGCAGGCAGAGGGGATGGGGAACTTGATCCAGGGGACAGGGGTAGCGCCGGCGACAAGGTCGGCACAAGCAATGCCTGCGCTGATCCGGCATCTCTTGCTTTGATAGGGGAGAGCAAGATGTTTTTGAGTTCTTCCAGTGCTGCGCACAGATTAGTACCCTCTGATACGTCCTGGAAAATAAGAGTTAACTAAAATAATATTTAATGGTCATTTTTAGCTTCTGCAAAAACAATCTCATCCACTAACCAAAAGAGGTCTTATAAAAGATGTAAACTAAGAAACTTGCTATTAAGGGGCAGGTAAGAATCAAAGAGGGGTGATCTACTAACAGGGATACAAAATAAGAGTTTACACACCCTTATATACACTATAAGGGTTTCAATCTCCTTTACAAGAAACATCTGGCATTGAGAGGGATGGTTGTTCAGAGAGGTTTCATTGCACATTGTAACTCTCAACTGATCTTCATTTATTTAAGAAAGTCCGTTTTAAAATGGTTCTTAGCTCTGGCCTCCTGAATTTATGAGAGTATTGTAAGGATTTTGAGTGTGGTGTGTGGCGTGCATGTGCATGCATGCACATGGGGGTGGTAAAAGAAAGCAGTTGTCACATTGGCTATTGGAAAACTTGAATTTTCCTTGAAGATTTGAAAGGATAAAGTCAAGAAAGGAGTCGGCTATGTCAGAGAAAAATGCTCACCTTCTCCAACTGACACAAAGTGTGATAACGCTCCTTCAGCTTTCGAATGCTTAAGATTATTTTGTGGCGAGCACCCTTTGTAACACCTTGAGCTGCAAGTTTCTCGTCAGTCAATGACAGCATCTCATCATATGACAGCTGCGCAAATAGCGATACATATTTGTGGAGCCTCAAGGACTTTAACCATGACGGCACATCTACAAAACAATACAAAATACCGTACTGTATTAGTCTCCATGGCTACCAAATTAAAATTCAATTTAAGTAAAAATGAGAAGAAATAATCACAAAACATGTTAATTTACACTGTACAATATAGATAAACATGCAAACATTTTCAAATGTATGTTTTTCTTTAAATTATACTTCAATACCATTTATTATTTGAAATGAAATTAGTTTTACAAACAGCATTGCAATTTATAAGGTTACAGTGCACACACGATTGTACCCATGCATCCACTCACCCACCCATAGTAGTAATTTTGTTGTATTTGACTGAACTACGTAGATGGCCACATGGATAATTTGAAAAGGAACATCACTCTTTTTCTGACTAAAGCTTGTACATTTCACCCACATCACATTAAGAAACATCGCTCGGTCCCTCCTATCCAGGTGCAGCCTCTGATGATAGTTTTGTCAAGATAAATAAATTTTTGGTTTACATGACCAGTTATTTCTCAGTTTTTTTCTTTCTGTAAAATTTTCAAAGTTTTGGCCTGTTTTTTCTCTTCTTTAGAAATCTGTTGCCGTGACTGGGATCACTCACCCTTCATGCCAGTGGCATCGCCCACAAACCCCTGCCTTAGCTCATCCAAATGAGACTCTGAGCCACTGCCAGATGAGGCCAAGGAACTCTGGGGAGACAGAGGAGGAGCATGCTCTGACGAGAGGGAAAAGCTGCGTGGTTTCTGACGACCCGACAGATCATCCTGGAAAGAAAATCAACATTTAAGTCACTTTTAAAGATGAAATATAACCATAAACATATAACAGAGGGGTGGCCTATGGCGTGGCGGTCAGACTGCCCAGGTTTTCTGGAAGTACTCTCATTTCCCTTGCCTATAAGCATTCCACCAGCTTGCTGCATCAACCGTTCCTTACCCTGTCCTAAAATTGATATTTCCCCACAGATCTGGTTGATGTCCCGCTCCTTCAATTTGAAATTGATATGTTGATTTCGGGAGGTACTTTCCATGAAGCCTTAATATTTTCCAAATTTTTTCAAAAATAGCTACAATTTTTTTTCACTCAGAACAAAAAACACAATATTAAAGACAAGCACAATATAAAAGATAAGTGATTTTTTTCTTAAATGTTGGATCATTGAATAAGGTTACCTACAATTTTTTAAAAATTCGGAGTGGTTTCTGTGTAATTTTGTCTTGAATTAAAGGCAATTTTTGAAACAAACAGAGCTCCAAATTATTTCTTACGTTTTTCTTGAATACAGCAAACTGCAGCTACAAAAACTACCTCCGTAATTTCAAAATTGCAAACTACAATATTGATGGAGTGTTTTACCCAATGAAAGTTTTTCTTCAAAATTAGACCTTTAAATAAAGAAAAGTGCATTTTTGAAAATGTCAGTATTTTTGCATAATTTTTTCTATTTTTTGAAACTGCAATTTCCTATCCTTCTTTTGCTAGAATCTTTCAAGAGTGCATTTAATATAACCATCACAATATGACCATGGTATCGCTGCAACATGGCAGTTTGACATTCTCAGAATAACTTCTCATTGTTGGGCAGTTTCACAGGGTGTATGAAATGCAGCTTTGGATTAATGAATTTCTGATGATGTATTAAAATTTAAAAGAAATAAGCTTTTGTGCCTAGGCGCTGCGATTGGTAAGGAGTTTTACAAGTAATAGTTTGATGTGTTAATATGGACAGAACTTGTGGTTTTATAATTTTATGTAGCCATTATGAATGCAAGAAAGTACATGCTGTTGTAGCACCACAAGTTTATGTAGCCGAAGACTAACACTGTGACCACTGCTGACAAATGTATCAAAATTTATGATTTGCATGTGCAAACATACTTATGGGTGGATCTAATTGCTTCACATTAGTTATTTGCTCAGATATATGGATTAATTATTAAATCTTTCTACTGAAAAACAGTAGAAAGAACTATGAAAGAAAATGAAGAGTAGTATTTGTCCTTTTCCAATTAGCAAGCTGTGCTGATACAGACTCCTCCACATTTACTGTTACTTTGGTTTTCAAACTGAAACTGTCTTACCTGTGAGCTCCACAAGTCTGATGACTGATTGATGCTTACTGGTGGAGTCAGACTATTACTACGTCGCACACGTGGATGAGATCCATTGGCATAATTTCCACATGAGCCTGTGAGAAAGGTTTTCGCAATTAATATTTCTACTGGAGTTGCAAATGAGTTAACACAAAGATTTCCCAACAGTCTTTACAGAGTAGCTAATTAACCTGCAGTAGTAGTATGTGAACTTGCACTTTATATAAATATATTTTTCACTATTCTTTTAATACTTTTGACAAAACAAATCATGCAATTTTATTACTTTCCTGTAAACAATTGTTTCAAAAATAAGAAATAAATAGTGGTTTGTAGTAGCAAAAATGCCGCTCACCAAAACCACCCAAAATGGTTTTCCAAAAAGTAGCAAGGTCACTGCTCAAGAACAACACATAAAATACTTTTGTCTAACACAATTAATTAAATATTTTAATGAAAACAATCTTCACGAGTTCTGCAAGTACATTGTATTGTGAATGCAGGTACATGATGCAACACTTCTTCACACACCAAAAATATAAAAAAAGATGCTATTCCAAAATGCAACACACGAATAAGCCAATTAATATTTATGGCAAGTGGCCTCTTCCTTGGAGACTTGCTACCACACAACCTCAGCTGGTTTTTAAGCAGAAATGCATTGAGAATGTTAATTCAGATGGTACATTCAGTATGAAAATGGGCTGGGACAACCAAAGCATTGTTTGTCAGTGACTGGCATCCATCCCTTCTTAAAGGCATCTATCCACTCACAGTGTCTTTTCCCTAAAGCAGCTAGCGTCACCCTTTTCATAATCCTCCTATAAATTTCTCAAGTTTTGACACCCTCTTACTAAAAAAATTGTATTAATGAATATTACTCATCTATGGTGCTCATAGCTACATGCATTACCATTCTGTTTCAACTGCCCTTCACACTGCGTAGGTCATGCCTATTGGCGTGTCATCATTTTCCTAGATAATATCTTTTTCTTTCACAAGTGTTTCAAATGCTTGAACTGTCCAGTTTGTGTAATATTTCGAATCATCTACATCAATAACAAAAGAAGATTTTAGCAAGTTTCACTTGTATGCTCCATGATTTTCCTAAAGTATTTTCAATCTAGTCCAGGTTTCAAAGAATCAGTTAAATTTAATCCTGATTTCAGTGGTCTCTTACCAGTTGATTGTGTGTCTTCTGAAGAACAGATTATCAAGCTATTAAAGAAACCCCTCATACATGAGCACTAAATTCAAATCTGCCCTACCTTGTGAACTTATCAATGGTGCCGAGCTGCAATTTTGCACTAGGAAGTGGCCATTGAGCTGCCCGGCAGAGCAGTCACTGGCGCCAGTCGGGTGTGGACCATGACATGCCAGCTGCGGTCCAAAATGCAGGGCCGACACGGAGCCCCAGCTACTAGTGCTACTGCTCCCTCCACAGCCGCTGCTACTGCTGCAACCGCTTTGACCACCAGGCCCGTTCGGCAGACCCCCACTGCCCCCGCCACTGTGTTGAGAGAGTTGCTGCTGCTGCTGCTGCTGCTGCGAGTCCGAGCAGGGGAAGTGAAGCAACCGGCTGCCTGCTGCCATCCTGTCTTCGAGGTGACGCAGCCACTGAGTCAAAGATCTGTAAAAGACAAACACAAAAGTGAACTCAAAAGGTTTCATTGCTCTGGGAAACACTGGTTACATTCCAATCCTTTATAAGAAAGAGGACTCCAATAACATAAAGCAAACTCACATGTGAAATATTCTGCTTTGACACGTACATTTATTAAAATGTACCAAATATGTAGCAATAAGTAAAAGATGTAAAAAGATGTAATTAAATCAAATATACACAATAAAAATGTTTCTAATTCAAAAAGTCTTGTTAACTCCAAAAGATATTATTGAATGCAGGTTTCTTGTTCCCAAACAATTATTTACAAGAAAATTCATTCTCTAGAAATGGTGATGGCTGTCTGTCCCCTTTCCTTTACCTGCGGTCGTCGTTGCTGATGGCAGGGTGGATGAGGCTGTACGACAGCAGCTGCCGAGCCTCCTCTATGTGAGCACCAGTCTCCACAGAGTGACTCAGCACCTACACCAGACAGACAGATAGGCACAGATTAAATGCACCATTCACATATAACACTTCAGCGGGGCACCAGGACAAAAATAAATATTTAAATTGTGTAATCTTAATGATCTTTGATAATTTCTGATTTATTTACATTTACTTATATAATAGAGACCTTTGAACTCTTGCAAGAGAAATTTCCTTTTATGTTATTTCAAGAAATGCATTCTTGTGCTCATAAATTAAAGTCAATAAGTGTAGGAGGATTTTACCCGTAATAATCATTATGAGTAATTCATAATAGGATGCATGACTGTAGTAATAATTTCACAGATAATTGATACAGAAATTTTTGGATTAGAATACAAATATGGTAAAGAGGGAAACTACTAAAAGTTAGACTATTCCACTCGTGAAATTTCAGCAAATAATATGCAACAAATCAGACCATACAAACAAATCTGAGATGAATTACGCAAACTAATCACTTCATTACCAACTCCTTGAAAGCGGCAATTATTGTTGCTCTTTGTTTACAAAGAGATGGAGAATTCGCTCATAACTACACATGGCAAATTAAAGGAACTGTCACTTTCATAAAATCTTACCACTATTCATCATGTCACAATTCTTTCCTTCCACTAGGGTTCAGACTAGAGTCAAATGCATCTTTTTTTTTATATGACCAGCCATTTCCCTGCATTTTCCCCCTATGATTTCTGTATTTCAATTTCTCTATTTTCCAGGTTTTCCATGTTTATCCAGAAATTAGTCATCCTGATGATTGAGTAGAGGAGTAAATATTTTATTCACTGGGGGGAATTAGCCTCATCAGCACCTAAAATCACCTCAGGAGCCAAACTTTCTCATTTGTGAAGAAAATCTTATTTTATTCTCATACCACAAATTACTATTAACATGATTCTAACTTTCCATCAAATTTTCATAATATTTGCTTAATTACTATCTTCAACACTCCAACCCAGTTGCAGATTTTAAGATCTAATTATATTCCATGGAAATGATAAAGTACCTTGTGCACTACATCCAGGTAGCGCGACTTCGCCTCATAGTTGCCCGGCCTCAACAACGGCAGATGGAGCAGCAGCTGTTCCAAAGCAGTTTCCTTTGTCTCCGCCAAAAGACTCCCCACAAACCCTAAACAAATGAAATCAATCTTTTAAAGAATCAGAAAAATAAAAATTTTAAAAAGCACATATTCATCAATAATAATTATTTCTAGCACACAGTGGAAAAAGTTTGTGATTTGTAACTCAAAAATTAAAAATTCCATTCAAACACAACTGGTCCTAAGGATTCATTGTATACTTTGTGTACAATGGTAATGTATGTTGCAGTAGGTTGGATGAGCACTTGTTATTTTCCTTGATGCGCTTTTGTTGTTGGTTTTCTGTTGGTGGTGGTGTCTTCAATATACAAAATCATCTTTCTTTAGCGCATTAACAGAAGATCATTAACTTTCTTGCACCTGCAGAGTTAACTCTTTGGAACCTCTTTATAATCCAAAGATCATGATGTAGACATTACTAGAGTTTTGTTAAAATAGTTTGTCCCAAAAGAAGTTCCTCAACTTTGACATCTATCAGGACCACTAGTTAGTAATGAATTATTCTTTATCTTTCTATTCAGTAGCAGATTGTGAAGAGGACAATGCATCGAAGTGCCATGTTAATTTTTTTTTTTTTTTTTTTTTGGTTTTATTAATGAACCAATCACAATAAAACTTATTTATGCCTAGGGGTGTCTTACATTTTATACAATAGTATACCTGTGTTTACATTTGTAATAACATGTTAGAATAATTTTACAATGTTATTATGATTGCAATCTGGTTACAGACACGGCCTAGGCTACTTTCAGACACAGTCTGGTTACCTGGGACTAAATCAACGGCCTCCACCACAGGGTTAATTATTTTAGAATTATAATATGAGAGTCAGAAAGACCGCCACTTTTATTACATGAATGACATCATAATATTCAGTAAATATTATGTCAATATGTGTCATTGAGGCATACAGTACAGGGGATATTCAAGCAATACGGGTTGTCAAGGTGACCAGTAAAAAAACTACTCCCTAGAGGGCGAACAAATGTGGTGACATGCCAGAAGAGAAAGGAATCAAGGCCCCTTGTGATATAGAAAGAATGTGTGTGTAGGAAGTGTGGTGAGGCATAGAAAGAAGAGTTCAGTCTCATTTGATCACTAGCAGAGGATCGAGACATATGAGCTGGTATGTTATGATGGCATGTATGTTAGGATTATTATTTCAGACATAGGGAAATGTGTAGTACAGAATTGTGTTCGATATTTTCAGAGTCGTAATATCAGAAATGTAAAGAATGTTAGAAGTATTTTAAATATTAAATGGAATTAGGAATAATTTTACATTCAGGGACAAAATTACAATAGAGAAGAATTATAAATGTTCCTTACAGTGAACAATTCTTTTTGAACATTAGGGAGTCACAAATACCCACATGTGGCGTAGAATAGAGAAGTTTCGCAGACGCATGATAAATTGGAATAATTATTCAGCAAACTGACAATGAACTAATAGCATTGCAGCTGACATTTTAATTACAATTTGACACAGAAAAATTACGGTAGGCAGGACAATAAAATTGACATCAACAAGGTTGCATCAAGAAAAACGACGTGATGGACATTCCAACCAGAGTTCAAAAGATTTGCAAAGATATCAGAGTAAGCTATGACCTTCAAATTTTACTGTACAAAATGATAATTCTTTTATACAAGAAAAATTAGAAATCTCAATGAGTTCATTTACGATTGTATTATTTAATTGTTAATAAATGTTAATGTATTTTTTTGGAACAAGGTTGATAATTTGTAGTCAGTGGCCATCAACTGAAAAAATTATTTAATTAACAGAACTTCCAGAAATCACAAGTCTGTATAGCCAGCCTGTCGGCATACAGCACGGAAGATTTAGCAAGTTGTAAGTCAATACCCACAAATAAATGGTTATAAAATAAACCTGCTAAATATTTCAGTGTAAAGTAAATCTTAGTGTGATTTGGGATAAAATTCAAAATTTAAAAATGGCCAAATTCCCCCAAGGGAAAGTAATTAAATATTAATAGAGAGATTTATCAGAATATTACAATAAAAAAGCATTAGAATTTTTTAATTAAAATTTAACCAATTTTTTAAAATTTATAATGAATTGAGTATTGTAATAAGATTTTTTGATACAAATATCACATATTTTATCTACATTGTAAAAATTCTTATAACTATAATTTTCATTTAAATATGCTATTACATTTGTCTTATTCTGGACATTGTAACATTGAGTCGGAAGTAGACAAAAAGGAGGCTGTTAAGTATCGGAACACTGTGTAACAATACTTTTGGAACCAGTTTTTGAAAATGGAGTTTTACCACCAGTTTAAACAGCATCAGTCAAACATAAGACCAACAAAGAGGATAAAAAATATTACGTAAAAGTAATAACAGTAATCAATTAATATATTTTGAACACCAGCAAACTACTTTTTCCTCTCAAGAAATCATTCATAAAATGGAATTTGATGGCACAGATGACGACGTAATAGCGTTTATAATGTGAATAATTGCATCTTCATACATTTGGCCAATCGCATCAAGCAAATAATGGGATGGCCGCGGTAAACTGCACAGCCAAGTGAATCTTGGCAGCTGGTGGTAAATCTCTTATATTTTTTTTTTTAAGCATAGTTGTTAAATAGTCTAGATGTCAAAGTTGTTACGATAAATTAACTTGGATTCTTTTTTACTTTTATAATTCTGGTATTCCAAAAAATGTAAGCAACACCTTTATAATGTTGCTTTATTGTATTAAATTAAAACGCTTGTTTTCAAAATGCGTACTTATGCAACAAAGCTTAACATTATAAACTAGTTGTATAATGCTCTATTACGCAATGTTTTTGTTTACTTTTCATAAAACTGTACTACAAATTGGAGGACCGAAAAGACACTTAATGACCAGCCACCTGTTAAGAACAATCAAAACAAATGAATTGTAGAACAATTATTTTAAGAAATGGTTTTTATTGTATTATTAATTATCATTGTATCAAATATTGACCTACTACATTATCAAATAGTGAGTTATTACATTATTAAATAATGAATTATCTTCTAAAATAATTATATGTGTGTTTGTGAGCGTGCATGCAGGTGGTTTGCTTAGGAGTGGTCATTTATTTCCTGAAACAAGATTTCCCTGACATTTCCCTTTTTTCCATAGCATTCAACAAATTCAGTAATAACATTTGTGGTATATTTCACACTATTCAAAGAAAATATTCAAGTCTGCCTGAAACTAATTTGTAAGCTCTCAGATTTTGCCATGATAAAGTTCAAATTAAATTTAAAAGAAAACCCTCAAAAAATACACAAAGTGAGCAAAAAATAATGCTGCACTATTTTTTTTTGTAGGAATAGTAAGTTTTATAACCATCTCAAAATCTTCCCTAACTTCTAACCAATCTCTTGCAAATTTCCCGATTGTTTTCTGGCTTTCTTACTATTGAGCAATGAAATTTCCTGATTCCCCCTGGCATTCTTAAAGCAATGGAATTCCCCGATTTCTCGGAATTTCCCAGAGCAATGAAATTCCTTGATTCCCCATCCCAGCTTTTCCAGAGCAATGAAATTCCCTGACCCCTTCAGAGCAATGAAATTTCCCGATTCCTCCCCCCGACTTCCCCTTCCCAGAGCAATGAAATACCGCGATTCTTCCCCCCCGACTTCCCCTTCCCAGAGCAATGTAATTCCGTGATTCCCCCCCGACTTTCCCAGAGCAATGAAATTCCTTGATTGCCCACCCCAGCTTTTCCAGAGCAATGAAATTCCCTGATCCCCCCCGCCGACTTTTCGAGAGCAATGAAATTTCCGATTGTCCTCCCCCGACTTCCCCTTTACAGAGCAATGAAATTTCCCGATTGTCCTCCCCCGACTTCCCCTTGACAGAGCAATGTAATTCCGTGATTCTCCCCGACTTTCCCAGAGCAATGAAATTCCTGGACATTTCCCCCGGGTGTCCACAAAGCGACTCCCTTCGCTCACCTGGGTTGTTGGCCTGGTGCTCGTGCAGCTGCAGCTCGGAGCAGTCGGCCAGGCTCTGGTCGAGGGCGACGGCGAGGAAGCGCGCCTTGGCCGGGGCCAGCCGCTTCAGCAGCGAGTACAGCGCCACCGTCTGCTCGCACTCGTTCCACTGCTCGAACCAGGCGGCGATCGTGTTCACCTGCGCCCACACGAAGCCATGCCGGGGAACAAGGGAACGGGATGGACAAGGGCCGGTCGCCAAGTCGCACCCGTCGTCAGGGCCTCGCGACACGCGCTTGCCCAACTGTTTGCACAGGTTATACAAACTTAGCTAACAAGTTTATCCAATTTGTTTACCAAATAAATAAATAAATAAATAAATAAATAAATAAATAAATAAATAAATAAATAAATAAATAAATAAATAAAGGGAAAACAGTGTACTTTATACACTTTAAAGTCAAGCTTTAGGAAACTAAAAATAACGTCGCAATAAGAATTATTAGGAGACAAGTGTTCTAATAATCCTTGATATGCTGTTAACCAGTGGCGTAGCATCCGGGGTCAGCCGCCCGGGGCGGAAGAAAAATTTCACCGCCCCTTATTCAGGTACTTCAATTTTAAAGACCAAAATATACAAGCTTGAACGACGTAGCAGATACTAAAGCATACAATTACTTTTATAAACAACATAAATAAAATATCTAATGCATAGTTGAATGTATACGTACACGAACAATTCAATTTTCAACAAAGTGCAATAATTTAACAATTACTACACGAAATTATGAGCGCTAAAATAACAGTTTGGAAAGCGCAAACATATATACGATTTAGTTAACGTGAATTGGACGACAGTCCATCCATCAATGAAACTTTATTTGAATTGTCACAGCATCACTCACGGACTTACCTGGAGGGACTTACCCGTATTGCAATCTAATTTGCTGGTGCTATTGTACAATATTGAGCACTATTATTTGTATGATAAAGACATTATCGCTGAATATTAGTCATAAACCAAGCACAAAATGTAATACGAGTATTCCCTAAAAGTCAGTACAGACGGTGTTGCCAGACGCTACAGTGAGCAAATTGCCATTATTATACAAGCACAGCAGCATTAGCATATGTGACAGCAAGATGTCATTACTTAAAGAAGTCACAGAATACGTAATAAAAGATTCCGTGCTCGTTTCAATCGGCCCGAACCGTAGGCGCGACAAAAATATGAAATGAAATAGTTTAAATTTTTACATTTAATTATTTATTTTGAAAATTTCCTTAAAAAAACATTTCTTTTTAATTGTTTGCTTCGTACTTTTTCCATTAGCAACTTCTGTAGACTCTTCTCCAGAATTTGTGTTCTCTTCATAATTGATTCTATAATTTCATGCTATTGAGCATCGTCGCCAGTTGCAGCCCTCGCAGGGCACAACCTTTGTTTCCGTTGTGAAAGCGAGTGGCATAAGGTCACCATTAGATGCCAATTCCCGAACCCCTACCTTCACTTCACTACTACTATCATGGCTTTTGGCCGATGATTTTTTTCAAGCAGCCTAGTGTTGGAATTTGTGGCACTGAGGCGATATATTCTTTTTCAGGAGGGAATTAATTTCCAAAACGTATTTCATAGGTTCTCTATAGCTGAGGTTCAGGTTCATTATAACCGAGTTTTCTTATGGTTATTTGTAAGGGGGCGGATTTGAATGAAATGTCTTTTTTTTTCCCTTTTCACTTTAGAACAATGCCGTTTAGCATAGAAATTCATTTTGTTATAACCAAAGGAAATGACCCATTTTGCTAGGTCGTTATTTTGCAATGTTTGTCGATTTCGACTAATAAGTCTTTTTTTACCTTTTCCCGTCATTTTAATGCATTTTTTGCTGATTTAATCGATTTTAATGTAATTTTTTAATGGTACTTGCTTAAAATAATAATTACAGGTGCAACAAATGTTCTTCACAGAATTACTCAGTAGCCTATTCGATTTGTTCGCTCAGAAATTGTTTTGATAGCCGTTGTGAGTATATACGGGTGATTCGTAATACTTGTGACGTATATCAGCGCCATTGCCAATTCGGCCGATTTCGGGATAACTAGACAGATTTCCTGGTAAAGAACAGTCCAAACCAAAAGTTTGCAAGCTGAGTTCACTCGAACGGAGGGAAGAAGCCTCAATTACATTAGTATCAAATCCAACAGCTTAAGGTGTCCATCCCAACTGGTTTTTGATAAAAAAATTTGAACGGATTTTTTTCTTTGGTTTTAAGGCATTTTTTAAAGCATTTTATTGATCATTTTTGGCGATGTTTTAGGTCATCAAAATCCGCCCCCTACCTATTTGTAATTTAAGCGAAAGGGGACCAGTGCCTTATGTTCACTATAACCGAGGGTTCACTATATCCGAGTTCACTGTACCTGGAGGCTAGTGTACTTGGAAAAAATATGCCAATGGTAATGCATCGTTTAAGCCCGACATTACTGAGCAATGTCTGTGACAATTACTTGAATAAACAGATTCCCGAAGATCACATTTTCTAACAAACCACTAGGTAAAGAGAGGGTGTAGAGGAGGGTAAAGAGAGGGAACAGGGGGATCCCCCTTTTCCCTCCAGGGAAACGAGTGGGTGCAGGAGGGCGGGTTAAGGGGTAAAGGCAGGAGGAGAGTACAGGGCGGTGAGGGGTAAAGGAAACGAAGAGAGAAGGCAAAGGAAACGAAGAGAGAAGGCAAAGGAAACGAAGAGAGAAGGCAAAGGAAACGAAGAGAGAAGGCAAAGGAAACGAAGAGAGAAGGCAAAGGAAACGAAGAGAGAAGGAAAGGGGGCGAAGGGAGAAGGTAAAGAGGGCGAAGAGAGAAGGTGAAAGGGGGGCGAAGGAGAAGTAGAGGGAGGGCGAAGCCGAGTGAAAGGAGAGGGAGAAGGGAAAGCGGTGGGGCGAGTGCTCACCTGCTCCCTGAACATGGCTGCGGCTGCGGGCGAGGCGCGCGCGTCGTCGTCCTCGTCCTCGTCGTGGCGGCCGGCGGCGGCGGCGGCGCCGTCGCCGCGGAGGCAGTGTTGAAGGGGGGTGGTGGGGGGGGCGAGGGGTCGGGGGCGGCGACGGCGCGGCGAAGCTCTCGCCTCTGGGCGGCCGTGCAGCGGAGGCGTCGCGCGCTCGGCGGCCGGCGCCACTGCATCCAACGCTGCAACACACCAAGCAACGCGCGTTAACATATGCAAAGCACCCTACACAGCACGGAGCGCTCGCCAATGGGAATGCGGGACCAAGCGCCCGCGCTGTCTGGCTTCACACGGAGTCACACAGCTGCACTGACGATTGTCTGTTTCATTCATTGATGTTTCCGGTTGCGTCAAGTGTCAAGGGGGGGCATTAGTCCCGTAAGTGTAATGCATGTTTTTATAGCGGGTGGTGGTGGTGATCTCCGCTGAAGGGCGGCATCCGGTGCCGACCTACACTTCGGTTTGCGGTGTTTTCCCCAAACAGGTGTCTCGTATCAACGGGGCACCACCCCAGCCGGGTCAAGCTCTAAGGTCCTGACTGGTCTCCCCACATATGTGGTAGTATAGTGCTTGCCGTGTGTGTGTAAGAGGTGATGATAGGACAACGAAGAAGAAGGAAAGATAGTGCGCTCTCTGTAGCCCGTTTGTTAGGGTTTTGCTCCGACATTTGCTTAGTATGGACCGGAGAAATCACAGAAAAGTGCCGATCAGAGCAGCCGGCCGCCAGAATTCTCGACACAGCACCTGAATTGTTCGACATAGCTATCTAGCTTGTATCGAAAATCCTAGCGCTATCGTGAAGCGCCGGACCCCTTCGCACACATCCACCGACCAGCGCCACTCAGCATGGGTAAGGCTACGTGAATCACCATTGTGCGCACCGGCTACCGCAGGGCAGTCAAAATATTATCAGCAGCGAACGGAATTTTATGTAAATACATATTTTTACAGAAACATTTTTTACGGATACATATTTTTAAAGATACCCACATCCAATAACATTTTTAAGAGTACAAGATATTTTGAATGAATTGGTAACATTTTTATTTTACATATTTTTATATACTTTGTTACTATTACATATTTTCACATATTTTATCTCAATCTACATATTTCTTACATATTTCGTTACATTTTAATATATTAAAATTTTTGAAACGGAACATTTCAGATGTGACTTTTCAATATATGTTACTAGAATCATTTTTATTAATAAGCAATGTAATGCTACCGCGCTTCCATGACCTTACCCTCCCTCCTCCCTGCGTCTTGGAATCAAGGATGAGCGGGTGTTTGCGAGTCCTTTAACCCTCCTCCCCTTACAGGATCCATCACTGGCTACACGGTACTACTAATTACTCGAGCATCGGCTATTTGTAATCATTGCACAGACAACGAACGTTCTTTATGTTTGGAATAAACCTCTCTATGTATTGTAACTGTACAATTGCGTCTATAGAGGTAGAACTATCTTTTAGTCGTTCCGAATCCGTGTTAAAATCTGATCAACGACGTTATGTATGCGGAAAATGATTTTGTACACCAATTTTAAAAACTACAATTAATTTTTATTTTACATATTTTATATTTTTTCTTACATATGTTGGAAAATATAAATACACATGTATGTACATATTTTTCTTTATTTATTACAATAAATTCCGTTCCCTAATTATCAGCTGTTTGATTGATTACTTGTAATTCCTGGCGCAGCAACAAGTGTCAGTAGGCCGGTAAGTGCAGTGCATGTTTTTCCTCGGAAGGCGGCGGTGGTCTTCCCCGCCGGATGACGAGATCTGGCGCCGACTACCGTCCACTAGCGGGGTTTTCCTCTAACACAAGGTTGGTCGCAGAGCATTGCGAACTCAAAAACTCAGAACTGCTTATGATTACCATCACTCACATACTCCTTTATTTCTGATCGCTTTTCGATAATTAGCCTGTTAATTCGCACAAAAAAACAAGACGATTTCGATAATGCTGTTTAAATGAAGATGAACGGATCATTTCATTCTCAATGCTTCATAAGTATAAATTAAAGTATTATTTTATCCTAAGTAGACTGGACGTATCTATTGCGTAACTCTACTAATTTACATTAACGAAGAAATTTCATCAATAAGCATATTGAACAGATTTAACGGAACGTTGTGAATTCTTATTCCCAGAGAGTTAAGAGTTCTCACGCATGACACGGGCGTGTTGTGGGTTGCCTACCTACAAGGGACTACTACGCACAGAATCCTCCATGACCTGATTTTTATCAGTGCACAAAGGGAAACTGCCTTTGCACGTCCAGAGAGAGAGCCTGGATCCCGATATCAAATTTGTTTTCCATCGATACGTGGACCTGTTGATGGAGAACATTAGTTTCCTCTGCACACCGCTCTTACAAGTCTCTAAACATCTGGTGCAAGAAATATTACCATACAGGCCTATTAAATAAATTTGTTTTACTCATTTGTAATTATTCCTTTAAACCGAATATTTTATAATATCAATTAAATACATGTTTTGAAAAAGTTTAGCTAGTAAACAGTAAAAATAGGCTTCTCATATTTATGAACTTTTTTTACCCCTTAAAGAGCAACGGTCAGCCAGAAATGATTTTTACTACATTCTTTTTCGGTTCCAAAACTCAGTTCACATTTCCCATGTTCTTCACACAGAACGTTTAGATGTTAGTTTCCCTCATGCTCTTTGTAGCCCAATACGATTGATTGGCGATTACGGGCGCGTCAATTGCTAAGGTCATTAGTCACATAAGCGTAGTGCATGTTTTTGTCGCGGGAGGTGGCGGCGATCTTCCCCCTCTGGATGGCGAGATCCGGCGTCGATCTACCATCAGGTATCCCCGACCAACGGGGCACAGCCCCAACCGAGAAAAGCTGTAAGCTTCCGATCGGTCTCCCGATGGTTAATCCCCTGAGCCGACTCTCCAGGTGGTTAACACGAATTACCGTGTTTCTTACAGGGTACCTCCTAAATCAATTTTCCCCCTTTTTCTTTCAGGTGCGACAATTTTCTTCATTAACATTTGTAGATGTCTCCGGTTGTTCACAGTCAAATTGAAAAAATGTTAGACTTTTACATTTCATTAATTTTTGCAAGTTAGGGTTTACACTTTTTAATTCTCTGGTCGAATACGTCTCCTTTTCCCTTCACTTTCGCATATACTTATCGGACTGTAGTTCAACGACTGCAGGAACGTTTCCAATTCTATGTAATCTTCGACAATGCCTACAACGCCACATCCTGCATGGTTTTATTTTTAACATCTTTCATTTCCCTTTTCATTGATTTTCTTCCTACACTTACGACACACTTTTTTGATATATTAAATAAGAAATCAAGCACATATCATTCACGAGAAAACATTTCTCATAGATTTGTGATCCAAATCTTGAAAATAATAGCAACATGCTTTGAAATTAAACTTCGATTCCATCCTCGCCGCAGCACAGGCTCTGCAGCACGAACGACAGAAAAACCGACTTTAAACTGATTTGAAAGTCGCACGTTCTATTTTTTTTTTTTTTTTTTTTTTTATTATTATTTACACGAAGAGGATCTCCTTCCCAGGAAAGTGAAGGTGCGGGACTGCAATAACCTGTCAGGGGTTCTCGTATTTCTTCTGGAATGGCCAAACCCAATGCTTGAAACCTTGCACTTTGTGCATTTCGTCAACAACTCTTATGAATTATAACCACTAGCGTGGCATAATAAATATCACACTTTGCTGACACACACACAAATATATAACGATGACGGAGAGAAGAAGAGTACGCAGAAAAGTGGAATTACGGTGTACGGAGCACATCGACATATGCAGCACTTTAAGTGCAAAAGAATATGTGGTCCAAGCATGGAATTTTTAAGGATCTACAATAGACGTAGGTAAAAGATTAAAAAAAATCTTAATTAAAGTTTATCAATAAATTTGCAATATTGTAAAATTCAAAGATTTTAAACGAAAAGTGAATTACACCATGAGATTTTCATTTACCTTTCCAACGAGCCTTAAACTAATGTACGATAATTAGAAAATAAATTTGTGTGTTTGAAGTGACGGCAGGTGCACGAAATTTTGTTTTGAAGTTTACAATTTTGGAAAGGCTGTAACTCCAAATGTAATGCACATACAAATCGAAAAAAATAAGAAATTATTTCTATTCTTCAATCAAATTACGCATATGCCGTGTAAGGTTGAAATTCGTGGCGATAAGGATGAAAACTCATTTTTTTTTCTGTGGATTTGACACAGAATAACCCGAAAATTTGCACTGTATTTGCATTGCCCTCCAGTACCCGTGCCAGAAAATTACTTCACAGTATAAAAAAACCCTCCAGACTTTGCAATATTAAATTTTGTCCACCGAACTTAGAATACCCGTTTAGCCTCATGAATATTCGTGGCACGTATAAGAATACAGTAATATTTGCATCGCGTCACGAAGCTTTTGTATTGACATTACTCTGCGAAGTGGGGGGAGCAGGGAATCAGCAGAGATGGAAAGTAGTTCTTACACGATCGATACTCCTGCTGAACATTATGGGCAATAAGAGCCCCAGACATTACGCCAGGATTGAGATTACGTTATTTTACCGTAATTAAACTAACACCAAGAATCTTCGTTTCAAAATAATGTGCACATTTTTATGGTACTTTCCCGCGAAACGAATATTTCCCAATTATTCAATATTTTATTTTTTAACACTCCTGCTGGCACATTAAATATCCAATTCTTACCGCAAATTTACTTTCAATGAAACGGGTTTCTAACTACCGCATCGAATGTTAGTGTCAAAACAAATTGCTCAGACTGCTTCCAACAATAATGACAAAACTATTGACTTACAGGAACAGTAAGTAAAATGTGTTCTATTGTTTGAATTTCTAATTTTTCTAGAACCCAAAAGAAGTGTACGAACTTTCCGTGCATGCTCTCTTCAGCTCTATTGTGCAAAGTGCGCGTGCTTGTGTTCTAGATAGTTGGCACTACACTCAAATCAAATTTAATCTATTGCTCGCTTGACGATATTTTATTCATTTGAGTTTGGGGGTTTTCAACTAAGATTATGGAGACCAATGAGTGAAGATGTAATGAGTCCATGACAGAGATAAATGAAAATGACAAATGAGCAGTGGTGAAAATGCGAGGCAGAGCAAATGAGTTCAAAATGCGGGAACCTGCCGACAGCTCGCTTTATCCCCCACGATTCCACTGGCCGGGGATAAAACATGGTCCTCAGAGGTGGAAGGCATCTGCACTAATCTTCATGCCACGAACCCCCTCCACCATGTTCTCTCTTGACGATGCAAAACGTTTCTCTTTGAAGGGAGCGACAATATATTATTACATACTGCCAACAACACGCGTCGCTACTTTATCCAGAATCCAGTTATGTAAGGAAGAGAGGCATGGAATCCAGTGGTGTGGTTTTTCAAAAGGAGTTCCAGTGGTGTGGTCACGTGGCTCGTGACGTACCTGGAGCTGCCCAAACTAGCAAATATCTGCGCGGAGAAACAGCACATACATGTCCATGCATTGTGGATGGGCCTGGATCGATTATTTACTAGTGATTCCGGGCGCGTCAAAGGCTAAGGATATTATTTCCGTCAGTGTAGTACATGTTTTATTGGTCGGGAGGAGGTGATTTTCCCCTCGCTGGATGGCGAGATCCGGCGCCGACCTGCCGTCGGCTAGCGGAGATTTCCCTAACCAAGTATCTCTCACCAGCGGGTCACCGCCCCAGCCGGGACTAGCTCTAAGCTCCAGACCGGCCTCCCAGAATACGTGGTAGTGTAGTGCATGTTAGTGTAAGTGTGTGTGTGTAAGGGGAGAGGATAAGGAAGAGGAAGGAAAGATCGCGCGCGGTCCGTTTGGGAGGGTACTGCTCCGGCATTCGCCTGGCATTGCTCTGAGAAACCACGGAAAACTACCGATCAGAGCAGTCGGCCTCTAAAATTCTCCGCTCTTCCGCCGCCACAACTCGACCTAGCTATCTCGGTGGTGTCGAAAATCCTGCCAACGACGGGAGTGGAACTGTAGGACCTTCCGGACAGAGGCACTGCAGTGACCTCACTTGATGCCCAGTGCCGCCTGTCCCGGTTTGGGTCTGCAGTGAGGCGAATGAAGACGCAGAAGTTTGATCGATCGCTCTTCCCACTGTACCAGTAACCGCCCGCCCCGAGGTGCGCTTAGTGGCTGCGTAGCACGCACGCTCGGTCGGTCAACTCGCGGAAAGCAAAACCAGGACACACGCACACAACGATTGGCAAGGAAACGGGACAGCTTTACAACTCCATCTCTCTTGATGACGCAGCACGCTTACAAACTGGTAAGATTTAGTGGGAAGACAAATCCGGAAAGACTAGAAACTCGCCGATCTTTCGTCTTATCCCTCTCTATATAAATGCGCGAAGAAAAAAGTAACTTTTTAAAACACTATTTTTAAAACTTTATTATTTTAATTATTTTAATTTTTTAAAACCAAACTAAAACTATTTTTCAACAGCCCCAAAAGTATTCTACTGCTGGGCAAGGAATTACCCTCTCAGGGGGTGCATCAAATGGATTTTTACACAAACAAATTAGAAATGTCCAAATTGTGATGCAAGGACAATTGCACACGTAGCTGCAATCAGCAACGCACGTTATGCTGCAACACACGTAATCATCGTACATAATTTTGAAACGCTACGTCCAAGTTCTTTCAAACAGTTTTCGTGTACATTACAAGCATGAGGTCCGATAAAAAGTGACATTTTGAACTTTTAATATTCTTGGAGGTTGAGGCCATCTGAATGCCCTCCACTAGAAAACATGGGTGGTTAGAAACCACAAGCACTAAGTCTGAACCAATGTAAAATTAAATGGACTATTTGATATCACCTGCAATTACATAACATTGCGCGTTTTAGGTCTTTCTGATTGCTAATGTACATGCATTACCAATATCGTAATCTTTATCCAGGCACAGTAGCGGCTGTAACGCAGTTGACGGGCTCGTTGCTCTAAGTTATATTGCAATACGACATTTTCAATTAGTAAACCATGATTTATACCAAGTGCGGATCATTCGAATGTATCCAACGATGTTATTCCGACTCAAGACACATCGTGCCCCTTGGGAACCGCTGCTGGTCGTTGCAACTCGGTTCTAGGCAGGGTGTCGATTTTCTGCACCACCGCAGAATGAGTCATACGAGCACGAAATATTTGCCTGTCGCTCAGCTCAGTCCTAAGAGTGTAAATGCGGAATGACTGGGAAAGGCAAGAAGAACCCAAGAGCAAAGAAGAAGAAGAAGAAGAAGAAGAAGAAGAAGAAGAAGAAGAAGAAGAGGAAGAAGAGGAAGAAGAGGAAGAAGAGGAAGAAGAGGAAGAAGAAAAAGCAACAACAACGACAACCAAGGCCAGAAAAGACAAAAACAACCGAGGCAAGAAGAAACCAATGCAAGAAAGATGGCGTGCGGTCTTTGACCTATTTCTTTTACAGTACCACACCGTTATGTATCTACAACATTAAGAAGAAATCACGAAAACAACCAATCAAGGAAGCCGATACAACTCTCCCGGCAGTGGTCATCTTCGACCCACTTCTTTAGTTGGTACCACAAAACACCGGTAAAGCACGGTCGCTGCTCATCCCACCCAATCTAAACCATAATCACGTGCATAATTTATCGTTTGTTACCATTCACCCTACTATTTTCCCCTTCTAGTTCAGGGCAAAGGCAACCACTCTGAGGGGCCGGGGCGGGCAGAACGAGCCGAAACGGGGGTTGGGGAGGGGGCGTGGCAGGGGGGGGAGTTTCGCCGTCGTGCGGCGGGGCGGGGGGGGCGGGTGTCGCTGCCAAGGCCAGGGGAAAGGGGACGGAGAGGGGTGGCCCGGCGTTACACAAGCGGCCAGCGATGTCCGCGCCCCGACGCTCCGTCCCACCTGTTTGCCCGGCGCGACGTGTTATCGCAGCGCAAGCATCCGCCTGGGAGACACGATCACGCGCGCCTACGTTCATTATCTTCTCCTCCTCCACCTACATCCGTCCATCCTCATCTTCCTCCCTCCCTATCTCCCTCCTCCTCTCCCTCAATCCATTCTCTCCTCCTCTCCCTCAATCCATTCACTCCTCCTCTCCCTCAATCCATTCACTCCTCCTCTCCCTCAATCCATTCACTCCTCCTCTCCCTCAATCCATTCACTCCTCCTCTCCCTCAATCCATTCCTCCTCCTCTCCCTCAATCCATTCACTCCTCCTCTCCCTCAATCCATTCCTCCTCCTCTCCCTCAATCCATTCACTCCTCCTCTCCCTCAATCCATTCACTCCTCCTCTCCCTCAATCCATTCACTCCTCCTCTCCCTCAATCCATTCTCTCCTCCTCTCCCTCAATCCATTCTCTCCTCCTCTCCCTCAATCCATTCTCCCCCCCCCCAATCCATTCTCTCCCCCTCCCTCAATCCTTCTCTCCTCCTCTCCCTCAATCCATTCTCTCCTCCTCTCCCTCAATCCATTCTCTCCTCCTCTCCCTCAATCCATTCTCTCCTCCTCTCCCTCAATCCATTCTCTCCCCTCTCCCTCAATCCATTCTCTCCACCTCTCCCTCAATCCATTCTCTCCACCTCTCCCTCAATCCATTCTCTCCACCTCTCCCTCAATCCATTCTCTCCACCTCCCTCAATCCATTCTTCACTCTCCCTCAATCCATTCTCCTCCTCTCCCTCAATCCATTCTCTCCTCCTCTCCTCAATCCATTCTCTCCTCCTCTCCCTCAATCCATTCTCTCCTCCTCTCCTCAATCCATTCTCTCCTCCTCTCCCTCAATCCATTCTCCCTTCCCATCTTTCTCCATCTGTAAACGATGCGACAACACAATTTCTAGTTTGGGCCTGGTATCCACGGAGGTAGCACCGGTAATTCCAGCAAGGATGTTGAAAGCAAGATGCGAATGAGCTCTAAATCGCGAGTGTGCAGTTCCCATTGACATCGGTCGAAGTCCGGGAGGGCTGTGGAACAAAACAACAAGGCTCCACCGTTGCAAAGAACCCACAGCCTGCGAACTGCAGAGGAAGAACGCCCACTTCATTTCTACCGGTGACAGAAAAACTCGCATAAAAGAAGTTTCCTTGTGTTTGGCAGAGAAGGAGCATTCCTTTCTTTTAAAAAATCGTTACTAATTATTAGAGCGGTTTGTTGTCTTTGGACACACGACTTTAGCATCTTATTCGGCCTGCACAACATTAACCGTGAAACCCTTCTTTGAATACTACTGTACCCTCATGATTAGAGACAGGATTTTTATGTAATTACATATTTTTACTTTCTACTTACGATTCTCAAAATTATCTTGGCGAATCGTCGCTCTCCTAAGACAATATCCAATTTTTTCGTTACATATTTTTACATATTTAGTTATATATAACTTATTTGACATATTTTGCTATTTTCACAAAATATATTTTTCTCCTATCGATTTTCTTCAATTTTTTACGTATTAATTTACGAAAAGATGTATTGACAAAAATCAGCATTCCCCCCCCCCTACCTTATTGGTGAAATCTAAGCGTGAATGTATCATTGACGCCGTATTTCGTGACTTTTAACCTTCATTTCTGAGAAACTTTGGCGATCGCCGACTTTTAACAGCGCAATGAGAAGGTTGCATGCTGCAGTGGTTGTTTGCTGGCCGTAGATACTGCAAGTTTGTAGGATGGCTTCTACTGCGTCTTGTCTGGCTTAGGTGCATATAACCTTACATAAATGCATCTTAGTCTGGCTGCTAAACTACGGTCCTGGATTACAATAGATGAAAATTTTACGTCTGATGGGAAGTTGTATGGTGCAATGTGTGTATGAACTTGTCATCTCCAAATGATTTTGAAATCGTTTGTATTTTTTAAAAAAATTGTTTAGAAAATTTGTTATAAATGTAATTTTGTACCGAGAAAATGTGTTTTATAATTAGAGTATTTTAATATTACATATTATATTAAATTTTACATATTTATTACATATTCTTTTTCTTTTTATTACACATTTATGTATGTATGTTATATTTTGACGTTTAATTCTACATATTTTTTCCGGTCTCTACTCATGATCATTTTGGTCTTTTGTTTGTGAATAGGAAGGAATTCCTTCCACTTCAGTTCCACGTTTTAACATGTATCCAAAGTCTGTTCGAGAAATATTGTGATTCAAAGTGCCCGTTGTGTTCTGATGGAGTCGAGGTGCACCAATATACAGTTCGGTTCGTGCTATTTTGAGGATGGGGGAGAATCCAACTTTTCGATATGAAGCAGCTCCAAAACGTGGGCTTTTAAGTGTATGTATGTGATAACGAAATGTACTACGCACAAGAGAATGACAACTCGATTTTACGGTATCATGTACCCATAAAAGGTTTTTCTGTAAAAAAATTGTCACTTTCTCCCGCTGAATTACAATACTTTTTCTACACTATGTGTAAGGGAAAGTAATACATCCTGAGAGTAAACACAGATGCAACGAACTCTTAGGACCCTTTATGATCGAACGAATCATATTTAGTCATATTTATTAACGCCAGTGGCGATATAAAAGGACATACTTTCTCGCATTATTTGTAACTTTTACATTTACGGAGGTCTCTTTGTACTTTCAAAAATTCACATTGAAAAACTACAAAATCGATTATAGTTCTTTTACTTAATGATATCTGCTCCTTATAACTGGATATTGAAGTAATGAAAATGAAAATTTCTGAAAATTGCGAATGCAAATATTCACGTTCTTTAAGCGTCGGAAAAGGTTGAGTTTAGCTATGCGGGTGATGGTGTAGGAGTAATGTGACAGTTTCAACGCCAATGACGAATGCCAGCGCAGAGAGAAAAAAAATGCTGGCTAGAAACACTTATCGGTTCAATATTCCATACATAGTACGATATATTATTGTGTAGGTAGCCCTTACAAACAGCGCGAGAACCTGGTTCTGATGTAGCACCAGGTCGTAGTCGGAACTAGCGATGGCAAATTTTGGCACAAAATCGCTACTTCGATAAATAACCAAAGATTTTGTACGTCAACAACAAAATTATCCATGCTTAAAAAAAGATGAAACATATTGGAGTACTATGTCCCGATTCTAATGTGATACATAACACGTCAATATTAGTTAAAACCATATTCTGCGTTAAATTTGACTTGCTTTAACTTTCTAATCAATGTTCTAGGTAGTCAAGTTTCAAATAACAGTTTAACGATATTACCACGTACAAAATAATCGGAAATGGTAACATCACTGGAGAAAGGTTGCGAATAGCCACCGATTTCGTGCCGCTTGGGGATCGACAACCGTGACAGTTGCCAATGGCTATTGACTACGACCAATCCACAAATAAAATAATTCTGGAAATTTTATTTAGATGACAATTTTTTTATACCTTCGATGTTTCTGGATAAATATATCGATCTAAAGGAAACATCGATGTTATCACATGGATGTTTCAGCTCGGTAACATCTACGTTTTAAAAACATCGATGTTTCTTTTTGCCATCCCTGGTCGGGGACTCCGCCCTCAGACGGCGTGCCGCTGTGCCCCGGGCCGCCCCGCATAACCGCAGGCGCAGATAACCTCTCCGCTTTATCTCGGGGGCGCCACTCGATAAGGGACGGCGGCGTTGCGCTGCGGGCGGGGGGGGGGGAGACGGACTGTGGCGTATTTATAGGTTGCAAGGCAGTGCGTTATGCAAGTGCGCCTTCGAGGGATGTCCTCTGCAAACACGGGCATCACTTGGAGTCCGTCACGAGGAGCAAGGTCAAAATTCACGCAACACGATAAATATGAATTTAAAATTTGTATTATTTCTAAAAGCTAATAACATTCTAATAATGGTTGTATTACTATTATCGTCATGCATTTTTTTTGCATATTTCGTTAAAATAGACTTATCTCTAAAAAGTTGCATCTTTTCACAGAATCTAGTATTTGTGAGAGTTCATTGATCCGAAAGACCTTTTCACAGTGCGTTTTTGTGTTTTCTATAGATGATACAATAATTGTGAAAATGTAGGATATTCCTAGATATAATTTTTAAACCAGGCAGATAAAATACAACAAGACATACAATGTAACTTACTATGGTGAACACTTACTTCAATTAATTCTCCCGCCCAGTACGGTAGATTATATTACGTTTGCACAAAAAGTTATATTTTCATTCCCAGAATGCTTCTCCTGAATTTTATCAAGAAAACGTTATAGAGGAAATGCAACATTGTTCACTTTAATTGCACATTAAAGTACACTCATGGCTCATAGCGAAATCGCTAGCCTTTCACCACTAAGGTCTGGGTTCGATGCCCGTCGAATTTCATGCGAATTGTTCCAACAAAACGAGTTTGGCTGCTTTATAACGGCCAGTCCAACCCCTGGTGAAGTATCCTAACTCCTACCCCTATCCTAAATCCTTCCCAACTCTGCCAGCTGGGTAGTGACGCAGGAGCGCGTATGCGAGAGGCGCTTCTGCGTCTTATTATTTTATTTTCTCGAACATTTTTAAATTAAAGTTTCTCCTCGTATGTATCAAAAGACGGAGCCATGTATTTTTGAAAATTTCAAAAATTTAACATTGCAAAACGACAATTTGTAACATACGTTTGTCTTAAATGAAATCAGGTCTAAAATGATACCTCTAAAAAAATGATAGGCACAATTTCTTAAAAAAACGACGAATAGGTTTCGCGCAATTTCTGCTTGAAATTAATATGATTTACATTTAAAAAATTCTAAAAAACAAACAAAAAAAACCGCTGCAAATTTTTAATTTTCCCACTAATAGAATAGGGGACGCTTAAAACAATGGCGCAGGTCTAAGTTTCACTGAACTCTTTGAATTTCCGAAAAGTGGAAAAAAAAAAAAAAAATGCGAGAAAGTATGTGCTGTTGTAGCATCGTTAGTTTAATGTTTCTCTTTAATTCCTGGTGATCTAATGCATTGCAAAGGTGGGTTGGACCGCACAAATAAAATCAAGTTGTTCCCAGAATTGGGCAGCAACATAAAACTTTCAGTCGCAGTCCTGCTTATTGCTTTCCGAGGAAGTCAAGAACAAATAGTACATCGAACAACTGATTTAGTAGAATCGGTCGGTCGCTTCTTATCTCTGTCTGTTTGCGTTCCACGTTTGCGTGGAGATTCGGATCAATTGCGTATTTATTCCTATTTGTTCTCTGCAACATCTAAGGATGTAATTAATTCCGGAAGTAATTTCGATTTCCGTTGTAATAATGTACGTATTTATGAAATCATTTTACATGGCTTTCCCTCATTTAAATTGCACGTTTCTTAACTATATTTAATGCATTATTAAAACAATTCATGGCATGTTTTGATTCATTTTATTCTACACTAAAAACCGAGTAATGGAAATTAAAACGGGACATATCACCACCCCCACCAATCACAGACATGCCGTTGCTAGAATGCCATTAGCGTAATTTCCGTGCCCTTAATATAAAAAGACCGAGGTACTTCAGCACTCCACACACAGAAAGAAAGTTTAAGAGTGGGGGGAAACACTAAATTGATTGATTGAATGACTGATTTTTTCGTGTTTCCGAGCGCGTCAACTGCTTTAGTCATTAGTCCCGTTAGTGTAGTGCATGTTTTCTTCTCGGGAGATGGCGGTGATCTTCCCTCCTCTGGATGGAGAGATCCGCCGCCGACCCACCGTCGGCTAGTGGGGTTTCCCCCTAACCAGGGCTCTCCCACCAGCGGAGCACCGCCCAAGCCGGTACAAGCCCTTAAGCTCCCGGTCTCCCGGAATATGTGGTAGTATTGTGCATATTAGTGTGTGTGTGTGTGTGTGTGTGTAAGGGGAGAGAATAGGATAAGGAATAGGAAGGACAGATCGCGCGTGGTCCGTGGCCCGTTTGGTAGGGTACTGCTCCGGCATTCGCCTGGTGTTGATCGGAGAAACCACGGAAAACTACCGATCAGAGCAGCCGGCCGCTAGAATTCTCCTCCAGTCAGCGACTGTTCAGTCGACTTAGCTGAAAAGCTAGCGACGAAAATCTTGCAGCCGTCGGGACTCTAACCTAGGACCTCCCGGTCAGAGGCACTACAGTGACGTCAGTTGATGTCACTGACGACGTCAGTTGATGCAGTGAGCTACCGCTCCCGGTGCAAATACTAAAACAAGCGTCGACTTTAGTGAAAGTGGTGTTTTCATTAGAATGTCCTGATTAAGTCCTCTTTCGCGTCTCAGGGTATGTTTCGTAAATAAGTGGCTAGATAGCGCGGGATGCTCAATTTGGTTGAACGAGTCGAGCTTTGCCTACTGGAACAACGGGGGACGTTTACACAACAGTCAATTAGAATCGTTTGTTTGTCTTCCGCATCCGTCAGGTTTGTCTCTGTTTACAACACTTAATTTTTTGATTTAATGTTCTTTCTTCTAAAAGTAGGAAAAGGGGACGGGGGTCAGCATTCCACAGGTTACAGTTTTCGCATGGATATACTGGTTATACGATTAATGGGAACCTTTTAACTTCTTCGACTCTTGGGAAACCACGGCTTAGGTGGTGTGTCTAATTTCCCTCCTGCTATCTAAAACTGGGTAACTTCCAGGCGCGGCCCCTCATGACCCTTACCACGGTTCCCCCCAATTTTGATATCGAAGTAACCGTCGGGGCCGAATTACCGATACGCACTTCGTAACTCTTCATTGCCGTGAGCCCCTACACGTCTGGCGGTAGTTACCCTGCGGACGGGCCTCGTGCCTTGTGAAACTGTACGGTGTACGGAACGCCAACTGATGTCGGCAGCCCCTCGCTGCTACGGAGGAATTACTCTAAAAAAGGACAACTTTGACAGGTCGGGAAACGAATGAACGTCACGCAGAGCGATGAGATAGTGAAGAACCCATTTACAAATGAGCTAACTGTAAACGAAAGCACTGACAAAACGAGCGCATGGACGAAACTTGGAGTTATATTAGCCAGCAAATGACCAAGCAGTAGCAGGCAAAGCCACCCCTTATCTAGTAATCTCTATACGTAAAGTGCTACACACCGGAGGGAAGGAACTTCGGATCGGCGCCTTGCAAGTGAAACGCATTCATGCCTCTAGCGAATCGCCCCACGCGCTATGCACCGCACGCATAATTCCGATCCTTGTAGACTACACCAGCTGGTTCACTTACTGGGCAACAGTTCGCTGAAAGGCTTAGAAACACCAACATAACATGAACACCAATGATTGTCGTAAACGTCTTTCAGGCACCCGTTTTGCTGAATTTCAATTGCCCGCAATGTAGATAGGCCGTTTAACCTCATACTAGCTGCATGGACATGACAATTTATTCTAGCTGCTCTGACATTGAATTCCCGCATCGCAAATGACTGCATAATTCCCTTTCCCATTACGGATGTTTTGACATCTCCAGATGAGTCAACAATGGTGTTTTCTCACTGATAACCCAGTCCCTATATCAAATGCATAATAGCAGCAATCTGACATGCCTCAGTAAATGTTTACTTTCTTATCTCTCCCGAGATATTGCCTGCCTACTTTATGAGCGAGATAACCACGGTCGAATAAAGGCGTGTAATCGGCTATCAATCAACGCTTACGGCAGGGGTCACAAAATTGTTCGTGGTTTCCCCACCTGGGGAAGCATTCCTATCAACAACGAACGAAAGAGAAAATTATACAACGCAATGAATTGTTGACAAGGAGCAGCAGTAATAGGGCCGGACTTCTAGGGCCCCTAGTCAACCAAATTATTCATGCCACCTTTTTAATAATTGCATAATAAAACGATAAAAGGAAAACTGCATTCGCACGTCCTAGAAGATAAGCAGCACCCAAGATTGAATTTTCTTTTCGTCGATAAGCGTGCGCATTGGTGAATGTGACGAATTGCCTTTTGTGCATGGCTCTGCCAGCGCTAAACGTCTGGCGCAAGCAACATGATTATTTTTTTTTTATTATTATTTGCTACATAATTATGTTTTATAGTTTCTACTTATTTGAATTTTTGGTTTAATAAATTCAAATATTATAGAATCTGAATTAAATTTATTTAAAAACTGTTCAAGTAAAATAGTCTCAAATTGCATTTCATACGTTTGATCTAAATTTCTTGTTTGTAAATTGATTGGGGCCCGTATTATATTGTATTACTATCATTTGTCGTCCCACTCCGAGGTTGGGCCCTGTAGGCAGCTACGTAGTTTGCCTAGGTGGAAGTCCGCCCTTGGTAATTGTAGTTAGTAGCTCTGACATATTGAAAAATCGCTAATCAGCGCTTGCGAGAAAAGGAGAAAGTTCTCCTTCGTTGTTGCTAGTCTTTTTGGTCTTAGGAGTCGTCTCTACAATTTCGATGGAAAAGAGAGAAGGGCGATGTTGCCTAGCCCGATCCCACACTTTTTCCGAGTGTTGAAGTTCCCTTTATTTTATTGTCCGATTAGTTATACTACTCCTACATGGACATTACTCTTTCATATGCATTTTGACGACTATACTATAGACAGTAATTTCCTAGTAATTTCGTGCACTTCGACACTATAGAATATAGTGTGGAAGTATAAGGAAATTACTAGGACAGCCAAATTCTTACACACCGCAGTCACTACCTATTTCAAGGCGTGTGACTGCAGTGCATTTTACGAGCGAAGAGCGATCAATTTGACTTGCGAAGTATCGGAATTATTACACACTTTGATGTATTATCTATGATTTTCATTTTAAACCATTCTTCGAATAATACAATTAATCCATTAGATAGTAAATGAATGTTTTGTTTATAATTGCCTATTCCTACTCCTTACGGAATGAGTGGTAACTCATTCCGTAATTGAGAAAACGTCTGAATTGAGAAACCATTCGTGAACAAGAATGGGTTAATTTGCTGAATCCCACAAAAGACTTTCTACAGACATACCACGACACACAAAAAAGGAAAAAAACTTACAATAACACAACCGGTATTTGAAGGCTTTTATAGTTTTACCTTCAAACTTACACTTCTATGTTTGGAGTGCCGCTGAATACTAATAGATGAGATAAGCAATCCAAAACTTAAAATAAAAAAAAAATCACACTCTTCAAAATTACGAATACTTTGCAATTGGCAATTAAAAAATCCTATGTGTATGTCTGTAGGGGTCGTTTCCCAATTCTATTATCAAAGATTTGTTCGGCAATACCATTAAGATTTTGTTGGGTAAAAGAAACTTCGACTGTGGCAATACAACGGCCCTTCTAAGCAATTCACAATTAACCTTGAGATCCCCATCGACATGGAAATTCTATCTCGTTTGAACCCTAAACCACGTCTTGAGGCAACTTTTCACCATGTTTAAACAATACAGCTTCATTAACACCCAGAGTTCAAGATAAGTGAAAGCCCCAAGTAAATATTTTGTGAGTCAGCAAGTATTTTGCACAAGGTTAACTACAAGTTCATATGATTCTTCCAATTATCATGAAAAATCTCATACAAATTAATATTTCAACAAATTCACATTCAGTAATACTACTGTCGCATATGAAAAAGGCGTTCCGGTTCAGTTATATCCTGACGTTTTTGCATACTTTACGAAATATGGAATTTGACATTTTTTTGAAAAAAGAAAATAATTCGTTATAAACACAACAGGCAAACCGAGCCGAGCCGAGTCCACGCGAACCGAGCGGAGCGGAGCGGAGCCCACGCGAACCGAACAGAGCGGAGCCGAGCCGAGCCCACGCGAACCGAACAGAGCGGAGCCGAGCCGAGCCCACGCGAACCGAACAGAGCGGAGCCGAGCCGAGCCCACGCGAACCGAACAGCGCGGAGCCGAGCCGAGCCACGCGAACCGAACAGAGCGGAGCCGAGCCGAGCCGAGCCCGCGAACCGAACAGAGCGGAGCCGAGCCGAGCCCACGCGAACCGAACAGAGCGGAGCCGAGCCGAGCCCACGCGAACCGAACAGAGCGGAGCCGAGCCGAGCCGAGCCCACGCGAACCGAACAGAGCGGAGCCGAGCCGAGCCGAGCCGAGCCGAGCCACGCGAACCGAACAGAGCGGAGCCGAGCCAGCCAGCCACGCGAACCGAAAGTGCATTCGAAGCGAGGCGTGAGCGCAGTTCTACCTGTTCTCGAGTGGGCATGGCGGCGTGCGGGGCCGCGAACTGTGGCGGCAACAGCAGCATCGTGCGCTCGCTCGCTGGCTGGAGGTCGCACCGACTGCCTGCTTGCCTTTCTCCCTGCTCTTGCCTCGCCTCCGACCGCGACCGCCGTCGACTGGGGCCGACGCCTGATAAGACGCCGGGGACTCTGATAACGCCGCCGTCGCCCGCGCTTCCGCCAGCGAAGTGCCCCGCCCCCCACCGCTCCACGCACAGTCTCGGATACAGGGGAGGGGGATGAGAACCGTGCCCGACTCCTAAAATCCAGCCATTTTTGGTAGTAATTTTGATCTTTTATTCAGTCATCACATTGTTTTCGAATTACGGGATTATTTCCTATTCAGTTAATGCGGACCGCATTTCACGAAGAAATTTACATTACAACAAAATACGTTTTCTTGAATTTATTAATGAAATGAAGTTTAGCTTCCTTGCAACAACCAAGGATTTGAGGATCATAATGAGCTCATGAACGGTGTCAAGAGCGCCAGAAGGAACGAAGAAAATGGTGTGAAGAGATTCAGAGGAAACCGAGGGAAAAAGAAAAACGAGAAAACTTACAGAGAGCGCATTTTGTCCGCCACAATTCCCCATGAATTCGCTGGGGATCGAACCCGCACCTCAGACGTGGAAGGCGTATGCGCTAGCCGTGTTGCCACGAGGCCCCAGTTTTTCTTGAATAGATGTGTTGGGAAGGGGAATATCCGAAACGAAGTTGCCCGCTCCCTTGAATGACTTCCTGGTTGACCCCTGCATACACACGGAACAATTAAGCGAACGAGAATAGAGAGAGGGCAAGGCAACAAAATCCAGTTGCTACTGTCACTTCACAATGAAATTCTACGATTTTTCTACGCATTCCCGCGCAATTATTTTTATCAGTACAAATACTGACGTAATTAGCTAAGTTTTCGAGTGAGATAGCAATACCATATATTAACTCATCTTACATGCATTTATTGTGCTATGTATTAAAGGGTTCAAAAAAAATATAAAGAGGTTAGAACAGTGTTTTGAATTTTTGGAAGGACGTTGCTACTTCATAGAATTTAGAATAAAAATTCTTCAGAGAAGAATTTGTTTTCTTTAATCTCATATTTCCCTACACACTTTCAATGTTGCTACTATCAGTGCAATTTTGAACGCCCAACATTGTCATAAATGCAGTAGTAAGAATTTACAAATTTTTTCAATTTTTTATATTTGTGTTGCGTATAATTGTTTGTTTGATTTATACGTATTTTTTAAAGTTGTATGCATTTTAAATTCTGTATTTGTACTGATCTATTTTTTGCTTAACTGTCACCGAGTGGACTTTTTTTTTACAGGAAAACATAATAATAATAATAATAATAATAATAATAATAATAATAATTATTATTATTATTATTATATAAACTTTATTGTTCATTCAGCATAGCTCGCTTACGACATGACCAAATACTCAATTGGTAGGAGCAGGTAATTCATTCCATTGCGGGCGTTACTAAAATATATTTCTGGAATACCGAAATGTTGCTTTAAAAGCACATTTCATGGTCGCATAAAGTCTCACAATACTGCGCAAAAAGAATAGTAAAATACTTCGAGGTGGAGATCGAGAATTTTATAATGAATTTCTTTATTAATTTTGCGGAATTATAGGGCACAATTATATCGCTGATCATGTAATCGAACGAACGCTTTATTCGTAACCCTTGAACAATGCCGAGGAAAATTACTCGAAGAGACCGTCAGCTTGACATTAAAAAGATGCTGACAGAACCGAACTGCTGAATACACAAGAGGTTATCGATACTATTACAGTCTCTAGACCTTTTGAAACTTAACAGAGCCTTTAGTTTCAGACAAGAACAAGAGGAAATCTAAAATCCTGCAACTATTTTTTAAACTGTATCTTTTAATTTTCTGTTACTTCCTCCCTCATTAATTTTAAATTTACTTGACCGATTTTTAAAGAATGATTAAGTTCCATTTTTACAGAATGATGTTAAATAACAACTGCCTCGTAGTTCATTCTTGTAGCATTTGATTTGATTTATTTAGTCAAAGAGCAATAAAAACTATATGTGACGTACGGGGGAGAAGTACCATCTGATGCCATCAACTTTAATGTGAAGTTATATTTCTCATACATCAACAACATAGGAAGAAAATGATGCAGGAGTTTCTTATCACATACGTACTCAAACATACTATACCTCAATCAAAACAGAGATTATCAAAACATTTATCGGCAACAACCTGTCAGAGGAAAAATCTCTCAACAACGCTCATTCGTAGAATGGAGGATTGGAACAAATTCTTAAAGTAAGTATGCTCATTATACATATGTTATTTAGAACTTACCCAACCCATTCTAAACAGAGATTACTGGAGTTCCGGGCTACATTTAACGGTGTCATTTGAACTACCACATAACAAATTGCTGTTAATTAGTTTAAACGTATCAAAATACGTAATATCTATACAAATCTTTGTGACAAAACAGTAATCTTACATTTCCATTTATCTTCAGATTAACAGGCGTGAGAAGCCTAAAAACGGGGCACTACTTTTCCGTCGCCTTATTGGTAGAGCAGGGACAATGCCCTTTTTGTCCATTTTATTTCTTTGAATTTTTTTTTTAGGAAACTTATCCCATTATCAATGTTTACCTCAAAATGGCTTGGAGGTTTTTATAATGCATATTTTAGAGATAATTGCCTAATCGTGCGTTAAGAGCCTATAAGTGCCTATATTGAATTTTCCGAAATTTTAATATTTTTTTCACTATATTTTGTTTTCTACAATAATTTTTTGAGAAACCACTGATGAGCAATTTTTTACCAAACAAGTCACAACCGCGTAAAATCTGCCAGAGTGACCTCCGATCGAGAAGCTGTCTATGTCCAGTGTTCTTGTCTTAACGCGTCGAGCAGGGTAACCGCTGGGCGACGTATGAAAATTGGACACCGTGCGGGTGTCCACCTATTTCGCCGAAACCCGTCGTGCGCTCCAAAGTACAGGGCATTGCTCTCCTTCTTCGATATTCGTAATGATTAGTCAGCAATCTATTCCTTACCAAGATCACAAATCTCTTAAAAAATAGAGTTCTAGACATAGGGAGTATTCTTAGATATTTTCTATTGGTTTTGATGTTTCGTGCATGCCAGATCAGTACGTTTGCTGTTCCTGTTAAGTTTGCTTGCTACAGTGCCAAAAGAGAAAGTTTCAGAACGTGCATTGCTAAAAGAGTGGATTTATGGAGAAGATTCACGGCGGAATGGAAATGTATTTTTTTGCAAGTGTTGACAAAAGATGATAAAATTTTTTTTCGACATATTTAGCAGTTTTCAGTTGATTTGGGAGTTTTGACGCATCTTTAGGGTATTTTGTGATACACGTATCCAAATATTATTCATATACAGCTAATGTTTCGAATTTTCATTTTATATTTTTATTTTTGTTACACCTGCCCCAAAACAAAGATGATGAAAACTATCACAATTTCAGAGTGAATTCCAAATCCTCTGCAACGCCCCCCGCAAGCCACGGCCCCCTTTCAATTTATTCTAGGACCTGAAGGATCCGTCATCGGAAATGTAGGGGCGCAGGGCTGCACTTCGGCTCGTCGAAGCGCAGTCGCGTGTCCGCCAACTCAACAAACACGAGGCTTTTATTGCCATCCGGAAGCGCCACTGTGCTCCCGACCTGTCGTGTAGACAGTGGTCCTAATAGTTAATACGCGTAGGTCATTTCCGTAAGCATTGTGGAAGTAAATTACTAACGCCTAATTTTTTAGATGTGTGTGTATACACGCGCGCACGCGCGCGCACGCGCGCGCGCGCACGCACGCGCACGCACGCACACACACACACACATCTATAAAATCCTAAGTATATATACATACACACACACACACACAAAATTAATATTGTTACGTTCATGCAGATTAACATAAGAACAAAACAATACAATACAAGGCGCGCAACACATACAGGACATATATACTTTACATCACTATTTTCTTTCTAAATTTATTTCCTTTTTCACGGTCAGTTCCAAATGGTTCAGCAGGTAAATTGTTCCGTGCAGTCATTTATTGTTCAATCTAGAGAGGAGAATTTTCCGCTATCAGATCGCTGCGTCTCAGCGCTTCGGTCTGAAGGGTCGCGGGTTCGAGTCCCGCCTTGGGCATGGTTGTTTGTCCCTTGACTTTGTATGTGTTGTCGCGGAGGGCCTCTCGTTCTGCTGACCCCAGATCAGAGGAGCCCGCAAGTATGGTCTAGAGTATGGTCCCATCGGGATGTGAAGGGTACCCGGCTGTTGGCTGGATAAAAGCCCTAGAAAGAAGAGAAGAAGATGGCTGCGTGCGAGTATGAGATTCCCTCCGTTTAATACGTCTGCTTCAATAAACTCTTCCGAAATTCCTTCCACGCAGGGAAACCTACATACGCCTTATGTAGAGCGCTAAGCCTAGCCACCTTTCTCTGATTTGAAAGAGGTATTAATGTATTTCAAGCGAGAAGGTTACCAAAGAATTTGGCGGCTTTTTTCCGAGCTTTGTTTAAGCTCGTGAAATCGGCGTGGCCTGAAGGGATTCCAGCATTCGTCCCCGTATTCTAACACAGGGCGGGCGCACAGGGAATTTTATGCCATCGTTTAACATTACAATTGGCCTTCTTCAAAGTATGCATTACAAAATGTAGGACTCTCCACGACTTTTTCACGGGGTGATTCTAAAATATATAAAAAGAAAAACTCCATCAGCCTTTCGGAGATCGTCAAATGTTGTGTAAAATAACCCTGGCTATTATTTTTGTGAAAGGATACACGCAAAACTTGCTATTCATTTTCTTTTCTTTAGTTTCCTTCTTCAGTATTAGAAATAAAAGAACACATTATCTCTTTCCGCCATGCTTTTGACTGAAGGTCGATCGACCTAGCGCACGTCTATCTGTGTATTTTATCTGTTAAAAGGAAACAGTAGACCAAAAACTGACGAAATATTTTGATTTTTTATTGCAGTTTTGGATGTTACACTAAATTAGGAACAGAATGCAAAAAAGCACGATTCTGTGTTAGTACAAAATCTGAAGCAAGGAGGTAAAGTCTGATGAAAGAATAAGTCTTTTTTAAGTTTCCGTATATTATTTTTCTTTTTTCAATTATACATAATCAACTCTTAAAATATTGTAACAAATTAATTCAATGAAATGATTAAAATATCTATTACAACGTTTCGGAAACCTTTTGTTTCCATCTTCACGTAAAGTGGAAATTAGTAAAAATTGATCAAATTAAATCCATCTGAAAATTTATTTATAAAAGGTGCGATTCACTTAGGACATAACTGAATAAAAACCAGGCCGTTCGGCAGAGGGCCTCAATGACAGGCGTCTAAGTCCAAGTCGGGAGTTCGCGAAACCACGCACGGAAGAAAATAACAAAGCACTCTTAATGTAACCGATAACTACATAAAATATACAAATAATTCCAAGTAATGCAAAGAGTAAGATGATTTCAATTCATAGTCCTTTCCAGAAAAATCCGGCCGATATGTTAATAAGAAAGGAGCAATGTTAATTCGTTACCGTCATCATACTGGGATGCTCAGTATCTGTGTTTCACATTTAACATGTTGGTGATCTGATAAATTTCTAAAATTTTCAAATTTTCAAAAATTCAAAATTTATTGCTTATTTACCCTTGAAAATAGATATTACATGGGTTTTTTAAAATTCAAAATTTAAGTAGTATATGACTTAATGTAGGGATCACAGAATTTTGAAAATGTGCACACAATTCACTTTTCCCCATAGCACGTCATACGCAGTTTTTAACTGTTTTTTGACGTAAAATAAATAAATAAAAAATAAATAAATGTTAAGTAGAGGAGACGTGCCTGAAGGCTCTCAATTTTATTGTATTTTGAAGTGAATAGTAAGTGAAGTTCAGTTATCAGTCACACGAATGGACAAAAAGTATTGAAAAGAGTTCGTCTATCATTGGTTTTAAAAAGTTTTTACGCACGTTATCAGAAGCGTGTGAAGTGTACAAAGTTTTTGCACAACTCTAGAGTTTTCGTTCGAGATGGAAGACGTTGGGAATTTGCATCAAGAGATTATAGAGTTACCAATACTCAAATGCCCACACAATTGGGAACGAATTTCATTTACCGTGATCACAAGATTGGTTAAGGCATGTCGAATAATTAAACTCCGGCTCACTGATTCCGGTGAAATAGCGTTTTCCGCTATCATTTTAGCGTAACGTGGGCATTCGCGCCTATGCAGATCTCAAAAGTTGGTTAATAGCGTATACATTAAGATTGTGGGAATTCTGATGTGGTGGTGTTGATGTTCTTATGAGAAGAAATAAAAGAGGTCATCTTCGTCAACATATTAGTTTTATTAAGATAGCCGGCTTTCAACGGCTTTGCCGTCATCATCAGTCTACAAGATACAGAAAAATAAATTACAATTAATGGATGCATTTAAATTTATCTTTTTTAGTTACAGATAGCATATAAAATTTCAACAAAAAATGCAACGGGAGGATTAGTAGCAGTTCAAATTAAAAAAATCAATAAAGAAAGACACATTATATGATTGCAAAAGATATAACAAAAAAATTAAATAAACATAAAAATAAAAATATAAGAAATGGGGATAGTAATAATAATTAATAGCAAATGCTATTACAAAGGTAAATAATTGAACAATATTACACATTATAATATATACACTAAGATGCTTCACGCATTGTAAAACTCTCAAAGCTATAGGTATCGTACCCGATATGTGATTTTTACACTCGCTAATTCGAACAGATTCCCGACGTAACTATCGTAAAGTTGGAGTTCGCGCATGCGCAAAACCTCAGAAGTAGGGCAGACTGATGTGCCTCTGACCGGGAATTCCTACGGTTCGAGTCCCGACGGTGGGAGGATTTTCCGCACACACAGATAGCTATGACGAATTCAGCCGCCGAGGAGAATTTTAGCGGTCGGCTGCTCTGATCGTTTTTTTTACGATCGTTTCTACGATCAATACCAGCCGACTGTAGAAGCAGTACTCTAACAAGCGGGACACGGACCGTGCGCGATCTTTCCTTCCTGTCCCCTTACTTACGAACACTACACATCCACACGTGTCAAGAGACCAGTCGGGAGCTTAGACGTGTGTCGGCTGGGACGATGCCTCACTGGTGGGAAATACCTGGTTGGGGAATCCCCGCAAGCCGATATGTCGGCGCCGGATCTCGCCATCCAGTAGGGGCAAGATCATTCACGAGTTCCCACGATAAGAACATTTATGGCACTAATGACTAGGCGGATTTTGCATCTTTGCATTTTTCCCTTAAACATAATGATATGCATAAAATCACACAAATTCATTTCTCATTGTCTGGGATCGATATACAAGTTCTTATAGTGCACATTTTTTCCATATTTATGATAGAGCATATTTTCATTTTAAGAGCATATACTTGCATATTTTTCATTTTTTATTTTTTTGTTCATTCATAAAATTCGGAGGAACATTGAGATGGTTTTAGAGTTTGCATCAAATTTGTGTGACTAGAGCGGTACAGTTCATCAAGAAGTCGATCCAAACATGTCCGACTGAACGCTGTTGCAAAGTCATTCAACAATTTGCCAGGACCATTAGGACGACAGAAGAAATGAAGAAAATTCCAGAAAAAAATCCAGGTTTGAAAATTACACAAGTAAAGAAATTGAAGCTTTTAAGTAGTGTCCCCTAAACTCAAGCGAAGTTGAAACAACTTTGTCTCTATAAGAACGTTCATGCGGGTAACAAAAATTGGTTCATCGCAGAAAATTTGGAAAAAAATGCATTATAACCTCTTGCAATTGAAATGAAATTCAGCGAGTATCGTTCAACTTTTACAATCAACTATTTTGGAGATACTGAAACGCGTACTTTTCTCTGTGCATATTTTTTCTTTTTAAGCGCATATTTTCCAATTTTTAAAGCATATTAACATGCATCTTTTCAGGATTTTTAGTGCTTATGAATCCGCACCCTACTAATGATATTAGCAGTTGACGTGCCCGGAAACCCTCATGAAATCCACTGGTGTTCGCAATTTCGCATACGGCACGGTCTCCCCACTCTGCAAAGCATTCCCTACCGTTGGCCATCCCTAGGCATGGGCGGCGGCGGCAGCGGCGGGGCGAGCGGAAGGAAAGATCGCAGGGGCGGAACGGACGGTTCTGGGGCAACGCCCCCCCCCCCGCGCTCCGCGACTCATTTCCGGCGCGCACTCGATCGCCGCGCCTCCTGGGACCCCCACTCGCCACCGCACACGCGCCTCGTCCCGCCCCCAGCCGCACACCCACGGCGCAACGCACGAAAACCCTTTGCGTATTACAGTAAGCTCTCGTTAGCAGGAACTCGCTTTACACGAACAAAACTTCGGTTCCAGCAAGGGACATTGATAATACTCGGATAACACGATTTTTTATAACACTAACTGCGATTATTTCGGTTCCTTGGAATTCGTATTAATGACATTTTCACATTTATTAATTTGAGGTTTCTTACTCCCCTACATACTTACGTTACTTGCATACTTACGTTAGTGTAGAAAAAGTATTGTATTTTTCGAGAACAAAACTCGTATTGCGGGGACCAGAGACAGAACAAGTGGATAAATCTGGTTCCTAAACGTAGTAAATTACTTCCTTTAACACGTGTTGTCAGAATCCATGTTTTGTGGGTCCTCGATACTGAAAAGTTGGTTCACGGCAAAACGTCCGTTGGTACGTCTCTAAACAACGCTAGCTGCTTAACCTTAGGCACAATTTTCACCAAAATTGATATTTCCAGATTGATCTGGCTACTGTTACACTCCCTTGAATTTGAAACGGATATTTTGAAACTATACGAAGCCCCAATATTTTCAAAATTTTCTAAAAATTGACTTAAAACCGGCTCCAGTTTTTTTCAACAAAGTTGTGTATAAGGACCAGCTTTTAGCCTTCTACAATATTCTAAAAGTTCTATATCAATGCCACAATTGGCGGACCAAAGAAGAGAAAATGAAAAAAAAATTAGGCGTCGATAGGTACGACGGGAAGGAAGGTGGGGCAGAACTGAAAAGCTTGCCCAGACTAAACAAATTAGGAAACTACGAAGTACAAGAAAGTCTCTGCAATTCTCTAGAATTACTAGTTTAAATTAAATTACAAGGTTACAAAACCGGGCCGATTTCCACTAGCAGACAGAAACACCTGGAATGACCTCACGTTTGCCTAGGGGGGTCTAACAGTGCCGGTCAGACGGAGCAGGTTACCCGACTACTATTCGGATATTATAAGAAGGGACTGCTTTGACAGCTTCTTCTTGGCCTCTGTTCGCAACACAAGTATGTTCATGCACTCATTTTGTCAGTGCGTTCGTTTACAATCAGCTCAGTTGTAAATAGGTTCATCACTATCTCTTGCATTGTCCTTTGCCATCCCTGCATGACGTTCATGTGTTTCCCGACCTAATAAAGCGGTCCTTTCTTAGAGTTACTCCTCTGCAAGGTAGTATTCAAAGAACGTTTTTATTACAAATATGACGTGACCGCAAATTCTAATTTGCAACGGGCAGAGCTTCGCAAATGTTAGAAAGCGCAGAAATTTGTCATTGTGGAGAGTACTTTACCCGAAGTCCCAAAAAATGTTATCGTAATTTTCTAAAAAATTATTTTTTTTTTAAATTAATTGCCTAGATAAAGCAAAGTATGCTTATAAAAATGGCATGGAAAACAATAAGCTCATTTTTTTTTCTTCAAAAACTGCTCTAATTTCTTTTATTGAATGGAGCAACTTTGTTTACTCAATAATATGGCATACACCCATTTTCATCCAATTTTTGGAATTTTTTTAATATTGAAGCTAGCGATTTTTTTAAATCAATATTACATCTTTCAATCATTTTGTATACATGCATTTTGGAAATATTAGTATTTTTTCGCGTAATTTTGAGGTATATTGTGAGAAAGTTCAAATGTTTTCGATCATTTCAATATTAAAGCTAGAGATTTCTTTCTGAGTAATTTTTTTTAAAATTTAAAATTTTTTTCTGCGTAATTTAGTTACATTGTTTGCGTGTTTAGAGTAATAACTGAAATGTCAGGATAGAAGGTGCAAATATTACGTAACCCTTTCTAACAACACTACGATGTTTGTCCCGTTGTAGCATTAGTTCCTGACTAAAGTTAGAACTGACTAAAGTAGCTGAATAAAGAAATTACTCTGCACCTTATTCACGAATATTACAGCCATAAGATACTTTGGAAAGCGAAGACAAATGTTAAATGAAATACTGATGGCTAGCGATGTCTCATCGAAACGGAGTCTATATTTGTATTGCTCCATTAAATATTTGGTCCAATCAAATTAACTAAGAATATCCGGATGGCATCCGTTAAAAAAAAAAAAAATTAAAGTTAACTTATTTTGTACTTTTATCTAATGTGAGGACATTCAAAATGGTGTTTTTGTTAAAGTGCCCAGAAACTTCGCGTTTTCTTGCTTTCTTCGGCTGCATATCATTTCCCTTGATAAGATTAGGCATCACGTTTAACAATATTTCTTCGCTGTTTTGGACATTCCAAGAGAAGTTATCTACACAGTCACCGCAAGCACCTAACAACCACACAACTAATTTGCGTAGTAATTCATTTTTGAAGTCACTTTTGTAAGTTTTCCGCCCACAAATTCTGTTTGTTATTGTATTTATTCCAATCTTTTGTATGATTTATTGTAGAACAAGGGTGTGTGTATATATTAAAGCAAAAGTTTGTGGGAACACCGTCAGCACGGTTCGAGCTTCGGCTGTGCGGGGTACATTTTTGGTTGCTTAACGTCAGTGTGCAAATTGGTAATTTCGTCCCGGTGGTGGCATGGCTCTAAAATAAAAATAAAAAAATTAAGTGAACAATTAAGTCACCTGACGAAAAAAGTGAACCTCATCTCTCCTGTCGGAGACAAAGTAATCCAGATTAACCAACAATTGGGCAATAAAGAAATGAAATAAAACTTACACTACAATTTACTAATATACGCACACGAAAAGAGCAGTTTTAACCCCTTCTCGTGGTACAATTTCTTAACAACAATAGACTACTCCCTCACGTGTACATTTACGTCATGAATATCCTCCCAGCGTTACACTGTCAAAACTCCAAATACGTAATATGAATACTTTAACAGAGTAACAATATTGAGTAATATACAATTAAACGGTGCATTCAGGAAATTTGAAAAAATTAACCTAAGTTTTTTTTCCTCTCATTTAACTCATTTGAACTCGTTTAACTAGAATCTTCGCATTTAATTTGAATAATCGACCAGAAAATATCGACATATATACTTGGGTTTTCGTAACGTGGCGCGTGAGGGACTTGACGATGGATTATGGCACGGGTTTTTGTCTTTCTCGATCGTGCCGCTGGATGTCGCATGATTGCGACCGTATCAAGTAGTCAGGAAAGTCAGTTTAGGAAATTTTAAAAAATGAACCTACTAAATTTTTTTTCTCTGTAAAATGTATTTTCGCTCTTCATGACTATTCAAGCATAATGTTTTCAAATCAGTCTCTTATTTTTGTAGTTTACGCACAGTTTTCAACTATTCCTCTCCTCCCCTTGTACAATTTTACAACAATACCAACTTCCTACTCTTCATTTGCACGTACCTAGACATTGCTTTAATGCCCCCCCCTCCGCACTCACCAGATTTTTTTCTCGACAAGGAAAGTGAATTCAAAGGATGAGGCGGGGAAATCCGCGGTTCGGGCGGGGCGAGGCTATACACGGGCGAGGCGACGCCATCCCCTGCCGACCACCCGCCCTCGCGGGAGAAGGGGGAGTTGTGGGGCTTCGCTCGCCGCACGCCCCACATACGCACGGCTTGGCGCGACTCGGCCCGGCGGAGGCCTCGCCCAAATCCAGCCCTAGGCACCGAGATACGCCTTCCTCCCAAAAAGATAATCGATATTTTGAAGAAAAAGATATTTAACTTGAATAATCGAACAGAACATATCGACATATATACCTGGGTTTTCGTAACGTGGCGCGTGAGGGACTTGACTTAACGGCAGAGGCGGGATTCGGGTGGGGGGGGGCACAGGGGGGGGGGCAACTGACCCCCCAATGTTGGGACAATTTTTTTTAACATTTCATTTCGCGAATCTTCAAATTTATATCACAAACTATTTTTTTCTGTATTTTGAGAAGAAATTTAATAATGAGGCGAATAATTTTATTAAGCTGAGCTAACAAGATGCAGTAATTAATTGGTGAAATTTAGCTCTGTATTATAAAACGGGATAACGTTAAGCGTTACTGCGAATATCCTGTATTAACCTTTTAGCTACGCAGTTTTTTTTCCTTCTACAGTCCTAGCGGTACGGACTTTCTTAAATAGACAAATTTGACCACCGGCGGATTTTTAACCACAGCGAGTGTTGAAGAGGGCCGAAACGGGGCCGGTCTTGCGTGGGAAGGCATTGGCGCCTCAGGGGCAGTGGGCCACAATAAGGCGATGTGTTTGTTTGATATAAAATAAGGAGATGTATGCATGAAAAACGGGGTCAGTATATGCTAATGCATGGAAATATTACGCTTCAAATAATAATAATAATAATAATAATAATAATAATAATAATAATAATAATAATTTATTCAACAAATTTGTGCAGGTTCATTCCAGTGCAAGCCCTAATTCCGTTACATATTGTAAACGGTAATAAGTTCATTTATGGATTTCAATAATAAAAATATTGCTATCATTTTTTCCAAGTCCTCTTTACTTTTCGCAGTTACTCTTTTTCCAATATTTCAGAAACAAACGTGTCGTCGATAAAAGAAGTGAAGTTCGCAAAAAATCTAAAAATGTAATGTTTTCTTGTTTTCCCGCGGAAGAAAAGATGCTCATTTACGTAAAAACATCTCAAACCTGAAGAAAGTCTGGGATTTTACAAACTGTGTGAAGCAACTTCCCCTTATCCTTTTCAGATTTTTTCTACATCTTCTTGGATTTCGTCTTCTGTGTCGGAGCGCCATTCCAAGGCGAATGTACCGGGAGCGGTAGCTCAGTGCATCAACTGATGTCACTGCAGCGCCTCTGATCGGGAGGTCCTAGGTTCCCACTCCCCACGGCGGCAGGATTTTCGACACGAGCTAGGTCGAATTCAATCGCTGTCTGGAGGTGAATTCTAGCGGCCGGCTGCTCTGATCGATAGTTTTCCGTGGTTTCTCCAATCAACACCAGGCGAATGCCGGAGCAGTACCCTACCAAACGGGCAACGGACCGCGCGCGATGTTTCCTTCCTCTTCCTTGTCCTATCCTCCCCTCTCACACACATACTAACATGCACTACACTACCACATTTCCGGGAGACAGGTCGGGAGCTTAGAACTTGTCCCGGCTGGGGCGGTGCTCCGCTGGTGGGAGAGTCCTGGTTTGGGGGAAACCCCACTAGCCGACGGTAGGGCGGCGCCGGATCTCGGCATCCAGCGGGGAAAGATCACCGCCATCTCCCAAGAAAAACATGCACTACGGTAATGGGACTAATGACCAGAGCAGTTGACGCGCCCGGAAACACGAAAAAAATCAATCAATCAAGGTGAATGTAAGCTTTCATTGCCTCCTGAATGTGCTCCGAAGCCACGGCACACTGTAAACGCGCAGAATGCCACAGCGTCCCACCAGCGCTCCCGGGCCCTTCTCTATCAACGCCTTGCGTAGGCAGGGGCTCCAATACGTGGAAATCGCCGGCTTTCAGCACGTCATCCTCAGGAAGCGAGAGATAACCCTGTCACACGCCTCCAGAGGCCGGCGAGACACAGATGATAATCGCCGGGAAAACCGTTTCCCGTTCGTAACTAAAAGGTTAATAAAAGCATCTTTCGATTGTATTGTTTTTAAAAGTTATTTACTTAAAAATTTAAGTTTCGTGTCTAAAAGCGCGAGTCATAACACTAATTAACATACAGTATAGTATAGTATGATAAAATAAATTATTTCCATTACAAATTTCTTAGCGTTCTTAAATATTTCAAATGCCGAAAAGCAGATGCATCTCACAAAACGTTTCGAGGGTCCGATAAAAAAAATCATGTATTTTTTCAGTATCCCTTGTAATCTATGCAAGCATAGTCGGCAAATTGAAAATTGTAGACTGTTGTCTATGTAATAACACGATTTTATTTAACCGATCTTCCAAAAAATAAATTTGTCAATGTCGGTTTCATTACTATAACAAAAAATATTAATTTTTTTAACAGAAAAATTTTCCATTACAAATTTATAATAAACGCAAAAATACACAACTGTTGAAGCCATTTTCAAAGGGTATTTAACATCAAGTTTATTGAATGACGGGGAAATGGTAAAAATGTTTTTTTATATTTTTTTTAGCTACAGCTCAGCAATCGAAACTAGTGGTGCTACATAACTGGACAGACTTTCTCGTACTTGTTAGTTTTCTAAGTTCTTTGGTCTGGGCCAGCTTTACAATCTTGCCCCATTCTCCTACCAGCTACAATCTATTGCCGCTGAAAGAACATTAAAAAAAAAGTCATTTTTCCTAATGGTAGAACTGAAATATTACTTTGAGAATATTAGTGCAGAGTAATATTCGTCATATAAGGAATTTTTTTGTCGAAAACTTTGGAACCGCTTTAAAGCAGCTAGCGTTTAAGTGTTACTGTAAAAACGAAATTTGAAACTCTTTCACAGAAATCTTTTGAGTTTTCGAAAAACCTCATTGGAAGTCATTTGAAACTCTTCCACTCACAAATGCAATAACGTACACAAATTGCTGGATATAAGCATACAAAAGACGTGAGTGATATTGAAAAATATTGCAGGTTTTTTTTAAGCAAAGAATTAAGCAAAATTAGTTTTATGCCATCTTCAACAGTGCACTATCTGCAAGAAGAGTTTAAAGAAAAAAATTGGAGGCGTTTTTGAAAAATGGCATTTAAGCTTTCCTGAAGATGCGAAATATTGAGCTTTTTCACAGAAAACTTGAGTTTTCGAGAAACTTTATACGGCATAATTTTAAGTCTATTTACTCGTAAATATAATAATGTGAACAAATTGCCGCCAATAAAAATATTATCGACGTGAGAGACAAGTTATAAAATTACATTTTTTTTAGTTTTTTGAAAAAAAAAAAAAAAGTAGAGCAATGTGGCGTTTATCTTTTCTCCTAGAGAACATGTAGCACTATCCCTACCAAATGATTTAAGACCAAATTTTGAGCTATTTTTGAAAAAATATTGTTTTAGTTATTTTTTAAATTGCATATTGTACGCAATATTGTGCGAAACGTTCTAAATATTTAAAAATATGTACATGACCTTAATGAAAGAACTATTTAAGGGCAACAAATTTAATTTGAAGGAAAAATCTCTATCTTCAATTTTGTAGTTTTAGACAGTCACCGAAAAAATTCAACCTTTGCAATTATCGAAAATCCAGAGTTAACAGTGAAAATTGGATTAATGCCATCTTTATAAGTGAATTTTACTCTATTCTTACAAGATATTTAAAGAAAAAATTGGGAATAATTTCAGAGAAAATCTTAAAAGGTGGCAGAGGCTTCATGTAATGTACCCCAAAAAATTAATGTTTTTCAAAACCGGAGAGCTTCGACTCAGGTCACATCGTCAGGGGTCAGGGGTCAGAGGTCAGTGGTTTGGGTAAACTCCTACGCGTGGTTTAGATGCTTGTGTTGTTCTACTGGGCGGACGGACGTTTTACCGTCAATCAATTTTTCGGTATCAAGGACCCAGAAAACTTGGATTCTGTCTACACCATGTGTTAGACAATTTTTTTTCTAAATTCAGCAACAGGATTTATTCACTTTTTCGTTATCAGGACCCGGCAATAAGAGTTTTTCTCCCGAAAATTCGCCGTTTATTCACGCAGCATTACATACCTTTCTCTTTACTGCATGTGGTAGCAAGAAAGTAAAAATGTTTTTCTGATAGTATAAATTATTTTCATATTTTTTCCAATCAGATAAAACAGTGTTAGGCTGGCGAAAACAAAACAAAAAACAAACAAAAAACACGGGTCACGCTAGTGGGTGTGGTGGGACGGGGGCCAAAAAACATTTAAAAATATTATTTTAATGTTAGAGTTATAATGTAGCTACTCATATGTCATTTGGTTTAGGAGAACTTGTTACTATCTTATTCGGGGGGGACTTTTACCCCCCAATAAAAGATCCGAAATCCCGCCTCTGCTTAACGATGAAATATGGCACGGCTTTTTGTCTTTCTCGATCGTGCCGCCGGATGTCGCATGATCGCGACCGTATCAAGCAGTGCTGCAGATCAAGAGACATGACCGAGAAAGCCGCGAAGCCAAGTATAGACATTGAAGAAGAAGATATAAAGAGAGAGAAAATGAAAGATTTGTTAGAACAAATCCACATTTCAACTATTAATACAAAAAGTTGCAGTAAAAACAATATACTTCAAAATAAAATGCTACAACAACTTTGAAAAAAGATTCAATGTATATCAGCGATTTTAATTCTTGTAAAGTTGATATCACCCCAAACTCGACCCTTAGGCTGGCGAACATATCAGACTTCTACGGATTATCTAGAGAAACAATATTTATTGTCGATGCTGGTCTTCTCTCGAAACTGAAGAGGCAGGAACTTTCAGATACTTTCCTCCGCAGAGGTACAAGATCATATTCACATTCCCAGATAATATCTTATTTTAAATAAGTTAATTTGTTTGTTATATAATTTTTATTTAATAGTAAAAACTAATTTTCTTGGTGAAATCACTAAATAACAACATATAAAAAATAACAGTCACCTGATACTGGGTATTTAATACCAATATAGTGATCTGTGAAGAAAATATTCTTTCGATTGCCGATATATCGACAGCAAAATATCAAAATTCCATATCTTTTTTTTTTTTTTTTTTTTAATTTGTTGCGTCTACATCTTGAGGCAACGCGTCTCCAAGCTCCTTAAGGGGCGTTGAGCGCTTTACACTTGGGAGTAATCCTCCATTAATGTGCTTTTACTTTTTTAATCATTGTCAAGTCCCGTCACGTCGCAGTCAGTCAGTGCCTTTTATCCCTTCGGCCAGGGGCTCGACGCCGTTAGATCCCGGGGTTCCTGGCCGGTCACCCAACCACGTACCCGCGAGTCTCGAATGCGCTTAACCTTCGTGACTTCACGGAGCGTAGTAAACGCATTCGGCTAGCGCCGCCGGCTAGCTAGCCTTTGTTTAGGGTACATCTGAATTGCAGTAGACTCGCAATTATCCTTGATAATTATAGCGTTAATCTATACTAGTATCCCAACTCGTGCACGTGAGACCGTGAAAGTGGTTATATAGTGTACAGTATAATACAGTGGTTATTCAAATATGAGCCGGAATTTTGTACCGCAGCGTTTTTGGTGATACATAAAAATACAAATGAAGTATTTTACAACAATTTCCTTCAAGAGAAATACATTTTCTCCATCGAATAAAAAGCTTTGATTTCTTCATGAAAAAAAGAAGGCTAGGAAGGCACTAGCAAATTACGCATGTACTGTTTCACCGCAGCGTTCATTTTTCTCCATATCCGTAGTGGACCAAACTTAGGGTAGTCTCATAGGAACAACTCTGCACAGTAAAACGAGTGTTCTACATTGAAGAAGCCAATGGAATTTCGTGAATTTATACGAGTCAGAGCTACTGTATGCGGCCGTGAGTTGTCACGCAGGATATCGTGAATCAATAGCAGTCATCCGATCCATCAGCTGCGGTACTCGCCGTCCGATACAATGGTATCGTATACAATGGTACTTTCACCCACCTTTGATGCAATATGGGCAACAGCAATGCGGCGATCGCCTTCAATAAGTTCACGCACTGCTTGAATATTACATTCATTGACGCTGGTCGCCAGACGCCGTTTATGGCATTCTTTTTCCACTTTATAACGACCATTTCGACACTCATGCTCCCACTGAATACTTGGCGTTTTCTCAGAGAAGCATGACCGAGTCTCTTCAGAACGTCTCAGCCCGCAAATTGCGCAACAGACCCCTGATACGTTGTGTTTATTGAAGTGATTCTGTAATGGAAGACGTGAGTATGAGGATCTCATGCATGACTGTCTATTTTACCTAACAAATCCCCGGGAACGCCGCCGCGCTTACACGTAAATACGCGAGACAAATGAACGAAGTTCCGGTTTATACTTGAATGAATCTCGTATATTAATAGGAATCTCGTTTGTATGCATGCATGCATGCATGCATGCATGCATGCATGCGAGTGAGTGAGTGAGTGAGTGAGTGAGTGAGTGAGTGAGTGAGTGAGTGAGTGAGTGAGTGAGTGAGTGAGTGAGTGAGTGAGTGAGTGAGTGAGTGAGTGAGTGAGTGAGTGAGTGTACATTTCGTGAGAACAAGCGGCTGGGCAGATAGACATGGTCTTACATCGAAAATCATTGTCCACAGGTAAGCAGAAACTACTTCACTCACCAATTTTTTGCTCCAAATATGCACATGTAATCAGAGAAATGCAATTTCCAAGAGGCAGTTAGCGCCGAGTCTGTAGGATCAAGCTACTCAGCAGCAAAAGCCTCCCAGCAAAACTGAAGGGAAAATGTCAAATACACGTCTCTACGTGTAAAAATTTGTTAAGTTGTGATTTCCACAACTGGTTCATATTGTTACTAATTGAAAGACGCAAAGCAATCGGCAGTGAGAGTGAAGACAGGGATAGGAGGCGGAGGATGTGCGCTGAGGATCTTACACACCGTTCAGTTACCTAGGAGATTTTGACCCTTTGTATTTGCATTTAGCCATCATAAGTTCCGTAAAGGGCAATGAGCCTCGACGCCGTTAGATCCCGGGGTTCCTAGTCGGTCACCCAAACAGGAATCCGCGATGTCTCGAATTCGTTTAACCTTCGCGACTTCACGAATTCAACAAATTCGACTAGTAACGCCGGTTCCACGGTCGTGGCCTTTCGAAACTACCATGCCAGCATTCGCCTGAATGACCGAGAGAAATCTCGAAAACTCGTCAGGATAGCCGGCACGGGGATTGAACATGGGCCTCCCAAATGCGAAGTCAGCGCGGTACACCCTCAGCCACTTCGTTCGGTATTTTGACACTAATTTCTACCAAACTACACTGGGGGCGTGGTCGATGAGTAACACGTAAAAATTAATCAACAAACATAAATCTACATAAACAGTAGAACACTATACAAAACAATAATCAGACCACTACTGATTTATGCATGCCCCATATGGACAAACGCAGCCCCCACAAATGTCAATAAAATTCAAGTAATGCAAAATAAATTTTTAAGATTAATCACAAATGCCCCCTGGTTCATAAACTTCATTCAGAATTAAACATCAATACAATAATAAACCAAATAGCACAAATATCACACAACCTCTACCAAAACCTAACAGACATACCAGCAGCATCCCATTACAAACTACCGAAAAATCCAACCGACACTCGAATAAAAAGATTCCCTTTTGAAGCATTCCTCAAAATTTTAGCCAACCACGATTCTTAACACCGAGGTTCTCCCCAAGAGTATCCTCTCCAATGTATAGACCAATCTAGCTTAACTATTTTAACTAGAATAAGTCTGAAAAAATACATCTGTAAAGTAATTGTACCGAACGATGTAAATCTTCCAAAATTAATAAATGTGTATTAAATGTATATATGTGTGTGTGTGTGTATATATATATGTGTGTGTATATATATATATATATATATATATATATATATATATATATATATATAAAACACGTAAAAATGATTCGCATTCGTTGAACGAACGTTGGCTTTGTTGCGTTGGAGAGCGAGTGACTATTCCTTCACTATTGGAGAAAGTTTGCATGAAAACGTTCATGAATGTTTAATGTTTGCCTGATTGTTTATATTGGTAAAATTCACGAAAATGCCACAAAACTATTTAATATACATATTCTTTTTAGGGTCTACTAGCGAGAACCCGTCAAAATTTGACGGTGAGATCTTAAGATAAATGTAAAATACTGTGCCTAGACTAATGTTTACAAAGCAAATTATTAAATAGGAAGAAGAAAGAGCTAACTTCTGTTATTTAATGCTATTTTTTTCATCTCTGCGAATATTTACGTTTATGGTCAGGATGATTAGATATTATGCAGAACAAAAGCAATTGTTTTATATTAACACTTAAACAATTGAACACGTGAGGTCCGTCACCAAGAGGCAACGTAATATCAGCACCGAATGACACAGAAGGCAGACTATAATTATATTGACTGATATTTTCTGAAGTTTTTCGATGTCCCGTCATTTATAAACAACTGTTTCATTTCTTCTGACATGTTACTAGAAGAAAAACGTCTTTTTCCATTTAAGCAACACAAAGAAATCTGGCTTGCAGAATTTCTCTCACACAGGAAGTACATAGCAGAACAATACAGACATTTCATAGATTAAGACCCAACAGGAAACGAAATTACGTGACTACGTCAATAAAATCGAATAAAACGCACTGTCCGAATTTCTCTTCAAAATACACCACCAAAATGCAAATATTGCTTCTGAAACCTAACGTAAACGCATTGTAAACGATACACGCACGAAGCGGCGAGAACGTACATCTATCGATATTGAAACACAGCCTTTGGAAGAAAACAATTGACTACTGATAAGCATACTATTAAAGAATTATTTATTTAATTAATTTACACCGTAGATGCTGGTGAATGAACACAAACAATAACTGATAACAAATCTAGGAATCACATTCTTTCATTTAAAGAAAAGAAAATACAATCGGTGAAGTAGAAGCTCGAAATGAAGCCATGGCAGAATGACTTACAATTTTTTTTAAATATATAGATTTCGGAACAAACTAGATCGCTCGTGAATATTACCCAGCGGCACTCCCCGAACTGATTCATCCCCCAAGCATTATCAGCTGGCGCTCGGTTCACTTCAACGAACAGTTCTCGGAGCTGCAAGGGAGGGGGCGCGGCTGGCTGGATGGGTGGGATGGTTCTAGTGCGGCTGATTAGAGGATTGTTTGGGTGGACGGCAGTGCATTTGAATGGTGTGTGTGTGTGGGTGGGTGGGAGGGGCGAATGGGAGATTGAATGCGGGGAGGGGGGGGCTGAATGGGTCAATGGGCGCGGGTGGTGCCCGAGGCGCGGCGACGGCCGAGTGAGCGCGTGCGCGCTTCGATCGCCTCCCGACCCGTCTCCTCCTCCTCTCCCTCGAGCTGCTTGCGCCACGTCGGGCCGCGCCGCGCCGGCTGATGCAACTGCGCGCCACACAGCCGCCCGCCGCGGTCACGTACTCCCCGACCCTCGCGCACCCACGCCCACCTCAACAACCAAGCTCCCCCAATTTTTTTTTTTTACATGTTTCCCCTCCACAGTAACCCTAAGGAGGCGGGAATTTATTTAGTTAATGGTGCACAAATTATGCCGCTGCCTTGCGGCTTAAGCAGCTAAGGGAGAGTTAAAGAAAAAGCCAATACTAACTAAAGCTAACTTAATTCGAGCTTAAATCTAACTTAATAATTATGTTGTAGCACTTTGGCATACTTAATTTACACGAAAAATGTTGTTGTTATTTTTTTTCTTAATTCTAAATGTTTTTGTGTGGTTTTCTATGTGGTTCTTTCACTAGTTTATTTTTCGTTCACGCATCATTCATTCATTCATTCATTATATACATAACCATTCATTCACTATATACATAACCAAGCTCCCCAAACAGACGCCGAGACAGACAGGGAGAAAGAAAATATCGAAATGGAGACTATACGTAGAGAAGCGAGTAAAAATTAGTTTAGAAAAATAATGGTACGTAAAGGAAAAATAGACATAATAAAATAAATAAATGGTAGAAAATATCAAAATTGATAAGAGTACGTAGAGAAACGAGTAAAAATTAGTATAGAAAAATAGTGGTATGTAGGGGAGAAATCGAGAAACTACTGGGAATGCCTGGTATTTCAAAACCTTTTGTCCTCTAAGAGTTGTAACTAAACTATAGTATTTTAGTTAACGATGCACGACATCGTTTAAAGATCTACAATTGACGGATAAATTGCACTGAAAAAAATCTTGGTTTAATATCGCAGGTGTATTACGTGCTGGAGAAATATTTGAACTTCAACAATTTTCAAAACTTCGGAGATTGTAATGAAAATCAGGACTACCCTATATTTATAAATGCACTTTCATATATTTCACAACAAATGCAGCCACATTTTCAGGAAATGTCACAGAGGCATTATGTAAAGAATAACAAAAATTGAGTAATTATTTCTGCATCACGGGCGTTATAAGAATTGTAATGATCGAGCAGCGACCAAAGGCCCGAGGGCCTTTGCCCCGGGGGCTTTTGCCACCCGGAAACCTTAGAACCAGTTCAACGCCCGAGGTACATACAAGATTTTGTTTTCTACATAATCTTGATGATTCAGATTTACTTATTTACTAATTAACTAGATATTAACTTGTCTAGGCTTGGTTTGTTTTTTTCGTGTTTCCGGGCGCGTCAACTGCTTTGGTCATTAGTCCCGTTAGTGTAGAGCATGTTTTTTTCTCGGAAGACAGCGGTGATCTTCCCCCGCCGGATGGCGAGATTAGGCGCCGACCTACCGTCGGCTGGGGTTTCCCCCTAACCAGAACTCACCCACCAGCGAGGCACCGCCCCAGCCGGGACATACTCTAAGCTGCCGACCGGTCTCCCGGAATATGTGGTAGTGTAGTGCATGTTAATGTAAGTGTGTGTGTGTAAGGAGGAGAGTATAGGACAAGAAAGAGGAAGGACAGATCGCGCGCGGTCCGTGGCCCGTTTGTTAGGGTACTGCTCCGGCATTCGCCTGGTGTTGATCGGAGAAACCACGGAAAACTACCGATCAGAGCAGCCGGCCGCTAGAATTCTCCTCCAGACAGCGACTGAATTCGAACTAGCTGAAAAGCTAGTGTCGAAAATCCTGCCGCCGTGGGGAGTGGGAACCTAGGACGTCCCGGTCCGAGGTGCTGCAGTGACATCAGTTGATGCACTGAGCTACCGCTCCCGGTAACCTTCGTATCACGATCCTCTTGATCCAGGGAGGTTATGCAGTGTACCTCGACTCCGTGTCCAAGGCAACAACGAACAATAACGTATCAGTAAAGAATTAAATATCTTAATGATCGGTGTGTGACGGAAAGTGTTGTTCTGGCGACCAGTCGTCAAGCAGCTCATTAGCTTTGGCAAAAGCCGTCGGTAGTTAGACGTCGACCAACCTCGCGGACTCTGTCACTATCACTTTCTTCTCCACCCATGTCGCCCACCACGCTGACCGCGCAATCCACCCCGTAAATTTCGAACGCAATAGCTTACGTGGAAAGCCTACGCAAACGGCAAAATGATTAACCCAAACTGACCGGAAGCAACAATATTTACTGGTCACGAGAAAAGTCACTATTTACAATCAAGCTGCGCATTTTCTAATTCATTCTCGGTAATGTTTGTTTGGATCATTTAGTTTGGATATGAATATTCGGTGGTTTCATTTCCGATGGATACGCAGAGAATGGCTTTCCTTCTTGCGAAATCACAAAAATAATCGTCAGTACGTTCAGAATTAGTTTGCAGGTTTAAAAAAATCATTATAAATGTAAAGGTGCCCGTTATATGTGCCAAGTTGGAATTTTCTGATTAAATCCAATCAGTGAATTTTGAAAATCAAAGACGAGGCAGTACACACATTCAGATTGAAACAGTATTGCTTAACTCGAGCCACAAACCATTCATGATTTTAAGAGTAATTTTTAGATTCATATTTTTTCACTCACAGTAGTGTAAACAAAAATATCACGTACATCTAAAAGAGGTCACCTTTGCATAAATTTGAGGATTTTTTACGCATCAGAATTTAAACAACTGTACCCGTGGGAAAACTGGGCACTTCGTAAATTATTGCGTTAAAAACGAAAATTGTTTCATAGCACAACCCAACTTCGAACGACCAAGCCCTGAACTGTGCAGCATTTCACCATTACACTCCCGGTACTACACGAGAGTAATAATTTTAATGCTACTCAGCGCCAAGATTAAATTGCACAGCCTTGCATCTCATCCTAAAAGATTTCCGACTTTTTTCAATTTAATTTTACGTAATTTCGGGTATCTGGGGGCGTCCAAAATAACTAAATTTCCAAAAATTTAACACAAAGTTCAAAAAGGTCTCAAACTATCTACAAAATATTGCTTAAGAAACCATTCGGGTCCCACCTGTCTTCTCCCTTTCCTCCACAGAACCCCCGGCTTTTCCCCACTTGCCCACCCTCAAAACTCCTGTCCATTCGGAGCACGAGATTCTGGTTTTAAGGTCCTAGGATACAGTTTTTCCGAGTTACGCAAGATGTTGCACTAATCTGTTTTTTTTTATTATACAATCTGCAAACAAGTTAATCTTAAATCAGTGGGACGCAGGTCTCGGGAATAAATTCCCCACCCTGCAGGAGCGCACTTGCAGGGCTTTGTGTCGTTGACCGTGCACGCGGGGGGCGGGGACGGGGAGGGGGAAGGGCAGGGCAAGGGAGGGGAGGGAGCAAGCGTGGTCGCGGGCGCTGAACCGCGGAGGGGGCGTGGGCGGGCAGCCACGGCGCAGTGGGCCGAAACACTCTACAATCAGGCTTCCTCACGGCGGAAAGAGACGGGTGGGCTCCACTAATAAACAGATTTTTTGCTCGTTCTGCGCAGCACCAGTTTGCGTCACGAACCACGTGACCACAACACGGACACGTCGTTTGAAGAGCCAGACCCGACGTAGCATGGAGAGCTAGGAGTGTTGAGAAACACTTGAAGGTGGCGTTAAGTGACAATTTCCCACGGTCACCAACCAAAAATTACACAAAGGTGTAGTTGAAATAAAAGACGCAATCAAAAAAGCTTTATATAACTACTTTCAACTGCTTGTAACAAGGTGATAATTTTAACATTTAAAATTTCCGCTAATACTGTGACGAAAACTGGTGCCTGAAGTTCATTGGTTAATATCCGATACGATGCTCAAGGTTTGGTTTGGTTTGGTTTTTTCGTGTTTACGGGCGCGTCAACGGCTTTGGTCATTAGTCCCGTAAGTGTAGTGCATGTTTGTTCTCGGGAGATGGCGGTTGTCATTCCCAGCTGGATGGCGAGATTCGGCACCGACCTAAAGTCAAGTAGCCGGGTTTCCCTCTAATGAGGCCTCCCACCGGGCCCGGGGACCGGTCTTCCGGAATATGTGGTAGTGTAGTGCATGTTAGTGTAAGTGTGTGTGTAAGAGGAGATGATAGGACAAGGAAGAGGAAGGACAGATCGCGCGCGGTCCGTGGCCCGTTTGTTAGGGTACTGCTCCGGCATTCGCCTGGTGTTGATCAGAGAAACCACGGAAAACTACCGATCAGAGCAGCCGGCCGCTAGAATTCTTCTCCAGGCAGCGACTGAATTCGACCTAGCTGAAAAGCTAGTGTCGAAAATCCTGCCGCCGTGGGGAGTGGGAACCTAGGACCTCCCGGTCAGAGGCGTTGCAGTGACATCAATTGATGCACTGAGCTACCGCTCCCGGTGATACGATGCTCAAGAGACCTCCCATCATTCCACCACGTGTTTCACTTGTAACAATTTTCCAAACCTTTATTTGGCATTGAACACGGAGTACTACTTCTTGATGCCAATGCCATCGCCTTTTAAACACTGTCGGGCAGGGGCTTGACGCCGTTCGTATCCCGCGGTCCCAGACGGTGACCCATCCAGAGATCCCCGGTGTCTCGAGCTGCTTGACCTCCGAGTGCTGCACTGATCGTGGTTAAGCAGTTCGGCCACCGGCATCTGCTAGGCTGGGTTCCACGCAAATGACTAATTTTACACCAGCACGCCAACGCGAAGGTAAATTTTTGGGGCGTGGATCTTGTTTGGTTTTACCTAACTGCGTCATTGCAAAGAAGGATAATGAGTCTGGCTCTGGATTTGGCTTTTTACCTCGCTATGCAAACGGAAAGATGATGTAACCGGCTGTTTTTCTATCCGCGTACGCACAGAAGGAGAATCCTGTGACTGCCAATGTTTACGTTTGAACGACTCCCCTGGTTTTGGCAACGTTGGAAAAATCATTATTCCCCAAATATCCTGCGTGTATCCACGAACTTCTTTGCATTTGGATTATCTGATTTTGCTTTCACAAATTCTTCGGGACTCCTTTTTCCACTAAATCCCCAATTTAATCTACAGACAGACCGAAATTCCTTAAACCACCGTATAATACTTCCACGCAGGAAAGCGAATTAGGTTCGACTAACCTTTAGAACAATGAGAATACAAATTGGCATGAAGTTCAATACATTTCTAATATAACAGAAAATACTTAAGCACACATTTCCTTCGTTTTCCACGAGTTGTTTATTCCCTTTAAGAATGAATATTGAATGAAAGAAAAGCTTGCTCCGCAAGTATACTGGTAACGTTTCGCAAGTTTGCCAACACTTTGGCATCCGTTCTCTTTGCATCACATTTTTAAATATCACCTTTATCATACCACCACAGCCCACGGTTTTCGTGTATCTCAGATTTACAATTTTCAGTATTTATAATATAGACTGTAAACTAGCGGAAGTCATTCGGGGTTGCCGGACGTTTATGCATAACAATCAGCTTTAAGACAGGACAAAGAATAAAATGTTCATCAACAGTACAAAATGAAAATAGTTTATTTACTCCCGACGCACAGCGCACATCGTCCCGTCCGCTCGCTAGACTGACACACTACGCCCTCACTATTTCTCCTCGCTTCATCTTCCCGCCCATTCCCCACCTGCCTCTCATCGTCTATATTCATTTGCAAGCGAAATATTTGCGAAAAAGTGACCACGTACAAACTCGAGTTCTGCTTTCTAGGACGGAGAGCGAATTCCGAAAGTACCTCGTTGAATTATTTCAGGGTTATGAAAATGTATTGGAAAATAAATTTTCACTGAAGTTTTAATTGATATTTTACATTCAGTTGATAAGTTTTTCAATGACACAACTTAACACATACAAACATTGTATAAACATTTTATATGTACGAGCAATTATAAATGTATAAACTGACTCCTTGAGAACGTATCACCTGATAATGAAATATAATTTAAAACTCATGAAAATGTCTTTACGTATGTTTTAAGACACGTCCACACACACACGCGCGCGCGCGCGCGCCCGCGGACATAATACTCGTTCGTACGTACATACATATAAGCAATCTTGTATTGGAGTACGCGAGGGCCCCCCCTCTCCCTTCCCAAGTTCGGGCCGGAACACGATACCCTAACAAAATGACCATGGACTGCGCACCATCTTTCCTTCCTCTTCCTCGTCATATCCTCACCCCTTACTTACACACACTACACTACCACACACGCCGGGAGACCGGTCGGGAGCTTAGAACTTGACCCGACCGGAGCGGTGCCCTGCTGATGGGAGATATCTGTTGGGGGGGAAACCTCATTAACTGACAGGTAAGTCGGCGCCAGATCTCGCCATCCAGCGGGGGAAGATCACAGCCTCCTCCCGCGATTAAAATCACTATATTTACGGGACTAATGACCTAATAACAGTTGACGCGCCCGAAATCAAACGGAAGTTCGCACCATGAAAAAACAACAACAACAACAACAACAACAACAAAACCTTTCTGTGGATGATCTACACCTTCTGTGGATGATCTTAGCTGTCCGGGTGACGCCGCGTCGAAGGCTGTGTTGCCGACGTTTCGACCATCTTTTCGTGGTCTTCCTCAGGGCTGGTCTGAAGACCACGAAAAGATGGTCGAAACGTTGGCAACACAGCCTTCGACGCGGCGTCACCCGGACAGCCAAGATCATCCACATGACTCTGGCCGCGGAAGCCTACGACTTCACTTCTACACCTTCTGTTCATTTTCGCCTATCTCGTGGCGCCATGTGCCCCACTGCGCGGACCGACGTCTGCGGCAGGCGACCTTGGCCGCCACCCAAGGCCCCGCCCTCCCACCCCCTTCCACCTCCGCCCCAGGCGTGAACGCGCGCGCGCTTTTTATAAACGCGTTAAATAACAAACTGCGCCGGGCGGGCGACCGCCGGAGACGCCACCTCGCGCGGTCGCGTCAACAAATTATTATATTTAAACGCCCGCCGCCCCTCCACACGCACGGCACAACCTCCGATCAAAACGCGTTCAAGGCTTCGCTCCAGGGAGAGAAAGACCAAAATAAAAGAGAAAGAAAAAAAGAGACCACGAATGTTCGCACGAGAATCAATACGCATGGTTTCGAATACAACTTTATTATTATCATCATTTATCGCACCCACATTTTTTGTCTTTTAAACCTGAGAGTACCCGTCATTTTGGCTCTCTCAAAGTTAAATCAATATTAAATGCTAATTCATACAAGGAAAACAAAAACACAAACTTTACTGCGGATTCTCGACGACCTACCCAATCGATGAGGGGTTGACGCGAGAAGGAAAGTTTTACGAACGAAAATGAGAAATCCTGATCCACAGAAAGGGACAGGCTGGGATTATAAGCATGCCAACACAATTCTGTACAGAATGTGTGTGGTTTGGCATACATTTTCGGAGAGCATGGACGCAGTTCCGAAACCAGAAATCTCAACATTGCTGTCTACGGGTCTCTCCGTTAAGGCGTTTGTGTTGTCATGACGACGATAATCCGAGACATGAGCATTAAGATGGAGAAAATGGTGGGATGATATGCAGGGGAAACGGGAGAACCCCGAATAAAACCCGCCATGAAACCATTTGGTGCACCAGAATTCTACATGGAACGACCGGATGATGATATAGGTTGCGAAAACGGGAGAACCTCGAACTGCCGCAAACCAACTTTGTGTAAAACAAATTCCACTTGGGCAGAATTAATACTGAAATACTTTCAAATTCCAACATCGCCTAGGCCCATGTAAGAAACATCAGTCGGTAGCCCCTTCTGAAACCACCGAAACAAGATTTTGATAGCCTAGATCTCTTCTTCCAGTTAAATACCATGATGTGTCAGACACATGCGTTACGGATAGGACGACGATGCCTGAAGGCCTGGCGCTCAAAACGATCAATATTTTAAATTCGATTTCTTACGAAACGAGAATTTGTGGAGTAATAAATAATTTATACTTCTAAGAACCCTTTTTTTTCTGATTCCACAATGAAATGTCATTTGGGTAAGTCACATTTTACCCTGTTACGCACAAATAGTATCCCCAGAACTAATAATTTTATATAATAAATCTGGACTTTATTTTGGTTTTACAGGCTGTTTATAGCTGCGTTTTAGACCGTTTCGTCCGAATTTCAGCGTTTTTAGGTTTGTTTTATTGGAACATTCGTAATAACCATCACCTCTTTAATATATTAAACTCTTGATATCAACGTGGTTTCATAGGTAGAAATATGGAGAGGGTTTTGATCTCTTTCTCACGATGTCCATAAGAAAAGACTGTCAGTTTGAAGTTCAAAGCATATATACATTTTATGCGTTTGATTCTGTTAATCGTGTTACGATTTTAATGAAGTTGGAATCATTTTGGATTAGCTCGCTCAATATCCCAATGGTTTGGTGATCTTATGTTTTCAGTATCTAATTATTTAATAGTATTCATTTCATGACATGTAGGCAACTTAATGGCTACGTGGAACATTGCAATCTGCTTGTGGGGCAGTGACTTTCCCATTTATGATCCCGGTAAGGTTTTTCGTCCTGTATCAGAGGTAATACCAAGAGTGCTTTGGAAATTGTCGCTAAATCCCTGACTCGCGAAACGAGAAGTGAATTTATCTGAGAATTTCCAAAGTACGAGTGGTATTTAATAGGAATATTCCACGAATGAAATTTAGTCCAATACAGTTCCAAAAATGCGTCAAATATTGAAACTAACTGAAAGCATATGAAAATCAAAGAGGTTATGTTCCAGTGCATACGCGGTTTATTGCACATCGACACAGCGGTCGATACATACCGCCTCCTACTGTAGAGAAGAGACGTAGCTTATTATTTGCCAGGACGGAGAGGCGGTAAGAAATATCGGATAAGAAAGGCGATAAATTATTTGAGAAACACTGCCCTGATTGGGGCATTTTACGTGTCTAGTTAAACACTATTTTGATTTCACGAGTGGAATTACCGAATAAACTGTGCGCATTTTGTCACACGCGGTTGCTTGGCTTCTGGCGCGAGATTTTGTCGCACCGCATCACACAGGTCTCATTTTATAACCTATTTGACACAAGTAAATAAGCGAGATCACCCCCGTTTTCTGCAGCTCCCATTCGCTTTTTGGACGAGGGGAGCAAGCGGGAGTTTTGGGGAGGGGGGGGGGTCAGTCCTTCTTCGAGAGGGTTTCCCGCTGCCAGCTGTGCGTCCCGCCATCACACTCAATGCCAATGTCTTTGGCATCCCCGCCGGCCGAGCTGTGAAGCCGTGCCAAGCGGCCGAGTCCGGCCCACTCTCGATGTCTATTGAATGCTCTCTCCAGAGGACAGCCTAAAGTTGAACGATTTAACAACGCAAACACGACACAAAGCACGAAAACGTTTATAAATTTGAAAAAGCCGGTTTCAACAAACCTAAATAGGCATCTTTATTTATTATATAACGAACGGGCAGACGAGCTGACAGTACTTCGCTATCAATGCTCTTCATTTCAGCGGTGGTTTTGCATTTTATCCCTTCGGTCCAGGGCTGAGAGAGCTGTTAGTAAGCAGGGTTCCGCAACAGTCACCCAACCAAGAACCATGGTGTCTCGACCTTTCTTCATCTCGGTGACTAACGGAACCTGGCTAAGCAGTTCGGCACCGAAGCCGATTTATCCAAAAACCTACAGACTACTAATATCGAGTAGACCCCATTATTTAGGGAGTATTTGAATTCACAATTGAAAAGTCTAGATTTCTTAAATTCGATACAAATGAATTAAAGAATTTTTTTGGCAGATTGAAGAAATTTCAAACATTTATGCACATTACCTACCAAAATTAAAGCATTTCTTCAAAATTGGAAGGCTCTATAGTATTCTACCTAATAGAAGTATAAAATAATTAGGGTAAATAATATTAGAAGCAAAACTCCATTTAAAGAAAATAAACATTTTGGTACTACTCTTGTTTTCGGTCGGGAAGACTGACTGAGAAATAGTTGTCTAAATTTCTTCTTTTTCGCCAAACTCCCAGATTATATTCGCAGGACTGAAATATACCTCTTCATACCTTGTAGAAAAGAGGCTTGTGAATGGATTTATGAACAAATCTGGTATTTTTTAATTTTTTCATTTTTTCCATTTAATTTTTACAATTTTATAAGTAAAGAAATGATGCAGTAACCGCTTTTTCCGGAACATGGATTCGAATCCTGCAAGTCCAATGGTAGGGGGACATGGAAGTGAAGGAGGAGGATGAAGAAAAGCAAGTGGATGAGGAGAAGGAGGAGGGGGAGGAGGAGAAGGAGGAGGGGGAGAGGAGGAGAGGAGGGGGGGGGACGAGGGGGGGAGGGGGAGGAGGGAGGGCGAGGAAGGGTGCGAGGGCGAGGGCGAGGGCGAGGGCGAGGGCGAGGGCGAGGGGGGCGAGGGGGGCGAGGGGGCCGAGGGCGAGGGCGAGGGCGAGGGCGAGGGCGAGGGCGAGGGCGAGGGCGAGGGCGAGGGGGGGGGGGGGGGGCGGGCGCACGCGGTCACGTGGAGGCAGCATGCGCCCCGCTTCAAGGCTGCGCTCTCCACGCACGCCCCCGCCACGCCTTCTCCGCCGCGCGCTACCTGGTGTCAAGGACCGGCAAATGGTCCCGCACGCCTCCCTCCACCCACACGATCGACCCCAGCCCAGCCGCCGACGCCGCCAACACAAACACCTCATAAGCATCCTCCGCGGTACTACGTTTCCGTCAGACCTCTCCTCACTTCTCTCCTCCGCACACAAACAATGTATTATTTTACCTTTACGGCGCTTGCCAGCCGCAGTCGCCGCTTAAAAAACACAACGAAATGGATAGTTTGGAAAATACAAGCGGCATTTCAGTTTTGTGGGACATTTGTGGATGGTGTGGTTCATCTTGTTACTGGTCGCAGCCATTCCCAGCCCAGGTTTGTCAACACTCGCGAAATGAAAGGGACCGCAAAGCAAGCGACTTAAATGCGGAATTGTAGTTTAAAGGACAATACTTATCGACATTTCGAGGCAAGCAACGTGACACGTGTGATATTTAAAAAGATCAAGATAACTTACGGTTATTTACAAAATCACTAATACGTTCGGGCAATAAAATTAGAAAATTAAGAAGCAAATATCGAGGCGTCCAGGTGTATCGTTAACCAACTCTATTCATCTATGTCCTGTACGTTTTACTCCGACTCTCTCCCGAGACCCGTTCTACCACAGGCCGGCTCACGCTAGCGACCACCGAGCGAAACGCATAATTCCAATTTCGTAATGCTGACAGAACGAAAGAAAGTCTTGCGACGGTTACTTGATGTAGTAAGTCAGGCTCATAGCGCGTGTAAGAAGAGAAGGTCTAGCACATCTTTTGGTTTCTCAGAATGGCCACTCATTTCCTGAAACTTTTTTTTTTTCTTCAAAATTTAAGTAGTATATGACTTAGTGTAGGGATCACAGAATTTTGAAAATGTGCACACAATTCACTTTTCCCCATAGCACGTCATACGCAGTTTTTAACTGTTTTTTTGACGTAAAATAAAAAATAAATAAATGAAACAAATTTCTCTAACATTCCCCTGTTTTCCGGAGCATTTTTTACATGGGCGTGATTAGGGACGGTAAAACAAAGGGAGGTTTTCAAAACATCGATATTTTCCAATCAGAAAGATCGATATATTAACATCGATATTTTTTTCAGACTGATACGTTTCCAGAAAAATCGATGTTTTGGTATGTCTAACTGCATTTTGAACCTTGTCGGTATGGATTATAGGTTAGAGAATTAAGGCGAGAGTGCTTTAAAGTAGGATATACTTTAAACTAAAGTTTACTTATTTTCAATATTATATACAGAAAGTTTTATTTCGATGATTTATGAAAGAAAGACCATGTAATAACAAAACACGATGTCCTTTATTTTTTCCCCTCTTTAAATTCGATAAACATTTTTATTAACCTGTCACTTATACGAGACCAAGCAATAAAATACACGGTATTTCATTCAAGTATTTTAATTAAAAATAGAAAAATGGGAAAATACAATCTGTCTTATCATAGCGCATCCAGGTTTTTTGTAGATGTTCTCATCGACATCGTAAAGAGAATGGTGATTTATCGATGTACCCATGTTTAGACAGAATTTGCCATCACTATATTTTGATTTTTCTATAGTGTCCGATGACCTTAGGACATTGTTACACCTCCTGCCTTATAAAATAAATTATTTTAATTAATTCACGAACCCCCTTCTCAACAGAGCACGTGGATTCAAAAAGGTGCTTACCACTGTTAAAAATATTCATTTAGTATGGCAGAAGGTATAGGTCATTACTAGGGGGCGAATTTTTGATGACCTAAAACATCGCCAAAAATGATCAATAAAATTTTCTTAAAATGCTTTAAAAATGCCCCCCCCCAAAAAAAACGAAAAAGAATCTTACCAAAACTAGTTCGGATGAACAACTCAAGCTGTTGGATACGTTACTGATGTAATCGAGGCTTCTTCCATTCGTTTGAGAGAACTCAACTTGCAAACTTTTGGTTTGGACTGTTCTTTGCCAGTAAATCTCTGTCTCTAGTTATCCCGAAATCGGCCGATCCGGCAATGGCGCTGATATACGTCACAATAATTACATACAACGGCCGTCAAAACAATTTCTGAGCGAACAAATAGAGTAGGCTACTGAGTAATTATCTGAAGAACATTTGTTGCATCCCGAAAATATTATCCGAAGCACGAACCATTAAAATGACATTACAATCAATGAAATCAGCAAAAAAATGCATTAAATATTACGGGAAAAGGTAAAAAATGACTTGTTAGTCGAAATCAACAAAAAATGCAACAAAAAAAACACACACACACAAAAATGAGTAATTTCCATTGTCATAACAGAAAATTAATTTCTATACAAATCGGCATTGTTCTAAAGTGAAAAAAATAGGCATTGCATTAAAATCCGCCCCTAGTCATTACTTAATGTCATCGGCCACTATACCAAACTACGTGCTGGCGCAATGGCGGAGGCGGGGTCTCGAGCGGGCGCGCGCGGACACGCCCACCGCGAGCCGAGCCCCCGCGCGGCGCGGAGCGGCGCACGCGACCTCGCCGTGACGTCACGCGCGCGCGAGAGAAAGAGAGAGAGAGAGAGAGAGGGGGCGGGGGAGAGAGGTAGGCCGAGGCGTCGCGGTGGGCGGGTCCGCACTGCAGACGCAGCGTGGCGTGGCGTGGCGATGGCCTCCTACTACTACGTGGCGCACGCGGACTAGGGACGCACGCAACCTCGCTATGCACTAGGGATGGGACATCGATGCGTATGTTTTCAAAACATCGATGTTTTAAAACATCAAACTAAATGTTTATTATAAATTAATAAACACGGCCACTGTCAAGTTTTGTTTCGATGCTCACGAATTTTACGTTAGCAACTAAACCAGCTTTAAAATATCGATGTTTGTATACAAACACTGTTGTTTTATACATCTGCACATTAAAGCCCATTTTTTTAAGAAAATGAATGTTTTGTACTAGACGTTTTGACGTTTTCCATGTTTTGTTTGTGAATGAAAAATTCACATAACAGCAATTTTTAAAAGTAAAAATATGAAATAAAAACTGACAGTACCACTTTCTTGACAGTTGATCGAACGAAACGAACAGGGCTTGTACTACCTTTACACAGCAGCCTCGTCCGAGACGATCCTGACGCTCGGGAATTTCCTATTGCTTTCCTCGTATTTCGCACCTGCAGAAGCGGTCAACGTTTGCATCGTGGGCGTAAGGCCTCCCCGTTCTGCCGTACCTTTCCTCGGCGGAATGACAACTGACACCGAGCTGATCCTGGGCGCTCATGCTACAGGGTCATATATGTTCATTATTACTTTCTCGCTACGGAGTGGAGAGAAAATTATGTAATCCTGCGCGAAAAATACTGCGAATTTTAGGCAGAAAAACTCTTATTATAGGGCCCTGGTAAGAAAAAGGGGATAAATGCAGTTGATAAATTTAGGGGAAAAATCATCTAATACGTGGTGTAGCCAGAATCAGTTTTGTGGGTTTCATTCTGAAAAATCGAATGACGGCAAAACGTCTGTATTTCAGTCCGTGAACAACGCTACCAGCTAAACCATTCAGCCAATTTTCTCCAAAATTAATATTCCCCAATCGATCTGGCTGATGTCGTGGTACTTGAATTTGAAATCCATGTTTTCAATTTGGGGGTACGTTACATGAAGCACCTGGGACATTTTCCAAATTTTCAAAAAAATTACTCCATCGTTTTTTATTGAACTTTGTTCTCGGAAAGTGTGACAGAGAATGGTGGAAGTCTCGTGTTTGTTTAAAACCTTCATTTTTGAAAATTACAAAAGTTCGGAGTCTTCTTACAACTAAAATATTAAAGATAGGTTTTGAAATGAGGTCACGTATCCAATTTTTCGAGTATTTGAGTATTCTTCGCGTAATTTTGCATGAAAATAGGTCGAAAAAAGTACAAGCTGTTTTAGCACCACAAGTTTTTAACTTGGTTTTCGGTTGAATCTTAATTATGAATTAATACACACAGCCTCTGTCCAATTTAATTCTTGCTCACCAATTGAATGTTATGGGTTACTTAACCAGCATTAAAACATCAATGTTTACAAACACGATGGATTTGGTCGATTTTATTATGTTTGGTAACATCGATGTCACTTCACTACAATGTTCTTGAATACCAGTAGTTCCCAACGGGTTCGGTACAGACACCCAGGGGGGTCGATGAAATTTTGAAGGGGATCAATGATGATTAAGTGGTCGATTAGAGAGGGTCAATAGCCCAATATAACCCGGTGCCCGATCATATTCAAGATTCATATTCAAGATCAAGATACGATTTATTACCAAGATATTAATGAAATTAACTTTTTTCTTATATAAAGCAACAAAACTTATGATAAATTACAAATTCGTTCCTCTCCTTTCGTACACGTCATTCATCCTTAGAAATTACGATGTTCAGAAAATTCAAGAAATTGTAACTCTGCATTAACAACGATACTCTATCGTGCGAAAAGGTACTCTATGCAACACGCACAGGAGAAATGTAATGGGCACTACTTAAAAAACACCCAACATTTTGTAACCATTGCATGTCAATGAACATCAGAAACCCAGCTACTCAAAAGCATAAGTCTTATTATTGAAAAATCATGTTATTTACGAGAATATTGGTGTACGAAATTGTTACCTTTAAGGCAACAATATTTTATGTGCCATAATTACGGATGCTCAGTATTACAGAGAAAACGTAAGGGAGGTTGATGAAGCGAACAATCCGTTTAGAAGGGGTTCGATGAGCGAAAAAGGTTGGGAATCCATGATGTATACAGTTTCTAATCATTATTTTATTTTTATCTCATCGATGAACCTTGTTAAAAAAGAACTTTGTTTAAAAAGGTTAGCTTTGGGATCATTTAAACTTCATATTTTTCTTTGAAAATCTTATTGATCGTAGTAACTTAATACATTTTTTGATGAGGTAATTAGCCTGTGGCGACAATCTAGAAAACTGGATGTCTAGGAACTTAATTCTTATTCTTATATTTTAAATATGCACATTATTTATATTATTATTATTATTATTATTATTATTATTATTATTGAAGCTATTACATCCCTACCCAGGGCAAAAGCCTCCCACTCTCTGGTGTGACAACTCACAAAAAGAACTTATTAGGTGATCAACAATCTGGCGAAGCTAAAAACGATATAAGTAATACATCACCAAAGACGTGAGCCACCGAAAATTCAACACATACTATATGTTTGCATAAAAATATCAGAATTTTTTCTCTGTCGCAGTTCCTAAAGTAAGAAGAGAAAGTATTAATATCAATTTAAATGTTTTTAACATCAATTTTTGTGTTGCATGTTTTTATACTGTCGATGTTATATTTTTAGGAGGTTCCACATAGAAAAAATAAATTTTTACGTACGAGTACATTTTTTCAGTTTCAGACTAAATTGAACGAAGATGAACAGTCTACATAAGGAGGACATTCGTTCTAGATGTACCTCGCTTTCGGACAAAAAAGGGTGGGAGGTGTCCCTACAACGCGGCAACCATTCTCAGCTCTTTAAACAGCTGTATTAATAATTATAATTAAAATAATCTAACTGTTGAGCATCTAATTTGTTAATGAACCGTCCCAAAGAGTTTATTTCCTTAAATGCTTCGATAATAGTTGTAAAAAAAAAGAAAACACGTCTACACCACAGGTAAAATGTTCAGAAACTGCAAATTTACCAACTATACATTTCAAATATAGGAGCCTATAACATTAATACATAAAATATACGTACGTACACGTTTGCATTATTGAATGTGATAAAAGTTAAATTGCTAATTCTTATTATTCCCTTTATATTGCGAGTTGAATATCAATTATAAATCAATAAACACTGCCCCTGTCAAATTACTCCATCGCGCGAACACTGACGATAGGTTTTACTAAATTTGCTTCAATCACGTGAATGATTTTGGGCAAAGTTTGGGCCTCGTGGTGAAGCTTCATTCAATTCTCAGATACATGTGAGGGATTCGTAAAATGTTTGCTAACCTCTGCTCTACATTTATCATGACCGCCCCCCCCTCCAAGCGTTGCTTCCACACGCAACGGAACTGCAGGTTCTAAACCTCCTCACTTGCATTGCATTTCGGACGAGAAACGTACACGCGACCTAAGCCATAAAATGAAGAGGAAAGAAAGTATGTTTTTCCTTTTTCGTAGCGGCTGCGCTAGTTCAAGAGGCAACAAAAGTCACAAATGAGACCTGCTATGGCCCAACACCTACAGATCACTTATTTTAAAGTTCAATCGCGCATTCTTTGAATCCGCAGTTTCCCATACTTTAATTCCAACATACCTTCAAAGAATTGTTGAGTTCATACAAAAAATGTTTACTATAAAGCATTGTCACTTTTATGTTATATTTTTAATCTGATGTCCTTTTTTCTATCCTATCGATGATGTGCCCAACATAGACATTTTCTAAAAAAATTATCTTCCCGAACACTAAAAAACTTAAAATAAAAAACTTAGTACAAACTTAAAGTACACAAAAGCCAATACGTTCTGTCTTCCACTTTTGAAAACTGTATTCAACTTAGTATTAGTATTTTAAAAAACTTATTAACACAGTTCTTTTATAGAATAAACATAAATTACTAATTTTCCCCCCACTAGGCCGGTACCTCTGGATTACGCCATAGTTGCCAGATTGCCAGAGCACCCTGTCACCTCTAGCATGCAAGATAAGCCTCACGTACCTCTCACAATGTCCTTTAATAAGCCAGACTCGTCAAATATTCCTTGTATCTGTTATCGCACGTCCAACGGGGCCTCGGTCATATCATGGATCATCTGCTTCCTTCTGGGGGAGAGGAAGATATGTCGAATGACAACATAATGAACACACAGTGTCATCAGGAGATAACTGCGACCAACCAATGGCACTTCACACAGAGATTACGATCCATTTTAAACCGCGACACTTCAGGGAGGTAAAATCGGAGTAGCTCGACTAAATAAAACAACCAACAATTCTTGATAACAAACAACGAGTTGTTAAGAACGTCAATGACTCAGAAATTTAACTTAACGGCCGGTATGAACCATATACCTATCTCCCGAAGTAGAATATTTCCTGGAAGCAGGTTTTATTTGGTGAAATACTGATGATTACGTTTCCTGGTCAATCACGTGTTCTTACGTATGAACCTCTTATCTTTCAATATTCATAAACGCGAAGTACAAACTTTTTTTTAATCGACTAACATAATTATATTATTCCTCAAAGGTCTAAAAGACCTGGCAAAAACGTGTAGGTCATCAACTGATGTCACTGCAGTGCCTCTGACCGGGAGGTCCTAGGATCTAGTCCCGTCGGTGCAGAATTATCCACATTAGCTACATTGCTATATAAGTCGCATTCAGCTGCCGTCAGCAGGAGAATTTTGGCGCCGATGGGATGTATAATCGACAATTCACTAGACACCAACACACTTGCGGGCTCCTTTGATCTGGGGACAAATGAGAGGCAAGAGACAAACATCCATTGCGGGGAACGAACCCGCGACCGTTCGGACCGAAGCACTAAGTCGGTACGCGCTCTTTGTCACATCGGCCATCCAGGTCGGCTAAAATTTTTTTACGTGGTTTTTAAACTACTTTGATGAGTTTTGGGGGCTGGGGGGAAATTAAGGCAACCCTGGGGAGGGCGCATCCATACATCGCCTAAAGGCATCGTGCTGGGAACAGGGTTACGACCTCGGACATTCGTTTTTTTTTAAATTTATTTTGGTTTAGGATCCTCTTCACTAAGGTCGTTGCGGCCCATGGGCAATTTAATGAATAGATGAGGTGAATGATGGGAAATGGTGCAATAAGAAGCAGACGAAACTTGAGAATTAAAAAAAAAAAAAAAAAAAAAAACCCAACAACAACACAAACAAACAAAAACACCTGCAGAGCGCGCACTTCATACTCCACATTTCCACATGAGTTGGCCACGAATCTAATCTAAGTTTCAACTTCTTTGATTAGCGATTCCGAGCGCGTCAACTGCTAAGGTCATTCGATCCGTAGGTGTAGTGCATGTTTTTATCGCGGGAGATGTCGGCGACCTTCCCCCGCTGCGGGGTACTGCCCCAGTGGGGACAAGCCCTAAGTTCCCGACTGGTCTCGCGACGCGTGTTGCCGTGCAGAGCATGTGAGTAAAGTGATAGGTCAAGGAAGAGGAAAAAAAGATCGCGCGCGGTCTGTGGCCGGTTTGTTACGGTACTGCTTCGGTTGGTTGGTGATTCCTGGTGCGTCAACAGCTTAGGTCATTGGTCCCGTTAGAGTAGTGCAGGTTTTTTCTCGGGAGATGGCGGTGATCTTCCCCCGCTGGATGGCGAGATCCGGCGCCGACCTACCATCGGCTAGCGGGGTTTCCCCCTAACCAGGACTCTCCCACCAGCGGGGCACCGCTCCAGCCGAGACAAGCTTCATGCTCCTGACCGGTCTCCCGGAATATGTGGTAATGTAGTGCATGTTAGTGTGTGTGTGTGTGTGTGTGTGTAAGGGGAGAGGATAGGGCAAGGAAGAGGAAGGAAAGATCGCATGCGTTCCGTGGCCCGTTTGTTAAAGTACTGCTCCGGCATTCGCCTGGTGTTGATAGGAGAAACTACGGAAAACTACCGATGAGAGCAGCCGGCCGCTAGAATTCTCCTCCAGACAGCGACTGAATTCGACCTAGCTGAAAAGCTGGTGTCGAAAATCCTGCCGCCGTCGGGAGTGTAACCTAGGACCTCCCGGTCAGAGGCGCTGCAGTAATATCAGTTGATGCACTGAGCTACCGCTCCCAGTACTGCTTCGACATTCGCCTGATTTTGATAGGAGAAACCAAGGGGAACTACCGATCAGAGTAGCCAGCCGCTAAAATTCTCCCCCAGACAACGGCTGAATTTGACACAGCCAGTCAGTGTCGAAAATCCTGCCACTGTCGTCACTCGAACCCTACGACCCCCCGGATAGAGACACTGCAGTGACATCAATTGATGCGCTGAGACACCTCACCCTGTAAGACCTTAGAGATAAGCACGAGCACGCATTTACAAGAAAATCGGGAGCCGACGGATTTTATTCGTGGCAGTTTAACCAACGAGGTTGCTGCCACAGACGCTTATGTTTCCCCGTGCGGGTGAAAAGCTGCCAGGCACCCTGTACGTATTTATGCCCTTTGCAACATCGGGTCACTGATAGCGCGCGATCTTCCATACCCCGTTCTGTCCCTACTCCTATTCTGCCTACGGCGAGCGATGGGCACCTCCTCTATTCCCAGGAGCGGTTCTGCTCAACATCACCCATCTCTTGGCTGTCCAATGGAGAAATCGTTGAGTTCACAAATCGAAAATACCTATTGCGATAAGTGTATAATACATAACTGCTCGTGCATTTGTAACGAGATAATTTTATGTAACTGCTGCAACTATGTTACTAACATTACTCTAATTTTTATTCGTATTGTATATTCATGTTTGTTTTTCATTTCTGTATTATCATTTCTTTTTCCTACTTAATGTACTTAGTCTTAGGTTGTAGCTAATGAGCTCAATGTTTATTTTTTTTATTTTGGCGTGCGCCTGAATCTCTTTAGGCACACGCCGGGATGGTTACAGCCCCAGTAGCATAAGTACATTTCTGCCTTCGTATATCTTTGTTACAAAATTATTATTTACATTATTATTATTATTATTATTATTATTATTATTATTATTATTACACGAGTGTAAAGTTTCTGCATTAGGTCGAAATGCAGGAATCTCACTTTTAATAACTGGAATTTTGGAGTAAGCATTACTAAAAATTTCACAGGAGCTCTTTTGATAATTATTACAAAATAATAGTCAAAACTCAAATTTCGTATTTTTCGAGTTGTCCTAGAGTTGCCATAAGACCGCACCACGTACTCCCCCCCCACACACACACACCATGGTCCCGCGACATGGGGCATTCGCGAACCACCGAATCAGTCCACTCCTTTTCGAAGACCCATTGCCGACGTGCGGGTCGCCACGGCTGATAGGCGGCGGCGTCGCGGAGAGGAACAAGCACTGCGGCTGGCTGGCAATTTATAACCCGCGCTATCACCAGTGCGCTATCTTCGCTTGCGTTTGCTTGCTTTTCTTACGATCTCGTGAAGGCAACTTTCCCTCGAGGTCACCGAACTGTTCGACCACGGGGGCACGAGCGGAGCAAAGGAAAATGCTATGACGGGGTCGTCCATAAATTACGTAAAGCTTAAGAGGGGGAAGCAGGATTGAGGCAGCGTTACGTTGGGCGTAGGGGTTGTTTAATGTTACGTAATGCTGATCAATTTTTTTTCCAATATTTGCTCAAATAATTTTTATGAAACTAAATTTTTGAAAAATTGCAAAAGTTGAATTTTTTCGACATTTTCCTACTACTACAATACTGAAGACAGAATGTTTTTATTAATGAAATACGTTATTCATGTATCTTCTACATCTTTATGTACGGTCATGAACTTTTTTATTACAAAATACGAGTTTTTAAGGATTTTTTTGTGCTCAATAAATCAAATTTACAAACAAGAATTTCTCAGAAACCCTTTCAAATTTGTTCTTTAAACTTCAGTACGAATAGTGCTAAACGCACAGGATAACATGATATACTCACCATTTCGATGCACTTTGAATTTTTCAAACACTACACAAATTAATTTTTTGACACATCTCTCCCGTTAATATTTACATTACCGACGATTTGTTCACATTATTCGATTAGTGAATTGATGTGCTTCAAATTATGTGTAATAGTTTCTCGAAAACCTTTGTATGAAAATAAGCTCAAAATGCGGATTTTCAGTAACCCCCAAACATTTTCTCAAAATACGCGATCAGTAACTCTTATAACTTATATTCTTAAAGTCATATTTCAATTCTATAAAGAAACCGAAATATTCAGAAAATGCGAAATATGTATGCGCCGATAGGAAGACAAATGGAAAATGGATAGATAAACAAATCGAAAAGCTAATGCAGACTAAGAGAAAGCTAGTGCAGACATTACTAGAACGAGAAATTCTGTGGTATTCTCTAGCATCAGTTAGATTTAGTTCACATAAAACAGATTTCGTAATTTGAAAAGTAAAATTGAAGTCCATTCAGTTAGTATACATTTGGTACATCCAAAGATTAACACACCCCTGCGTTTTTAGATTTCCAACTCATATAATCATCCGGTATCATACATTTTCTTAAATGTAATTACGGTAGAACAATAAAGTGAATACGGTAGAACAAGAAGGTCAATGCGGTACATGTAGCGAAGTTCGAAAACAAGTTTGCATTTTATGAAAATGTATTTTGTTCTTTTACTTGTACATCTTTGTATTTGTTTTTGTGTGACGGATGTTTCTGGGCACTTCAACTGTAATGGTCAATACTCCCGTTAGTGTACTGTATGATTTTATCCTGGGAGAGGGTGGTGTCTTCCCTCATCTAGTTATCTCCCTCAAGGGGAGCGGTCTCAGCCGGGACAACGTATAAGCTCTGAAGTGAGACGTAGAGTAGCGCATGTAAGTGTGTGCGCGCGTGTAAAGGGACAAGAGGGGACAAGGTCGAGGAAATGATTATTGCGCGCAGTCCTTGGTCGTTTGTTAAGAGTTCTGCTTGAGCATTCACCTGGCATTGGTCGGAGAAACCCTGGAAACTTTACCGATCAGAGCAACTGGCCACTAAAATAATTTTCCTCCAGACACCGGCTGAATTCGACCTAGCTAAATAGCTAGTCTCCGATTTAATTACAGACGTCAGACTGGTTCGATCATCTGGGACGTAGTTATCCAATCGACAGTTTCAATACCATAAATGAAGTGGTAACGAAGCTCCCAATTGGATAATCGCGCCCAGCAGATCAGAAGTCAGGAGTCACCATAATTAAATCGAAATTCAGTGCCGAAAATCTACTACAGTCGGGACTCGAACCTTGGACTTGTCTATCAGAATCCTGCAAGACAACAGTAATGCTGGCACTGAGTTAACTCAGCCGTATACGTTTGTTATGATGAAATTGGAATTATCATTTCTAGCAAATGAAGTTTGTATTTTATTGTCAGTTTGTTTTGTACTCTGGGTTTTCGTCGTTGTTTGTGTGCGTTTGTGGTGATTAAATTTGAAATTATAATAAATATTTTGATATATAAAATTTAAAGTTTTGTAATTTTATTTGTAATTTATTAAAATTTTTTTTAAAAAAATATTATTGTTATTAAAACCTGGGTGCAATTTTTTAGTCTGCGCAAAATTTAGCCAACTACTTAGCCTGTGTCACTCGCAGGACAATAAGGAGTAATTCTCAATTTACACGACCTCAAATGGTCAAATATTCCGGAAACGAACAGACATACACGATCCACAACCAACCAAACCTGTCCTTTCGTGCAGTTGGGTAAACATTATCGTTTGGGTTCGTGCAGTCGAGTTGCATTCGTAAAGTTTGCATTTTTTTTTATACTAGCAAATTAAGTTTGTATTTTATTGTCAGTTTACTTTATTTTATACTTGTATTGATTTTTATACTTGTTTGTATGGGTTTCTTGCGAATAAATTTTAGTTTTTAATGAATATTTCGATACATAAAATTATGTTATTTTATTTGAAATAATAAGAAAACCATTAACCATGAGAGTTGTTTTGGGTTTTAAAGTTTTTGTTGCTTTTTTTACACGATTCTTTCCAAACCCATATGTTTTGGGAGGCAAGCGAAACTTTAGCCAACCCTGAGGAAGGATCTATGTAACAGAAGGAAACAGACGACTTTAAGGGATGTGGGAGAATAATGTCAAGTCAAAATGAATGAATTAATTAAAAAAAGTCGAAAGAAAAGGAGAAATATTGAGAGGAGGAAGAAACCGAAAAAAATAACTACGAGAAATTATACAGAAAACGCCTTGCAAAAATCTAAACTTTAAAATCAATTAAAGGCGATCAATTTCCACATGTGTCCCTCACTTTCCTAAGCTCTTAGCAGCATCAAGTCAAAATAGTTACGCAGTTTACAGATGGGCAAGTTCTGCCTCCTGTGACAACAGTTCAATGTTAGCTCATGCCCAAACGAGTTCAACTGCACATGTGCGTGGGCGGGAGCTCAAACAATTCGCAATATCTCAGACGTGGTCCCAGCCAATACATGCACCCGGAAAAGTCGCGACAAGTAAAACCGCTCGAGGGAAATTGGCTTGAACAACGCAACACTTTGTTCATGCAATTCAGATAAAGGCTCTACAAAAAGTAGTATGCGCTTCTTGAACCCACAATGACAGTAATGGATGCAGCTGAACTCTCTAACAACTGCAGTACACTGAAGCAGCTGTAAATGTGACGTTTATTATTTTTTTCTAATATTATAATTAAAATATTCTACGTTTAAAGTAACTGAACATTTCTCGTGAGAATCTTCTTAGTGGACTATTACTAATGTCAATATGTATACATGCAAGAGTATGGTAGGATTTGTAAATTTTTGAACAGCGTTTTTCAGGTCTCGGTTTTATGAGTGTCATTGTTCTCAATATTCTTTTTTGGTGTATGCCATTACGGACACTTTCTGGGGAATTTTTTCCAGAATATGATTCCATATTTTGATGAGAGTTAATATTTAAAATGTAAACCGGATTTTTCTTTATGGTATAAATGTAGCAAAACAATATTTGGCGAGCTCGTTGTCTATAATATGGGTTTTACCCGTTTTTATTTCCTGCACTATATTTCAATATAACTGTTGAATTTTAAAAAGGAAAACAATGTTAATAAACATTCCTCTACTCAGCGTAGCAATCAATCTCTTACTTACTTAAAATTGTAACTGACTGCCATTTTCGTCACAAAAAAGTAAAAATACAGTCTGTCCAACTAATCTAAAACTAACAATTTTTGCCTGGCTGAAACGTAATGATTTAACATTATTTACAAATAACCGAAAATGCATAGTGTTACGTACTTCTCTTCTATACGATCTGCTTTTACTATACAATATAGTCATGTGTTCAAGACTGGGATTACGAACATTTAACGCTCAAGTTTTTAAGCTGTTCTTTCCACAATATTCAGATAACGTGCAGTTTCAGGGCCTCTAAAAGACGAATAAGCAGGGCGTTAACGTTCAAGTGAAACTTCGTACTCGCAGTCTATTAACACAGCCCCGCAACTTCAAGTGAATTTTTGGGCCTGGCGCGCCAGTAGCGTCCCCAAGCGACCAACAGCTGCTGCAAGTCTGGTGAACAAAGAACGCATACATATTCAGCTGCTCCTGTAAGTTCGTAAAAGCGTGCAATATGTTGTTCTCCATCGAAAAACAAGAGGAAAACTTGTATACAACATGCGTCTTAAACTCTATACTTCTCGCAGAATAAAAGCTTCAGTGTTAAAACTTCAATTTAGTTTCTAGTATGAAATTAAAAAAAAGATACTGGTCTTAAAACTTTCACAAAATATTCCTTTATATCCATTTTACATTAGTAGTCACGACACAGTTTTCCCGAATAATTGTAAAAGGTCTTTTTTATTATCAAAAAGAGTACGTAAATGTGCACCGAAATCCGAGGAATGTACTGTAATAAAATTTTGAATCTGCTGGGTAATTATCATCCCATAAACAATGTTTCTTGAAAATCCACTATTTCTGACAACGATTTTTCATTAACCTCCGAGATCCAGGAAAACCGTTTATTTTATAACTTTTTAGTCCACAGTCATAAAACTTGGCAATCAAACTCTGAATAGTACAACATTGCCAGTTATTCTTACAATGGGAGTCTTACTATGGTTGCAAGACTCTGCAACGTGCATGAGATAACGCGGGAAACATTTCCGACTCGCATCGGCAGGGTGAAATGAAGCTTGCCTAAAATAAGTTAAATGTTTCTACATTCATTTACGGTAAAGCACGTTGCAATGCTACAGTATACCGTTAAACATACCGTGAAAATAATTTGAAAGCAATATCTTGAATAAATACATTTAGCAAATGTTTCCCATTCGTCTGGCAATTAAACTGCAAAGTGCTACGAACAGCTGAAACAATCCTAATCAAGTTCACTCCAATACTGTGGCTGAAAGTGCTGCACATTTTTCAAAACACAATTGCGTGGAAGATGTAGGGAATATGCACATAATAGTAAAATGTTTTATTTGAGGTGTTCATTCACATACACGAACCTAAAGTGACAACCTGTAGTTTGTGTTACATGCAGGATGCCTGGAATTTTAAGTTTTCAGGAATCTTAATTTTATTGTTCAATTTTTAATAGACTTCTTACTTAATATTTTATAAACATCTGGCTTCATCGAAAGGCAATTGCTGTAATAAGTTCAAACTACTGGATCTTTCTTTCGTTCTTTAGTGTAGTGTGGTGATAATGCTATTTTCTTATTTTATAATTTGCACTTTTCCAAGTTTTCCGCTCACGACATGAAAACTCCGCTCACTTATGAAGGAACAAATATGTTCTTACGTACAAATACAGTATGTAACATGTGCTACGAATCAGGTCTCGGAAGTACTTTTCGTCAAACGAATGGTTAAAACATTGTACGTGTACCCACGCACACGTTAAATTAGGGGAAATATTTCGCTACATCACATGGCAAAGCTGGCTTTTACACTCAGCCTTAACCAGCGTATGACGGCGGGGAGGCCTTCCGGACTAGTGATGGCATTTTACCAAAACATCAATAACATCGATAAATCGCTAAAGGGTTTTCGATGTCGGTGAAAGCATCGACGAAAAAATATCGATGTTTTAATTATAGACATACTATTTTCCTATTTTAATTACAGCACGTAAAAGGGATACATTTTATTCCTTGGATACCAGTGTGTTAGTAGTATGTAAAAATTGTCGAATGTAAAGAATAAAATTAACAATAAAGAACATCGTGTTTTGCTATCGATTTCGTGTTTCACTGTCGATTCAGGCAATGATACGCCTGGCGATAATATACATTCATAACAGGAGCAGCTCCCAATCTTCCTCAGATTGCACAGGCGAAATGTGCAGTGTGATAAAGAGGATGACGCAAAACGATATTGCTGAGGATTGCTGCTACTCTTCAAAGTGCTTTATTTTAATTTTTTTTATCTATGTTTTTGCAACAAAATATCGATATGAAGAAAACATCGAAAAGCAAAATATCGATGTTAATAATCTATGTTTCTGGTAGAAAACTTCGATGTTTTAAAAACTTAAAATTTTTTTTGACATCCCTATTCCGGACTCTGCAAATACACGGGGCTATCGCTATACTTGGATTTAAATGGTGACTTCAGACAGATCACCTAATGATTTGTCAGAAGCCGCTATTGAAATTGTGGTACAGGAAAAGGGAAACCTGTCTAAACTGCCCCGCCGTTTTTTTTTTGCTTTCGATGAAACAATCAAAATTTTGCTTTCGATGTTTTCTTGGCATCGACATGTTATTGCAAAAACATGGATGTTTTTAAATTTTTTTTAATTATTTTATAAATAAAGGGGATTAGCCACTTTGTCGAGTAGCAGCAATCCACAGCAATATCGTCGTTTTGCGTCATCCTCTTTATTAAGCTGCACATTTCACCTGTGCAATCTGAGGGAATTTTAGGTGGTTTTACTTCGATGGTGTATAAAGGAAGTAACTAAACAGTAGAGTAGCGAAACACAATGTTCTTTATTGTTAATTTTAGTCTTTAGAGTCGATAATTTTTATTAACACAATACTAACATGCTGGTAACCAAAAAATAAAATATATCCTTTTTACGTACTGTAATTAAAAATGCATAGGAAAATAGCATGTTTATTAGCCCCTTAATTGAAATATCTATGTTTTTTCGTCGATGTTTTCCATCGACATCGAAAACCCTTTAGCGATGTATCGAAAAGTATCGTAAAAATTGCCATCACTAAATAGACGTTGTATAAACTCGCGGCAAAGCGAAAACCTCCCTCCACAACTTTCCTGAAACTACCAATAGAATTTCGATAGCATTCACGACGATTAATGTCCATTTTCTTTGCTCTCGAAAAGTCATTTGGAGGCTGAGAATCGGACGAGAGTCAAGTGACACGAATAAAGAAATGTTTTGATGTTGTGCTAGCCCAAGGATCCAACTAAATGAAGTTTAGACTAACGTGCAACTGACAGGGGGAAATATTAAAAAAAGATTTTAATGTTTATTAAACTTAAGAGTTTACAGATTTATCAACTTTATTGCAATTTTAATTATCATGTACTTCTGATATCTCCAAAAATTGATTCAGTGTTTCGTTTTAACTGGAGTAATAAAGACTATACTTAGTAAATTAATTTATTTTAATATATCTTGGAAAAGAAATAAAAAAGTAAGTTGTATAACTAATAAACCAAGTTACTAAACGTGAAATCTTCATGAAAAATTGGTTTCACATTTAGGGACTCTAAGAAAACTACTGAACCACTGCCGGTCTGCACACCCCATTTTTAGAACAGACTTAATATATGCGGAAAAGAGATTTACGGTTGGCCTACAGTCCGATTTACACATTATCTGCGAGCCGACTCGCGCCAAGCGCTGTTCGCAGCGAAGATACAACCCTTCTGCATCAAGGGTGGATTTGCACATCAATCTGCCTCCCCTTTGTACCCACTCCTAAAATTCATCTAAGATGACCATAAACCAATAAGCCTAAGGAAGGGGATTCTCAGCCTTTACGCCACCCAGCATCTCTTAAAATTTACAGGGATTTTGGCGTACCAGAATCTGAATATACCACTATCTCGTACATTCTATTCGAAGAAAATACGACTAGGGAATTATGTCTCAAAGTATAGCATAGACAATTAATTCGAGGACCATACAAAAAGGTTTTTGCAAATGGAGCCTAAACTGTTATTTTTAATATCCTGTTTGAAAGTACACGGCTGAGATAAGTTGAATTTTGACTATAAATATATGTATCAGCGCGACTTCAAATCTATCCTCTTCAGTTACATTGGTTCATTATCACAATATTTCAATATTTATTTTAATTATTCTAATTCCTGAGGATGAATGACGTGTACGAAAGGAGAGTACCGAATTTGTACTTTATTATCATATGTTTTACCTTTATCATACGTTATTTTATATCAGAGAACGGTTAATTAAGTGCATTAATTTTTTTAATCAATGGGATCCTGATTATTTTGATATTCGGCTATTAGCCTCCAATCATCACTGATCATCTTCAAAATTTCATCGACCCCGAGGAGATCTATACCGACCCCGCTGGGAACCCCTGCTGTAGCCATTATGCCACTCCCCCCCCAACAAGGTAAAACAGAACGGGCGAATTATGTCCCGTATACAGGACGACATTTTATTTCGATTCCGAGCACGTCAACTATTATCGTCCTTAGCTTCGTAAGTGTGGTGCATTTTTCTATCACATGAGGTGGTGGTGATCTTCCCCAGGGGATGGTGAGATCTGACGGCGACTGATGGAGTTTTCCCAACCAGGTATCTCCCAAGTGCGGGGACACCGCCCCCCCCCAGTCGGGACAAGCTCTAAGATCTTACCTGGTTTCGCGACACGTGTGGTTATGTAGTGTGTGTGTGAGTGTGTGTATGTATATGGGAGGGGAGAGGATAGACAAGGAAGAGGAAAGAAAGTTAGCGTGCAGTCCGTCGTAGGTTTGTAAGGTACTGCTCTGATATTCGGCTGGTGTATATCGGAGAAACCACAAAACTACCGCTCAAAGCAGCCGGTAGAACTCTCCTCCAAACAGCGGCTGAATTCGACCTAGCTGTCTAGAGTTGAAAATCCCGCCACCGTCGGGGCTCGAACCTAGGACCTTCCAATCAGAGGCACACCAGCGCCATCAGTTCACGCGCTCCACCACCTCAGCCGGCGTACCCAGAACGTACGTGATCCGCTTCTCCGAGACCGACGAACCAACGGTGAAGTTGCGCAGCCCGAAGAAAGCAAGCCGGAAGCAGAGAAAGGGCGCCGTAGAGCATCTGCATATTTCACCTGGGGAAGTGGCAACACAATGCCGCCAAGGTCGCCCCCTGCTCAATGCAGCGCCGCGGCCGCCCAGCCTGCGCTCGTGCGACCTTGGCCAAGGCCGAAATAGCGCCCAGGGACGGCGGACAGAACGGTATCGTCGCTCTTTTACCAAACTGAAAACGTGGACTGCTCTAAAATACTTGCATCCATTAGGACGCCATGACGTACGAAAAATACGGTCGAAAAATTCAGCCTTTTTTAAACTCTCCTCGTCCTCCACTTGTCACAAACTTTAAAATTTACAACTAGCCCCACCGCCTTCTGAGATGAGCGTTCTATTTTGGACCAGTCATCCGAGTAAAATACAAGTAAATTCACTCCAATCGGATGAACTATCGTAAACATTAATATAATTTTTGTATTATGAATACAAGCTGCATTTTTATTAGCTAGCTGGAGTAACTCGAAACATTCCCCATTTATTTATCAAAAACACACTAGGTGGGACAAGTAAATACGTCTATCGTAAAATAGAAGTTAGTTTTATTCACGACCTCACTGAGCACTCGTCCCGAAGCTCCTTGGCTTCGTCACAGTTGTTCCCCCTCCCTACACGTCGGAACTAATTTTCAAATTTGATCTTAATTTTTAATTCTAATTCTTAATTCTAATTTTCTAATTCGAATGCTCTATTGGAAAGAATGAAAACGCATTTCGTAGAAAATTTCACGGACTTTCAAAAATTCAGGATTCGTCAGTTTTACAGCATCTGTTTCGAAATGTTTACGGCAATCTGAAAGAATGCACATTTAGGTTATGCATTAAGGGCGGGAGGGCTTGATGGTGCAATTTCAAGATAAAAAAATATATGCTAAAAACCTTTTTGTAGGGTTACACAGTATAGTTTGAAATTAATAAAATTGTGTGGTTAACTATAATAAATGATTTTATTTAAACAATTTTCACAAAAAAGTCTATTTTTTTTTCCAAAAAAGTGGCGAGAACGTCCATTTTTTAAAACATTTCCCCAAAATTTCTTTTGTCACCTTTGAGTCCACACCCCCTCCCCATGCGAAAGTATTTTTTTATAATCCCTTAGTTATTACATCATCTCATTCTTAGCAACATTACAACTGTTGTGAAAATGTTTGCTGTCCCTATTCGGCATACGGCTTATACTGCCTTAAAATCGAGGTTTGGTAACAAATTGAAAATTGGCTATTTTTAGGCGAGGAACTCGCAACTATGGCCACTACTGACTATTTTTGGCTATTAACGTTAATTTTAAGTGACAAAAAAATTAGGAACATTACGAACTTGAGACGTCCCTAGCACGATATGTGATGATTTCACTTCAAAATAAATTATAGTTTATGTAGCAACTTGAGTCTCCACATTACGATGGAAAAGAAAAAAACGTCCCGGTAGGTAGTTTTTTGCCGAAACTTTGGGGTGTTTTAGGTTTATTTGATTACAGATTTTCATCATTCGAACAATTAAAATAAAATTCATTCCTATTTGCCAAGTATTACGTCCAAGGATTCTTCCTCCCCGTTTCAAGACTTCAACCTCGTAATTCGGCATTTTCGTTAATATTATTATGTTTGGGCAATAAAGTAACAAATGCGTAACATGTAGCAAAGTAGCAAAAATAGTTTGCATTTTACAGTAGTCTATTTTATATGCAAGTTGTCTTTGAATTTGTTTCTGTGCGACTGTTGTGATCAATTTGGAGTTGACAATAATAGTAAATTAATTGTACTCGTTTTTTTATTTGTTGTGATTAAATTTCAGTTTTCAATGGATATTTCGGTAACTAAAATTAAACGTGTTATTTCATTTCAAAAATCATTAAAACATTTACATTTTCGAGGAGTTTTTCAGAGGTTAACTTAGTCCATTTTTAACACACGTGACTTTAACTGCCAGATGTCACAGAGGAGCTTCCCCTACAAATATGAGCGAAACGAGATGCGTAAAAGAAAGAAACTCCTCCTGTCATTGTAAAAAGGTAGTTTCTAAGGGGTTCTCGCGATCGTGTTCACACATAGTTTTAATGATAAAAGAAGGGAGTCATACCCTTGTGGAAACTATCGCCTTTTTTTTGCGTTCCTTTTCTTTCCTAAAAATTGGCAACAAATTGAGGGGCGGGCTAGTATGCGAACATCTCCCAATGAAGAGAAACATTTTTCCAAGAATTGTCCTTTATAATTCAAACAATGTTTCGAATTTTACTACCTACGACGAGCCGCGACTCAATCGTGGTGGATCGTGTTTCGGCCAACACATTTGTGGCCTTCCTCAGAGCGTATTGGAGGTGTTCTGCAGCGTACCGCAGCATTGCTCTCTGAGGAAGGCCACAAATACGTTGGCCGAAACGTGAGTCACCACGACAGAGGCGCATTACGTTCCGGACAGCCTAAACCAGGGGTGTCCAACTTGCAAGGCCTCGCAGGCCACAACTAAAAATGGCACCGTTGGACAACCCTGGTCTAGACGATACTAACGCCGGCCGCGAAAGCCTATGTAATCATGTCATTTGCATTTCCGACATCCCGTCTGCAATTTTCTTGGAAACTACTGACAATGAAAATTGCAGGGAATTGGCAGTTTTAAAACAATTGAAACGAAAGAAAGGGCACACCGAAATTTTCCGAAACTTTCACCCAAAGAACTGAGGGTCGCTTACATGCGACAGGGGGGGGTATATTCCAAAAAGTATGGTGTACTATTTTTCAAAATATTCATTGAGCGGTGTAGTGAGAATGAACCGGGTGAATCATCTGTGCATAAAAATTACGAGAAACGCGTTAATATAATACTTTACAAGGAACATTCTAGAGCAAATTTACGAACTTTTTACTTACATGCACACACATTTCATAGATTATTACAAGCTTGTAAACCAGGTGCCTACTCATTTCTTCTCGTATTCAAATCCACCACCACCACCTCGTCAGAAGACGTTTTGTTTTCGGAGGCACGGGTAGCTTGTACGAGAAGTGTGTACGCCAAACCGCGCACGTGCTGTCGTTTATTTCCATAAGGCGTGACGTCATCGCCAAACTCGGACGTTCCTACAGCACGAGTATAATCGTGGCCACGGTTTAATTCGCCGCGAGGAGAGGGATGGGGGTGGCGGAGATATCCCTGCGAAGCGATGCGCAGTTGTTTTTAACAGCTTTTATTGAACTTTCGTAACCCATCACATAGAACCCGAATTCAAAATTAGTTTCCATTCCACATTTTTCTAAAAAAAATCACTGATATAGATCCCGACTAGAGGAGCTCCATGGGTAACCTCAACCTTTGTATTAGTTTTAAGTTTTAATTTAAGTTAGTATTAAGCCATCAAACATATGTAGAGTTATTTCAACTGAACTATGTATTCACCATCTATGTCAAATAAATGAAGAAAAAAAATTGAACTTTCACTGTACATGCTCAGATCTATTTTCTTCTTCAAAATATTTCTAAATACGTTAGATCTGTGAAACTTTGAAGTCGTGAATAACTTCAATGTCAATACACGATTGTATTGATTTTCAAGAAACACCTAAACACAAACGAGATAAAGGGGAATCTTTAAAAATATCTCAAAAGTATCATTATAACATAGCTGATCTTCAATAGTAAACAATTTCTTTGAGTTTGAGCGATATAGCTCATGCAAACTACCTCGAGAACAAGAAAATTATGAAGGAATAAAAAAAAATTAAAAAACAAACTCTTCTTACTTTTTTTTTAGCCCAAGATTATTCGATGCCACTTCTTCGTACTGTTTTAATACAGTCACCTCAAAAGCATTATTGAAGATATTATTTCCAAAGTGACGAATCAAACGAACTTTTTTTTCCAGGACGGATTTTTTCACTTTTATTTATTTTTTCTATTCTTTTCCTTTTATTCTATTCCACATCATGGTCCTGAATTCTATAATTGTTTATTTATTTCAATTTCAAATTTCTAGTACAGCGACGATTTCCGGACACCATTTAACACACGAGAAACGCAATATTGGCAGCACGATGAAGAAGCGTCCATTGATCGGAAACATCGCGGAAACATTCTAAAATGGACTTGCATCCCTTTGGAAAAAAATTCTTCAATTGTGACATGCTATTTCTTGTTTCCCGTGCATTTTCTCCTCTTTGATATGTCTGTTTTTTTTTTTCATTTTTTTCCAGGGATTTACCACAATGAAGAAACAACAGCACTTTTAATTACACTCAAGAAGAGAATAGCAAGCGTGTTTGATGTGTAGGGCAAGGGCAATAATCTGCGCTCTCGCATCCCTCTCCGTTCCACTGCACGTCTTCTACAATTCAGTGGGAAATACAATTATTCAAATTATCGTTTCCATGTTGTCGCGGCAGGAAGTATTATTCCGAAGCACAACATGATAAGAACAACAATTTATTGCTTATTTATTCTTGAAAATAGATTTTACTACATGGGAGTTTTTTGTTTTTTTTTTCTCCCTTTCAAAATTCAAAATTTAAGTAGTATATGACTTAGTGTAGGGATCACAGAATTTTGAAAATGTGCACACAATTCGCTTTTCCCCGTAGCACGTCATACGCACTTTTAACCGTTTTTTTTTACGTAAAATAAATAAATAAACCAGTTGAATAGACTGTAATCATTTGATAACTTTCATCTTCGGACCCATGTAATAAAAACAATTTGCATCGGCAAAACTGGCTCCAGGTTTGATGCGAAGATACTGCAGAAGAAATAACTACCACCTTCAACTCCTCGCAAATCTAGGAAAATGAGAAATTAAAATAACTTGCGCAGATCCTGAATCTACATTTCTTCGCAGAGGTTTCTTCTCCCTCCTCCTCCTCCTTCACCTCTGCGCCGAATATTAACAGCGCGGTGGCACGCAGGGATCCGGATTAAATAAAGAGCGCGTCTATAAAATGGCGTTTCGTACTTCGATGTTATGCAGATTCTTATGAACCCTGAAGCGATAACGCGCGCTCTCAGACTGGCAAGGAAAAAGAAACTCGTGGCTCTCTCACCTGGCGAGACGCAGGATGGTTCGGTTTATTCGCCGATGGAAAACGAGAGCAAATTGACACTTGGTTAGCTGGGTGGCGGTTATCCAATCGGAAGCTTCGATTAGAATTAATACATTTTTTTAAAATTTAAAAATCGAGTAACGAAGCTCCTGATTGAACAACCGCGATCCGCCTGATCAAACCTGATCAATTCGCCCACTGTTTTCATTGGAGCATTTGTGTAAGTTTATCCAGTTGCAACTTATCGCTTGTCAGCGGTCGGTTGAAGTTTCGGATCAGTTTCGCAGATCGCACGGCACCTGCAGTAGACTTTTCTCACAAAGCGAAGATGACTCACGTTGAACCACCCTCCTAGTGTGTTTTCCTGAAAACCCTACTTATGACGGTACAGTTCATTAGGGGATTAGGGAAATCGCTAGTGGAATATAATAAAAAATACTACCAAATCAACTAGAAAACCCGTAGAGAATGTTGTTTTAAAATATAACGATATAAATGTGAACGATCCGGCAACAGTGGCTAATCTCTTCAACCAATACTTTTCGAGAATTGCTGCAGATCTCACTAAGGGTCTTCAGGCACAAAATTCAAAAACAGACAGTTCACCCAAAATTTTAGACACAATGTTCGTTTCCGAAACTTCTTCCTATGAAATTCTCAAAATAATCGGTAAACTAAAAAATAAATATTCGTCCGGTTTAGATGAATTCCCGGATTCTTTGTTAAAGACTTGTGCGTATGCCATTATACATCCGTTAACTCACATATTTAATGCATCTTTATGCACTGGAACGTTTCCAGATATTTTCAAAACAGCTAAAATTAAGCCGCTTTTCAATAAAGGCAACAAAAATGAAATTCAAAATTATCGGCCCATTTCTCTTCTATCAGTTTTTTCAAAAATATTAGAGAGAAATTTTTACGTACGAATGGAAACCTTTCTCACTAAACACGACGCGCTTTCAGATTGCCAACATGGATTTAGAAAATCAAAATCAACGGAAACAGCTATATTTTCTTTTCTTAAAGATGTCGCCTCATCATTGGATCAAAACGAGGCACCTATTGGATTATTTTTAGATCTCTCAAAAGCTTTTGACGTCATTGATCATGACATTTTACTTTCCAAATTACCTTCATATGGAATTCGTGGTATTGCTCTAGATTGGTTATGTTCGTACCTTAAACAACGATCTCAGAGAGTTGAAATACCTTACTGGAATGATGGAACATTACGTACGCACCTTTCCGACTCTTTGCCCGTTGCATGTGGAGTTCCTCGAGGATCGATTTTAGGCCATATTCTGTTCCTACTTTACGTAAACGATATGCCCTCGACGATTCAAAACGGAAGAACGGTTCTCTTTGCAGATGATACGAACATCCTTTGCAATAAAGAAACCGTAAATAGTACAATATCAGATGTTTCAAATTGGTTCCGAAATAACAAATTAATAGTAAACGAAAAGAACGGTTTTAATGCAGTTTTCCATTTCAAATAAACAATTCTGTGCTCCATTGAAAATGAACAGTGTACCATTGACTGATGTTAAGGCAACAAAATTTTTAGATCTCTCAATTCAGTCAAACCTTAAATGGAACGTCCATTTAAATGAATTGAACACACAATTAAGTTCTTTATGCTACGCGTTCAGAATTCTTGCAAATTCAGTCAGCCTTCATACTGCTCGTTGTGTATACTTCGCGAATGTTCATTCCCGCCTGAGATATGGCATAATATTTTGGGGAAATACATCTTATAGCTCCCAGACTTTAGATTACAAAACGAATTGTACGAATAATAACCAAATCCCACCCACTGATTCATGTAAGCCTCTCTTCATTAATCTAGGAATTCTACCATTACCGTGTCTTTTATTTACGAATCAGTGGTTTTGTTAAAAATGACTTGCTCAAAGGCGAATATTTTTCAGAAAATGCAGAAGTCTATTACTATAACACTCGACGTAGAAATTAAATAATTTCTATTAAAAAAAAATTCACATACAATACATGTACATTATTTTACAACACTTTGCCAGATGACATTAAACGATTAAATTCGATAGAAAAGTTTAAATCCCAAGTGAAATCGTTTCTGCTGCATAACTGTTTCTATACAATTAGAGACTATACTGAGCATCACAAGAAAAGTAACATTAATTTTAACAATGATACATAATGCATTATTTACCATTTGGACTGTATAAATGAGTATAAACAACTTGTAACAACTACTGTACTACAGCTTCCGGGTCAATGATCCCCATCTCGATCAGGTTTTTCGTCCAGTTTCCCTGATCCATTGAGCAAATGCTGAGATGGCCCCTTGTTTTGCTTCTGGACATAAATGTAACTTCATTTTCTGTGCACGTCTTCTAGAATTCAGTGGGAAATACAATTATTCAAATTATCGTTTCCATGTTGTCGCGGCAGGAACTAATAAGAGCCAAAATTTATTGCTTATTTATCTTTGAAAATAGATTTTATTACATGGGAGTTTTTTGTTGTTTTTTTCTCCCTTTCAAAATTCAAAATTTATTGCTTATTTATCCTTGAAAATAGATTTTATTACATGGGAGTTTTTTGTTTTTTTTCTCCCTTTCAAAATTCAAAATTTATTGCTTGTTTATCCTTGAAAATAGATTTTATTGCATGGGAGTTTTTTTTCTCCCTTTCAAAAATTCAAAATTTAAGTAGTATATGACTAAGTGTAGGGATCACAGAATTTTGAAAATGTGCACACAATTCACTTTTCCCCATAGCACGTCATACGCAGTTTTTAACTGTTTTTTGACGTAAAATAAAATTTAAAAAAAAGTATTGATGGTGTCGTGGACGGTAATTTTGCCCTTCAAAATGAACACGCTCCCAAAGATTAAGAGCATGTGGAAGAAGAGAGTAAGATAAAAATGAAGTTCAAAATTCTAGAAGAAATAGGAGAAAAGGAGACAGTGAAGGAAATAGTTTCAAAGGAAGAAACAGACAAAAATGAACTCTTCAAGAGCCTTCATGAAAACTGATGGATGAAGCGCTAACGTGTGGACTATTTTCGGATATGAATACACCGTCAGTTTTAAAACAAATTTGTTTAAATATCTGTGACTAACGCTTTAAATCCTTTCTATGCAAATTTAGATAAATAAACGCAAAGAAAAAGAACGGAGTAGTACGTAAGCAGAAATTTACCCGGTGGGAAATAAAAACAACGAAATCTAATCCAACAGCCACTTCGATTTAGCGAATGAATGCATTTTGATTTTACTTTTCGAATGAGGAAAATTAGTATTTTATATCGATGGCTTAATGTACGAACTCTGTGTCCAATCACATACATTTGTTCTTAGTAAATATCATTTTCTGATACCTCTCGTTCATAACCAACAAGTGTTGAAAGATGTTGTAAGTTCACCTATGAAGGGTCATGCTTTTTCTCCAAAAGCAAACAATGCCGCTCAAGTAACTGCACCATTACAAACTTTCGAGTTTAGTTTTCTTGAAATTAGGAATTCTGGACATACAATATGTGTTCACTAAGTCTTTTATATGAACTAATTTATATATATCCTCAATTAAGAAAAAAGAGGGTAAAACCCCACAAAGTAAACTCAAAAAACACCCTCTGGGTCGTATTTTATTTCAACATGTTTTTCCAATCCTGCTCAGATCATCCGATTAGTATTCGTACTTGTAAAATATCTTGCATTCTCAAACGGAACTTCTCTCATTGCTTCAATGAGGTTGTTCTCGAAGATACTTAAACAAATATCCTCATTTTAGATGTAATTTGTAACGGTGGTGAAATATTTCCTAAGTGTTTTTTTCTGGCTAAACAACGAAATGGAACCAGCATCCCTCTTCGTGCCCAACATAAAGAACCACGAGAACAAGGATAACACGAACATTTTATAACCTTATTTTAAGGCCCAATTGACGCTTCGCTATCCATGTCCGCTTGGTAACGCGGCTCGGCTCTTCCCCACTGACTAAACTACGTTGTGTTTGCTTCCTGTTTTACGTCCAAATACTTTCTGGCCGAGCAGTTTATCAGAAAAAAATAAAAAATTAGAACTGATTTAAGAAATTGATTTACAATGTTCTCAAGGAAGCACACTGAGATACTGCTTCTAAACCTAATACCTTTACATGACCCGCAAATGTAACATATCCACAACATTTGCACCTATACTAATCGCATGGATATTTCTATACAACTTTCTTCCTTTGTGTACAATGATGTGATGTCTAAGAATTCTTAAACGGGTTTCTTCACAAACTTTGTATAATCGCACGAAATTCGAAGAGGCCATTTTCTTGAAATTTTACACGCGACACGCCAATTAAACCACGCACATTCAAAACCCGGAATACCAGAATATTTTCCCCTCGTTCCTTGCCCTTCTTTCTTCGCATTCGTTCACCGATTTGGTATGGGGTCACGGGTGTCTGATTAAAACCTAGAGCGAATCAATCAGCTGGGATGTGGTTATCCTTTCGACAGCTTCGTTACAACTTGTATGCACGTATTTGACACTTTACGGTCGGATTAATACGACTTTTGCCAGCTAGCCGAGTTCCCAGACCTAGACCCTCGTTTCACATATTTTTTGTTGTTGTTGTTATTGGAGCTTCTGATTGAATACCCGCGCCCCAGCTAATCAGAAGTCAATTCGCCCTACGTTTCCATCGGAGAAGAGATTCGTGAGGATGACCAGGATAAGCAGGGGTCTCCAGAGGAAACAAGAGGCCTGGGGGCAGTACATCCATAGGGGCTTATTATAAACTTGCCCCCTCCCTCCCCTACTTAAACAGAATTCATTTCTGCGTGCAATAGAATTGCCTTAAAGCAGTTAAATTCTTCAGGTTTTTAATAAAGAAAAGGTGGTCATCGTAAGTCAGAAAGAAAAGGGTATACAACGATTTTTTGAAATAAAACGGGTATAAAAATTAAAAGTTTAAGGTACAGCTTTGTAAATTGCATTACATTGAAAGAATTTGCATTTAATGATACTACGCAGGTTACCAGGATTGGTCGGTATTTAAATACGTATTTTAAATACACTTTGTAATTGAAAACTGTATTTTCAGTTTTTTTGGGTGTAGATATTTTAGAGGTAAGTAACTACGTAAAGTAAGTGTAAGACCAAGTAAACACAAAGTAAGTGTATTTAAAAAATACTTAAAATCCAGGCGAAGAAGAAAATTTAGTTTCTTTTTGTTTGACTCCGCTAGTGAATGCATCTCATTGAAACAAAAATAAAAGATTCTTTCAGCTGTTCAATTTGGATCTTTATTTTTTAAACGATAAATCTAAATCATTGAAAACGCTGGGCAATTATCTCACCATAAAAAAGCGTTTATTCTTTATAACACTAGTTTATGTTCAACTATGCCAGTTGAATGACTATTTTCCTTTTATACATTCGCCAACCAAGGGTTTATTGTCTGATGAATTGTTTGAAAAATTAGTCTTTTTAAAAGGAAATTCCATTTTTTGTGTTAGACATATTTTTGATATCATTTTATATTTGAAAATCTTTATAATTAATTAATTTTAAAAAAATTTTTGAGTATTAGAAGTATTTTAAATATGTATGTATTTAGCAAATCAAAACATTGTGTACTTTGAGCAAGTATTTAAATACTTATTTACGAAGTCTTTTTGCGAAGTATTTAAATACTAAATTTAAAGTATTTTGCCCAATCCTGCAGGTTACTTACTACGCCAAGTTCACTAAGCGTTTTTAAGTATTTGCGTACTACAACAAAATTACCTTTACATATTCATTTAAAATGGTGGTTTTAAAAGTGAAAAGTTATTTAGAAAAAAAGCTTCTTGCTCATTTAACAAAAAATATGACGTAAGAAAAAAATTCCTAAGTACCCCATTTTTATTTTACCAGAACACAATTTACTTTCTGATAAGGCAATTTACATGTATCTCCTGTAGTAATAAATCCGTCTACATTGAGATTAAAAAACGGACATAATACTTATTTTGTAATAATGATACTAATGAATTAGCAGGGCACCGAGAGAAAACAAGGAGTCTGAGACTACACATCCACGATGGCCCATTATTTCAAACTTAAGTACTCCCCACCCGACGAGATGAAGAGAGTGTGACGACTTCTGTTGATGATTCCAGGCCCGTCAACTGCTAAGATCATTAGTTTCGTAGTGTATACGGATATGTGTATACGTGTGTAGTGTACGTACGGATACGTGTTTACGTGTGTAGACTCGTACTTGGGTTTCTGTAACGTGGCTGATGACAGCTGATCAGCTGTAACGGTTTTGTCCAATCGGGAGCTTAAACGTCACCAGTGACGCCACCGTAATAACGTTTTATCTCTCGATTGGATGACACCGTAACAGCTGATGACGTGTCATCGACCAGGTTAAAAAAGCAAGTATAGTGCACGTTTTTATTGAGGAAAGTGACGGCGGTCTTCCCTCGCTGGGTGGTAACCCACAAGTACGCTCGCTTCCCCAACCAGGTATCTCGCACCAGCGTGCCACCGCCCCCGCCGGGACAAGCTCTAACCTCCCGACAGGTCTCCCAGCATATGTGGTAATGTAGTACATGTTAATAAGTAACGGTAAGTAACGGGGTGAGGATATTACAGCGAAAAATCGCCGCGGTCCGTGGCCCGTTTGGTAAGGTACTGCTCCGGCATTCGCCTGATATGATCGAAGAAACCACGGAAAACTACCGCTAGAATTCTCCCCCAGACAGCGACTGAATTCAACTGAGCTATCCAGCTAGTGTCGAAAATCCTGCCATGTCGGGAGTGAAACCCTAGGACCCCCCCCCCCCCGGTTAGAGCACTGCAGATACATCATTTGATGCCCTGAGGTCCATTAATTCGAACACATGTAAATATGTATTAAATTATTGATTCTATTATTAGTGATAAAATATAAGATTATAATAGCACTAGTTATTTCAACCTCTTCGCTAATCAACAAACACCTATTTTCTTCTAGCGTACGAGGGCGATCTGTCGCAAGCTGCCCAGGAGCACAGACGGTGCGTCAGTGTGCCCCCTTTTGAGGCTTCTCCGCGCATGCGCGAAGACAGACGTCATGCCTTACGGGGCTTTTACTCGGTAAATCTTGCCCTGCGGTATACAGTTAGTTGTGTGCTCCGCTACCAGATTCGGCACTGCCGCGGTGTAAAGAGAGAGACGATAAGGGGGAAACCCCTACACACACAGTGTTCGGTGGGAGAGTGTGTGCAGATTAATATTTACCCGCGCACGTTTTTTTGGGTCCCCATTTCGCTTGATGCGAGAGGAGTGTGTATGTATGGCGGAGGGAGGGGTGAAGGGGGTATTTCAAAGATAGAACTTCTATATGGAATATGTAGCTCGTGTTTCCACGCAAAATAGTTTATTACACAGAAGTGAACATTTTTGGTTGCCATACTTTAATAAAAACGCTCGTTGCTACCATTTATTCTCAATTCATCAAAGTTAGTAAAGGAGATAGGTATTCCAGCGCACAAGAAAAGTGCACATCAGCGCTGTTGCAAAATGCAGTTCTGATGATGCTGCAGCGAACACTCAGTGCCTGACTGACTTATGTGCGCCCTAGGCTATCAAATGTTTTAGAACCCTTTTAATTTACTTTTTTAAAACATTAAAGCTATTTATAATATTTTCAATAACAAACTGTTGTACGATATTTGAAACCGACGCAAATATTGTGTCGTATTGATAGTGATTTAATAAACGATATTTTTGTATTACTTTATCTATAATATATATATAATATAATATATATAATATATATATATATATATATATATATATATATATATATATAAAACACTTTCTTTTGTTACAAATATGGAAAGATATTTCTATAAAGAATATTCGAACGTTCACGTCATGCAATTTTGAAACCGCTGAAATTCCTTCGCCCCCAAAAATTGCGCGCCCCCAGGCTGCAGCTTACTCAGCCTGTTCGGTAATTTGTCACTGCGAACACTTGTGATGTTGATTGATTTTTGTTAAATTTATTTGTATTAGTTTATTTGAAGTTTAATTGCTAATTCACCTGTTTTTCCATAATGCTAAATATGGTGTTAAGTGTTTAAGTGAACAGTTCGAATCTGTTATTTCTACAAAAAATACATTTTTACTGACCACCATTTGGTGGAAGAGATACTTTCAAAATATCTTGGCGGCGAAGACAAAGTCAAAATTAAGAACTTAGAATCTCAACAACGTTCACTTAAAACGAGAAAGTAACAAACACAGAAATGTGAGGCAGTTCGATAGTAAAGTTCACTAAGACAACACGTGTCTACGCGGGTGATCGAAAAGTAATTATCAATTTTTTTTCAAGCTTACTAAAAAATAAAGCTGTTAACTAACGTACGGGCTAAATCAGTATTCAAAGACGTTTCACACATTGGTTAAAAAAGTCAAGATGCATACGAAATCACACTCACAAAAATGCTTACATAGAATATAATCTACAATGCTTGTCGTGTTAATGTTTGTACACAATAAGACAGTGCCTGCCGGCAGTTGATTGCTAAACACAATAAGCAGATAGAAAAAAATGGCACTAACAGGAAAGACAGATTGCATCCGATTTCGCTCCTTGACAAAACTGGATCATCCGTTAATCCAGGGCTGTTTCTATGGCTCGAGAATTTCGTAAGTGCTTTAGTTAATGCAGTTAAAGAATACGTCTGTAAAATATGGTTTTAATCAATTTTTCGGATGTTGGAAGACTTATCATTTTGTCTCCATTCTTCGCCTAAAATATATCTTTATTCCGTGATATCCCAAATATTTTTGTGATTACCCAATGTTTCTATACACGAGCCGCTACTTGTAAACGGCATTCGTCTTTCCGTGTAACAGAAATTACGTAATGAAATAGAATTAATACATTTTATATGTTTTGAACGAAAAAAACCGTAGCCCCAATTCAGTCGGGGCATGGGGCAAGGTGTCCCAGCTCTCCCCTCCTCCCCGCTTTCTAAGCACCCCTGTGCATTAGTTATCTTTTGCTTTGTAGAGGACTTCAGCCTGCAACAAGTATTGTAATCACTCAGATTCTGGGTTAATGACCTCCTTCTCAATCAGTTTTTTCGTTCTTTTCCTTGGGAAAATGCTAAGATGCACATTGTGCAAACGTGCTTCACTTTTGAACACTAAATGCAGCTAGTGTTCCTCCCCGAACAATTAGTTTCTTCTTGTTAAATAAAACTATGCCGTGGCTACAAGTTTCCTTCGGGGGAGCTCGACAAGTGGCGACAAGATTTGGCGTATGGACATTAAAGGGTATGCTTCTAACACGGGAACGACTGAAAACTTAACATTTCGCGAATCGGATTACCTGATTTCGACAAATTTGCGTCTTCATCAAAATGGAGAACTTCACAAAAATTCTAGATAGTTTTTTTTTTTACTGAAAATATAACGTTAACACTTTTTTGCGATTGTTAAAAGCCATTAGCATGCATCCATCACACCATATGAAATTTTTGTTTTTATATTGGAGGACCTAGTCCCCAAGCACACTCCTAAGGTCTGCGTACGAATCCAATTCTTAGCAGGCGGAGGTGGCATACATCGAAGAAACATACTGCTAGTCATTTATGTGTTAAAAAAGGCAAGAGCGTGTCCCTTGATCTGTTAGCAAGAAATAATTCTTTTGCCGTTTTGGCTTCAGATATGTGCCCTTCAAAGCGCCTTTTGTTGTTGTAATTTTCCAATTTCGTCCGTTGGAACTTGGTGCGCATTTACGAGACTCGAAGCGTTGTTTCAGACACGGGAGAAAATGATAATTTGCAAGCAAGTACACTGCTACTAGGAATTGAAACAAGTGCACTGCAATTCCAACAGCCGGCTGTCGGACTAAGAAGGTAGGACGGTGTGTTCTTTTTCGCACGAAAACTTACTCTGTATTTTAAGTCTGCCACATTGTGCAAATAAAATGGAAATTTTAAATATTTTCAATTATTTTCTAAAATATTGAATTCTTATGCGTATACTATTTAATTCTTTGCAATGGATCGGCCCAATATTCCATAAAAGCCCCTTAACAATAGTTGGGCTTTAATTGAATCGAAAGGATTTATTTATCTTCCAAATATTTAATTTTTGATATGTGTAACCATCCTATAGTGATTAACACAACTTTAAAATTAATCAAATTAACTGAACTGTATAATTTGCCCCCCCCCCTCAAGCTGTTACAACTTCGCCATAAATGTCTTTAAAATACACTCTAGGCAGTCTCAAAATGATAAAATGTGTTCCATCAACTTAATTAATCAATTAACCGAGTATTTCTATTAAAGAATGAAAATGAAAGACTCGTTAATGCGCAGCTTACATGTGCTTAATTTTAACTTTTAATAAAATAGAAACTCCTATATACGAAAAAAAAATTATTTGTTCTGAGGCATTACAATATGTAATTCCATCTGTTTTTGTTAGCTTAACTACTTAATACATTGTTGCACTAAATAGCAGAAAGAACAAAAATCTATTTCTCGCATATTTAAAGCAGATAACAGGAGAAAAAAATTAACGATAATAAATATATCATCTTTAATGGACAATCATTTAAACAATATAAAATAGTTATAAAATATATGTAAACATTTTTAATCGTGCAACAATGTGTCTGTTCCCCATTTTGAACACTCGTGAATTTAATATCATCTAGCGAAGGTTCAGCGTTTTCTGCACACATTTCGCAGCAACAAATGCCGCAAACCATTTCTATATTTTCCACAAACCATTTCTCAGGCCTTTCCTAACTATAGACAAATAGTAATTGCAGTTTATTCTACTGTAGTATTTATCTTCTCTTATATGCTTATGTTTCCTCAAACGTACCGCAACATTGTATTGCAGGGATAAACATTTTTCAACAAAATGACTGGAAATTGTTTCCCACTTTGCGTTTATAAAGAAAATCCCACAACCTAACTCATGAACATGCCTGATATTGTAAGCTCACGCCCCTATCACTAATCGTTTTCCGTAGCAACAGTTTGTGTTGTTTTGTTTTTTGCACATGTCCGATTTAATTGGTTTATACTAATAAAATTCTAGACGTGAAGTATGTATACAACAATAATATTAATAATAGTTAATAATAAAAATGTATTAATACTTTTTATGATGCTCAGTACAAATCACATTTGACGTTCGAAGGGGATGTGACAATTTCGACGCATCAGGAGAACTTGCATCATACGCGCCAAATTTAGTGCATTCATCCATTCGCTGAGGTACTGTAGTCAACACTCCCAGATCAATGACACCTAACCACGCTCATAAGTAACCATGCCGAGTTATTGTGCTACCCAACTGCTCAGTTATGTCACGACAGGTTCACTCATCCTTCAAAACAAAACACACCCATTTACCTGTCACAAGACGCCGGGTGTCTACATTTCATTTAAAGGGGATTTCGGCCTAAAAGACACCAAACCTAGATTACATCCGAAACAGATGCACTTGAATTCATGAAAAATAACACAAGGGAAGATTTTAGTAACAAAATTTGATCTTCCAAATTGACCTCCAAAGTTGCCCTCCAACCTCTTTCGGTAAGTCAACAAACGACCCAGTGTTGCCAGACAGTACCACCAAACTCGCTTCGGAGGAAACATGCACCAGCTGAGCTTTTTACCAGAAAATGCGTATCAATTCTGTAAACCTCGTTGCAGTTTTAATAATGCTTCTACCGATAACGTGTTCAGTTCATGCTGATTCTGTCATGAAACACATGTAGTTCGAATTAAAATATGGCTACTTATCCCGTCCGGTTCACACTGCCCAAAGAAATTTCTGAATACTCTAATCAAACAGCCAGTAAAATCACGACGAAAATAAATTAAGAAATTATACAAAATATACAGGCATTTCAAATAAAAGCATTGTACAGTATCACTCACGTTTACTGCATTGCAGCCGCTCGCAGTGAAGTATGGACAGCACAAGCCACTTATAACATACACTTCACCTTAACGCATGGAGTACACACAATGACAGTCGCACTTCCGCAGCATGCTTTCGTTAAGTGAATTTCGCTTTCCAACTCACCTCCTCACACGAATGCTGCACTCATACTGCCAATTTTCGGTCATTCGAACGACATCTCCGCTCGTAACATCTTCAGTCAACAAAAACACTGTCAGTGACGTCAGGCAGGGATGTATTCAAAAATAACCTACTAAAGTCAATCGTCGTCCACTTCAACCATTGCTCTTCAAACTTCTCGTCCAAAACGTTACAAAAAACTCACACATTCAGTAGAAAGGAATGGAAACTGTTATTAATCTTGAATTGAGAAAGGGTGTAATAGCACACAAACATTCCAAGTCCGACATCTTCTTTCGCATGCGCGCTCTGCGCATTTCAACTGTTGTGTGCCTTGCGGGGCGTGTTCATTTGTTCAGTATAGGGTATTCCATAAGTAATGGGAAACAATATCTTTGATGAGAGATGCTGTAATCTTCATATAGTGTGTTTTTATGAAATTGTTAGAGTAGTTCGGAAATGAAATGCTTGTTTAATTGTGAGTTTTGATGTGTATGCGGATAAAAAGGAACTCGTAATCGAAAAGCACCTGCAAGAAACGTCAAAAGGAACTGGGAGGAGCTGTCACTTGCCTTGCAAAGAATTACAAAATTCTGAAATAATGGCTGATGTTATCAATTTGTTGTGTAGTTCTATGAAATTGGATCGTGACAAAGGTGTGAGCGAGCTACAAAGATTATTGCCATCATGTATGGATACAGAAAGGATTAATGCTGAGTTCCAACTGATCAATCTTCTGAGTGACAGCAGCAGTTCATGGGAAACAAAACATGGATGTCTTATGGGTGCAAAGTTTGTTCCTTTTGTGAATCTTGATGATGAGCATAAGAAGAATTCATTCAAAAAAAAAGTGTTCTTCTCAGAGACTTTTGACAGATGTTGAAGTAAGAGAAGAATGTCTGCAGGTATATGTACATTTTTTCTCCACTGTGTGTATGGCATTCGTAAAGCAGTTTCAAGTGAAATAAATATTTATGTTCAATTCTTTGGCTGCAGGTGAGGTATTAGGTGCTTTGTGTGCCAAATGTGGTACTGTCATTTACCAAGAAACCAAAGATTATGTGTTGAACCTGGTGAGAAATAACCTCGATAGACAAATCGGAGAAGATGATGCATCCAGACAAGAAAAATTGGAAACAGAGAAGCTTATGGAGAAATTAGCAGGTTCATCTCAAAGGGTTTGTTGAAAGAACACATTTATAACTATTGCAGTTGGCAATTTTTTATTAACTTACAGCAATTCTGTTAAATTGAAATTGTTCTGGGCAGAATATAAGTCACAAAACACTTCAAGCTCCCCCAAATAATATTATTTAAAAGATACAAGCTTAAAATCAAGTATTTTATAAAATAATTTAAATGTAAATATCAGAAAAAATATACATTTTTACTGCACTTGTATCTACAAGAAATTCCGATAATGGTTAGTAAATCATTAATAAGGCTGTAATTTCATATAAAAATGAAAATTTGTTAATAGTTGATTTATATTATTAATAAAGGGAGGATCAATAATAGAAATCAATTATTATCAAATGTTAATTTTTACATCAAATTACGGCCACATTAATGATTTACTAACGTTTATTGGAATTTCTTGTCTGATTGCTAATGAGCACCTTACATTTTTTGATGGCTAATTTTTAACAACATACCATTTCAAACTCATGATTGTTTTATATTCATAGCTTAAACTGTACATATTCTGTGTACATTTTGGTACTTGTACTTGTGGGATCTATGGGATTACATTCCACAACATTCCAAGCTTTTTTCCTGGCATTAAACTTGTGGAGTAACTCTCCATGAACAAACATTTCAGTCAGTCATGCATAAAGCCAAGTTGTTTTATGCCTATCGGTCAGGGGCTCAGCTCCATTTATATCCAGGGTTACAAGACCGTTACCGATCCAAGGACCCGTGGTAACTCGAGTTGCTCAACATCCGTGTCTTTACGGAGCTTGGTTAAGAAGTTTGGCTACTGCTGCACATGCAGGATTAGTGAGATAGTTCCCTCAAGAGGATCATCCCATAGTAATCCTGGGTCCCCTTGTGGCAAACATAATAAGTTATTGGGAAAGGTCTTTGAATTTGTGATGGATCAGGGTTTAGAGGTGATGCGTGAACTCAAAATGCTCCTGTACCACAAATGCAACTGAAAACACTGGTTCAAACTCACTGCCCGAGAGTCTGGATAAGAATACACCTGTGTCAAGTTTCTGTGCCACCAGATGAATCAATTTGCCTTGCTAAATGTTGTGCAGTCATACGCATGTTTTTAATAAATGAAAATGATAAGTAAATTAATTTGTATATGACAGCCTAAAAAATATACAAAACTATCAGTGTGTTTTATGTATCATGTAGTTGAATTAAACATTTGTTACTAGATTTCATAAAATTAAATGTAAAATAGATCTCTGGTAGTTTAGTCTTTTATGTTCTTATGTCTCCTGTTTACTTGTCAAGCTATCCTCTGTAAGAAAATTCTAGCCATGACATGCTTTACATGTGACTAGCATGATTTTTCTATTTATTCATGTTCTAAATAAAAATTTCTTTGTAAAGTTTCAATATTGAAATACGTTTTACTTAGTTTAAAATTTTTGGGTACTTACAAATATAAAGAATTTACTTACATAAAAACTTGTATATATAATATGCATTTTTCTACAATGAAATGCAAAAGTTTTAAAATACAAATGTGTAAACGTGGCATGGAGTAAACTATCAGCATTGATTTATTAATTGCAAACTACTTTTATTACTAAAAATAATGACAAACACCTGAGTTTGTAAACTTTAATGTTAACTTTTTTCAATTTATATGTTAATCCAACTAGGTATTTTGTTTATTTCTTATCTCTCATGAAAGAATGGGAAAATAAACAAATTTAAGATTCCATGACTAATGGAAAATTCTCAGAGAAATGTGACTTTCACATCTGTATGAGAATTAATCCGTTAAATTTTGGTTCATGAAAAAAGTATTTATAAAAGAGACAAAGGATAACATAAGAACAATAGTATTAAAGCATTTAGGAAATTTATTAATGTTAATTCACTGACTTTACACTTCATATGGTTTTACTATTTAGATACAAGCAACAGGAAAATACATTCCATTCAAAAAAGACTCCTACTGTACCTACTTAATATTATGTCATTCATTTCAAACCCATTTATAATTGATGATATATTACTTACCTGGATTAACACAAATGTTTTTTAATTAAGGAAATTAAACATTGTTTAATACTCTGTGAGCCCATATTGAGTAGTTATAGAGGGCATGCATTTTTTTAGATATTCATTCAACAAGTTTCTTGCAAGCATCAATTTTGTGATATTTACTTCAATACTCCAAGTTTAATTCTACGAATATAAAGTACTTAAATAACATATAATAGCCTTTATTGTATGTTGGTCATTTGAGAAACCTATTTAACAATCGGAGAGAAAATGAAAAGGTTCAGTGAAATGAAATATTGATCCCCTACCTTTTATGCTATTTTGTAATAAATTATTCACCATTAGGCTGCTATAATATAAAGTAACTATCGATTAATAAAATTATTGTTGAGTATATTTGTATCGCAAAATATCTGATTTTTCTTTTCTTTCTTTTTAAATTTACTCTGGAAATGCCTAATGTGTGATGAGATTCAATAAGCCAGTACTTACAGTATAATTCACAATCCTTCCACAGGTTGTATTTTGTAATACATTTCACTTGAAAAGGGGAAAAATTATTATAGAGCAGTGATTTGCAATCTGTCTGAAAACTCCCAGTTCCAAATTAGTAATATCTAATGGGCTTTAAATAGTGAACTTTGAAGGTCTTTTTCTGTTCAAAAACAAGTCATAAAGGCATCTTAATGGAATTTTGTTTTCTAGTTTGTTTTTTTTTCACAAAAATGAAAACTGAATTCAAATTTTTTCACAAAAATGAAAACAATTTTTTAATACTACGTCAAATTTTAATTTTGAGGGAAAGAAAGTCTTTATTTCTTGCTTAAAAAATATATAATTATTTCCAATTTATTTGGAACGTATGAAATGCTTTTAAAATGCCTTATTACCATTATTGCATTGTCTTCACTTGCAAAAATTCTTTGAGAGTGCTTCTTTCACAAAACATAAATCTTCATAATCAAACTAATTTTTGACCTCTTCCTAATATTGCCATTAAAATTTTATCTTTCTCTCGCATTTGTTATAAGATATAACAGTATATGATGTCATCTAGTATTTAATTAAGAATTGATTTGTTTGTTGTTTTATTGTTTTTTCTTTCTTTTCATTATTGTCTTACACTATGGGACTGAAAACAATGATATATTATATTTGAATACAGTATATTATACAGGATGTCCCACCAACTGTGGGCCACTTCTATATCTTCTAAAGGTTTGCGATGTCAAAATGTAGATTTCATTCAACAATACAGAATCTCGGAGCAAGTAATATTCTGTATAGACATTGTTCGTAATATTTTTAGTTTTTGAGAAATTTAATCATCTTTGCTTTTTTAAATGGGATGATACATTTTTCTCACCAGCATTTAATAGATCATAAAAAGAGGAATCCTATGATGTATATATGTTAGTACTTTGCCAGAAATTTTAGTATAAAAATAGAGTTTCTGACATGTGATTTTAAATTAAATGGACAGTATTTACTCTTGCAACTGTCACCTTTGAGGAAGGTAGTCATTGCGGCATCAAGCCTGTTATGGATAGCAACACCACGAAGTGAATGCCACCTTCCCCAAAGGAGACAGTTACAAGGGTTACTAAAGGAAATAATGCTCGTTTAGTTTAAAATCATATGTCAGAAAGCCTATTTTTATACTAAAATTTCTGTTAAAATACTAACATATGATACATCGTTGGATTCCTCTTTTTGAAGAGAAAAATTGCTGAAGAGAAAAATTGTAGTTCCATTTAAAAATTCAAAGATGATTAAATTTCTTGAAAACTAAAAATGTTTCAAACAATACCTCTATGGCATATTACTTGCCCCATGATTCTGCATTGTTGAGAGAAAACTGCATGTCGATACCGTGAACAGTTTAGAAGTTATGGGGGTGGCCTGTAGTTGGCGGAACAGCCATATATTTAGATGTAGATATAAAGTGAGATGTAAACAGCTTTACTGCTGTGTATTTTGAGAAAAAGAAGAACAAACTGCCCGTCATAAATAAAAATTTCATTTTTCAGCGGAATAGTGCAGAGGCAGCTCAAATATTTCATGACACTGCAGGTTGGAAGAACCTTGAGACTAGTCTTAAGTGCCTTCAAGCTATGATAGATGGCTGTGGGACTAATTTTCAGCCATTTGTGGATGAAGAACTTCTGGAATTAGTCTTTCAGACCCTAACCCACACCAATCGTTTTGTTCGGGAGACTGGCTTTTTTGTTTGCTCATCACTTGTCAGTTGTGGAAACAGTGATGAAGGTGGGTACTTTTATCAAGAATCTTTTTTTTAATGCAATCTTCAAGTTACTTACAAATGGTGATTTTTGAATTGCAATCCTAAATATTGTCGACTTCAACTGGTAAAACTTGTGGTGTCAGAAGCGAGGAGTAATTCTCCTTGAACATTCATTCACAGTCGGTGTTAAGTAAAGTCAGCATCATTGCCTTTCATCCCTATTGGCCGGGAGCCTTTAATATCGGGAGTTTCCAGATGGTCATCCAATTGGGAACCCACGATGATTCAAGCTACTTAACTTCTGTGACTTCATGGAGCTTGGTTACGAAGTTCAGCTCCTGGCACCACCACACAATTTTATGCACACTATTTTGAAATTACTTATTCTACATACTTTAGTTATTATAATTTTGACTAAATGTTGCAATGGATCATGTCTGAGTACATAGTTGACAAGTGACACCCCTAGAATTGATAAAATGAAATTACAAAATAAAAAAATAAGAATACAATGCAGTACAAGAACTTATAATATTATATAACAAAGTACAAGCAGGGAAAGACTAAAGCATTTTGCTGATAAAAAGCTCACATTTATTTATTTGCACCCATTGTATGTGCAAGTAAAACCCTAAATGTTCCAGAAATAGGAACATTTGTGGTTTTTATTTGCAATATGAAAAGTAGTATGTATAAATATACATGAATATAGTAATTATGTTGCAGATTTGGAATCAAGGGACAGTGTGTGTGCGGTAAACCCAATTTTTGCCTTTGGTCATGAGTTCAGCAGTCATCTCACTAAAGGACTTGCAGATAACTGGAGCCAAGTATGTAGTAGTCTGCTGTTTTCTTGTATGTATGCTGTTGTTTTTTCTATTTCTCTCTCTCCTTTTCTCCCCCTCTCTCCTGCCTGCTCGCTCTCTCCCTCTCCCTCTCAGCTTTGTAATTTAATAAGTATGTTGAAGTATATTTAAAAAAATGAAAGATATCTTTTGGAAATTTTTGAAGATGCTGTTTATCAAACCAAGGATGAAGTTTTTGTTTTCTTAAACTTACAGTCTCATTTAAAAGTTCAATATGACATATTTGCTTCATTTTTTATTTTTTCATGTTTGTTTTTTAAGAAAACATGTTACACTAGGTAGAAATGTGTATGTTTTTTAAGAAAAAGCACTATGGTGCTCCGGCCATTGGGAGAGAATGATACTGATAGCAACACAAACATTTAGACCATAATTGTCTTTCAACATTTCCGTTGTTAAAATGAATCCCTTTTGAAAAAATATGATATTTTCCCTTACATGAAGACATAACAGGCTTACATGGCATCAGTACAAGGCCGTACAAGGCCGCATCAGTACATGGCAACAATAGTGTAGATAAAGCGGTTCAGCTCAGAACAGAGGGCTAATAGATGGTAACATTTGTCATTGATAAATCACAGAAAAAATAACTAGGCAGTCACTTTCTGAAAAAAACTAGGTAATTTAAGGAAATTTCATTAATTTGAAAGCGTCAGGAAAAACTCCAGGAATAGAAGTATCTTTAGAAGGAAGGGATGAGTTTAGATAAGTATTCTCTATGGAACAATTTTTATTTGTTAAGCAATTATTGTTAATGTTGATTTCTTTTCACAGTGAAATAAGAGAGCTGACAATTTTTTTTGCTACATGCTATCAATATCTAACATGATATATTACAAAACCAAATAATATGAGTACCAAATAAAATATTCTCATAAAAGCTGCATTAATTTAATATTTTAACAAAAAACAGTCTTCACTTGTTATATGAAATATATTCATCTCTGAATAGGTCAGTGTACCTTATCGCCAACTAGGCTCCCTGGTCAGGCTTTCGCTTTGCTTCAACTCGAACATTGGCTGTTGCTGTATCAGCTGCCTTAAGCCACAGTCATGTGCTCGCCCCATTGTCCCGGGACAGCCGGGGGCCTCCCAGAAGGCATTGGAATTCCACAGATACAGCAATAACAAAGTTACTGTACAATAATTCTTTATCCTTGCAATATCAAAAATATTCTTGTTCCATTACACAGCACATGCTCAGCAAATATTTTATTTGATTTAATTCAATATAATTAATTAGCTTCTTCCTAGGAAACTTGCGGTTGCATGACATCAGGTGTGTTATAAGTAATACTGCAATGAGCATGAGAATTTAGTCAATATGCACAGTACAGGAATAGGTGAAATAACACAACCAAATGCCTGTTTGGTCAAAATCAAAACTGCTTCATTATTTTTTGGATTTTTCCAGGTTCCTTTATATTTATCAAAACAGACATCTCTCACATGGGCGGAATTTACATAGTTTTTTTTCTATGTGCATTAGAAATTAGTAAAATGAATCTTTTTGTATTTACTCCATCTTCCTGAGAATCCAACAAATAGATCAATTATTTTCCCTGCATTGTCTTTTATTCTTTACTTTTCTCTGCCTTCATAAGAACTTGGAATTCTGTGTGAAGAACATGTTGAGTACATGAAAAAATATGAGTGAAGCACATGATATTGTGCGACTTCATGAATTGATTACTACAAGCCAGAATTACTATAGGTTCATATCCTGAAAATGTTGAATTATTCTAAATTTCAACACATGACCTACCATCCCACCATAATTTAATTTTTTTTATCAAATGTCTAGTTTTAAATTCAGCAATAATGTGATATTGACATGTCATCTTGTGTTGGTTACACTGAACAACATTTTTTTTTTTTGTCCTTTTGCTCAGATTTTAAAACAATAGAGTGCTGAATGCTGAAATTTTGATGATTCAGCACTGTATTAAGGACATGTCATGGATAGAATTTCGTTATCTCCTGGTGGCAAATACCTGTAATTTTGCACAAAGCATATGCTTCAAAAAATATCATTAGTTTCCTAACACATTATCTATGTCATTATTATCAGTGAAAACTTACTATAAATTTTATTTTTAATTAACGGTATATTTGGCAGCAAACAGTATAACCATTTGCTTGATATATTATGTCATGTACACTTAAAATTCATTTCATGGATGTATATTTCTTACAGGTTTGCATTTCATTCTTTATCTTATATTATCTTTCTAGGTGCGGCTGGCTGCCTCTGTGGCTACAAGAAAGTTCTTACAGTCCTTACCGAATGAGAACACAAGGGAAACCTTCTACGGAGACCTTTTGCCAAGAATGTGTTTAAACAGGTACAAATTTGGTTACTTTTTCATCCTGTAAAGAAAACAATAATCTCATAAAGCCCATAAAGGAATTTAAAGATTATTGCAATTAATTTCTTAATAATACTTTTGGAAGTTGCAATAAAATTTATGAAAATGTGTTTAAAACTGTTAATTAAAAATTAAAATGAGAAGAATCTTCATTTGACGTCAAATTGTTCATAGTCACTCTGATTAGGAAGTGAACCCAGGTCTACTGGTTTATGTCCATCTCCTTTTGCCTCTAAGTAACCAAGATAGCCAATGCTTACACAGTAACAAAATCATATCACAGATGACATTGACATGTTTCTGATGTATTTGGAACTCCAAAAGGTGTCAGGATGATGGCAATTGACTCTTCAATGTTAGATTTACACAAGAACCCAATGAAAATACTCTATGGTGCCCAATTTTGAGGGAAACGTGTGAAACTGTATAATTTAATTTTCTTGTTACATAAAGAAAAGTAGTACTTTTAAATTATGTTATGACTGTTCAAAGAACTTACATAATACTTAGAAGTTATGGGGTTTAAAACGATTCATTTGACTACAATTTTGCAGGTACTACATAGCAGAAGGGGTTCGAATTTACTCCCAAGAAACCTGGAGGCAAGTGGCTGGCTCCAAAGGCAAAGACCTCGTGGAAAAGTTCATTGACAGTACTGTGGCTTATTACGTGAGTGCCACGCAAAGTGATAATCACGCTGTGCGGGAAGCTGCTTGTGCCTGCATTGCGGAGCTGGCTGCGAAGATCAAGGCTCCTGCAGTACGGCCACACGTGGAGGAATTGCTGCACACGTTGGTCCAGTGCTTTCAAGATGACAGCTGGCCAGTTCGAGATGGTGAGACCAGAGTTTACTCAGGAAATTTTAATTGGGGATGTGGCCAAAATTTTTTGGCCACACTCCCTAGATGTATAGTAAATTTTAAAATCTTAATGTAGAAGAAAAAATCAAATATGTTGGAGTATGTTTTTGGATTATTACATTAATGAAAGAGATGGAAAAGCTTATAATCATTCTATATAAGGATAAAAGTGAATATTATATTTATGATATAAACAAAAATGCTTCAGAAACCTAATATTTATCCATTGGGAATTATGCATGCCATACATAACACATATGTGTATGTCTTTTCAGCGTTTCTAAATTTGTCGTATCCATTATTTTTTGATGTATAATGTACACAAAATAACTTTAAAATTATGCATACATAAAAAGAATTTTATTTATACAGTCACATAGTTTTAACACTTCTTTATACTTACATTTTTAAGTCTGTATTTTTTGCTTCTTTGGTTATGCAATAAAGAGAAAGGAATGTAATGCTGCATGCAAAAACTGCAAATTTTCAACAGAAAAACTCTTATTTCAGGGCCTTGGTAAGAAAAAAAGTGGATAAATCCAGTTGCTAAATTTAGAAAAAAATATCCTTTAACCTGTGGTTTTGCCAGAATACACATTTTGTGGGTCCTTGTTACCAAAAAAATGAACAACAGCATCCATGCCTCTGTGTGTCCATCTGTGAACAACGCTAGTGACTAAACCATTCAGGCAATTTTCACTAAAATTGATATTCCCCAATCGATCTGGCTCTTGAACATGATGTCTTGGCCTCTTGAATTAAAGTGATATTTTAATTTTGGGGGTACTTTACATGAAGCCCCTAGGACATTTTCCAAATTTTCGAAAAATTGGCTCCATCATTTTTGATTGAACTTTATCTTTGGATAGTGTGATGAACGTTTAAGAGAATGGTGCAGGTCTCATTTTCCTTGAAAACTGATTTTTTGAAAATTGCAAAAATTCAAATTTTCTCTGCATTTTCCTACAACTACAATTTTGAAGCTGGATATTTGTTTCTTCCTTCTAAACTAATCATAATTCTGAATCCTTAGGTTTGTATGTTGACTTTAGAATTACAGAAAACATTGATACTTTAATTTATTGTGATTATTATCATCCTGCATTGGTATAAGAAATTTATCATCATACATGCGGTACCAAGAAAACCTCAATGACTACTGCAAAGTTTTTGGCTGTTATGAGCATCAGATTCATCTCACAATTCAAACTAAATTAGTAATGATATTTTTTAACTAATTTGTTTCAGCGGCGTGTCTTGCTTGTGGAAATTTCATCCAATGCTTTCCTGAGGAATCACGGCCTGCTCTCCCATCTCTCTACCCAATGTTCTTCAGGAATCTTGAAGATCCAATACCTTCAGTTCGTCAGGGGGCTGCTAGCTCTTTGGGGAACGTTGTGCGTGCATACGGAGAAGAGGCCCTGGAATGCGTAATGGAGAAGATTGTTGCTGGCCTGAAGGGCATTAGGAATCAGCCACATGAATCAGAGAAGTATTCAGAAATGGAACGAGGACCTGCTACATTTAGTGTGGTGAAAAGACTGCGTGACAATGATATTGAATTACATTCTGATAATCAGGTAATTCATCTTCCTATTAACATATATTTACTTCTAATAACAACAGCTTATAAAAATTCTCATGGCACATGTTCACAGATATTAAAGGAAATTATTTATTTATTTACATATTTAAAAAATCTGTCTGGTCAAATTTTGAAGAAAATAGTTTAAACTGTAGGGTCCTGTTTATCTTATTGTTAGGAAAATATTAGTTAATTGATTGTTCTCTGCAAGATAAAAAAGGATTCAATATATAAATGATTATTGATAGTGTTTGGTAATAAAACATGAGGAGAATTTTATGGGTTGGTAAATAAATGGCTTTATATTTAATATCATCTTACCATATCTTTATTTATTCTTATCTTAGATGTATTCGTGTGGTTCTCTGGCTCCAAAAATGGGCCGTGGAGGAGGTTGTTCAGATCACCAGTTTAGGAGACCATCGCAACCATGGGAACTTGCTGATGGGTAAGAATGTTCTCATTGGGAATCTTCCTTAGTAGTAGAATTGCAAAGAAATTTGTGACTTCCTTGCTTGTAGTTGATTTGTTTACACAGTGAAACAGTAGACATAATTCAATAGTCAGAATAAGATTGCAGTGTACTGGATTTTCAGCACAATGGTAAAATTTGAAAATAAATCCCCAGAAATATTTAAATCACCCTACAAAGCAACTTAACATATTGATAAATTTTGTGTTTTTTTGCTATTTTGTTTTTATTAATTATTTTGTAAAATTTTCAATTCTGTGCTGTTTCAATAAAATGAATACATTGGAATGTGTCTGCATGCTAAGAAGTAGGCACAAACAGAGCTTCCTGTAGTAATGAATAATTTTATTTATTCAAAACTGTGTAAAAAGTGAAGCCATCTTACAGTATATGGGCACTGAAGTTCACTGTTTTTCATCCCAGCCTGGAATTGTGCTAAATATACTTTTGGGTACAAAATTGCATGTATCTCCTCTTAACTATTTTTAGAACAATGCAAATAAATCGTATCCTGATGTGTGTGTGTGTGTGTGAAGTTCAAAATAACCTTAAGCATGGACTTTTGAACCAAAACTTGAAGATTATTGTTGAGGTGATTCCAATTATTTTCCTCTCTATACTGAAGTAGTACAGAAAAGTAAAAAAGATGTTCTCTTGTTCAAAAATTAAATACACATCACACAGAAAAATTGTGTAAAAATTGAATCTTAAAGTAGAATATTGTCCACCACAAAGCAAAATTTGCCTGCCCATGCTATTACATGATTCCCAAGACCTGTTGGCCATGCCTATGATCTCTGCCATCTAGTTGTAGAAAAGTCTGCTTTCTTGTGTTGTAATATCAATTACTTCATTTTTGTTGTTGTTGATTAGTCAAGCAAAATTATTCAGAAATGTAATTGTAATTTGTCTCTGTTACAATTCAAGACATAAAAATTATATTGTTGAGAATAATCATTGAGAACAAGTATATGCTGTTGAAATCAGTTCATTCCATTATTATGAGCAAAATTGCCTATTTTTGCTTCTTATCTAAGTTCAGGAGGCTCATAACCACACAAGGGAAAACTGAATCTAGCTTGGTGAGAACATATGATTACGTAGGTTTTCGTGGTCGGAGTATGTCTCTTGGCTGTCCAGGACAAGCCACGTCGATTTGCTCGTAGCTGACGTTTCGGTCAACATATTGTGATACTGCTCAACGCTCTGAGGAAGGCCACAATATGTTGGCCGAAACGTCAGCTACGAGCAAATCGACGCGGCTTGTCCCGGACAGCCAAGAGACATGGTGAGAACATATCCTGTTAATTTATAATGATGTGTGGAGATGGAAGTGGAATGAGCTTTAAAATCAAACATCTCATTTAGTCGAAATCTCATGTGATTAATAAATTTTGGGTTCTAGTAAAATCAATATTGAACACATTTGCTAAATTGCGTGTACTCCACATTGGGCAAAACAAAATTGATTTGTCACAGCTACAGATATAATAAAATTCATCTGGTCATTATTATGCAGCCTAATCAATGAAACTTTCCAATTTATTTGGACGTAAAGATGTGCAATCACTGTTACCTTTTATCTTTTTATATAAAAAATTCAAAATCTTTTATGTGAACTCAGTAAGCTCACATCTAAACTAGCTGATTTGACTATAATCACTACTTTTCTAGAAAATGTAATTACAGTTTTCAAGTAACTATATTTTTGTGCTGTGAATTTTCTAAATTTTTTATTTATTTTTTTAAAACTTATTTAAGGTTGCTTTTCAACTACTAAGGTCACATAGCAACCACTGTAAGTAGTAACATTAGTGGTAACCATAGACGAACTCGTATAAGGACACACACAAACATGCCCTAAGTGTGATTCGAACCCCACAACCTTTCATTCATGAAGCAGCACCTCTTTAGCTGTAGCGACCTTGGCTATCCAGGCCAGCGAATGTTCTAATTATTTTTTAATAGTAACTAATTACCTAGCATTATCTGAATATTTGTTTATCCCAATTATCTACTAAGCAGCCTTGTGTACCCTACACACCCTGCTCACATTTTTACCTTGCATAGGTGCATTGCAAATTGTATCATGTTTAATAACATTTTGTGGTAGAACCAAATTTGGGTAACATTTAGGCAAGAAAAAAAAAATTTACAAACAAAGAGAAATGGCCCTGAAAGGTAATTATAATTTGTCAAATTTGAGTGTTTTACAACTATTGAGAACAAATGCCCCAGCAGTTCATAGGCTTTTGTGGAACAAACACACCCAACAGTGTATGTTTATATTAAGAAGATTATAAATTGGGAGCTACAAATGCATTAAAATCTATGGTCTAAAAGATTTAGGATTCATAAAATTCACGGTCATTTTTGTAAAGTATTTCTATGTTCAATGGCTTTGAAACCCAACTACTCAGAATAAAGACTTAAAATATTTTGATTGTTCCAGGTGTGTGTATTTGCTGTCGGAGTTATCTCAGATCCCAGACGCTCTTCGCTCTGTGATGAACACCCTGCCACTGGTTGCGGAAGCATGCCATTACAGACACTACACCCACCACCTTGTCTTTTTGGAAACAGTGTGCAAACAACTCCCAGTTCTAGCCAAAGGTCTTGGAAAGAAAACTTTCAAGAGTGTTGTTGAAGAGTTTCTTGATGCAGTATTTTATGCATTGGTGAGAAAACTTTGTTGAGTTTTATGATTGTGGTTCTGTGGTGTGTGTTGTTTATAATGTAGGCATGTGTTATAATTTAAGAATCTTGTTCAAAAAATATCCTGTGTAAAGTTTAGTATTCCAATTACATTGGACTTTTTGGTTTCTAAATTACATTGAAACTGGGTCATTTTCACTGAAAATATAATTAACATTAGTAGTAAGAAGAAGTTAATCATCATGTACTTTTGGTAGCCCAAGTTGAATTAAAACAAAAATATTCACTTTAGAGGAAAAGGATCATTGTCTTATTCTGCCTTCCAATTGCATTTCTTGTTCTTTTTAAATTGCTAATACAATTAGAATATATAATCATGCAATTTTTTTCTTTTATATTGTGTCTACCGTAGAGCAAGAGCTGTCCATTGAGACTTTGGAAAGTAGTGTCACTAAATTAAAAAGGACAATCTTGTGTATGTAGATGTTTGTTTATTTAATGTTTAATTATGTACTTTTCAGGAATGTGAGAATGCTCTAGCTTCAAGTGCTGCTAGTCAGTGTCTGAATCAACTGGGAACTCTTCTGGGACCAAATATTCTGAGAGCCAAAGTTGAAAACCACAATCCTGGGTATGGTGATGTTTCTTTCAATTTTTGAGACAAAAGCAGTACTCTTTTACATTACTGATACCAGCAATTTTATCTCAGAATGGACAAAGTTGTGATGTCCTTTTTGTATTACATAATTTGAAGAAATATTTTTGGCAAAATTTGGGTAAAGTGTTATTCTGAAAATCTAGTATTACACTATTAATACTGACCCTTTGCAGACAAAAAGGGAGCAAAATGGAAAACATATTGTTCCATTGCATTCTGTGATTTGAACTCGCGAAACATAGCCTTTTAATCTTATTAGCTGTTGTGATGGTGAAGGGAAACTTAATGGTTTGGAAACTGATATGTAGCAGTAATTCTGCCAAATAATTTGAATGCTTTTATGCAAATTATTTTCCATTTTTCTTTGTCGTTGTACATAAATTGCTGATTTTCTTCTTTCTCTTCTTCACTGTGAAGGTCACTGTTTAGTTTTGTACTCCAAAGGCATCCTCCTCCTTGTTTTCCATTGGGAGTAATTTATTGTTGATTTTATTGGTCTTTAATTATCTAGAATTCCTATATGTTGAATCGATCATTTGTGATTTTCTTGGATGCATCCATTTTTTGTAGAAGAGATGTTTAGATTAGATCTTATACCTTTGTTTCTATTCTGACCTAATGTTTGACTCTTCCTAAAAAATTCATTTCTGCAACATACATTCTTTAGTGCTTTTTGGTTGTTGAGAGTCCATGACTTGCTTAAACATGCTCGTAACTGAAGACTGGTGTGGCCATTATTTTGTAAAATTTCATTGTTTCTTTCTGTTGTTGTTTTTTTTTTTTTTTTTTTTTTTTTATTTTTTAACATTATTTGAAACATGCCCCTCACAACTGGCTTTTATAAAGTTTGTTATACAAGGCAGTTTCTTGTTCATCACCTAGGACGTTAGAATATTTTAATGTTGCTCTGTGAATGACAATCCTAAAATGAGCCAGATATTTCCTTTTAAAGATCATATGTTTCATCTATTTACATAATATTTTATTAAGATATTAATGTAAATGGTTTAAGCTGTGTAGCAATTTCTGACTGTTCCAAAATTTAGTTAATGCCTTATTTTACGTGGCGAGACTCGGGCCATCAGGCCTGCTCTTCTGTCTGACCATGCAAATTTTGCTACACTCCTTTCACCATCTAGAGGAGAAAGGAGGTATTATCCAATCAACAAACATCAAAATATTTATATGTTGGAGAGTAACTTTATTACTGCATTTAATGAAATTTTAAATATCTTAAAATGTAGAGACACATTAAATGTCAGTAGTCAATAACATATACCCTTCTGTCACTCGTATGTTAGTTTGTATCCTCTGTTAACTTGCAGACAAAAAGGAGAGAAAGAGAGATTTAATTATGTGATCTCTAAGAAGAATTGGATCTGCGAAGGGTTAATATTATGGTCTACAAGAGATCCCCTTTTTTCAAGACACCTCCATATCATTGATCATAAGAATTTTCTTCTAATTAAAATAAAAAGAAAAAAAAATTTCAATACTCTTTTCTCATGAAAAGCATTACAAATATTGACTATAAATACTTGAGCTTTAGAGATTTTATTACTCATGAAAAGAAAATGGGTAACTTCTAAAGCTTTGTAGTCTCTGAACCTTTAATAATGGAACTTAGCTCTAATAATGTGCACTCTTCTACATTGAAAATGTGGCATTTAGACAATTAGTACTTCTAGCACAGAATTTATTCCTTCCTTTTCTTCAATTCCTTTGGGAAGAAAAGAAACAACCAATATTTCTTATAAAAGTTTAGTAACCACAGAATATGATCCACAAATATGATCTGAGGAGAATTAACTACTGTCGAGTACATAAATTACACATCGATGATATTCACAAGCCTAATAGAAAATAGAAATATCATAGAATTTTTTAACCATTAAAAAATTCAAACCAAAAATACCATAGAATTTCTATAACCATAGAAAAACATTATTTATCCATGCTAAAACATTTGACAACTTCATCATATTCTACAATAATGTAGGTTTTCATTTGCTGAGAACTTGATTTCAGTTCAACTTGCCTGTAATTGTTTTTAAAATGCTCTAAAAGCAAAGAAAAATTATGTCAACTTTTTTATCAAAACCATTTCATATGAACAACTGAAGCTTTTGAGTATGTTACTGATGTAATTTTGGTTTCTTCCTTTTGTTCAGGTGAACTCAGTGTGTAAACTGTTGGTTTGGATTGTTCTTTATCAGAAAATTTGTCTTAAGTAATTGCAAAATCAGCCAAACTGACAATGGTGCTGATAGACCTTCAAGGAACATTAGATTAGATACTCACAAAGATTGACATTACAATTTCTAAGTGAAGAAATCCAATAGGCTACTCAGGAATTCTGTGGAGAATATTTGTTGCATCTTTTTAATATTATTTGAAGCAAGTACCATTAAAATCAATGAAATCAGCAAAAAATGATCAAAATGCAAAACAAATTACATATAAAATTGGATATTTCCTTAATAAAATTAAATTCTAAACTAAAAGGCATTGTTCTAGAGTGAAAAGAAAAAAAATGACATTTCATTAAAATCTGCCCCCTAGTAATTATTGTTGATTTTAATGTGGAAAATGACAAGTTTTATTTTGTGTTTCAGGCATCTCCAATATCTTGACGCCAACGTGCACATTGCTCCGTTTTGATGGACCTCTTTCCGAATTCACATCGCTCCCACTGTTCTCAGAGTGTGCTCTACTTCTGTGATATTGTGATATTCTTTTCATGTAACGTCCATGTCTCCAAATGTGACAGGAAATGTGAACTGCACACACTCACGGTTTTGTCTAGTGTGAGGAAAAAATGTCAATTGCAGAATTTACTGAATGCTCACATATCTGTAAGGGTATATTGTAATTTGTATTGTCCAGTGATAATTTAATTTGAACTTATGCTTACGAACAGTGAGTGACATCGGCATACATCTCCTGCCACCATTAGGAATTCTGGACTGTTGTTTCCTAGTGCCATGAATACGACTGACTGAATTTCTTACTTTCTTTCTTTCTTTCTTCCTTCCATAACTTGTCATCAAGATCTCTTGAAATGATCCTATGCTCTGCATTAAGATGCAGAAAGTAATTAAACTACTTAAAGAAGGTATTTCTTAGGTTGTTGATATTGTTGTGTTCCATGTTTATTCATTCTTCCTCAGGAGTCGGCAACTTTTCTGCTCGTATTGTACTAAGAGTTATCGATGTACAAATTTTACTTCTACAGCCACTGGAGTTAAATTGTCAACAAACAAATTCAAAATATTAACATTCAAAAGTACCGAGCAGTTTTATTTATTAAAGTAATCTCATGTTTGTAAAATGAAATGACTTTCTTCAGTCTTTGAACATCAGCTGTGTCAGGAGCAGCTAGAATTGCTTATAAAACTTGACAGTTCTTGTACATTGTGTAAGCTCTAGAAATTATTGCGATAGCGTTTCTAATGACATTTTCTAGAACACATACCAATCTTTGTGCTTGATAGTCCAGTCACTGAAACGCTGCAATGCTGTCCTAATGATGACTGATATCAGCAACTTCTCCACTGACAATCTAGCCGTGACAATGATTTGGTGTGAACAAATTCTTTGTGCAAAATTCACTCTGCAGTGAAGCACAAGTATGCTTACAACAAGCATGTAACAAGGGCACAAAATAAAATAAAGGGTACTTGGATCTGTATGCATTTGCATTGTTTTGGCATCAGCAATAAAAGACTTTTGACAAATCAGTACTTCATCAGAGCAAAAATGTCTTGGATATTGTAGATTAATGCTAGAATAACAGAAACAGTCATTTTGACTATTTTGCAATTTCAGTTTCTCTTTGTACCTTTATTTTTTGATTTATTTTACTGATTTTCAATGACTTCTACTATATTTTAGTGATCTTTAAAATACTGATGTATAATTGTTTTTAACCCTTCAATGCAGAGTGGCATTATCTGCAGGTGGATGGTTTCCATCTACGTGAGTGGAATGGCATGCCTGGTACACTCGGTGCAGCTCTGCTTTGTCATTCTCTCTCATAGACAAATTAAGAAATATTGAAATCTGTTTCCACAGACTTCTAGACAACGAATCATGCTTTACTTTTATACTCATAATCATTATGACGATTGATTTATAGGTAGCACTACTGATATAAAAATCAAAATAGCTTACTGAGCTTGAAACTTGCATCCTATAATGAGGAGAATATGGCTCTGAAATTGCACATCTTGCGAAAGAAAATTTATATTTCGTAGAACAGTGAGGTGGATGATTCTATCCGAAATTCACGCTTGATTGTTATGAATTATGTTTCAGTAATAAATATGACAATTCTTGAAGCTTTGCCAAAGATTAAAAACATTCCAAGAATTTGCATAGTGATACGTGCAGGACATATCTATAATGTACAATAATACTGATACAAAAATACCATTTTTGATAAACACATTGTTGAAAACTAAGATGCAATTCATTAGTAACAATGTATCTAGTATATCTCTAATAGTTTACAGTGAACAATGTGCATGACAGGAAGCCCTGGGGAAAATTGCCCCAACCATCCACAAGCTGAAAAGCAGTAAAGCACTCCCGTGCTGAAGGGTTAAACATCTTAGTTTTCCAAGATGATACTTAATTCTTTTGTTTTACCTTCAACAATGGGACAGCACACAAATGACTGCTTCTTTCTAATGTGTTTGAGATTCTTCTGTTTTTCTTGTGATTCTGTTTATCACCTTGTTCTGTTATTGTTCATGTTTCCATACACTTGTGGAGTCACATTTCAACCATAAATGTGTATTCTAGTATATTAATTGACTGATGAACAAGTTGTAAATTGATGTAAATGATAACAAATGTAGTTGATTCTGATATATTGCAAAAACAACAAGTTATATATATATATATATATATATATATATATATATATATATATATATATATATATATATATATATATATATATAATATAATTATAAATATATTGTTTAAGTCCAAAATATACCCTTACGGGAAGCATTACTGCACAAGTTCATGAAAATAAAACCAACAAACAATTTTTTTTAGCAGCCAAGAGACTACTCCCAGTGTTTGTAGGGAGGACAGCATTGTTGTCTTTTAGTGTTTAGAATGTGGTAGATTGACCAATTTTTTCTTAGGGCAGCAAGTTTAAGACGAGTTCTTTCTTTTCCATTACTGTATTCCAGATTCTGTATTGGCCAAGCCAGACATTCTTCTTAAGAGCCTTTCTACAGTACACAAGTAACTCCAAATGGCAGATACTAAATTTGGCCAAGGGCCATTATTATTATTGCCGACTCCTCTTCACATAGGCTGCTTGTTTTTTGTGTGTGTTGCATAACTGTACATAGATGTTGATTTTAATGTGTTGTTTTAATAATGAAGTGAATTGCTGTGAAATTTTGCAAATTAACTCTTTTTGATGTGCTTTTATTTTTATTGGTTTGTAGCCTCCTATTTGGCAAATGTAATAATCTATTATAATAAACATACTCTTGATCTACAATTTTTTTTCTGTTGTGATATTGTTACCATTTAATAATGTATTCTTCATTATCATGTTTGTTGTGAATGAAGTACCGTCAAGTGATAAAAGAAATCCCAATTAAAACATCCTTGCCTCTTCACTGCGGAACTTAGGTGGATTGCTTTACATTTATAGTTCCTCAAATCAATGGAACAGTGAATTGACTAACTTAAGTAATTGATGTAGATGTCAAAAAGTGGCTCATACCCACACTATAATTTTTTTTTAAGGTCACTTTTCAACTTCTAGGTCATAGAGTGACCACTGTAATTACAATTGGTTTTTAAACCTTGGGGAAACTTGCATACTGTATACAGATACACAAACATCCATTCGCCAGGCAGGATTTGAACCCTTGACACTTCAGACACAAAGCAGTTAGGGCCTTTCCACCTTAGTGACCTTGGCTATCCAGGCTGGCCACATTATAATTAAGGTTCAAAACCAATTATGACATTCCATTCTCAAATGCTAACTAACTAATGGCTGAATTAATTTTGCATGCAAAGTGTTTACTCATTGTGTGTCCACGCAAGTTGAGCCATGGTTGAAATGCTCTAGTGGCATGTTTACAACTTTCTGCAAATTGTTGTTGTGTTGCTAAATTGTATTTCTATAGCACTTCAAAGCACCAACCTCTGGTTATATAAGAATTCTTTTCTTTGAGAAGTATATCCTGGCCAGAAGCATGCTTTAATGAGCTTGACTAAACCAGCCTAAAGGATTTAAATCTATGCACTGCACAGTGCTTTAAATAGATCACTGTTTGTCGCTGATATGTTGAGGGGAATTATTTTTCAGTTTCAGAAAAGATAAAGTTTTGTATAATTTCACAAAAAAGACAAATCTATCAATACTTTATAGTGATTTCACTTTTCTTATTTCTTTATTTGGTTTTGCCAGTATTGAAACACAAGTTTTCACCTGCTATGGCAGAGCAGGAAAACATGAGAAAAACCTTCAAAACTTTACATCAATTTCTAATATAAAATACACACAGAAATAAGATGATATAGATTGTTTTTTTTAGTGGATTTTATGATTACAGCAAAAATATGCCAATTTTACTTTAAAAGCACTTTGTCAAGAAAAAAATTGATTGAGTTATGAGACCTAACAATTTAATTGTCAAGAATTCTCAAAACAATCTGAAATTTTGTTTTTGTTGCTTTTATCGTCAATATGAAAAACTACTGATATGGGGTATTGATGAAATCAACATCACTGTTCCCTTATTAGTAGCACTGCTTAGAAATGGAAGCTCACCATTAACCCTCTTTGAACAGGGCATTTTCAGATAGATTCCTGTTTCTTTTTTGCCTCCACTTCAAAGTTGACTGCCAAAGACCTCCGTTATTTCTTGTAAATGATAACCTTTGTTTTTTCCTCATGTTATAATAATGAAACTAAACTGAAGTGAAAACAAACACATTTACTAAAGCCTGAGTCCCTTCATTTGACAGAATGAGCAAGCAATATTTCGTCAAACGAAGGGTCTCAGGATGTCATACAAAGCCAAATTAATTTCCCTCAACAGAATAGGAAATATGCCAGAAAACATCTTGAGGATTAGAATTTAAACTCTACCAATACAGATTTATTTTTGCTTCATCATTTGCCATGGCACCACTTTTAAGAATATCACGCCATAAAATGACATAATCATTACTATTTTGTGATCTAAACTGAAGCAAAAACTAAAAAAATTCAAATGGTTTTTTGTATTTGTGATTTTTGTTAGTTTAACTTGCTATATAAAAGACAACTTTCGACCAGAAAACAAAAGTAACATAGAATTAGGAAATGTTATGCCAAAGGATACTCTTGCTTTGACTGACATTAAAATAAATTACTTTCATTAAGGAGAGTTTAGAATAGGATTACGATTTAGTTTTTGTGGGTTATTTACATTACATTATTACATAATTATTTACATACAAACATTAGCATGTGATATGATGTGTGCATTTTAGTTTTCCTTGTTTTTGATACAAAGCATTTTGTTCTTTGTATAAAACTATGTTAAAAACATTCTGTCCCTTCATATTGCATTTTCTCTTAATTTACCCTACCAAATGCTTCAATAGCCTATATTACATTTTTGTTTAATTCAAAAGTACAGTAAAACGCCTCTTTCACACTTTTCATGGGACCATAGGGAAAATGGTGTATATAAGGGATAATGATTTTTTCTTCGAAACTATGAGTACAATATAAAGTATTTAGGAACACACAATCAATAAGGATTGTAATATACTTTAAAATGCAGTATTAGATACATAATAAACAATATCACAAGCTCAAATAGAAATCTGACTGAAATTGTCATCAGGAATCGAAGGCATAATTAACATCAAAGCACAGTGAATTTTAAATGTTGCAACACTTCCATGAGTCCTTGCAATCCACTGCAGGTAGCCTTTGACTATGCAACAATGTACTCTTTCGTTGGATGGAGGGAGGGAAATGGTATTTCTACTGAAAGAAAAAAATGAGAAGTTTACATTTTCCCAAACTCAATAAAATGTTGGTTTTTGGCCGTTCTTAATGATTTCCCACTAGTAATTTTTTAAAATTTATTTATGAAATAATAGTGTTCATGAAATGAATTTTCACTTAAAAATGTATGGAGAATTCCATACTTTGATGTTTGAGCTTTTACATTTTGGGGAAAATTACGTTTATTTTAGAATGAGAAAGAGTGCAATTGCGAAGGAAGATGATGTAACCTAACTACCTCCTGCCTGTGTCACATGAGCGTTGCGTTGCGACGACGCGCGTCACCTAACGCTGATGACGACAGCTGCATCGATGCCTGTGTACACGACTCATAACGCGCGTTGCAGATTAACCGTTTCTTTATGCGAAACGGCACACACCGCTCTCGGCGACGTGCCCAAGAAAGACGCGTAAGTCGAGATAAAGCGCGTATTCTAGATTTCAACACGCAAAGCAGTTGTTCTGAACGACGAGCGTTGGTATTATCCGCGCACGTTTTCTTGAGACCTCATTACGGTAGAAGCGAGAGGAGTGTGGGGACTGGTTATTTCGGCGACAGATTTTTTTTTTTATTTTCGTCTACTTCGACGCAACGCGTCTCCTTCGACGCAACGCGTCTCCAAGCCCCTTGGGGGGCGTTGAGCGCTTTGCGCTTTTGGGAGTAATCCTCCTCATTACTGCGCTTGTTTTATGGAGTAATCCTCTGTTAACATTGTCTGTCGCGTCTCGTCATAGTCGGTTGTCAAGAGGACCGCCAGGTAGCATCTCCGCGTACGCGCCTCCTACGTCACTATCCAGCGGCCAGAATTAGGAAGGAATAAGGATAGGGGTAGGGTTTAGGACACTTCACAGGGGTTGGACTAGCTCTTGTGAAGCAGCCGAACTCGTTTTGTTGGAACAAATTTCACATGAGATTCGACGGGAATCGAACCCGGATCTCAGTAGTGAAAGGCTTGCGACTTTGCAATGAGCCACGAGTTCAACTATTATATTATTATAACTATAATTAGAACTATTATATGAAATCAGTATCTCGTTTTTTCGATGCAAAATAGTTTATATTATCCGGGAACGAACATTTCTGGTAATTAGATTTTGTCAACAACACCCTTAGCACACTGAATTAAACTAATGTTAGTAAAGGAGCGGGGGTAAATATTCCAGGGCTCAAAAAATCGTGCGCGTACAATAACAACGCACGTCGCGAAGAGCGCTCGTGTGTCGTTTGACGTAAGATACTGTGTTAATCATCCACGCTCGTTAAGTTACTCGTATGCATAGGCATCGACACTGCTGGCGTCATCAGCGTTGGGTCACGCGCGTCAACGCAACGCTCGTCTGAAACAGACTTTATATTTTTCTACCAATATACATTGGTCGTTTTTTCTACCTTCTTAAATACCTATGTAATGTCATGAAATGAAAATTTGTATAGGCCTCGCTGCTCAATAATAATTTTCACTGTATTTAAATCTTCTAGTCTTCATGTAACATTTCATAACTCTTTATAATATCGCGCACCGTTTCAATATTCTTTCTGTTAGAGCCACGGCAAGATGTTGGGAAAGTGCAATCATAGTGCCCGTTGTGCGCAACGTGAAGTGCTTTCCAGACGGTGCTGTGGCAAGCAGACTGTTGTAAATTGACATGACGCTGATGTAAAAGTGGGGTATTTATAACTTTATGAATATACTGATGGGGTCGACAAGAAATGTAAATGCCGGGAAAACGTAAAAGCGATGTTTTACCGTATTTTATGTGAGACTGATATCTTTTATTTGAGAAAATATGAACGAACTGGTTGAAATATTCAATAAATTTTTGTGTTTCATCATTCATTTTCAAAATTTTTATTGCATAATGAAAACATTTGACTTTTGGAGAGGACACACAATTTTCGAAGCTCAACAATTCTGAATTTACCATATTACAGTAATAAGTTACATTTCTTTCAGGTTCCTTAAAAAGCAATACATTTATAACAATTTTTTGGTTTCATCCATAGATTTACCTCAATGACTGAATAATAACTAGAGGTGCTAAAACAGGATGTACTTTCTCACCCGTACTTTCAAACAAAATTGTACGAAAACTACTCAAATTTTGGACAAAAGTGTACATGACCGTACTTCAAAATTTATCTTTAAGGAACACATTTCATTTGGGAAAAAATCTCTATCTTCATAATTGCAGTTAAAAGAAGGCACCGAAAAAAATTTGAATTTTTGCAATTTTTGAAAAATCAGTTTTCAACGAAAATGAGATCTGCCCCATCCTCTTAAACGTCCTTCACACTATCCAACAACAAAATTTAATAAAAAAAACATGGAGCTATTTTTAGAAAATTTTGAAAATGTCCCAGGGGCTTCGTTTAAAGTTACTTTCCAAAATTAAAATATCGGTTTCAAATTCAAGGGGCCACAACATCAGATCAGTCAGATCGATTGTGGAATATCAATTTTCGAGAAAATCGGCGAAAATCTATTTTGTGAGATTTTCAGTTGAAAGGTTGTAACTTGAATGTATTCTATTGCACACAATTTCTTAAATATTAATTCTATTCTCTGAGGAGCAATAATATTGTTGATTTTGTAAAATTAGTGCTGAGCCTGTTGATGCACAATGCCTTTCTGTACAACCTGTTTTTTTAAATGAAAAAAAGTTTTGCAGATGCATGTTGCAGGTAAAGATGTGGGGGACTGAAAAATATCAACCTTGCCAAAAACATTTACATATACATTTATGTTACTTATTTAATTACCTATTAACATTAATTTTTTACAAAACTTTGAGAAGGAAGATTACAATCATCTTTTGCTGTTCGATACCACCTGATCATCATTGCTAAGAACAGCTGTGAACATGTGGATCCTGGCAAATTTTGAGTAAGAATTTTGACTTTCAAAGCCCAATTGTATTATTCAAGATACCCAAAGCCTAATTATGTAATTGGAATAATTTAGAAAGCATATAGAAGTCAATTTTAAGGGTTTTCAGAAACTCTGAATTCATTTTAAAGATTGCCTCATTGTTTGAGAGATATTCAGGAAAAACAAAAGAGAGTGCACAAATTATATATTAAGTGGTAGGAAAGGAAAATCAGGGTAGGTTTTAATTTCATGTAGACAGTAATTTTTCTCTTGTCTTGAAGGTAACGTGCTCAAAATTTCATTATGATCAGAATAAAAGTGAATATTTGTATTTATATATGAAGGGCCCAGTAGAACAAGGGAATATCTCACATTGACCTAGTTTTGAGATATTGAGGGTTTTACCACAAATTTTTTTTAATATAATACATATTCTTTGTATATGTTCTTATGAACAAACATCATTCTTTACATAATAGTAAATATAATCTTTAGTTATGCCTGAAAAAGTACTGTGACTTTCAGTGAAAACCCATTCAATACTGATTTGCTGATCCAGAGCCTGGGCGAATATTTTTAAAACATGGGAATAGTTTTTTATGACTTATAAATAAGCATAGTAGACTTTAAAAAGACAGTTGTTTTGAAATCACAGACACTTTTATTTGTAAAGCTTAGCTAATATGGTCCTGCTGAACAGGGGCTTCACTAGTGAGAAATAAGAATGTATATTTAATGCCTAATTCATTACAACAATACTGAATGACATAAATTTGGGCTAAATCAGGAGATCCATTTTCTTCTTCCTTGTCTCCTCCTCCTTTGCTTTCCTTCCTTCTTTGTCGTTTCCTTAAATCGAAGAAGAAATTTGGCAACTTTCTTCTTCATCTCTGTGTTCTTCTCCTGATACTCCACAGTTTCTCAGCTAATATTAATATCGCATAGTCATTGCAGAGGTAACTGCAACATGGAGCGCATACACGCCAAGCGGGTTGCGTCAAGCATAGAGCAACGGTTCTGAGGCTAACAATATTTATTATACCTTCTCCAGGGCTTTTATCCAACCAACAGCCGGTTATCCATTAGGTGAAGATGGGACGCACATCCGATCATACACTAGACACCAAGCGGGCTCCTCTGATCTGGGCACAGGAGAACACGAGGCTCTCCGTAACAACACCTACAGAGACAGACAAACAACCATCCCCAGGCGGGACTCGAACCTGCGGCCCTCGGGACCAAACCGCTGAGACGGTGCACGCTCTTACCCAACCAGGCTGGCTATTATGCCGCACTGATGAAAAATAGGGACACGCTGTTATAACATGATTATGATTACTTCGTGTTTTCCGGCTGAGGTTATTAGCCCTATAAGTGTAATGCGTTTTTTCCTCGGGAGGTGAAGATGATAACTCGCTGCGCGGTGACATCCGGCGCCGACCTACATGTTGCATAGCGGGGTTTTCCTAACCAGAAGTCTTTGGCATTAAGTAAGCAAATCAACTACAAACCAAGGATATTTATTAAAAATGGTTGTTTTAATGGAATAATTTTATATTTACTTGTAAATATATTTTTATTCATTTATTACAATCATAATACTTATTTTCAAATCGACGCCAATACCATCAAAATTGTTTTCTATATCTGTAATTTGTTTGTTTGTTTTCTTGACGATATTAATAAAACTCATAATTAGTTTTAGGTGAACATTTCTCTCTCTTAAAAATTACAGTATTCAAGCAATGTAGAGACGAGAATATTTAGATAGCTTGTGCACTATTGTGAGGAAAGAACCTCTAATATTTAAAACCTGTCAATTACATAATTTGGCTAAAGGTCAAGTTGTTATGAGAAAAACTTTGTGAATGAAATCTTAAATCAACTAACTCTGAACATTTTGTCTTCATTCGTTAGGACTTTGTATTTGTTTGTTCACCACTTGATAAAAATATTTTTAAACATTGCTCAGAAGAGAACATTCATTATAGGTAATTTCTTGAAATGTTTTGAGGTCCCATCTAAAGATTAAAAGTACAAAGTAACCTGAAAACAGGGTCACAACTTGTCCTTGAAATGTTGCAAGACATTACTCAATTTTGCCATAGACATGTTATCAACAATTATTTATGAATAAAAGTTTTTTGTTTTAATTCTGTCATGTGTGATTAATATCAGTCTAAAAGTAATGGACAAAGAACTAGTGCATACGTGAATGATACAAAAAGGCAATAATTGAAAATTCTAGCTTATTTTTTCACCATCTATCTATGTTGAGCAGAGTTCTGTCAGGTAGTTGACCCAAAATATGAGAGATGTTTCTCAAGGAGTGTTGTTCTCGATTGCTTTATCACTTGATCTCATGCTGAGGAGAGGGGTAATAATTTATTTGGCTGTTGCATTGAGTTTCAAGGAAAAAAACAGAATACTTTGAGGAGATTAGATAACATCCATCTCCCGATGGATTAAGCATAACAACATTGAAACATCAATATCATCTATGATACACAATTGTTTATGGGAAGATTTGCAAATTGTATTCAATAAAACCATAAATTATCCAATTGCCATTACTAGGTGATGTGTTTAGCCTGCATCGAAGATTCAATAAGAGAACACACACTGAAGTGCTAGTAGGATATTGTACACTGAAGTTGTTTTGTGAAATTTAGCACTTTCGTGTAGATTATAAATTCAGTTATGGTCGAGAAAATGTAATAATAGAACTTTGATGTCAATATTGGTCATGTGCTTAAATGTTAAGCAATATTTACAATTTAATTTCAGCACCACCAAAATAAAAATGAAAGTTTTAAGTAAAAAATTTGTTATTTACAATTAAAAAATACTATCTAACTTTATATAGTACAGTTGTAAACAAACTGTATCAAAAAAGTCAGAAAAACATTATTTCTGAATTACACATCAAGCAATTAATGTAAAGCTGAAAAAATCATCTCTAATATCGTGAAGCTTCATGCAAACATTTCACAGGTAACATGTTTTAAACTGTCAGTGTCATATTTTATGCAATTGGCTACTAAATCCACATTTAAACCTGCATAATTTTTCATTCATCCTGTGAACTATGCATTACACAGAAACAAAGGAAAATACAAGGGAGCACTGAAACAAACTCCAGTAATTGTTGTTAATTATTTTTAAATAAAATTTATTCTCCAATTAATGTCAAAAACACACATTTATCTTCATAACAAAATACATTATAATATAATTACTTCTGTATTATACATATATATATATATATCTCCAAAGGAAAACAGTGAAGAATCTGACACACAATTTGAGAAACTTTGTTTTCTAAGGTTCTCATCTATTTCACTGCTGGTAAACAATTAATGAAGCTATGCTTCGTGTATGTATATTGCAACATGTCTTGTACACACCAAGTTCAAATTTTTTTTAATGACTGTGGAGTACAATGGAACTCATTCCAGAATCTTTTTTGGTTTGCAAAATTAATTAAAATTCTTTTTCTCAATATATATTTTTTAATAGGGAGAGGGCAAAAAAAATCTGCATGTTCATCAAATATGACTACCTATCTCAAATATTTCTTTTAGACTGGACAATTTTATTTATTAGATGAGCTCAATATCACATGTTAGAATGAATGGATGAGAGGTGACATACTGATTCAGTGATTATGACAACATATTCCCTATGGTCTCTTTCTTAACTCATTTTCAGAAAAGAATTCCCAAAAAGGAGACATCACTGCTATGATCCTAGAATTTTCAGTCCCATTTTACCTCACAAATAGCAATTTGTATGAAAACTAATAAAAAAATGGTCAGTCTCAAAATATCTCTTAGAGAAATTGGCAAAAGAAGTTTCTTTTGAGATCATCAGCATAGAAGATGAATTACACTGTACTTTCTATTGACAACCTATTTAATACAGCGAATTTTGATGTGTTAAGCCACAAAATTCCTACATTATTTTGTAAGAATGCTTCTTAAAATAGATGTTAAGAAGTTATTGGTAAATGAAAGAAAAATGTCCATAGACACATCAATGAACAATGCATTAAAAAGACTATTTGAAACTATGGTAACATGACAGACTTTCCATATCCAACATTTATCTAAGAACACAGATGGATGCAAACTCTTTACTTGACATTGTCAAGCAGTCAAAACCTACCCATGCAAATCACCTACCATCATTTTATTACACAAAAAATTCATTCTTCCTACATTAATTCATGCTTAGTAAACCACAATTATTAAGAACAAAATTTAATATTGAGAAATACTTCCATAAGTTCAATCCTACATGGAATGCCAAATATTGAAAGAAACAAAAATATTACAGAACATTCTTTCTACAATTTTTCAAGACAGGACATTCAAAAACCTGCTTCCTTTTTGGCCCTTCCAAATTTTTTTTTTTTTGCTCTTTACTAATACCTTAAACAATGCCACTGAGGACCCAAAACCTTTTGGAAGAGGATACAAGGGTCAACAGTTGGTTAAAAAAAAAATTCTACATGACCAAAATTTGAAAACTACACACCCAAAAAATCATTGTATTACGCTGCTTTGATTGCAGAAACTCAAAACTCAACTGTTTTTTGGGAATTAGCACATCAATCATCACCCATGTGTTCATCAATGCCATCACTCTCAGTTACAAGAGCTCGTTCAAGAATAACCCTCCCTTCCTTATAACGTTGATTTTCCTCAGTTGCAAACTCATAGATCCAACCAAGTTTGGCATCACAATTTTTACAGGATACATCTCTGACCATGTGCCTACCTGTCAACATTACTCGATCTTGAACTTCACTATAAAAAAAAAATCACCGAATTAAATTCACTCTATTTTAATGACTAATCTAAAAATAGGCAAATAAATTACACCAACCTGTAATTTAAGTTGACAACCTTATTAAACAAAAAAGCTCTTCCAGTAGCTCCTGTGAAACGTGTGCTGATAAGTTCACTTCTATTTGTCAAAATTGTGTCGCAGGATGCGCATGAAAAAAGACGTGAACCTCCGATGTGATCCAAAAAGATGCGCCCCATTGTCACTTACTAGCTTAAAAATGCAGAAAGAGAAGCATTTTCATCAGTATCACATTTTTATATGCGTGACTTTCCTGTCATCTCATACATATTCAACAAAAACAACAAAGACAATGTGACTTCATGTCAATTACGCATTTCCTTTGTTTACCACCATCCTACGAGCTATATCAGATTACAAATATTTTAATACTCCTTTGGAATTCTTTCCAAAAATTATACAGATAATATAAAGTGCACTACCATATGAAGTTAGGTATATGTACGATATTCCACATACCAGAGCAATTTCTCAAAAATATGATCAAAGTTTACACAACTCGACTGAACCTGCTGGAGCGCCTCTCCAACCAGCTGTTCCCAATGACGTCTCTCCTGTCGCCCATATGATCATGGCGAGCCTCCCCTGGCATGGACTGATGTAAATAAATATCACTTGAGAGACAATTTTCAAATTTGTATTTACATAATAATTCCATTTCTTAAAATAAAATATTGAATTATTAATTATTTGTAAGTTTTAGGTTGTTAAAGTTCATAATCTAAAAGAGAAAGCTGCAGATCTGCAATAAAACATTAACAACTTGAACAGTTTGGTTTCATTGAGAATCATGGCGTTTTACTGAAGTCAACAAATTTTAATTTTAATTCTAGATAAGTTATGTTGTCTTACTGATAATGATTACATACCTAAAACCTGCCAATCAATAATTTTGAAACGTGCTACATTTTTTTTCTTTTATTTGGCGGGTCTTAGTGATTAATTGTTGCGCAACTGCTCTTTGAGTGGGTGTGAGAGGTTATATACGATTCTGATTCCCTTACCAAATATGTCACGTCTGGGTATACAAGATGTAGCGGCAATCCTACGTGGGTTGCAAAACGTCGTGAACGCAACTGTGAAGCTACAGGAATCTCAAATAAAGCAGGTGTGGAATAATTCCAGCTTGAAAGAAATGGCTGAAGATTTGCGACATACCGGCGGAAAGACTATCATGAACACATTAAATTCTGGAAACGTACAGGTAATTTCAACTCTTTCACGAAATAATCTTAACACGATTTGAGAATTTGGACCTTACTGTGAAGTGACATTCTTTCAGGCGGATTTAACAAAGCAACTTACAGAGTTGATAGAGAGAGCATCCATGGTTGGGGAGGGAGTGAAGGCTTATGTAAAATATTCCGGTAAGTGAATAAAGCGAATATGTAATAGTGTATAAATTTGGCAACTTTATTATTTTTTATTGATACTAGGTGGTGTAATTCCTCAGCCAGACACCGAGCCATTTACAACAGAGGCAGAAATCAATGAGTTAAACTTGTACAGTGCTGTGTATCCACAAGACTCACAACCAATGCCAAAGTTTGACAGTGACGCTCACAGAGCTCATAATGATGCAAAAGTTAATGGGCCATCTGAAAACATGGTTAACAATACATCAGTAAATTTAAGAACTGAAAATTTGAAACAAAATGACAGTCCCCAAGCACCAGGCAAGGCTGTTAAGGTGGAGGTAGTTGACAAAACAAAAACTCCAGAAAATGACATTAAGCAGAAGCCATTAGATAAAGTAGAAAGTACAGTAAAGACAGAGACTGCTGATGCAGCTGACCTGGGGAGCGCAGCTAAACCATCTCCAAATAGTACTAAGAAACCTGGTGCGACTTGGGTGAAGAAACGACAGACAGTAAGTAAAAGTCTGTGAACCCTGAGCATTTGATTCTATTTCCACAATGTAGTTCATTTCTAGGGATGATTTCCAGGAATTTCCAAAATATTTAGTGTGGTTTCTTAATGCGATGAGATATTACATTCATCCTAGAAAAAAATACTTTTTCTCAAATAATTTGAGAGTGTGATCTTTATTGTAAAATGCTGTGAAACTGTAATGAATAATAATAATAAATACTTTTCATCTTCAGCCTACTGTTTCTAGATAATACAATATTGTGCGCCAAACAAATTTTATGTCAGCTAGTGAATCTTGACTCAAACGTTTACTCTCATCTTTTTCCATGAATATCTATGATTTTACATTTAAATAATTCTAAGAAATGTGATTTGGAGCATTTTTAAGAAACTTCAAAACCTTTTTTTTATATAAAATAATTTATATATTTACAAGAACATTTAGAGTTGATATATACCCAACGATGCAACCAGAATTTTCCTTCAAGGGTTGCTATTGGCATAGTGTCCAGCTAACTCGATGATTTCCGGCTAACTTAACATAAAATTATTTTATGGTCAATTTAAAAATAATTTTTATTTGTTAATTTACATATGAATGTGAATGAGAAATAACTGATTAATGAGAAATTGGAGGTATTTCCTTACCATTCAAAATATATTGTTCCTTGTTAAAGTTATTGTGCATATCAAGAAGTTGAAAAGTTGAAGGTAAAAAGAGAAAAAAATTATAAACTAAAGTTATTTACTTCAAATGTTTATACAAAAAGAAAATGTAAAAATGCCTTGAATTTACTTTTGATAGTAGTTGTTCAGACCATTCAACCTTGGATTAGACATCAATAGTAGACCAAAATTATACTGCAGTACCTATCCAGGGTTCCGTCGGGGAAGGGGGACCATGGAAAATTGAAAACCCCAGTTAGCCTACTTGAACTATTTTTATTTTGGTTCATATGTGTTAATTAAAAGGTTAATTGAGATTAAATGTAATATGAAAAAACCAGAAAGAGAGAAAAAATTTGATAAGATTGAGATCGTCATAACATCCAGAATATTCACTTTATAATGGGAGGCGCTCTTTATTACTGTTTGAGTGAAAATTGAACTCTGGAGTGACTGTCTCATCACAAAAACAAAACAGCGGTTTTAATTAACAAGCAAACAAACATGAATTTGAAAGCTGTCTATGAACTTTGTTTCACCAAAATTAAATGTTTGTTGGTAAATATTGAAAGTATTTCCTTCAAAATATTTAAAATTAATTTAAATTTTAAAAGTGAGTTTTGACTTGCTTTAAAACCTAATTTATTTATAAGCAATTCTGTTCACCTCATTAGGTACCCTGGGTAATTGAAATCTCAGACAACTGAGGTTACACTGTGGAAACAAAATTATTAAATATTATATTTTCCAACCTTTTGTAAATAAATTAATTTGTAACAATGAATTCAGAGCATCAGCAAAATAATATAGATAATTAAAGTACATGCAATATATTCATTTTTCTTCTTAAATGATTAAAATCTATAAATGTTGAAATTGTGCCTTTGGCATCAGGGCCCCGGGAGACCTATAATGTCAGTGTGTCACTGTATGTATCTATCTGCTTTAAGACAGGTGCAGTCAGATGACTGATGCATGGACCTTATTAATAAACAAATAATGCAACTGCAAATCTCAGGGTTTATAAACACATCATTGTTGAGGTGTTCTTTGACAAAGTGGGGTACAATTATTTCCATCATCTCCAATTCAGTGAAGTGATTAATGACAAGCATTCAAAAAGGTATAAAGATCCATAGATACATATCTTATTGTAATCTAAATTTCTATTGTTATAACCATATTCACTAACTTTTTTAAAATCCAAATAATGTTTGTTTGGATTTGTTGTTTAATTGGAAATAATATTGAGTAGGTTGCTGGAATGTACACTACGATACTTATATTTTTAAATATCGTGTATTTTTTAAGATTTCTCATTTTAGCCAGGTTAATGCTTGAAAATATGTTTCAACTATATCATATTGTAAGAAAGAAACATTCATTTAGATTTTGTAGAAAATATCCTATTTTTGGATTTCTAACTTTTATTGCAGTTTATAAAGACATGTTGAAATGAATCAAGAAACATTTGGATAAAGTTGTTCTAAATGTAATTCCAATATTTATATTGCTCACTCAATAAGGCATACAAAAATGTACTAGAAATCAGCGTCAAAGGCCTAAACAATTTTGGACCTGATGTAAAACTGAAATCTACTATACTGCGATTTATTCATAGCTGCCTTTGAAGTAAATCAGCTGTTACTGTGTCCTCCAATTGGAAGGTTCACCGCCACCATAGTGATGTCACTGTGGTGACGTGTAAGGTCCCAATTGGATGGCACAGCTAATGAAATGTCAGAGGTAGCATTGGAAAAATCACAGTATAATCTACCAATCAAAAAAGTCCAATCTAAGCATATAGTTCATTCATTTTATTTTTAAATTTAAACTGGCTGATTTAGCTCATTGTTTCTGCAGTGACTCTGACTGGAAGGTCCTAGGGTTTGAGTACCATTGTTGGTAGAGTTTTGACACCAGTTATGTAGCTAGTTCAATTTCAGCCACTGTCTGGAGGAGAATTCTAACAGCTGGATGCTCTGGTCGATAGTTTCCTGTGGTATTTCTGATCAATAGCAGACAAATGCCGGAGAAGTACCCTAAAAAATGGGCCACAGGCCAAGTGTGAACTTCCCTTCCTCTTCCTCATCCTAATAATCCTCATAAGCTTATACACACCCATACACGCTTGTGTGTACAACACTACTAAACATGTTGGGAGCTGAGAGTTTGTCCCATCTGGGGCAGTGCCCTGTGGGAGGCAGTGCCTGCTGGGGAAGGTACATGAGAGGGAGAAATCCCCTGTAAGCGATGTGTATGGATGTCACCATCCAGTGTGGGAGAAACACTGCCACCTCCCAAGATAAAGCATTCACACAATAATAATAATAATAATAATAATAATAATAATAATAATAATAACAACAACAACAATAACAATGACTGTAACAATAAAACTTAATATCTTGAAACCAAATTTATATTTTTGAAAATAATATTGTGAAGTAATAATTAGAAAATTCTTTGTTGGTGTCATATTAATTGCAAATTTATTACAATATCTAATGGTTTTTAGTTTCAATTTTTTGTCTGCTTTGTTAACTGTTATGAATTTTACTTTGATGTTTTAAATTTTCAGGCCTCCCAGCTTTTTATGTCCTGGGTGGTTGTCCGGTCTGCCGAGACCAAGTGCTGGCCCTGTCAGTAATTGTGATATCTGTCAATAGCTCAGCAGTTCCTCAAAGCAACGGAAGGTACCATCCTCACGTCTTGGACGGTTGATGTCGTTTGGAGGTTTGGCTGCAGGCCTCGGTGTAGGAGCTGCTGCTGAATTTACACGACGCACTTTGGGACTCAAAGACAAGCAGCCGGGTGCTGAAGGTGGCTCGGATAATACTTTCCTGACACCAGCCAATGCAGAGCGTATTGTCAACACTTTATGCAAAGTCAGAGGTATGAGTCATTTTGCCAACTCTGCAATTATGGTCATATCTTAACAATTCAAAAAATTATTTATATAATATGATATTTGTCTTTTAGTGTTTTTTTATTTTAGTGTCTGGACATCAAATGCTACATCTTTCAGTTTAGACTATGAGTTAGGAAACGAAAAAATTCTGTGGAGATTGGTAGATTTAATCTCATTCTTCAAAGATATCCCAAAAATATATATACTCTTTATATTATTGAGAAATAATGTAGCATTAGACATTTAAATTAATAGTAACAGATGCCTGCAAGTGCCTGATATTTCCTATTTTAAAAATATTCTGCTTTATATGGATTTAGAAGCTGGACGTACCCCTCTAAGGACTAAACTTTTATTGCACCCAACTGAAAACTATTATTGTTGTGATGTCACTTTGTGATGTATTGAACTGCATTTGTTGTATGGACAAGCAGGTCATGTGTGCTTGCCATCATTGCCAATCAGTAAGAAACTCTAAAAGCTGAGAAGAATATTTCAGTGAATGAAAAGGTGGTTTTAAGCAGGATCTTATAAAAATCCAGTTTTGTGAGGTTGTCTGTAAAGTTTGAAAACCTATGAAAAAAATGTTGTTTGAATCTCCATAAAATGACGAAATGTAGTTATCATGTGAAGAAAAATTCCCGTCAACTTCTGACAGTTATTGATGGGAAAATAAAAGAGGAAGAACACTGTACCCTTTACCCTATCAGCCTATAAAACAGAATACTTTTAAAATAGGAAACATTGGGCACTTGCAGGCATCAGTTACTATTAATTTAAATGTCGAATGCTATCAGTTATTACTTTCTCATAATTTAAAACTAACTGAAAGATGGAGAACAGGGAGAAAAAGTTATGGTTTTGTGGGTCATCATGCTATATTTGTGCATCAATGTATTTTAGTTCATAACACCATTGTTTTTATGTAATGAAGAGGCAGTGCAAAACATGTTCATACTAATGTTACAAATGACTTAAGTTAATCAACGATTAATGACCAAATTCAACAACCAAACACATTTTTACTTTCTCGTATACGTATGTATACGGAATAATATACATAGTAATATATGTAGTATGGAGAAAATTATGTAATGATGCGGAAAATCGATTTTGAGATTTCTACGGAAATACATGTTTAGTGTACCCTAAACCGATTTTTTTTTTTTTTTTTTCTCTCTCTCTCTCAAAACATCAGACTGGCTGTCCATTTGTCTGTCTGTTTGGTTAATGTGAAGAAGAGTAGCACCTGAACTATTGGTACAATTTTTTCCAAATTGAATAAACCCCTGTGCAACTGCCCTGAGTCAAAGCTCTGCGAGTTTGAGAAACAATGATTTTTTTGAGTAGTTTACATGACGCCTTTGCAATGTTTTCAAAATTTTCTCAAAAAAGCCTCCAAATTTTTTCTTTAAATTTCTTGTAAGAATAGAGTAAAATACACTTATAAAGGTGACATAGGTCTGATTTTCACTGTTAACTGTAAATTTTTGAAAATTGCAAAAGTTTAATTTTTTTTTCGGCGTCTTCCTACAACTACAAAATTGAAGATAGAGATTTCTCATTCAGATAAAATTTGTTCTCCATATTTAGCTCTTTCATTAAGGTATGTACATTTTTTTGAAAATTTTGTTGTTTAATAAGATTTGGCATAAAATTAATTTTGCTCCATTAATTTATTTCTATTTTTTCCCCAAAAAAAATACACAAATCTAATTGTTTTGAAAAACCTTTAACGCCATTAATATGCACATTTCCAGCATTTGTGATGAACATAATTGCATTTGTGACTGGAAGTGCTTCAAATGACTTCAAATGAAGTTTTTTTTTTTAAAAAATTCCTTTAAATTCAACGGAAATTTCCATTGAGAATGAGGTTTTTAGTCTTCTTTAATATTCTTAAAGTAATATTTCGGTTCTACTATTAGGACACTGAAAAAGTTGAATTTCAAAAAATGTACTTTGGATGTGATAGATGGCACCTGGCAAGAGAATGTGGCAAGACTGTAAAGCCAGTCCACACCAAGGAAATTAGAAAACTTCACTTTGAGAAAGTCTGTGCCATTCTGTAGTATCACTTGTTTTAACTTGAATGAATTGCTGTGACTGTAATATCCTGCTCAGGGTCTCAACCATCCTCAAAATATATTTAAGCTATTCACTGCATACACAGGTTGGGGAGATAACAATATCCAGCTACTCTCAAGGTTTTATGTACTGTTCCAGGATATGAAGCAATTAAATCTTTTCTTCTTATGACTTATTTTCCTTTCAGGGGCTGCTTTGAAGATAGGCCAAATCCTGAGCATACAGGACAGTAGCATCATCAGTCCTCCTCTCCAAAAGGCCTTTGAAAGAGTTAGGCAGTCAGCAGACTTTATGCCAACGTGGCAAGTAGAGGTAGGTGCAAACAACCTTATTCATCGCATTGCATAGGTTCTGTCTAAACAAAGCAAGAAGCTGCCCAGAGCCCAACTCTCAAGAAAGGGAGACTGATTTCTGGAAAAGTAGGGTAAACAGAAAATACAGTGCATAAAATACAAAGGAATCTTATTAGTACATTTTTCAAGGGACCGAAAATTTTGAACATTGTAAGTGGGAAAACATGGTAACGAAAAATGCTCAATATTTACCTATTTTTCACATTTTTGTCTGCAAATCACTACAATAGAGAAAAAGAGGATTGTAAATAGCATACAAATAGCCATGGGATATTGAGAGATCTAATTGATTCATGAATGTCATTGAATAAAACTAAATTACTTGCAAAAAGCTTTCAAAGTAATGCACATTTTGGCCTATTGCCTAGTGGGCATCGCACATTGAAAGCTAGAAAATGTGCGAAATGACTTATTACATTGTAGCTTGTGCACCTTGCTTGAGCTGTGGGTACAACACATCACCAAATCTACGATAACTGAATAACTATTACTGTTAAATTTGTTATGACATCTCTCTGTCAGTTTGCTTTCAATAAAGTCTGTATGGCATTAGAAATACCCAGTCAGGAAGATTTTCAACTGACTAATTTATCACTAATGTTGATGATCAGATATGTATTGATTTTTCTATGCGTTTTTATTTTTCACTTCATAGTTTTTTCTTCTTTCTGGGTTTTTGTACTTTTGCTTCTCTATCTTAATTGCTTGTTTTTCTCTCTTATTTCATTCCTTCATGTTTTCTTATTGCTATCTCATGCTAACTTTTTCATACACCTTCTTTTCTCTTTCTCCTTGGATGACTCTCACTCCACTCTTTCTTTCTTGCCCTTGCTCTTTTTCATTTATTATTGAAAATATGTCTTCTCTTTGTCACATCCCAGTGGTTGTTAACTCTCATGCGGTATGCAATTCCAGAAAGTCTTGCAGTCTGAATTAGGCCCTGAATGGAAAACAAAAGTGCTCTCGTTTGAAGAGAAGCCTTTTGCTGCTGCCTCCATAGGGCAGGTGCACTTAGCCGTCCTGCCCAACAAACAAGAAGTCGCCATGAAAATTCAGTACCCAGGGGTCGCAGAGGGTATTCAGAGTGACATCGACAACTTGGTGGGAGTCCTCAAAGTGTGGAACATATTTCCCGAAGGTATTGTATATGAGGCACTCATATTGAGAGGCAAGAGGGGATGGATTGGATCAATGGCCGTTTCTCAGGGGAAGAAAGGGAAGGACGTCCTTCATTCTTCTGGATGTAATTACCAAACAAAATACTTGTTTTCATATTTGAGGGGAAAATGTACAATTTTTGAGTTGATAACTTTAAGGAAATATACAGTGCACCAGTAAAGTCTCTGTGCTGATTTGAGTTGGAGCCTATTGCCGCATCGGCTTGCACCCTAAATTTCGCTGCCCTGCGTGGTGCTAGTGTAGCGTGTGTGCCATCACCTTGCTCCTTTCTCTCCTGCTGCATCTGCACCCCCTTTAGACGGTCCCAGTGCTGCCTGGTTCTCATTATACCAACATATTTTTATAGCCAGCACTCTCACCAGCATGATGACACTGCAGAAAGACTTTCCCGGTGCATTGTATTTTGATCAAGTTTTTAAGTACAAGCACTCTTAAGCTACGTGAAAACTAACAAAATCAATTGAGGTTGCTTTGAGGAGGAACTCTCAGCCTTTCCTCTCCTTGTGGGTTGATTGCTTATATCTCTCAATGCTCCTGGGGCCAAAAGAGGAGATGTTTTTTAATGGACCTGTATGACAATGGAAGGAACTCTAGAATCCCTGGTACGGAGAGTAGCGCAACCACCGCCATTTAATATCCTCTCATCCGATAGCTCTCTCGAGCAGAATCTACAAGTTGATCAGCAATGATAACAGTTGGTTACATTATTGAGATTTTTGAGAATATCGATATTGGTTTGGGATAGATTCACGGTTCTCAACACACAGAGTATATACAGTTCCAATTGTCCTGACCGGTAGTGGTAGCTCAGTGCATCAACTGATGTCACTGCAGCGCTTCTGTCCGGGAGGTCCTAGGTTCGAGTCCTGACGGCGGCAGGATTTTTGACTCTAGCTTTTCAGCTAGGTCGAATTCAGTCACTGTCTGGAGGACGAATTCTAGTGGCCGGCTGCTCTGATCAGTATTCCGTGGTTTCTCCGATCAACACCAGGCTAATGCCGGAGCAGTACCCTACAAAAAGGGCCACGGACCGTGCGCGATCTGTCCTTCCTCTTCCTTGTCCTATCCTCTCCCCTTACACACACACTTACACTAACATGCACTACACTACCACATATTCCAGGAGACCGGTCGGGAGCTTAGAGCTTGTCTCGGCTGGGGCGGAGCCCCGCTGGTGGAAGAGTCCTGGTTAGGGGGAAACCCCACTAGCCAACGGTAGGTCGGCGCCGGATCTCGCCATCCAGCGGGGGAAGATCACCGCCATCTCCTGAGAAAAACATGCACTACACTAACGGGACTAATGACCGAAGCAGTTGACGAGCCCGGAATCACGAAAAAATCAATCAATCCAATTGTCCTGACAACTGGATATAAAATAGTGGAATCGTGGGAACAATGGATAGCCCTACTCTGAATCTAGGGACTCTAAGGAACTCCTCCCTTGAATGCCATGACTTCTTTTGGGCAATGAGTCATGTCACACTCCTGCAGGCAAGGGCTGGATATGAGCAGTTCAGCAGGTCAGTGTAATCTTACAATGTGGGCTGACGGGAGCCGCAGGAAAACCCAAAGCCACATTTCTTTAAATTTGTATAAATAAATGTAGTTAAGTTTGCTTAAGGATTTGTCATGGGTCCCATATTTCTTTCTTTCTTGCTTTCTTTTTTCTCTTTCTTTCTTTCTTTCTTTCTTTCTCTCTCTCTCTTTCTCTCTCTCTCTCTCTTTCTCTCTCTCTCTCTCTCTCTCTCTTTCTTTTTTTTTTGAACCTGCACTTCATCTTCAATATTGATGCTAGAGATATCTTTGATAAAAGACTCTATTCCTCCATATTAGGTCATTTAATGATTTCATATATATTTTTCAAACTACTAGTATTGATAGTTTGGGAGTTATTTTAAATTCAGTCTAGAGAATTTTGTAAAATATCATTTAAAATACCAGGTGGATGAAGTGATAGACAGCTGGCTTACTGATCTGAACTGACTGAGGTTTGATTCCTGCCATACTCAGGGAGAAAATTTTTTCTTTCAATATTTCTTCAACTAGAGCAAATTGCACCTATAAATGTGGTAAAAGTCTTATTTTCTTCAAAAGCTGTCAACTTAGAAAATTATAGAACTTTGAATAATGCAAATTCGAGACTCCTAAAATAAGTCGCAAGCTTTTAGCTTACCCTAGTTGGGGCGGTGCCCTTCTGGAGGGAGATATCTGCGGGAGGGGAAACTCCAGGAGATTTGAGATCGCTGAATAATTAGTAGAATACATTTTACAGTATTATAATATTACATATCCATTACAAATAATATGAGAATGTATGTGCTGCTGCACATAGATTCTTAGTCATAGTTTTCTTCTCTTTCTCTCCCCTCCCTCAAATCAGTGCTTGAATTGTATTTTCAGCAGGTGTTGTGTTGTTTAATACTGTAGCGGCTATAAATTTAAAAAATGTATTGAAGGCAATTTTTTTGTAAATTTTTGGCCTAACAATTTTGGTTGCAAAAAAAGTGTTTCTGACCTGCTGGTAAATAAAGTGTAGGATGGTTCCATGTCAAGTGGTCTTATTTTGGAGAAGTGCTCCACACGTCCACCATTGAATTCTGATGAAAGTTTGTAGCTTGAGTTCTACTTGTCTCAAAGGAACTTTTATGAATTTGTAGCTTTGTAGGTAAAATAGTTTTTGAGATATAGTGGTTTGTTTGCCCCTGTGTAACATTGTTGAACAGTTTGACTATGCAACTTTGGAATACAGTATATCATTTTCTATTTTCTGTAAACTAATGTAAATGAGTGTACTTACACAACATTTTCCACTCTATTCACTAATTAATATACCTTTTATCTTTCTTAACAAACAAAGTGTAATTTCAACCAAAAAACCCTGTTAAGTTCAGATATTTTGTACCAAATTTCAGTTTTCTTACTTGAATATTGAGGGAACTATATAACAATAAACTCTGGAATTATTATTGTAGGCTACTTTTTTTTAACCTGATTGCACTCTTAACCTTATTTTGGGCATTGTGTGCCTCTGTTGGATAATGAAATTATTTTTTTCCTAAAACTTCAAAACCTGCTCTTTTGAGGGAGATGGGTTTGAAAGAATATCTAAACTGCTTTTCTGTAAAAGATGTTTGAAAATACTCTAATTTGGTTTTTCTTGGTCAAAATTGTCAATTTTAAACTTAACAAAGTATTGGTAACAGCTAGGAGGTTGAAAATATGCATTCAGAAATAATAAAATGTTATTATATTATGAGCCAAGTTAAACTTTTTCTACTTAAATGTTAATTAACGAAGCTATTCAAAGTTTAAGTTTGGAATTTTTTAGAACACTAATTTTTCTGATTTTGCTACAGTTCTGCACAGTGTTTATTAATAAAAACAAAATGTATATTAGTTTCATTGAATGGAGTGGAAAAATTTTGAAGAAGCATGCTCACAGAGCCCTAGATTACGTGACATGGAATGACCTTATACTCTTCTCATTATATTTTTGTATTATTGTTTGAAGTTTTGTACCTTTAAAATTTTTATTATTCCCTACAGCTGTTGGAACATTTTTTGTTCCTCTTGAAGGATTTTATTAATTTGGGTGTAGTAGAAATTTATTTTCAAATACCCGATTTATTAAATCAGATTTTTACATATACACAGAAAAACTCTTGCTCCAGGAATATTCATAGACAACATAGTGGAAGTGGCCAAACGAGAACTTGCTTGGGAAGTAGATTATGTAAGAGAAGCTGCCTGCACTAAGAAATTCAAGGAACTACTGAAGCCTTATCCTGATTACATTGTACCAGATGTAATAGGTGAGATTTATATTTCCATTATGTAATGTACTTGTACAGTCCCTGTCACTTGGCAATTTGAGACACCTAGCATCCTATTTGAAAATTGTTGGTTTGTTTTTGGATTTTTGAGAGCCATCCTGCCCAAATGCATGCTGCCTTGGGAGCCATCCTGCCCACATGCAGATTGTCTTGTAAAAAATGTTACAAACTTCTAGGGTGTGTAAGGCGCCAAAGAGGATTAACTTTTCGCCAATGAATATGTAGTGGGAACTTTTTTGTGATGAAATTACACATGGGACATTTGCCCCTGATAGGTATTATCAGCACAACTTTTCTTAAATGATGGCTTGGAGAAATGTGGGTAAAGTGAGGGTATTATTTACAAAATCTGTTAGTAGAATTTTTGAAGTAGTGCCAACCTCTGGAAATTCAAACTCAAAACCCCATACATAGTTACATAGAATATGATAAATTGGTTTCCTTGGGTGTTATTTTTTGTTACCAGTGTTTGTGGAGAATTTAGACCATTACTGGCTCTTGTAGTCTTTATTCTTGATATTGTCGAAATGTGAGCTTCACTGTAAGCAAACATCTCATCTAAAGCATTACTGAGAAAATATTAGAACCTTTTGTTTTCTTCTAACTTGCATACTTTTGGAACTTTCTCACAAATTTTGCTTTTATTACAATTATATATTGTTCAAACTTTCTGAAGAGTTCAAGGCAATTTTGGGGAAGGGACTGGGACTTACCTCTACCATTCCTTCATGAAAGAACACAAATTTGCAGCTGCAAATAGCTTCCATTTCTTGATAATGAAGATGATTTTTGGAATGTTGTCATCAATGTTTGCTGCCAATTTTTACCTTCAACTGTTAATTCTACTCGGAATAAAGAAGGTGTTGAAGAAAAGTTACTGGCTTACATGGCTCTTCAATTGATGTCACTGCATTGTCTGTGATTGGGAGGCCTTAGGGTTCAAGTCCCAATAGTGGGAGGATTTTCGACACTAACTACATAGCTAGGTTAAATTCAGCTTTCTGAACAAGGACTCTAGGCCGCTGCCTAACAATCAGGGGGAAAAGTGAAACTTTGTTGCATGAAATTTCCCATTATATGTGTCCCATATATTGTTGTCATTGGCAAAAAGTTGTACGCCTGTGCCATTGTGTTATACTGCTCCAGGAGACACCCGCCCTAGTGTGCTGGGGGACTCAGGTCGTAAAGCAGCCTATACTTCTATTCACATGGGATTGCTTAAAATCAGAGGCAAACAGGACATATGTTAACTCGATTATATACAATTTTACATTGCAAGTTTATTGGCAAAAAGTGATCATCCTCCCCCCCCCTACATGTCCTAAAAATCTGTAACATTAATTCTGAGACATTCTGTGTTAATCCAATTTTTTTTTATAAGTGCGACAAACAAAATTCCCTATGCCCAGATAATCTGAGTACCAAACAAGTTTTTTCAACATCTCTCATTGATGGAATGCCTGTGGACAAGTGCGTGGATCTAGATCTAGAAGCTCGTGAGCACATCTGCTTCCTGATCATGCAGCTGTGCCTGAAGGAGCTGTTCGAATTCCGTTACATGCAAACGGATCCCAACTGGAGCAACTTCTTTTACAACCCTGACACTCGGAAGGTATTTTTTATTTTATTTATTCTTATTTGTTTATATACAGAGGAACCAGGTTAGGAATTTCTGTTCTTCAAGAGACTAAAAATTTAAAACATCATAAGAAGGAAAATATGTTACTGAAAAATGCTGAATTTGTCATTTTTCAATTTCGTTCTTCCAAACACAAGAATAGAGATTGGAAAGTAATTTACATGTATACAACACAAATTCAATAGGACAAACTAATTTAATTGCAAATATCAGTTAAATACTAATGTAATTATAAGCAAGTAATATACAAACACTGAAAATAATACAAATTAACAGAAAAAATACAACTAGTGTTCTCGGTCTATCATATTTAAAGAATCATGTGGTAACATGACCTGTCCTCATCTTATTAGCTGCTTGTTGAATGTCCAGATGGCTCTCTTGGACTTTGGTGCTTCGCGGGAGTACAGCAAAGAATTTATGGACAAATACATTCAGGTGATCCGTGGAGCTGCTGATGAAGACAGGCAGAAGGTTTTGCAGCTTTCCAAGGAACTAGGTTTCTTCACGGGCTATGAATCAAAGGTAATTGGCTAAAGTGTAAATCCTTTACAACAAAACTCAAGGGACCAAGTATTTTCAGTTTAGAAAGTTTTTGTTAAATGGAGAGTGTGTGTTCAATGTAGGCCTATGGGTTGTTACTTTACTCACGTCACTTTTATATTATTGGGAGTTTCTTGTTATAAAGAAGTGCATTATAGAGGGTTTGTAATATGAGATTTTGTACCTGATGTTGAAGTAAAGAGATTCTCTGTTGAACAGGAACTGTATTTTTTGAGAATAACATGATAATCAGTAGGGGGCAGATTTTAATGACCTAAAACATCACCAAAAATGATCAATAAAATTCTTTTAAAATGTTTTCAAAACGACGTAAAAAATTTGATCAAAATCAGTTCAGATGAACAACTTTTAGTTGGATATGTTACTGTTGTAATCGAGGCTGCTTCTATTCGTTCAATTGAACTCATCTTTCAAACTTTTGGTTTGGACTGTTCTTTACCAGAAAATCTGTCTTGAGTTATCCCGAAATCGGCTGAACCGCCTATGATGCTGACACGCGTCACAGTAATCTTTCTTACATACTCACAGTGGCTGACATTACAATTTCTGAGTGACGAAATCGAATAGGCTACCAGGTATAGGTACTCAGGAATTCTGTGGAGAACATTTGTTGCATCTCTTAAATATTATTTGAAGCAAGTACCATTAAAATGACATTACAATCAATCAAATCTGCAAAAAATGCATTCAAAATGATGGACAAATTTAAAAAATGACTTATTAGCTGAAACCGATGAAAAATGCAAAAAAAAAAAAAAAGTATAAAAATGGGTTATTTCCTTTAGTCATAACATAAAATGAATTTCTATACTACGTGCAGTGGCGGCTCGTGGGTATTAGCACGTTCGCATGTGCACACCCAAATTAATTCGGTGCCATTTCTCTTAAACATCTCTTAACAAGAGGAGAATACAAGTCCTCTCAGAGTATTCCCGAAACATGTTATTTCAAAACACGCGCCATTCGGAACTGCGATTGCCGGTACGTCCGCCTTTCTTTCGTGAAAGCCTGCGGGAGCACACTCGGGAGAATGCGACCGAGACACGGCGTCCTAGGCTGCCGCGGGGCTGCAGGGGAAGGGGAACAACGGTGGCTTATGGAGGACTGGAGCAAATCCGGCGCGGTGCTCCATCTACGGCGCAGGCGCAGTGGCGATCTCGGGAAAAGCCTTGACGTGTCTCGAAGATATAACACTCGAGTACCACAAGTTTTTAACATAAGTATGACATTGAACGAAGAAAGTGTGAGATATCTCTCCACTTCAATGAGCTTTCGCAGTAGCGCGCGAAACGCGAACGCATTGCTGTGCACTGTTGCATTCATAAAAATGTTAATAGTATATAATATGTGTATTCTCTTGTGTTTTAAAGTGAGTTGCAATTACAGAACCATTCCGAAGTATTCAAACCCCTAGTGTATTTTGTAAACGTAAGTATTAGGCTACGTTTCAATGTGTTTTGAGAAACCGAAATCAGAGAGTTCTTTTTCTGTCAAGGGTGTTTGTGCAACTAACAATGAATAGCGCTGAAAATATGAAACGTAAGAAATCAATGATTTCAATGAAAAAGCCACAGAAAAAAATTGCTGAAAAGACAATGGAATGGAATTGTTCGGCATGCTATCAGACGTCATAAGATGATTTGTGTTTAATTGTCATTATTAATGTTAATGTGTGTCAATGCATGCATGTAATGTATATGTGTGTGCGTGAGAGAGAGACAAAGGGAGAGAGAGTGTGGGAAAAAGAAGAAAAACGTTGCACACCCTAATGGCATGACCACGAGCCGCCACTGACTACATGGCATTGTTCTAAAGTCAAAAGAAAAAAAAAAAAAAAAGACATTTCATTAAAGTCCGCCTCCTAGTAATGAGCATATTAGAAAAGTTTATGGTTTTTTTCAGTGCGCAGAAAGGTCATATTTTATTTATTATGCACATTGCTTTAATGAGTTAATTGCTTAAATTATGCCATTGCTTTAATTAGTTTGTTAATATTACACTTTAATAGATATTTAATTCAGAATTTCTGTGTAGAGCCATGACTTTTCCTTTTAATTAGAAAACAAATTTCTATTTTGTAGGCATGAACATTATTTTCGAACTGCTTGAAACATTTAAGAATGGTATATTTCTTGTATTAGCATGTGTAAGACATTTTCAAAATATTGATAGGAACTTAAGACAACAATTATAAAAATATTAAAAACAAATTATGAAAATAAAACAATGTTTTCTAAATAGTGATACAGTGACAGAACTCACCATGTTATATTTCTCATTCTTCAAAGCATTGAAACTGTGATTACTTGTGACAATAAATTTCCAATTCCATTATATGTTTCCATTATTCTTTTATCCAGCAAATATTTCTAACACTCTAAATTCACTGTATCATAAAATTAGGTAATATTGATTAAGTTTATGGATTGAGCAAGAAATTGATTAGACTTGTTTTTGTCAGTATTCACATTAAATTGTTTTAATAATGTTAACCTCCGAATGTGTAAAATAGCAAACACACAGGATTTCAGTTGATAAGTTTTACTCCTTCATGCAGGGAAACTCTAGTTGTAATGTAATTTCAAAATGTGGAAAACTTGTAAATGAGAGTAATATATAATACTGGAATATTTGAGACAGGCTAAATAGAATATTTTACATTCCATGTATGAAATTTAAGAATATTTATTCACATTATTGTATTAACAACAACCCCAACCAACACAAAACAACACTTAACACAATTAATTTTTATCAGTAGACAATACCCTTTCTGTTTTTATTATATTTTATTTTTCTCAGTAACAAGAAACATTTTATTACTGTCTTTGAAAATACTTTCTCTAAGTTTATATTTCTTTTTCACCAGATTATGGAAGAAGCCCATGTTGACGCAGTCATGATTCTTGGAGAAGTTTTCCGATCTCAAACACCGTTTGACTTTGGGGCACAGAACACCACCAGGCAGATTCAACAATTGGTGCCAACCATGATAAAACATAGACTTTGCCCTCCTCCTGAGGAGATCTATTCATTGCATAGGAAACTGTCGGGTGTGTTCTTACTGTGTTCAAAGTTACAGGTGAAAATGCTTTGTCGGCCTATGTTTGAAGAAGCATATGCAAATTACATGAAATCGTAAGTGAAGTTTTAAAAAGATCTGTTAAAGTTCCTTTTTTTTTTTTGTTATGACAGTATATAAAGTCTATTTAAGAAATGTAATTTCTTTAGATATTCATGAAGAGTATAATGTAACTAATATCTCAGGTGATAAGTGTCAACCCTAACTGTATAAGAGATTGCAATAAATTTTTTAAAAAAATTTTGTTTCGTGTTCAATTTAGTTTAATATTTTGTTTAACCCTCAATTGATGGGCTCAGGAAAATACAATGGTAATCCTCATTTCATACAACCAGAAGAAAAATCTAAAATATCTCCCGAAAACAAACATGATCCAAATGTGGTCACAAAACACTTATATGTTTAGCAACAGGAAGTGTGTACCTATAAACTTCGATTTTCCACCTTGCTTCCAAAAGTGAGAGTTCGTGAATGGATTCACATGTAATACTCCTACTGTATTCAGAATTAATTAAAAACATTTTAATTTTATATATTTTGGTCTTATTACAATTCTTTAGGTGTTTCACATATTACTGCGCATTTCGTCATATTTTAATAATATATTAACATGAGGAAATGAAACATCTCAATTACGAGGATGACAAAATATAGTTTACTTATTGGGAATGGCCGTCATTTTTGCTCGTCCTGTCAACGAACCAAACTCATGAACTTTAAAAGAAATGCGTTTTGAATTTGCCAATATAACAGAAGCAAAGTATTTTTCTTACTTTTTTTCTCGAGCGGAGAGATGTATTTACAAATCATAATTCAATTATATGTAATGTGCATTGACGCTCCGTTACGCGTGTCACGTTCCACGAGCCTTCGACCTACGCGATTATCGAAAAACATCCTTGTCTGCCCATCGCATTTCCAAACGAGTAAGCGGCCGTCTATAAATTACATAACGCAAATTTGGAGTATTTCGAATAGTACCCTCCTGTAACGTTCCCGTAACGCGGGCTTGAACCCCCCTAAATAATTACGTAACGCTTGCACCGCCGCTTGTAAATGCAAGAAGTGAAAATAAATTATAGCTCAGTAAAAACAATTTGTATTCATTTTACTTGTGTCGTATATTAAAATTAATGATAGTTAAAGTAGAAATTAGTTGACGATGCTGACTGTACCTAACAATAAGACTGGGGGCAAATTGTGAGTGAAGGAAGGACGCCTAGGCGAGAACATTTTTAATCGCAAGCAGTCCACACGCCGTCGTGGATGACGCATGAATGAGAGTACTGCGCCAATTTAAATGGATTCTAGAATATAGCCTATTATATATGTTACAGATTCAATAAAAAATCCATGAAAAAATATTTCATTTTATTGCGACAATTTACATTTAATAACTTTAATTTATTTATGTTTTTAAAACAAATATATTAGTTAATATTTTAGTTTTATTACAATATTCAAGAAAAGAAATTATTGCAGAAAATGTTCAAAAATGTAAAAAAATCTGTTATGTAACACGAAACTAATATGACCGTCGTATCTCTATATAACGTTGCCGCAACCCCCCTCCCCTCTTTAGCGTTACGTAATTTATGGACGATGCATAACTCGGAGACTGCGACATTCGGGAATTACATAAAATATCGTGTGTATCCAAAACATTAAATAATTATAAACATGACTCATCAATCCTGGGTAGACATAGTACAGTGCTCTAATAATGTCTTTTCACCTTCCACAAATTCAAGTAGCCTCATCCGGAATTATCGCAGAGAATTAAACTATCTTCAAATATGGAGATTTTTGGAGAAAAAAAATTGTGTCAGTTTCTGAGAAACTTTGGTTCAACAGTTCGACATTATGCCGTTTTTAGTTCCCGGTACTCAAAAGCTAACGGATTTTTGAAAGAAAGAAAGAAAAAAAAAAGGAAAAAAAAAAAAAAACCAACGACAACAACATTATTAGAGATACAGTCGACTCCGGTTAAAGTGGACTAACATTTTTAGTAGACTATATCAGAGGTTCACAATATCCGATGATGATAAAATGAAATAGAATTTCTCCACAATTATTAATTTTATTAATATAGAGATACAATAAAATTCATTTATCGGTCATGCGTCTTTAACCCCTGTCAACACGCAACCCTGCAGGTTTGTTAAGTGCACTTGTACCTACCTGTATGTTAAGAAATAGCATCCCTGGCAACGGGTTTTAATGTCCTTAGCAACGTAAACAAGTCAAATGTTTAAGGAAAAAAAACAACAACAAACAAACAAACATGGCGATATACAAAACAAATCATATTCAAACGATTCAGAAGTAATTCACATTGATTTGGGGAATAATTATTCTTATTTGTAATATTATTAACAGTACAATTAGAAAAATGTATATTTGGTAAATTAACCCCATTTTCCACCAAATAAAACTACTCCGGTAATCGTCTTTACTTAAGAAGTCGCCATTGGAAGTCAACGTCGTTTCTTTAGGTATCTTTACGTTCAGGAGAATTATTTGCATCTATCTTTCTCGAACCACAGTATATGAATAATGTTTACATAGTTATATCGCCCCACAATATCGTACAAACGTGCCGAAGCAACAGAATTCATGTGTTTACTATCGCAGTAATGTCGTGAATTTTCGCATAATTCGTGAGACTTTATGGCGACCGATAAAATGCTAAACATGCCACGAAATGTTGCTGTTTTGTTATTGCCTCTTCCGAATTAAAAATCTCGGCTCCGCTACGCTCCGCCTCGAATTTTAAGTTTGGGCTTCGGCAGTTATAACACATTACATTTTTAGGTATGTTCATAGCTATAACGGCATGAACTGAAAAGTTCAATATTTTTATTCGTCCTTAAAAAATAAATTATTTTCGATTGCTTCGTACATTTTTCATTAGAAATTTCTCTAGACCCTTCTCGCAAGTTCGTGCTACCGTTCAATGCCTCTTGCACTGTTGGAACATCGCCCAACTCTCCGAAGGTCTTTCTACTCAACTAATAACATACGAAATCTTTTCAGTAACTGCTAGGCGCAAGCGGCTAATGAAACTGATCGCTTTTCCGCGCAGCGCGGCGGGTGGGCTGCGGGGCTGAGACAGTCGCGCGCTTTCTTTCGCCCATGTAGAACACCACGTGCTTTGTCCCGCGGAATCTCGATTAACATCAAACTTGAAACTGAAGCAAGCAGTCGCGTGTCGCCGCAGCCAGTTGTAGCCCACGTAGGACATGGCCTTTTTCCGCAGTAAAACTGAGTGGCACAAGGTCATCAGAAAGGTCCTCATTCCGGGCCCGTTAGCTCAGGAGAGACTTCTTCGTTTATGCTCTTTGGCCGACGTTATTTTTCCATGCTGTATATTATTAGAATTTGTAGCACTGAGAAGATATATTTTTTCCAGGAGGACCAGTGACTTACGTTCACTATATCCGAGAGTTCAGTAAATCCGAGTTCACTATAACAGGAGCCAATTGTACTTTGAAGCTTCTATGTTATCAAACGAATTAAGTTTAGGTGAGTGTTGTTCACAGACGGACAAATGGAAGTTAAAAAACAGCTTTTTCGGTAGTAAGGAACCACTAAATGTGGACCACTACGCTACGCATTTGAGAGTAATTTACTACAAATAGGAAAAAGAAAATTGCTCTTTTGTGGTATCAGGGAGCCATAAAACGAGTAAAGAAAGGCCTAAGCGTTTCATAACTTTCTCTGTACTCCGTGTATACGTACAGACAGACGGGCGGACGGACAAACAGACAGACTTTAGCCGTCATTTGATTTTTCGGTTTCAAGGACCCACAAAACATGGATTCTGGTTGCACCAGATGTTAGAGGATTTTTTACATAAATTTAGCAACTGGATTTATCCACTTTTTCGTTACGAGGGCCCTATAAAAAGAGTTTTTCTGGCGAAAATTAGCCATTTTCCCCCGCAGCATTACATAACTTGCTTTCTATTCTGCAGCGAGAAAGTAAAAATTGCAGCAATTTTTGAGAAAATTTCGAAAACGGGTCAGATTTATGTAAAAAAAATCCAAAAACCCATTTCAAAGTGGCAGAGTCTCGTGTTTGGACAGATCGATTGGGATATGCCAATTTTGTAGAAAAGCTTCACAACGATTTTGAAATTAAGTGTTGACTGCCGACACGTATTTTGCCGTCAATCGATTTTTCTGTATCAAGGCCCCATAAAACATGGATTCTAAAAGATTTCAGATTTCTGCCAACACTTTCTTCATTACGTAACTACAAGTCTCTATGGTAAGTACCAAGGAAATATGTATGTTCAAAAAGAGAAAATCAAGTTGAATTCGAAATGTTAAAAAAATAAACAACAGCAAACATTTTCAGAAATTTTACTAAATGGTAGTTCAATCTACCAAAATAAATTTTCAATATTGTCAATCCTTAAGATTATCCTATATTTTCAAAATCCAGAAGATTAATCGATAAACATTATCCAAGCATTATTGCCATTTGAAATGTCTTATGAAAAAAGAAAGGAAAAAACAACAAAAAAACGCGAAGCCCGTGGCCCCTCATGTGTTAAATCAGTCTTCCACATTTTCCCGGTAGATGACAGGACTTTCCTAGTCTTGGGTGATAACTGACTAAAGAAAAAAAAGAAAGAAAGATGAGGAAGAAAAGAGTGAAGAGGAAAGAAAAAAAATATTATTTTGTTTCCAGAAACGTCAACTGGTATGATCATTAATTCCGTAAGGTTAGTATATGTTCTATCCCGGTCGGGTTTTTCCCCGACTGGAAAGTGAGATCCGGCGCCGACTTAAATATCGACACGTGGGATTTCCCTCTTCAGGTGTCTTCTCCAGAAGAGCATGTTATGAGCTCCCGAACAGTTTCCCGACATGTGTGATGTAGATTTGTGCGTGTGTGTAAGGAGAGAGAGAGAGAGAGAGAGAGAGAGAGAGAGAGAGAGAGAGAGAGAGAGAGAGCGTGGGCAAGGATGAGGAAGGAATGATCGCGCGCGGTCCATGGCCCATTAGTTAGGGTACTTCTTTGGCATTCATCTGGCGTTGATGGGAGAAACCACGGAAAACTAACGATCAGTGCAACCGGCCGCTGGAGTATTCCCCCTACACAGCGGCTGAATTGGATGTAGCTTTGTAGCTTGTGTGAAAAATTCTGCACCGTCGGGATTTGAATCATAGGACCTCCCAGTCAAGAGTCGCTGCAGACACAACGGTAATACTACCTCTGAGCCAACTCAACCGGTAAGACGAAGACGAGAAAGAGGAAGGAGAAGAAGAAGGAAAGGACGAAGAAGATGAAGCTGAAAAAAGAAAGAGGAAGAAGAGAGAAAGGAGAGGGAAAAGAAGGAAAAAAAAAGGGGGAAGAAGAAAGGGAAGAAGAAAAAGAGGAAGATAAAGAAGAGGAGGATGAAGAAATAGAAGCGGAGGAAGAAGAAGAAGAAGAAGAAGACGAAGAAAGTTGCCACCCGCGCCCGGGCCGTTTGGTAGGCACCCAGCGCTGCCCATCGCGTATCGCTGGCCGCGGGTGGATATGGATGTGGCCGCGAGCCAGCACGGCGGCGCATGCGCCGTCCGTTAGGAAACAGTTGGCGATCGCCCATCGCCGCGCCCTCACAAGCAAGCACTATGTGCAGCTTCCACGTCATATGCTAATCAAGCGTCTCATTCTTCCGGTATCGCACTACTCGGCAAGGTTGCCAGATCAGCCAAGAGAAAATCCACCACCAAAGTAAAAAATTCCGCCCAATTTCACCAATGGGCAAGTTGAAGGGAAAACTAATCAGCTGGCTCTAAAAGAATCTACGGTTAACTTTAATCACAGTGTAAAAACAAAATGAAAGCTATGTTCATCAAATACACAAAGGTGGCTCAGGGTATCGACGGAGGTCACTGCAGTGCCGGAATTTCTTGAGGTTCGAGTCCTGACGATGGCAGGATTTCCCACACAAGACAGATAGGTCGAGCTTAGTAGCTGTCTGGATGAGAATTCTAGCGTCTGGAAGAAAATTCTGCTCTGATAGGTAGTTTTTTCATGGTTTATCCGATCAAATCCAGGGGTATGCCGGAGTAGTACCCTAAAAAAAGAGTAATGGATTCAGAGTCTTTCCTTCCACTTTCTAGTCCTATCCTCGCCCCTTACCTACGCGTACATGCACTACACTAACATATTTGTCATGAGACCAATCGGGAGCTTATTGTCCGTATAGTATTTCTGTCTACTTGACAGCTAGCTCCTGACAGGGAAGAGGGGCTCCGTAATCCAATCAGAGGCTTCAAATTCTGGTGATGTCACCGCAGAGTTGCTGATGCTAATTAAGAAAAAATTACATCTTATAGCGCAAAATAACTGAAAGTTGAAGAGCCTTATTTGACGGCATGATTTGTTTGGTTGTTGCGTCGTTTGTGTTTCTGTGTCGTCTGCTGGCGTGTGCCCTCGTTGCGATTTCTTTCTTGCTACTGCTGGTGTAGTCGTTTGATGCAAGAACGACCACCGCACCGTCTGCCGCCCGAGTGTGCGGTAACATATCTCTATCCCACCCCCAGCTGCCAAGTAGACAGAAATATGATTCTGACAATAAATGATTGATTGATTTTTTCGTGTTTCTAGGCGCGACAACAAAGTTGGTCATTAGTCCCGTAAGTGTAGTGCATGTGTCCCCTCGGGAGATGGTGGTGATCTTCTTCCGCTGGATGGCGAGATCCGACGCCGACCTACCGTCGGCTAGCGGGGTTTCCCCCTAACCAGGACTCTCCCACCAGCGGGGCACCGCCCCAGCCGGGGACAAGATCTAAGCTCCCGACCGGTCTCCCGGAATATGTGACAGTGTAGTGCATGTTAGTGTAAGTGTGTGTGTAAGGGGAGAGGATAAAATAAGGACGAGGAAGGAAAGATCACGCGCTGTCGGTGACCCGTTTGTTAGAGTACTGCTCCGGCATTTGAATGGTGTTGATCGGCGAAACTAGGGAAAACTACCGATCAGAGCAGCCGGCCGCTAGAATTCTCCTCCAGACAGGGACTGAATTCGATCTAGCTGAAAAGCTAGTGTCGAAAAAAATCCTGCCGCCGCCAGGACTGGAACCTAGGAGCTCCCGGTCAGAGGTCGGACAATAAGGCTGGTACCGACTGGGTCGGTGCCCCGCTGATGGAGATACCTGGTGGGGGAAATCCCCACAAGCCGACGTAGGTCGGCGCCGGATCTCGCCACCCAGCGGGGGGAAGATCAACGCCACCTCCTGCAATGAAGTACGCACACTTACGGGAGTAATGATCTTAGCAGCAACCGGCATTACTAATAAATCAATCTGTATTCAACAATGTCCTTGATTTTCTAACTTCTTCTTTCTAGGGTTTTTTCCAGCCGACAGCCGGTTACCGTTTGCGTCCCGATGGGACGCATATTCGACCATACACTAGACACCAACACACTTGCGGGCTCCTCTGATCTGGGGTCAGCAGAACTCGAGGCCCTCCGCGAAAAACAAATACATACAAAGCCAAGGGACAAACAACCCTGCCCAAGGCGGGACCCGAACCCACGACCCTTCGGACCGAAGCGCTGAGTCGGTACTCGCTCTTAGCCACCTCGGCCATCCAGGTCGGCTATTTTCTGACTTCTGATGTATATTCTCTGTTGTGTTGGCGGCTGAAACATAAGGCAGTAGAAGACCTGGGGGGTGGGTCTGCTTGCGTGACGCGATGGAAGGAGTTTGAGACGGAAGCTGACACTGGGGACCGTACTTTTAGAACAACATTATAGCATATTAGAACATACAAATTAAACATAAAAATTAGAACATATTGTTCCGAAGGACAACATGGATAAGAACCCAACATTTATTGCTTATTTATCCTTAAAAATATATTTTATTACATGGGAGCTTTTTTTTAAAATTCAAAATTCAAGTAGTATATGATTTAGTGTAGGGATCACATAATTTTGAAAATGTGCACACAATTCACTTCTCCCCATAGCACGTCATATGCAGTTTTAACTGTTTTTTGACGTAAAATAAATAAATAAATACACACGACTGATTGACTGACTATTTTGATTGTTTCCGGACGCGTCAACTGTTAAGGTCATTAGTCCCGTAAGTTTAGTGTATTATTTTTCTTCGGTTTGGGTCTTAATATGTCTGAAATACGTAATGTACTTCAGCGCCCGGTCTTTCCCTTTATGATCCCCAACTCGATCACATTTTTGTCCAGTTTTCCTGATCCATTGAGCCAATACCGAGTTGGCACGTTGTTTTGCTCCGTGACATAAATGTAGCAGCTTCACTATGCCCATGTTTTGTTGAGCTCTCATATTTCTTGTACTGGTAGGAGTAGAGTAGAGGTGGGTTACTACTTTGTTGCCAATAGAAAAAATTAAAGAAAGAAAGAAAGAAAAGAAGAAGAAAAAAAAACTGCAGTTGTTTACCGATGCAAATAGGTTTTCTATAACTAGGGAGCGAAAATGTTTAGTTTTTCAAATATTGATAACTTCACGCTTTTTAATTGTTAATTGTACTTTTATTTATTTTATTTTTAACTTTTATTTATCTTTCAATTACAAGTTTTTGTAGTTAAAATGTGGAAGGGGTTCTGGAGCTCAAGAAAACGTGATAGTAATCCTCCCCCATACGTCACATACAGTCATGTTCTTTGATTAAATAAATCGAATAGAATCGAATCATATCAAATGAAATGAAATCAAATTAAAACATTTTCCACGTCCACTTAATTCCAGGGGACATAACTAAGTTCTAATATCCAAAAGTCTACATTTTTAAACGTTTTATTCCAAGCTTAACGTTTAAAAGAAAAATACTTCATTCTATATTTGTATTTGCGTGCGTGAAAAACAATTAATTATTAACAATAGTAATAATTTTAGCACGTAAGCGATATTAGTTTTAACAAACGTTCGTAGTGATGTTATTTTTCTGTAAACATAAGATTACACATTAAAAAGGGTACTAGATACAATATATTCAACTTCTGAACACTTGACTCTGTTGGTGCTTGAGGTCACGAGTCCACATTCCATTGTATTTCTCAGTCATGTGGGAAGGACGAGGAGCCCAGTAGGTAGGTTTCCAAATTGCATAGCCATTGCAGGGAATTAAGTCAAGCAACACACGCTAAAGATGTGTTTGTACACGCTCTCTGATGACGTAACAACAAAATTTAAAGAAAATTGTATGCAGGCGTACTCTTCGACAAAAGAACCCCAATAACGATGAAAATTAAAAATTCAATGAGTTAAGGTCAAATTTCGACCACTGGACCACCTCTAGTTTAAATTATTTTGTCAAACTCAGTAAATTAGAGAATTTGTTACCGACAAATGGGGAAGGGGTTCTGCAGGTCTGACAACCATGTAAATAGTTCAACATGAAACCATTTGTATTTGTTAATGGTAATCACTTAAGTTATAATTTAATTCACTTTGTAATATATTTTGTGTTTATTTAAAATGTCGTACATAAATAAAAAAGGTTAATTGGAAAAGAGGGCTCAGAAATGTAGTTTCCCTCACCCCACTTGTTATTTTAGGCTGCGCGCTACTATGTATACAGTACGTACACTAGATTCTTTCGGAAATGGATGCATACATCATATAATGTATTACACAATGGAGATGGAGCAATTCGAGGTCTTACGAATTTCAAAAAAATATTTTAATCATGCAAATTATAAGCAATATATCCTGTTTTGGGGAATTGTCCATTCAACTTCCCATATAAATGACAAAAGAAAGAAAGTTTTAATAATTAAAAAACTTTTCGATTTACTCTTATTTTAATGGAGGGATGCTTGCACTTCTCTGTATTTCATAACCTCAGCTTTATTTACGTTCTTGAGAAATTAGACTCTGGACATCTTACGAGGTCAAGTGCTATCGTTCTGGAATTAAGTTGCGCCATGAAAGTGATTATCTATTAGGAAGAGCGTGGTGTGGTGTAACGAGCTACAGAGAATTTCTAATAATGGCAGTAACTTGAAGTATTGGAGGGTTTGGTCATTTTGCTCTTTCGTTTCTTTTAATTTTCCCCCAATAGATGATATTTCCTGTGCCATCATGACAATAAGCTTTATGGACAATTTGTGAAACATTAAGGCGTAAAATAAACACCTGAAATAATTTATTTTAAATCTGGCTAGTATAAACTTCGTAAATGTAACTAAAAAAGGTAGAATTTAACGAAGTAACACAATGTTTCCTTTTTTCTTCAGAGGGAGCAGTTAAATAATAATGCTCTAAAAATAATTTTTCAAGCTGCTGAAGATCAATGTCGAGTTGTTGACAGAAATGCACGCTTTGGAAGTGGCAGTTAATTGTTAAGTAATTGCTTTTCAACAATCGTAGAAGATGACATATTATGTAATTACAAAAACTGCGACCACATTTTATGTCTCTGTTATTCTAAAAGGATTTGTTTGAACTTTTACCTTTGGACCATTGTAATCGTTTAATCTACTCATTTCTTATATTAGTAAGAATTTACTGTAGGAAGTTGATTAAGTGGTGTACGTTCTTCGGATAACGCTGATCTAAACGTTTGAATAAACGACACATTTGAATACTTTGTACTGTAACGAATATTGCGTCATCCCCCGGCGCCACCCTGAGGTGCCTGTAATCGCGGGTTACGTCATCTGCCGGCGACCACGAGTTCCCGTGAGCGAGGGTTGCATCACCTGCCGGCGGATTACTCCAGAACAGTCGCGGTGTCCGGAAGGTTCTGGATTGTCTTGACAGGTATAAATACGCGACGGCCGGCGACCGCGAGTCAGTCTTGAGTCTTGAGTCCGAGCTGTGGCCGGACGTGAAGTGTGTGAATCGCGGTGAATAGCTGTGCAGGAGTGTGCTCAGAAAACCGGCCAGTGCAAACTGTGATCAGTGCAGTGAACTGTGGCCAGTGCTTAGGACTGTGCGAGTGTGCAAGAGAAGTGTAGTGTAAATAACTGAAGAGAAGTGTAGTGTAAATAAGGCAAGAGAAGTGTAGTGTAAATAACTGAAGAGATGTGTAGTGTAAATTGATTGTGTTAAGTAACAAAATAAACGTTTTTGTTAAAATAATACGAGACTTTTAATTCACCACCTAGAAACGTAACAGTACGTACATCCACAATAATGATGAAGAAAAAAAGTGTCCCCAATTTGAAAACCACGATTTTGGACATTCCTATTATAACATAAGCATTTGAGACTTACCCTATATAATCGTTATTATAATATAAGTGGTTGTAGGTTGGGTACTTAGTTCGTGGCGAGTTACATCTTCTGAATTCTGCCTTCTCATATACTACGTAACACTTCACATAAAATACGCAATTACGTAATTCGCTTTCGGATCACGTCGGGGTCATCACCATGGTTTGTAAGGGGACGAACTATCATAATGTGAACACAAATCACAGCGCAATCAAATACATAATATTCTCGCTATGACATTTCATCATACAAACGTTAGTAACCGAGAGCAATAATTCCAACAAGGTTAACACCATCATGCGTTTGATTACCACTCTATGTGATGGATTATGGCTTATACTCCGATTAAAACAGAAAGTCCCTTCAAGGTCATGAACTGGCAACAGAGGGGGACACTGTCATTGAAACGCGAGTTTATTTACGCCTTAAGTTTTTGGAAACGAAGCTCCCGATTGGATGACAGTGTCCTCCTCTTTTTTTTAAGGATTTTTACTGCCACATGTAGAATAAATGAAGTAAAGGAACTTATCAAGCCCAAGAATCATTGTCCCGTTAAGAGGAATGTGAAAGCACACGTGTTACTACCCAATAGATTTTATTACATGGGAGTTTTTTTGTTTTTTTTTCTCCCTTTCAAAATTCAAAATTTAAGTAGTATATGACTTAGTGTAGGGATCACAGAATTTTGAAAATGTGCACACATTTCACTTTTCCCCATAGCACGTCATACGCAGTTTTTTAACTATTTTTTTGACGTAAAATAAATAAATAATCCTATCTCCCAGATAGATCATAAGCAGGTGATTTTCAGTTTGATTAATTTTTTTTACGGTCGCATCAACATCTTAGGTCATTAGCGACCACTATTGCTGTTAACGGTATGGTAACTATGAGGATGAAACGATATGGTGATGATAAGGGGTGAAAGGACGAACACAAATACAACCATGCCCGAGGCGGGACTCGAACCCGCGACCCTTCGGTCCGAGATCACTACGACACTACTGCCTTAGCGATCTCGGCCACCGGGCCGACGAGATTGATTAATTGATATCGTATTTCCGGGCGCTTCAACTGTTATGGTCACCGTAAGAGTAGTGCATGTTCTTATCACGAGAGGTGGCGTGTTCTTGCTCCGTTGGATGGTGAGATTAGGTGCCAACCTACAGGTGGGATTGCACGGTTTCATTCAGCCAGGTATCTCCCACCAGCGGTGCACCGCCCCAGCAGAACAGTCTCTAAGCTCTTGACTGATATCCCGACATGTGTGAAAGTGTAGTGCATGTAAGTAAGCAGAGAGGATAGGACAAGGAAAAAGGAAGGAAAGATCGTCCATGGCCTGTTTGTTAGGGTACTACTCTGGCATTCGGCTGGTGTTGATCGGAGAAGCCAGGTAAACTACCGATCAAAGCAGCCGGTTGCTAGAATTCTCCTCCAGCGGTTTATTTATTTATTTATTTATTTATTTATTTATTTATTTTACGTCAAAAAAAGAACAGTTAGAAACTGCGTATGACGTGCTATGGGGAAAAGTGAATTGTGTGCACATTTTCAAAATTCCCAATTATAAAATTATTTTCAAGGATAAATAAAAATTTTTTTAAAAAAAAAACTCCCATGTAATAAAATATATTTTCAAGGATAAATAAGCAATAAATTTTGAATTTTGAAAGGGAGAAAAAAACAAAAAAACTCCCATGTAATAAAATCTATTTTCAAGGATAAATAAGCAATAAATTTTGGCTCTTATTACTTCCTGCCGCGACAACATGGAAACGATAATTTGAATAATTGTATTTCCCACTGAATTCTAGAAGACGTGCACAGAAAATGAAGTTATATTTATGTCCAGAAGCAAAACAAGGGGCCATCTCAGCATTTGCTCAATGGATCAGGAAACTGGACGAAAAACCTGATCGAGATGGGGGTCATTGACCCGGAAGCTGTAGTACAATACTTGTTACAGGTTGTTTATACTCATTTATACAGTCCAAATGGTAAATAATGCATTATGTATCATTGTTAAAATTAATGTTACTTTTCTTCTGATGTTCAGTATAGTCTCTAATTGTATAGAAACAGTTATGCAGCAGAAACGATTTCACTTGGGATTTAAACTTTTCTATTGAATTTAATCGTTTAATGTCATCTGGCAAAGTGATGTATTTTTTTAAATTTATTTTACGTCAAAAAACAGTTAAAAAACTGCGTATTACGTGCTATGGGGAAAAGTGAATTGTGTGCACATTTTCAAAATTCTGTGATCCCTACACTAAGTTATATACTACTTAAATTTTGAATTTTGAAAGGGAGAAAAAAAACAAAAACTCCCATGTAGTAAAACCTATTTTCAAGGATAAATAAGCAATAAATTTTGAATTTTGAAAGGGAGAAAAAAAAAAAACTCCCATGTAACAAGGATAAATAAGCAATAAATTTTGAATTTTGAAAGGGAGAAAAAAAAACAAACAAAAAAACTCCCATGTAATAAAATCTATTTTCAAGGATAAATAAGCAATAAATTTCGGCTCTTATTACTTCCTGCCGCGACAACATGGAAACGATAATTTGAAGAATTGTGTTTCCCACTGAATTCTAGAAGACGTGCACAGAAAATGAAGTTACATTTATGTCCAGAAGCAAAACAAGGGGCCATCTCAGCATTTGCCCAATGGATCAGGGAAACTGGACGAAAAACCTGATCGAGATGGGGGTCATTGACCCGGAAGCTGTAGTACAATACTTGTTACAGGTTGTTTATACTCATTTATACAGTCCAAATGGTAAATAATGCATTATGTATCATTGTTAAAATTAATGTTACTTTTCTTGTGATGGTCAGTATAGTCTCTAATTGTATAGAAACAGTTATGCAGCAGAAACGATTTCACTTGGGATTTAAACTTTTCTATTGAATTTAATCGTTTAATGTCATCTGGCAAAGTGTTGTAAAATAATGTACATGTATTGTATGTGAATTTTTTGTAATGAGCTGTTGATACTGTCACCTGATGAATATGATTTCTACGTCGAGTGTTATAGTAATAGACTTGAATATGACCTAGGTATACATACATACATACATCTGATGTCGGAAACCCTGCCACCGTCATGTCTCGAACCGTACACCCTCCACGTCAGAGGCAATTCAGTAACATCGGTTCTGTGATGATTTTCGGAAATAGGTACCGATCTGATTCAATTCCAAGATTTTTTTTTCAATTCATTCTCTGCATATTCTATTGATTGATTTGATTTATTTAAAGTCGCATCAACTACATATGGTTATTAGCGACTACTTTTATAATTACACAGTCAGTACAAAATAACACAGTAACTCAGAATTATACATATATGGTTAAATACTGTTATAAACTTCAATTTCTCTTATAAAGCTAATGAATTTAATGCACTGTTCTTTGTTATTGAGGTCTTTAGGAGAACTTAAATTGTACTTGTTTCTTGAACTTTCATATTTAGGGCATGCAAACAAATGTTCTACTGAAAGAGAAATCTTGCATGAATTGCAATTATCAGCATCAGTCCTGTTCAGTAAGTGGCTGTGAGAAAATTTTGTGTGTCCTATTCTGCATCTTGTCAAGACAACCTGATCGTTTCTGCAGAAGCTGACAGTTGGATTATCATCTTCAAACTTTCTAACTGATCTTAATTTGCATCCCTGTAAGTTGTTCCATTCATTAGTGTCAAGATCAGCTAATTTATGCCTATTCGATTGTATTACACTTTTTTCAGGCTTTGTGATTATGAAAAAAACTTTTTAATAATGCAAAATATAGGCAGTACACGCTATTTTTGTGATGTATCACATTAAACTTCCCGTGCATATGAGACACGAACTGATAAACGGATGAGTAGCATTTCTTTGTTCAAGAGAACCACTACAAGCTGATTTATGTTCTTGGGAATCTAGACTCTGCACATCTTACGAGTTCAAGGGCTATCTCTAAAGAATGTAGTTGACTCATTCAAAGTGATATTGGGTTCTGAAAAGAGTGGTTTGCTTAAAAAAAGCTTCAGAGATTTCGCACTTCCTGCAGAAGCTCAGAGCGGAGAAGGCTGAACCACCGCACTGCGAACACTGTATCACAGAAAGGATCTCATGTAAGTACGAATGTAACTCTTTTATGTTATTATCCGTTTATTATGTTACAGTTTTCATGTAATGTGGATGGATAATAATTATCCATTAATAATAATTATCAATTATTTGGTGATCGTTTTTGTCGATAATGTGGAGCAAGTTATTGATATGATACGAGATGGTAGATTTTAGCAATCGCTAAAACTGCGAAATGTTACCAAACTGAAAAAATTAGTAATTCTATATTTGACGGTCGGTGTAGTATATTTCTGAAGACTTTCAATCTACGATAAAATGAAAAATAGATCGCAAAATGGAAATCACGAATAAACTGCACAATGGTCGTGAATCTGCGAAATAATTGCTAAATTACGTTTTTTGGTTTCTTTCGTGCTCGCCCACAAACTAGGGATGTGACAAAGGAAACACATCGTTGTTTGAAAGGATTTAATTTGATAGTAGCTGTGTTTATTAATTTATAATTAAAAATTAACAGGATAAACAATGTAAAAAATAGAAGAACAATGAAAATATTGATCCTGAAAGCCTGAGCGCTCAGGGTCATCTCAAGGGGTCTCAGCTTCCTCAGTTCGCTGAACGGAGGTCACGAGAAGAAGAAAAAGTTACATCTTAAACTTTTATTCTTGTAGCTTACATGTGGCAAAATATTAAATTAGTTTCCACTTTTTCCTGATTTTAACGGGAAAATCTAAAAAGTATCAAAATATGTTATTTATAAAAGCTACAAAATTCTAAATCTTAATTTTTATAACGAAATGCTTGAGACTTGTTTTCAAATTGCGATTTTTTAAAATTTGAAGTGCTAAATTCTACCATTACTAGATATGAGTTGTTGTTATGTTCTCGATTCGCGAAATGAAAGCTTAAAAATGGTGCAGACCTCATTTTCGTTAAAATATCCGCATTTTGCAAAAATAAAGGATCTCAACATCTTTCATATGAGATAATTCGGTTAGAGCAAATCAGAAAGTTCAAATTTCTTTCTAAGCGAAAACATTTAGTGTTTTAAAAATAAATTCAAAAAATCCATGATCGAGATTTTGACAGCAACACACTTTTAGGGATCCCTGATACTTAAAACGTGCTTGTTTTCTGGCCGCCCATCTCTGTCAATTCGACCGTCCGCCCATTGTAACTGTAAACAACATTACAACATTCATAGGATTTTTTCCAAAATGGATATCTCTGAATTGATGTGGGTGTTATTTTGATACTCTATATTTGAAATGGATTTTTTAATTTTTGTGGGTACTTTATATAGATTAAGACATTCACCATTTGCAAACTTGTCTCAAAAACCACTGCAATATTTACGTTTTCTTTGTTTCTTGTTCAAATAGAGCGAAGTTCGTGTGATGTGCGACTGGGCATCTGGTATTTCGAAACTCCTATTCAATTCCAAAAGTTCAATTTTTTTCGAATGTATCCTTCCTTAATAGTAAAGCTGAATATTTTGGGTTATTTAAACTATTTTTCCGTATTTGATATTTAAAATAGTTTCATGTATAAGTGTTTCAAATATTAGTATTGTACGACAAATGTTGACTCAAATCATGGCAATTTTTCAAAAATACATCAAGATTTTCACAAAAATTTCTTCCTGGTTTCCGTTAAACGATTTGTAAAGATAAAGTACAAGTACATTGTCTTATAAGATAAGTGGTATTTTCAATAAACTTTTGAATTTTCAACAATTATTTTTTTAAACTTTGGAGTTTCGTTGTTATATACATTAAAGATGAATTTCAAGGTGTAAATACTTTCCTTTAAATTTTAAAGAACAAAATAAGGTTCATATAAAAAATGATTAAAGCAATTGATCTCAAAAGCCACTTCAAATATACTCCAAAATTTCCAAATGAAAAGAGGTTTTTGCATTCCATGATATTACGAAAGTCTCCTTGAATTAAACTACAATGCGTTCGAAAAATAGAAACAAATTGAAAGAATGTTCGCGTTTTTTGATAAAATATCTTCAGGAATGAATAAACTATCGTGTTCATTGAGGTGTCTATACATTTTATTCTACTATAGAAAGAGTGTAGCTTTTCTATGCGAATCTACATTTCTGTAGTGTTAGTTAATTCTGAGAAGTTTGCTTATAGATAAGTACGAAGATGAATGTTTTTAAATCTAAAGACTTTTTTGAGCAATGAGTCAAAGCAACGAATGTTATTGAACGCAACTGATAAGTGAAAATTCTATATTGTTTATCTCACATTTGCCCATGTACGCAATTTTGTTTTAACAATGGTCAAGTATTAAGTGCGTTTTGAGAGGATAGATTGAGAATACTACAAAATAGATATGGTGTTCTGGATTTAAACTGTTTGATGAAAAGAGTTTTGCACAACCAGCTGAAATATTAGAATTACATAATTTACAAGGCAATTAATATTCGTTTACGTAACTGTTACAAATAATACGAGAAAGTCGGTGCTATGTTGTCGCAGTACTAATTCTTGCTTGTCGTTTCCCTTTCAATGAAATGAATGTGTTCTTTTCAGGATGAAGTCATTCGTACTCTACCTCATTCTCGTCGTGCTTGTAAAAGCAGTGTACGCTGGTGATCGGACAATGATGGATGAGGATGAGGAAGACGTTTATTCTGGGACATCTGAGGTAAGATTGAGTGATTGATTAGTGATTCCGGGCGCGTCAATTGCGAAGGTAATTAGTACCGTAAGTATAGTGCATATTTTGTCGAGGGGGTGGCGGTGATATTACGCCGCTGGAAGGCGAGATCCGGTGTCGAAATATACGTAGGCATACGGAGTTTTCCCTACCCAGGTATCTCCCTCCAGGGGGCACCGCCCCAGCCGGGACGAGAGCTCTAAACTCCCGACCGGTCCGGGAGACCGGTCGTTTGCGTTAGTGTGAGTGCGTTAGTGTGAGTGTGTTCGTAAGTAAGGGGTGAGGCTAAGTCAAGGAAAAGGAAGGAAATATCGCGCGCGGTCTGTGCCATGTTTGTTAGGGTACTGCTTCGACATTCGCCTCGTGTTGATCGGAGAAATCATTGAAAACTACCGATCAGAGCAGCTGGCCTCGAGAATTTTCCTCCCGACAACAGCTGAACTCGACCCAGTTCTCTAGCTAGTGTCAAAAATTCCGTCATTGTCGGGATTCGAACCCAGGACCTTCTGGTTAGGGGCACTGCAGTGACGTGAGATGATGCCCTGAGCGACCTTTGTCTGTCAGTGGTCATATGCGTGCAAGAAAGCTATTATGCCCAATAAAACCGCGTACGATGCAGACTGTAAACATTTTGACTTATTTCATTGAAGAGGCTATCAGACAATATTGAAGAGACTATTCCACTCCTACTCATTAGGTTCGAGATTAGAAACATTATTGAAATTTATCTTGTGTTCTAATTGCATTCTAAATTTAGAGAAAGAATTGAATTCGTGAGGTAATTCCAAGATGCTATTAATATGTACCATTATCTGTTCGGAAGTCTTCAACTTCCGTTGAAAAGATGGGGACCCACATAGCGATTAATACAGTTAAAACATTTTGTTGGCTAAACATCATTTTCGATGACAGACATTTTCTTTTTCTTTCTTATTTAACCCAAAAAATATTCAAGGGTCTTTTCTGAAACCATGAATATTAAAATCAATGAAACAATGAATTCTGCATGTAACTGAAGGCAATGCATTTACAAACTTATAAAAACGAATAAAAATACTAGTAATAATTATAATAAAACAAAATAAATCTTGTTTCATATTATATACATATAAGAGTTAATTCACCTCGAATATTTTCGGTACGGTTCAAGGTGTTCAAATACAATTTTCACTAAACGATTTAGGACAGAGGCTCATCAGTCGTACTTATTAGCTTCTTGATATCATTTATTATTTTAAAGCTATTGGAATATCTTCTTTTTTATATGGAATACTATACGTACTAACGAGCCTTCGGGATTTACGTCTACCTAGTGCAATAGCAAATTCAGCGAAGCAGAGTTCAGCTGTTGCGTCCGCAGCGCTACTGATAGGAATAATAATAATAATAATAATAATAATAATAATAATAATAATAATAATAATAATAATAATACTTTTTTACACAAAATAGATAGTGCTGGAGAATAATCCAGCAACACTGCATACTAGCTGAATGTGGTGTCGTCGACGTTTTAAAGTTTCTTCGGTTGTTTGAATTTTCTTTTTCCCCTTCAGTTCAGAGTCCTCTTTATTATGTTTAGACGTTTTGTCAGCGTTGCGAACTAACCATTTAAATTTTACAATTATTTTGTGATACTGAGTACGATTTCTACCTTGGCTTTCCTGAACTTAGGTAATGAAAATGTTTCAAAAAAAATGATTTCTTCAGGAGTTATTTCGAAATGTTTTTGTTTCAATTTGTCGTAGTACATATTTTAAAATCGAGGAAACCACACGACGTTGTCTGCAAACACGCATTCATCTGTTGCACCTCCGGGTCACTTGGTTTATCCTGGTTTCTCATATAAAATTTATCGCCTTCTCGATATTATTTGAAGACGCTGTGCTCGCCTCAGAGACTTGCACCCACGGCCGTCTGATCCAGGTCCTTACTCTCATTTAGTTCATTTTCCGTGAAAGGAAATTCTGCGTTTTTGTATTCTCGTATTCTTTGTCTTGTAAGACTTTTTCTGTTTTCTTCTGCGTCTTCCTCTACATCTTTCACTACGCCTTTCTTTACGCATTTCTCTGTCTTCTTCTACGCCGGCCTCTTCATCTTCCTCTCCGTCTTCCTTTTTATCTTCTTCTATGAATTTCTCTTCGTCCTCCTCTGCGTCTTCATCTGCATTCCTCTATGTCTGTCTCTTCGTCTTTCTATTCGAAAAATGCCTTACTAGAGTTTAATCAATGCCACCTACAGAGATCTATTTAGGTTTAGTTAGGTGGATCCGGACATCAGCCTCGTCGGCGTGCTGGCGCGTCGGGGGCGTGCGGATAGAAGTCGAAAAGGCGTAAGTGCCCACCCCGGGGACTTGTCCCCGACGCAGCAAGTCAATGTGGAGACGCACACCACATGGGGTTCTACTACTCACCGGGCGAATGACCTCAGCATTTCATTGATTGATTTTTTCGTGTTTCCGGGCGCGTCAACTGCTTCGGTCATTAGTCCCCTTAGTGTAGTGCATGTTTTTTCTCGGGAGATGGCGGTGATCTTCGCCGGATGGCGAGATCCGGCGCCGACCTACCGTTGGCAACCGGGGTTTCCCCCTAACCAGGACTCTCCCACCAGCGGGGCACCGCCCCAGCTGGGACAAGCTGTAAGCTCCCAACCTGTCTCCCGGAGTATGTGGTAGTGTAGTGTATGGAAGTATAAGTGTGTGTGAGTAAAAGATGATGATAGGACAAGGAAGAGGAAGGACAGATCGCGCGCGGTTCGTGGCCCGTTTGGTAGGGTACTGCTCCGGCATTCGCCTGGTGTTGATCGGAGAAACCACGAAAAACTACCGATTCAGCAGTTGAGGCGCCCTGCATCACTAATCAACCAACCAACCGATTTTTGCAGAGACGTATACTTGGTTTTTTGTAACGTGGCGCGAGAGGGGCTTGTCTTTACGATGGTATATGGCATGGCTTTTTGCGTCTTTTTCGATCGAGCCGTATCAAGCAGTGCTGCAGATCAAGCGTCATCTAGCGGCACGCCCGAGAAAGTGAAACGCGAAAAGCCGTGCCATATTCCATCGTGAAGACAAGCCCCTCACGCGCCACGTAACGAAAACCCAAGTATAGTGTCTTACCTGTTCCAAAGAGTATCAGAAGGGGGGGAGAGCTTCAGCTCTTTCACCCTGGCGCTAATAAAAATATTGTTTCTTTTGACCCAGTTTCAACGCCTAATGGATCTGATAAATCAACAAATGAAGGATTATCAAACAGGGATAGCGAAACAGCATGCGGCATGTCTGTTAAGTTGTTGCAGTGTCTGCAAGACGAAGATGATAGCCGCACTCTTCAACAACTTTACGATGATTTGGTAGAATCATTTAAATTTCGATCAGGAAAAGCCTAATCTGCGGAATAAATCTCTTGTGGTAAAGTTTTCTTGAGACCTGCATGATGATGTTTTATAAAAGGGGTGACAAGTTGGAATGGATATCACGTGAGAATGGCAAACTATAAGAAGTCAAATGTCACGAAAAATTCGTCTTCGCAAAATTCCCGGTTCCTAAGCATTTTATGTTAAATAACCTTATGTTAAGATTTGAAGCGGAAAAAATGTACCACAAAATTGATTCTAAATGTTTTTGTTTCTACGACGAAAATTTTTCGAGACATTTAATGTTATAAATCGCAAATGACATTATGAATTAATTTTGTAAATTACAATTTATAACAATACATAAATAAAAAAGAAATTCAAACAAAGAATCTATTTTCGTAAATACCTCAATTCCTATGCTGCGTCGATTTGAATTCTCATCAAACTTGTAGCAAATAGAATTACCTTTAACCTTAACTGGACGGAAAAGGTAATATAATTTACTGCTAATTAATTGCCATCTTTATATCAGAGGAAAACCAGTGTATGCTGGATTGACACTTTGCTAGCAAACGCACTAGAGAAATTCGATTGGCAGATGGGAGGAAATAACCGGAGAGTTTATTGCTAATTAATTTATTGCCACAATAATGAATTAATTGGTAGCAATAGAGCTAGCCTGTTGCTATACATGTTAACACTACGAAATTTGAATTATGCTGGCTTGACGCCACGCCAGTAAATTCGAAGTTAAATTCGATACGTAGCTGGAGGGAAATGGTATGATAATTTATTGCTAATTAATTAAATAATTGACATATTTTTAATATAATAGTAATCAATTATTAATACAAGAAGTGGATATTTACGAGTAGTCTACAAAATCAAGTATATTTTATAATAACGCGTGCAAAATTAACATGTTTTAATTAATTGCCTTATGAGACAATTAAGATAAAAATGTTTGAGCTATACTCATTTCACTCTTAATAGAACATGAATGTGTACTAATCTTGATATAATTGTACTTGTTACATTATAATTGTACATGCTAACCATTTCAATTAGTCGAGGGTTGTACATAGCGCTAACTTTTCGTATCGGTAGACATTTTTAAAAAAATTATTTATAGTCTCATCAACTGCGAGGTTATTTGCGACTATTCTGTAAGTTTACAATAAGGGGTTTTTCATAGAATGGGTACATACTTCTTTACATTTTTACACTTTAGTTCAGTGAGTTACATAACAGTTTACATTGCACCAGTGGTTGGAAATATTTCACATGTTATGGTAATATACACAATATATACACTTAGTATTGTAGGTATTACAGTTAGAGACATTAATTGATTTTCAAAATTTTATACGTTTTTCTTGTTGGGTGCTTGAATGAAGTAAAGCGTCAACATTAAAGTTCTGTAAGATTGATTGGCGGGATTGCTTGTACTTAGGACATTCCTGAATAATGTGTACTATTGTTATTTGGACATTACATATATTGCAAACTGGGGGAGTATTCTTGTTTAATAGGTGGAGGTGAGTAAGCTTCGTGTGTTCTGATCTAATTCTGGTGATTGTAACTTGATCTTTACGTCATATTTTTTTTGAAGTTTGCAGGTTGCAGAAGTTTTCTATCTTCTTATGAAGACTGCTAACCTTACAAATCTTCCACTCTTGGCTCCATTTGGTTTTCATTTTTCCATGCAAGTATTTCCAGATATCACACGACGTATATGCTATATTATGTACATTTTTCACTGACTGGGGGTCGACTAGTTATGTTGGAACATGACTTCCTGGTGCAGTCAGTGGTATATCTAGATGAAGGGGAATCCAGGAAATAACAAGTTTTTTACCAAGCCTTTGAATAAGGTGGTGTAGCTTCTAAACCTTGATAGCCATTTCAGAGTTTGAATTTTTGTTGTAGCATAGTTTTATTGTAGAAAGTGAGTTTGTGAATACAATTATATTTGAGTGCAACGATTGATGTATCATTTTTAGAGCTGTCATTAAATCATAGCTTTCAGCGCTATTACAACGGCAATAGTGATGTAGTAGGAAACTAAATTTTTCATTGGGTATATATACTATGACTTCAGTATCTTCGTCCCTTGTTTTGTTACTAATATAAAAATTGGAGTAATTTTTATATTTCTGGATTACTTCTTTAAATTTGGTGTTCCAGTCTTCTTTTGTTAAGTTGTTATTGTGATAATCTGTGAGTGATAACTATTGACATTTTTCAATGGTCCACGGTGGTATCTGGAATTGTCTGTGTTTATCAGCACTTATATTTTTAATGTCTAGTCCTTTAAGTTGTTGGGTTATTCTACTGTATATAGGTTTATATCGAAGATGACTATTATAGATCTTCTGTAGCTGAGGAAAAACGTGATTGTGTATTATTGGGTTAGTGGACGAGGCGGATTGAGCGTTTTCCTTCGGTGGTTTAAGGAGGGTTCTTGGGATTCAATAAGTATACTTCCTATGGGGCTGGTGTGGAAGCACCCAGTACATCGGTAGACATTATTCGGCGTTCAAGTATTCTAACGATCTGTTTGTTCTAACTATTGTTGGGAAACTTAATAATATAACGAGCTCGGCCGGCGGCGCTAGGCGAATTCGTTTACTACGCTCCGTGAAGTCACGAAAGTTAAGCGAATTCGAGACTCGCGGGTTCGTGGTTGGGTGACCGACCTGGAACCCCGGGATCTAACGTCGTCAAGCCCCTGGCCGAAGGGATAAAAGGCACTGACTGACTGCGACGTGACGAGACTTGACAAATACAGTAATTAACGAAGGATTACTCCAGAAATAAAGCACATTAATGGAGGATTACTCCCCAGTACAAAGCGCTCAACGCCCCTTACGGGGCTTGGAGACGCGTTGCGTCAAGGTGTAGACGCAACAAATTAAAAAAAAAAATCGCTTATGTACCGCACGGAAACCTGCAATGTGAAAGTGTCAGAGTGTGGATGAAGTGGAAGCTCATCCTCGGTCTATGCCGTAAGTATAGTTATGAAATTCTGTATCTTAACTAGTTATAAAAAATAAATTAGTTCTGTGATCGAAAATTACTTCTGCCTTTTACTCTCATTTGGATTTTAGCAAAATGACCACTCCGAAGCAAAAAGGTCAATGTTTGATTAAGAAAAATAACAAAGTTTGATGTTAGCTTAATTAGCAGAGATAAACAATTTAAAAAAATTAAATGCGGAGTTTATAATGGCTTTTACCGAGGGAGGGTTCAACCAATGACCATCAGACACGAGTTTACATCACAATACTAGCGGGAATTTTAAATGCAGCCAGATACCAAAATTATGACGTCGTTACAAGACATTTAATGATATTAATGAAGAATTTCTTTTAAATAGTGCATTTTGTACACCATCGTGTTATTTTTAGTTGGCTGCCATTGAAAATTGTTACTTTGTACCAGTTTCAAAATGTTTCTCAATACTTCTCGCTCTTCATGACGGGCAGCGCCTGGCTTGGCTTTTCAAATGAAGTGCCAGTGCTGTGGTCACGTGGTTCGTGACGCAAACTGGTCATGCGCAGAACCAGATGCATCGATGCACCGGAGGAACCTGCCTATGTATTTACACCATGGCGTTTACTACTTTCAATCTTATGGGATCCTTTCTGGGCGTTGTTTACTAAAAACTACAAGTTTTTTTTGCATGTCATGCTCACAAAAGCACTGTTGAGAATACGACGGCACTCTTCCTTTATTTTACGAGGCTACAGGAAAATGTGTAAGTCCCGAGAAGTAGATATCCATCCACTGCTCTTAAACTACTAGTTAATGTTAAACTGGTTAAGCCATGACACGATATTCATTATTCCCTTTCCTCTCCCTGCAAAGTTTTTCTTTTAAAATTTACTTAAGAAATAACGTTAAGTAAAAATTAGAAAATTGGAGTAAAATGGCAAAAAATAATATAGCAAACATCGAGAGAATAACAACATTGAGACAACACAAATAGTAAAATAAAAAAGCAAAATGTTTTCATTAACCTCTATTTAAATACGATTAGTGCCACAATAGACCTACGGTGAACCACGGATAGGCTTGACTTACATATGCGGGGGTCAAGAGTCAATATAAAATATCTAAAAAAATGACAGTGCTGGTTTTAGTTTTTTCTACACATATAGGATTTTTGTAACAACTTGATATTTAATTTATGATGTAACTTAGAACATGTTTGTAAATTTATTTGTTTACATATCTAGATGACAGAATGTGTAGCAAGTTTAACAATCGCCATGTAACTAAACCCTAAATTCGTATGCGCGCAGAAATTGAGTGAAAACTAACCAGCATGTGGGTCATGTGTTACTGGTTCAGCTAGGTATTCGGAATTCCTGGGAAAATACAAAAACAAAGAAACATTGGACATTCAAAGAATGTAAACAAACAAAACATCGTTCAGAATACTCAGCAGCAATCGGACACGCTGCTGAGGCTGCTGGGTTGCATCTCATGGTATCTATTAGAATATAAATTACTAATTTCGTATGCGCTCAGAAATTGAGAGAAAACTAGGAAGCCAATGGTCAGGTGAGAGGTGACAATAGTTACCAAATATTAAGACTGAACCACTGGTAATACGGCCGGTGTAAAACAAACGGTAGTTGGTCCGCAGCGACGCTGACGGGGCATATGCAGCTAAGTTTTCTCCTTTTTATAGAAAAGTTTTTCTCCTTTTTATAGAAAAGTTTTTCTCCTTTTTATAGAAAAGTTTTTCTCCTTTATATAAAAAAAAAAAAAGCTCGTATAACCAGCTTGTGGCACTTTGGAGCGCTCTAGTAGCATACTTTAGCAACAAACCAAAGGATTAACACTAAAAGTTGAAAGAAAAAGCTACCAGGGAGCTCCAACAATGTGCGGGCACGGCCGCGACAATGCGCATGCATTGGTGCTGTGGATTTGCCACGTGGATGGTGCGTGGATTTGCCACGTGGAACATGTGCCTACGATAGGGTTGCCAACCATCCTCCATTGACGTCAATTGTCCTCGTGCCCTCCTTTGTATTTTAAATGTCCTCCTTTTAGTACATTTTAAACATCTGTTGTCATTTATTTTATTACATGACTAACATTTCCTTCGTTGTATCGTTTATTGTTAAATTTAGAAAACATGAATACCCTTTTTCAGAACGCTGACACGTTACACATGCACAATAGTACCTTTGTCTAGCGACATAAATAAAAAAGAGACGCTCAGACCATCTTCATCTCCATTTTGTGATCGGTAGCGGTAGCTCAGTGCATCAACTGATGTCACTGCAGCGCTTCTGTCCGGGAGGTCCTAGGTTCGAGACCTGACGGCGGCAGGATTTTCGACACTAGCTTTTCAGCTAGGTCGAATTCAGTCGCGGTCTGGAGGAGAATTATAGCGGCCGGCTATTCTGATCGGTAGTTTTCCGTGGTTTCTCCGATCAACACCAGGCGAATGCCGTAGCAGTACCCTACCAAACGGGCCACGGACCGCGCGCGATCTGTCCCTCCTCCTCCTTGTCCTATCATCTCCCCTTACACACACACTTACACTAGCATGCACCACATTACCACATATTCCGGGAGACCGGTCGAGAGCTTAGAGCTAGTCCCGGCTGGGGCGGTGCCCCGCTGGTGGGAGAGTCCTGGTTAAGGGGAAACCCCACTAGCCGACGGTAGGTCTGTGCCGGATCTCGCCATCCAGCGGGGGAAGGTCACCGCCATCTCCCGAGAAAAAACATGTACTACACTAACGGGACTAATGACCAAAGCAGTTGACGCGCCCGGAAACAGGAAACAAAATCAATAAAAAAATCCATTTTGTGAACGAATTCACTTGAATAGCAAATGGAGATAATAATAATAATAATAATAATAATAATAATAATAACAACAACAACAACAATGTCTTTATTACTGGCGAGGAGGAGAAATAAAGCTGACGTTAGTATAAATTAATTATTTATAAAAAATGTCTTGGTGCGTTTCTTGTTTTGTTTTGCGCTTATTGAGTGTCCTCCCTTTTACACGAACATTGTTGGCAACCACAGCCTAGAGGCTGAATTATATACTTAGCCTTAAAAAAAAGGTTCGAAAGACGAGGCTGCCCACAATTAAATATTTGTTATTCACGTGTTATGTGAATACATCATTCTGTATCAAAAATGGTGTTCCACAAAACAATGAATAAGTTGAATGAATCACCGCGGAGCAAAATCAATACCCAATTGCTTTCTATTAGTAGATCTATTAGTGGTTTCAATAAAGGAAACTTTTATTAAATCTTCATGAAACGTTCAGTTGTTTAGATGAATAGAACTTAATATTCCACTTCCACTTGCACCAGTGTTAACTCTATGTGGAACGAGGCTCGATGCGGTCTTGTACTACGTTCCTCAAATACAATCTGTTACAGAAGAGGTCAGCTTGTTGGATTCAAGTGCCGCTGCATATAAAGGCTGCAAAATGCGTATTGAGGCTACAAAAACATTCTCTCGAGCAATGAATTATATGAGAATCTTGTCTTCATATCTGCTCATTTTTTCACAGTACCCAAATCAATCACGTGACTAGAAACCGTCAGTATTCAATGAGTGAATAACAATCAGTTTTTGAAGAAACCAAAACTAATCTAAGTGGTATTCCTGGAAATGTAGGTCGAATAATAGAAGAAAAAAGTCACAAATGTAGTTTCAAAAAATATCAAACAATGTGCAATATCAGAGACATTCTCGAAGGAAAAGTCATTCTCTCTCAGTCCAAGAAACAGCATCATTTAGATGCATCCCTATAACATTTTATGACGTGGAGAGATGATTTTCACGACATAAACGTATTTTGAGAGACAACAGGCTCAGGTTTTCAATTGAAACTATCTGTAAAGCAGTGGTCATGTACTGCAATTCATCGCTGATTTTGGACAACGAAACAACGTCTGTATCAACATCCCGATAATGGGGTAAATTAATTTTCACTTACCTATTGTAATCTTGGTGTATTTCTTACAATTTTTTATTGCATCTCTCGAACCTCGGAATGGGCACGTTTTGCATTTTTAAATGCATATTTGGTATTTTTTTATGACAAAAACTTCCCGACCGTAATGATATGGTAGAATTGCATGCACTAACGAAAACTTTAAGATTGCTCAGTGGGGAATGTTGAAATAGAACGTGGGTAGCCGAGTCCTTGGTTGATTGATTAATTTTTTCGTGTATCCGGGCGCGTCAACGGCTTTGGTCATTAGTCCCGTAAGTGCAGTGCATGTTTTCTCTCTCTCCGGTGATTTCCCCCCGCAGGATGGCGAGATCCGGCGCCGAGTCGTAGTGGGGTTTTCCCCTAACCAGGACTTTCCCACCAGTGGGGCACCGTCCCAACCGGGACAAGATCTAAGTTCCCGACCAGTCTCCCGGAATATGTGGTAGTGTAGTGCGTGTTAGTGTAAGTGTGTGTGTGTGTATGTGTATGTAAAAGGAGTGGATAGGACAAGGAAGAGGAAGGACAGATCTCGTGCGGTCCGTGGACCTTTTGTTAGGGTACTGCTCCGGCATTCGCTTGGTGTTGATCGGGGAAACCATGGAAAACTACCGATCAGAGCAGCCGGCCGCTAGAATTCTCCTCCAGACAGCGACTGAATTCGACCTAGCTGAAAAGCTGGTGTCTTGCCGCCGTCAGGACTCGAACCTAGGACCTCCCGGTCAGAGGCGCTGCAGTGACATCAGTTGATGCACTGAGCTACCGCTCCCGGTATGTGGAGTCCTTGGGACAATGTTCACAGGCACAAATATGATTAGAACAAAGGAGCATTTATTCATATCAAATACCTCAACTTCTGCAAAAGAGACACGTACCTTTAGCATAAATGATGTTGCTGGAAGTGCTGGTAGTAAATGCAGAGCAGAGATTTCAATGGCAGCAAGGCGTCATTTACACGCACGTAAACCCCTACGAAAGACGTTCTGGTGGCGAACGAATTACTATCTCATTCAATGAACACGAGTAGGCGTGCGGCCCAATTTTTTGCTGATGCCTCGGTAAGCAGGCAATTATTCAGTGGCGGCTCCAGAAACAATTATGGAGGGGAGATACATGGGAGAAACAATCTTGAAACATACTTCCATTATGGAATAGGTTGTGTATACTGCATCCAGTAGGCGAATCGGAGGAAACGTTTTTGGACACAGGGTTCAAAAACTCGTCGATAGGTAGCTCTGAACATCGTGCAAGAAAATCTTTCCCAAGTACCCAAGTCACCGGGCTACGCCAGCAGACAGCCGCCATTTACAAGTCCTATGTTGCAATTTTCACAACTCCAAAGCACTGAGCTTACGGTAACACCAAATTTCGCTACACTATAATAGGACACAGTTCCCGAACAACCCTAACCAATAAATAAAAACACGGGACATGAAGTGCCGGGCTTTTTGAATTCTGAAATTGAAGAACGACGTGGCGAACAACTTCTTTAACATCAAATAATAGACAAAAGGAAATGAAAGGTAGAGGGATGGCAATGGCGTTTGAACCTCCCTGCCCCACCAGACACTCCACTTATTACACAAGTTACAAGGGTAATCACAATTCATATACTTGGCGATTACTACACTATTAAAATACACTTGGAAATGACACACACAGTGGTACTGATGTCAAAACTGCCTAAAACAGGACTTTTATTTGCACAAATGTAATGAAAGTTTACGTGAGGAGAGAAACCCGTCTACAAGTCACGGATAATTCTCTGGCGCTAAGTTAATTAAACACTGCTGGGACGCAAATGCATATGGCAAGTAAAGCACATGTGAACTAATTGTCCAATCAAATGAAAGGATTCGAACAGTTCTAACGTACCGACCTGAAAGCCAGAGTCGATTGGCTGAAATTCGGTTTAGCTTTTTCCAGCGCTCGTAGGCGAATTTCTGAGATTCGCTCGCACGAAGCTGTACGCGCAAGGAATCGGGAGGTCAGCGTCGTGACTTACCATTCGGTTAGCACACTGGCGAGCGACAAAATGCGAATCCAGCTCTGATACAATAGGACAGAACTAACGGCTGAGAATCAACACGTTTGTATGAAGCACGAAATGTGAATTGAGATACCCTCGGAAGAAACACAAAAATAAGGATAACTACAGAATATGCGTATGCGACACTGTTGTTTTTCCTGGGATTCACTTATGTTCCTGTTTTTGGGCTTAACAACCCGCTATGGGCCTTGCCCGATCAGCAGTGACCCAGTCTCTCTCACCCATGGGATAAGGAGTTCAGTTCGTGTGGATAGCACGAAGACATCCCTTCACTGTATGCGCTTTCTCATCGACACACAGCAATAGATACGAGGGACATTCGTACTGGGACATTAGCGCATAGGTATAATTTCAGCCCGGCCGGGAATAGAAGCCTGGGTTGCGCCGTGGAAAGCGAGCACGCTAACCAACGAGCCAGTGAGGGAAGTGGAATTGACTAATAGTAATGGTTCAACTGTTTGTTGTATTCCCGAGGAAAAGACGAAAGTGTTTTTTAAAAGATTGTTATTTATCATCGATCTAAACACAATAAAACAATTATCATTTGACGAATTTTTATTTTGCATATTTAACCCACCAGTCTCTCCGACCCTACCGAGCTCTCTTTATGTTAATTTGACTATACTAGTTATGTTGAAATTTCGAACGGCTTCATTTGGGAGTCTCTTTCGTGTGATAACATCATTTTGTAATTCTTCTTACTTATTGTAAAATTGCTAAAAAGGCTTCAGAGACCTGTATTACTGTAAACGTTAATATATTTCAATTACTATCTTTTTCAGAGTAAGACGTAGTTTTATTGCGTGTTTCAAATAATATTTAATTCTCTTAGAAACAGCTAAGGTTGTGTTATATTTATTTTATTTGTCAGTACAGTTGAAAATGTCGAAGAGAACAAGCCTATAAATGTGTCCCGCCAAAGTCAGCTGATGGTTCAGAACTGAATTGACTGATTTGCTCCAAGAAGTGGCGCAATGAATGTATGAAGAAATTGTGATTACTATATATTATGACTAGTTAAGTGCAATGACCAAATTTATAATACTGATTTACAAAAAAAAAATCTAAAAGAAATATATGAAAGTGAATTCCACACAAGCTTCAAATATTCCAGTAAAAACTCTGATTTAAAAATTTAATTGCAATTTTAATACAATTATATTATGAAACTTTTGATTAAAAATGTGTGTTATTTGTTATACATCAAGTAAATTCAATAACAGCAATAAATAATATGCAAATAGCTCGAAATAAATCACAGGGTTTGAGATGTCGGTCTTACCTATAACTTAATAAATTTTGTGTTACCATTTAAGAGTTAGACTTAAACGTTTTTTAAGAAAAAATACTATCGCGCTAGTTGACTTAAAAAATAATATCTTTCACTTGGTTAAGAATAAATCTATAAATCATTTTCAATTTTTGTATTCCCCATAGTTGTCGACTGATAACGACCTTCCATATGTCATATGACACTTTCTGTATCTTACAAGCCCCCCTCCCCAACTCACTTTTATTTATTTGTTTATTTAGTCAAAAACTGCATGTGACGTATGGGGGAGAAAATCATCTGCGCACGCTTTCTTGAGTTTCATAATCCCTTCCCAACAATTTAACTATTAATTGAAAGATGAAATAATAATAATAATAATAATAATAATAATAATAATAATAATAATAATAATAATAATAATAAATTTTAAAAAGTGAGAGATTAACATTTCAAAAACTAGATATTTTCGTTGCCAAATTCTAGAAAACTTATTTGTAACGGTAAACGAACGAGCAGATTTGATTTTTCTGTATTGCTAACGAAATAGAAACTCACCCTAAGCTCTACTACCACTACAAGCAAAAGGAAAGTTCAACAAAACGTGCGCATAGTGAAGCTACATTTACGTCCAGAAGCAAATCAAGGGGCCATCTCAGCATTTGCTCAATGGATCACGGAAACTGGACAAAAACCCGATTGAGATGGGGTATCGCACTTCTTCACACAAATAGAAAACATCCAACGATAGGTCTCGGGTAAGCGCGGGGTTTCGTATTCCAGACATCAATCAAAACGTCAATCAAAAGTGATTGTTTTCACTCTTTCGGCCTGGATACCAATTTCAAAATTCTACATTTCGAAAATAAAGGGAACAAATTAAATATTTTGGAAAATTTACAAATTTTAAAATGATACAAAACTCCTAACTTAATATGTGTCAATGAACAATTCCAATTAAAATGCAACCACATCATAAATTTATTGATTGACTAGCTTTCCCATCCTTTTATTTCCTCCCTCACCCACCCTCACTCTGACTTCGTACATCGTACTTACCACAAAATGGCACCGTGCTGGGTCTGTTCACCATGGTTACTTAATGTGTTTAATCCATATTACTTGGGTAAGTACTCTATTTAAATAAACAATTTTAATGTTCAATTCGATTATGTACTTCTTTGTATGGTGTATCTATTCATATGTTAATTTAATTTTAATATTGTAGAGCCACTGATGATGGGGGAAAAGTTCCCGAAACACATGTATGGCTGAATTTTCTGCAAAGTAAATTTATATAGCCTACTATTGTGGTTGAAACCTCTTATATCCCGGATATTTTATAAGGTAAGAAAAGATCTGATAATTCAAAGAATTAACGTTAGGTTACTCTCATATTCACCGTCATTTAAAAAGAAATTGCTGTCTTGGTTCCATAACAGTGGTCAGATGTATTTGTTACAGGGTTCCCAAAATCCCCTACCCCCGCCTCCCGATTCCTCGATCGATCGATTAGTTATTCCGGGCGCATCGACGGCTAAGATCATTTGTTTCGTAATTGAAGAGCATGTTTTTGTCGCAAGAGGTGGAGATCTTCCTCCGCTGGATGGGGAAATACGGCGCCAACCTATAGTTCGCTAGAGGGGTTTTCCCCAACCACGAATCTCCCATCAGCAAAGCACCGCCCGAGCCGGGACAAGCTCCTAACTCCCGACCAATCTCCTGGCATGTGTGATAACGTAGTGCATGTTAATGGGTGTGTAAGTAAAGGGTGAGGATAGAACAAGAGGAAGGAAAGATCGCACGCGATATTTGGCCCGTTTGTTAGAGTACTGATCCGGCATTCCCCAGGTGTTTATCTGAGAAACCATAAAAATCTAGCGAACAGATTAGCCGGCCGCTAGAATTCTCCTCAAATTAAGAAAACTGACTTTAAGGGTCTGGTTGGTGCTCGGGGAGAGGGGTGGATTGTTAACAGGGGCACGATTTACAGACAAAACAAGAAATCCTGTCACCGTTCTAAGAAAAATTGGTCGTTGAATGGGGAGGCTGTTTAATAGAAGTTGTCTTTCAGAGAGGTTCCTCTGTGTACTGCTCGGGATGAGATTTCGGACACGTGATGTATTTACCATACATCGAGGATTTTACGCTGTGGCGGCTGCTCAGCTATGGGAAGTCCTCACGTATTGTTTTTTTTTTTTCAATGAAAGTAACAAATAAAATATTTTCTGTGAGTGAAAAAGTGCAATTTTTAACACGTTGAGATCGATCATGGCAATTTCTCTTTTATTGACTTTTGATACAAGCTAGCTACATAGCTGCGTCGGATTCAATCACTAACTGCATGACAATTTTAGCGAGCCTGAATTGAAAGAGAGGAACAAAAATATACTAATCTTTTTGATGAAAATGTTTGATGATTTAAACCAATTTTTAACGAATATTTAAGTGCAATGTATAAGCGATAAAATATCTGTGGTATAAATATAGTGTAAATCGGTACAATATTAATAGGAGTTAGATATCTGTAATCATTGAGCGAAAAGTTTTTTCTCTCCTGTAAAATTTGATTGTCTGCACTTAGGGAGTTCGTGATTTCCCTGAATCAATTAACCAAATGCACGAGGCAAATCCCTGGATAAATTCGCAGAATCGAATTAGAAAGTAAATACATGATAGCGCCAATACATGCGAGAGGCGTTCTGGGAAAAGGGGCGTGAGCGCCCCAGCTGTCCGTTGCAAGAAGAACACATCTAACGTTATCTAATTGAAACCATCTATAGATTCGTTACAGAAAATGTCCGCTAAACAAAAGTTCAAAACGTCTTAAAATTAATTTATCAGTTAGTCAAGGAATGTGAAATAATCCGCTCTAGAAAGATGTACGTTTAAAGTTTCCCTGTGTATAAAAAACGAAACAAATGATCTTAACTTCTTCTAGAAGGCTGGAATTATTTTAGTCATTTTTAGACACTAGTAGATCATTGTCCAACTTAGAATAGTGTCATATCTATTTGAAGGTCGATTATAAAGGGGAGAGGCGGGGAAAGGATGGAGAAGGAAAGATAGTGCGCCGTGCATGCCGCTCGTTTATTACGCTACCACTCCGACATTTGTCTGGTATTGATTGGGGAAACCAGGTAAAACTGCCGATTAGAGCAGCCGTCCGCTAGAATTTTACCTCAGTCAGCGTCTTAATTCGTCTTAACTGGTGTCTGTAGCTGGTGTCGAAAATTCTGCCACCGTCGGGGCTCAAACCCTAAGATCTCCACGTCAGAGGCTCTGCAGAGTCAGCGCAGCCGATGCTCTCATGGATTCCTACTTCTTAGGTTTCAGATTCAAGAAATTTTAAGATTTGCTCCATCAATCCTTCCAGAATTCGGTTTCGAGAAATTTTAGAATATATGCCACTGGATCTTCTAGGACTCGAGAAATTTTAGGTTTTTGCCCCACAGAAACTTTTAAGGTTCGCATACGGATTAACTGATTAGTTAGTGATTCCGGGTGTGTCAACTGCTAAGGTAATTAGTGCCGTAAGTGTATTGCATGCTTTTAACGCACGAGAAGTCAGTGATCCCCCGATGGCTGGCGGGATCCGGCGCCGACCTACGGCGGCTTGCAGGGATTTTCCCCAACCAGAAATCTTCCACCAACGAAGTATCGCCGGGACAAGCTCTAAGCTCACGTCTGGTCTCCCGACATGCAATGTAGTGCATGGTGTGTGTGTGTGTGTGTGTGTGTGTGTGTACATGAGTGCTGAGGAAAGGACAAGGGAGAGGAAGGAAAGATCGCGCGCGGTCCGTGGCTCGTTTATTAGAGTACTGCTCCGGCATTCGCCTGACGTTGATTGGAGAAACCACGGAAAATTATCAATCAGAGCAACCGGCCTCTACGCTTTACCTCCAGATAGCGACTGAACTCGACCTAGCTGTCTAGCTAGAGTCAAAAATCCCGTCACCGCGGGGACTCAAACGCTAGGACATCCCGGTCAGAGGCACTGCAGAGACATCAGCTGATATCTGAGTAGGTCGCATATGGAACATTTTAGAATTTGCTCGCCCCGAACCCTTTAAGCATGGGATTCCAGAAAACGTATCGTCCCAACCTCTAAAACGGAATAGCCGCTGCCCGGCAGCGCGGGGCGACGAGTCGGTGGGCGGGAGCGCGACCGTGACTTTCACGAGAAGAAATCGCCGGCGGGCGGGCGGGTGGGCGGGCGGGCGGACGTGAGCGGGCGATCGCCCAGCGGGCGGGAAAAGCGCCCCGGGGCGGGCGGGTATAAAAGCCCTCGGGGCGGTCGTCTTCCGCACAGTGCTCCTTCCGGCCGACCAACCTCCCTCCGCCCGAGCAGACATGCAGTCCTACGTCTTTGTGAGTACGCCATTCAGTGACTGATTGATGTGTCCGCTCACGTCAACTGCTATCGTCTTTAGTTCCATAAGTGCAGTGCATGCTTTATAATCACGAAGGTGGCGGTGTTCTTACCCCGCTGAATGGTGAGATCCGGCGCCGACCTACGGTTTGGATTTTTCCCCCTATCCAGGCGTATCTTCCACCAGCGGGGCACAGCCCCAGTCGGGGCACGCTCTGAGTTACCGACTGGTCTCCCGACATGTGTGGTAGTGCAGTGGCTGTATGTGTATGTGCGTGTAGTTAGGGGGTGAGGATAGGGCAAAGAAGGGGAAGGACGGATCGCGCGCGGTCCGTGGCCTGTTTGTTAGGGTACTGCTCCTCCTTTCGTCTAGTATTAATCGGAGAATCCATGGAAACTGCCGATTAGAGCAGCCGGCCTCTAGAATTCTCCAACAAACAACGACTATATTCGACTTAGATATCAAAAATCCGCCAGCATCGAACTCTAGGATATTCCAGTCAGAGGCACTGCAGTGAGCTAACCTGCTCATGCCTTGAGCTATCTCACCCGGAAGTATGCCATCCAACGATCATCTACTGTGCGAAAAAATGTTCGAATTTATTGATACGTTTTCAACCCGCTAGGCCTATTTAGGTTAATTTTTCAATATACTCGAAATGGAAGATAAGTTAGGACGAACTCTAAATTTGCGCGAGTCAGCAATTCTAATAATAGATTTGCGAACACTCCTTATCCAACGAACTGGGTGCGCAGTGTCAGGATTGATTGATACGCTCTTGACCATGAAGTTGAATTTGAAATTTTCCCGAATCTTAAGATAAAGTAAAACTACGCTTTTTCACGAATCAATAATCATATCTTATCAGTAATTCCAATACTACAAGTATATGTGTTCTTCCGTCGACACTACTACCTTAGCGATCTCCGCTACCGGGCCGACCATCGTTATCTTTGTTTTAGGGGGATTAACAGAAATAAAAATTTCCCTCTTAATAGTTCGTTCTGAAACGAATTTATACACTGAATTTGAATTTGGGAAAATGAATTTGCACGAGTACTTAATAACTGCCGGACAACTTTTATCCATATTCTTTCACGTATATTTTAACACATTAGATTAATACTGCCGTCGAAAAGAACGTTCCATTATTCTAAACAATTAACTTATTCCTATCAACGATGTCTATGAGATACGTGCGTTCCCACAACAAACGCGACCTTCAAATTATTCCGTGACAGAAGTGCTCTTATGGCGACTAGTTTAATTCCATTTTAACGTCTTTGGTAGCACCGCCCTCTAACGGTACTGGCAAAAGAAGGCTCAGGGCATCAACTGATAACACTGCAGCGCCTCTGACCGGGAGGTCCTAGGTTCCCACTCCCCACGGCGGTAGGATTTTCGACACTAGCTTTTCAGCTAGGTCGAATTCAGTCGCTGTCTGGAGGAGAATTCTAGCGGCCGACTGCTCTGATCGGTAGTTTTCCGTGGTTTCTCCGATCAACACCAGGCGAATGCCGGAGCAGTACCCTACCAAACCGGCCACGGACTGCGCGCGATCTATCCTTCCCCTTCCTTGTCCTATCTTCTCCCCTTACACACACACTTACACTAAAATGTACCACACTATCACATATTCCGGGAGACCGGTCGGGACCATAGAGCTTGTCCCGGCTGGGACGGTGCCCCGCTGGTGGGAGAGTCCTGGTTAGGGGGAAACCCCACGGGCCGACGGTAGGTCGGCGCCGGATCTCGCCATCAAGCGAGTGAGAATCACCGCCATCTCTCGAGAAAAAAACATGCACTACACTAACGGGAATAATAACCGAAGTAGTTGGCGCGCCCGGAAACACGAAAAAATCAATCAATCACTGAATTCTAGAAGCCGTGCACAGATAACGAAGTTACATTTCTGTCCAGAATCCAATCTCTTATGTTTTAATTTTGAGCATGCATGTTTAGAGACTAGGCTTTTTTCGCTGTGGATGTGTCATCGCCTTGTAACCGTTGCAGGTGCTGGCGGCGGCCGCGTGCGCCGTGGCGGGGCCGTGCTCGGCCACCTGGACGCCCGTGGCGCGCGCGCAGGAGGCCGAGAAGAGCAAGCGCGGCGCGCCGGCGCTGGCCGTGGCCGGGGGTTACGCGGCGCCGGGGCTGGGCGCGGCCGCGGGCGCCGGGGTGGCGCCGCACGGCGTACGCGCTGCCCCCGCCGCCGCCCCCGCCTACGCGCGCCTGCCGCTGCACCACCACGTGCCCTCCGTCGCGCTAGGTACATGCAAGGAAGATGTGGAAATATGGAAAGAAAGATGGAAAGGGAGTGTGGGAGAGGATGAAAGACAAAGGGGTAGAGAGAGAGAGAGAGAGAGAGAGAGGAGAGATGAAAATTGGGGAACGACATAAATAGCCTGATAAGGATAGAGAGAGATATTGTAAGGAATGGTGAAAAAGAAAGATTTGGTCAAGGGGAAATACATAGTGAGAGGGGAGAAAAGTGTTTGAAAATGGTTACATGACATCATCTTTTCTTTTACCCATCCACCCTCTTCCTCTTTCGATCTCTTTCACTCATTATCTCTTCCTCTCTTTTTCACGTTTACCCATTTACAATTATTATTTCTCCTTATAGCACTGTAATTATTATTGCCTTTTTTACTGCTCTCGATATTATTACGAGGGTTGGGGGATAAGTAACGGCAAATATTTTTTTGCGAGAAAATGAACACTGGTAGAAAATGTGTAATACACGTGAAAGAACAAGGTATGAACATGGAAATTTAACACCTTAAAATCTTGTTTCTCGAATTTATTAAAGTATTTGAAGTGACAGTACTGGTCTCATGTTACAAAGCATTTTAGCATATACGAGATAAACATTCCAAAAGCATTCCAGATACATTCCAAAAGCATTACATCCCCGTTCTAAAAGCCTAATTGCTTGCTGGTTTACCGCACGTGCCACATCGGTTCCCACTCTCACAGGCCGTCACGTGCGTTGCTGATCATTGTTAGTTGCGCGTCCACGCGGAAACTCTCCTGCGGTGTGGAAGGGCATTATTCCTAGGAGCTTCCACCAATTCCATGTGAAATTCATCATCATCATTATCATCAACTTCAAGGATAAGACTTGTTCAGTCAGATCCGGCTCCTGAAAACTGCTCACTCCATCTTCTCAATGGTCTTCCCACATTTCTTCTGTCTTTTGGCTTGTAGTTCAAGGCAACCTTGACTATTCTTTCTTTGGGCATTCTTAATACATGATTTTTCCATTTTTCTCTATATTCGTTGATAATGTCATTCACACTTAAAATTTTTAGATTGTTTCTAATTTATAATGTGACATTCTTGGGCATTTATTCCATGAAAAATGGCAATTCTTCGCCTATGATCGTGGCTTGAAAATGTTACATTTCGAGGCAGTCAGACAACTGATTTCAATTTGCCCTCAGTGCTAATAGAGACACTCACTGAGCCAACTGTTGATGTGAACACACACTGGCACAGTAATTATTTCATGCGACAAATGAAATTGTGTGATTCGATAATATTTATTTTGGAAAAAAATAGTTGTCATGACTTCTCAACCCTCGCATTGTTGTTGTTACTATTCTTTCTTTCTTTCTATCTTTTCTTTCTTTCTTTCTTTCCTTCCTTCCTTCTTTCTTTCTCTGTTTCTTTCTTCCTTTCTTTCTTTCTTTCCTTCCTTCTTTCCTTTTTTCTTCTTTCTTTTTTCTCACCTTTAAGATGCTCTTTCTTCTCTCTCTCGAGTACTTCATATTCTCACTATGATTCACTTACCTCTCTTCGGACCATTTTGCACCAGTTTTCTTCTCCTTCCTTCCAGGGTACCCTTCCATTTTTTTGCAATTTATTTTAAAAAATCTCTCTCTGGATGTCGAAGGCTTCCGCGGCCAGTCATGATCTGGGCTGTCCGCGCCGCGTCGATTAGTGAAGTGAGGATGTGTCGATCGTGATATCGTGGTCTTCTTCAGCCTTGTTCCTAGCGTGGTGCACTACAGCCCTGAAGAAGACCCCTATATGTTGGTCGAACCTCAGCTTTAGACGCGGCGTCACCTGGACAGCTCAGATTACAATATCTCTCTCCATTGTTTCTTCTCTTCTCTTGATCCTTTCCATATCTTTCTTAACTTCCTGGATCCAGGTTATGGTAGATTGTTGTTCTATTGTTGTTTTTGATTTCACTGCTATTATTATTATTATTATTATTATTAATTTTTTCACGCATGATTTCCGTAGTACATTACTTTTAACAAAAATATATTTATTTTAAGAACGAATTAGAAGGTAAACATTTCTACAAATATAATTTTAAACACTTAGTTTATAAATTAAAAAGTAAATAATTGTTTAACAAAAATTTATTTAGGAACCCATAAATCTTCTGGGTAAAGAACACATGCTCAGGATCACAGCTTTCTGTAGATTGATGATAATGTTCGTCTCGATCCCCAGTTTATTCAGAGAGTGCTTCAGGACGGTAGGTATCACACCTGTTGCTGAGAGGACGATCGGTACAATCTCCACCTTCAATTCATGCCACTACTCCGTTACAAATTATTATTATTGTTATTATTATTATTATTATTGTTATTATTATTATTATTATTATTATTATTATTATTATTAGTGTTTTTATTTTCTCATCTTATTGGCACATTTGAATGAATTGCACAGATATACAGAATCAAAGCACAATACATCTATTTTTTAAAAGGAATTTATAATACATTGTTTCCCATGAATTTCCGCACTATCCTTGTTGAAATAACAACTGCCTTCTGCATGGGTTTGTACAGTTCTTCATTCAAACCCAGTTGCTAAAGGCCCCACATCAGACTCCTAGGGATGACTCCGGTGCTTGAGACAATTATCGGGATAATGTTGACTCTTTTCATATTCCACTGTTTCTCAACGGGTTCAACAAGATTTGCATATATACTGATTTTTCTTTTATTATTATTATTATTATTATTATTATTATTATTATTATTGCTATTATTATTATTGTTATCATTATTATTATCATCATCATCATTATTAGTGTAACCGTTGTGGTCGTGTGTCTGCAGCGCCCGCGCCCTACCTGCACAAACCAGCATTCGCCGCGTCCGCCTACGGGCCCGGCCGCTGCCGCCCTACCCACCCCGCCAAGGCGCACCCCGCCGCCCCGCTGCCCTACCCGGGGCTCACCGCCGCCTACTTCGGCTGAGCCTCCCAGCGACCGCCACGCCCACTTGGGGTTGGGAGAGCTGATTTGCGAAAAGGCGGGCCTCCGAGATATACAGGGTTTCAGGGAGGGGATGGACGGTCGACTCCGGTTTAGACGGCTCCACGCATTCGGCATTCGCACCGGGAGCGGTAGCTCAGTTCATCAACTGATGTCACTGCAGCGCCTCTGAGCGGGAGGTCGTAGATTCTCACTCCCCACGGCGGCAGGATTTTCGACAATAGCTTTTCAGCTAAGTCGAATTCAGTCGCTGTCTGGAGGAGAATGCTAGCGGCCTGCTGCTCTGATCAACACCAGGCGAATGCTGGAGCAGTATCCTACAAAACGGGCCACGGGTCGCGCGCGATCTGTCCTTCCCAATCCTTATTCTATCCTCTCACATTACACTAACATGCACTACACTGTCACATATTCCTGGAGACCGGCGGGAGCTTAGAGCTTGTCCCGGCTGGGGCGGTGCCCCGTTGGTGGGAGAGTCCTGGTTAGGAGGAAACCCCACTAGCCGACGGTAGGTCGGCGCCGGATCTCGCCATCCAGCGGGGGAAGATCACCGCCATCTCCCGAGAAAAACCATACACTACACTAACGGGACTAACGACCAAAGCAGTTGACGCGCCCGGAAACACGAAAAAACAAACCATTCGGCATTCGCCGAGCAGCGAGCTACTGCTCGCCCGATCCCGAGCAGCTGACGTGTTCGGCGAATGTTCGCTCCTTTTGATATGTCCCAAAAGACCGACACGCGGTGAGTAGGGCGAACATCAAATGTTTGTCACTCGGCAAATAGAAAGTAAATCATCGACACTACTCGGGATTCGGCGAGTGGTTGCTCGCTGTTCGCCCAATAACGAATGTGTGGAACCGCCTTCATAGCGAACTGAACTCTCGGTTAAGTGGACTTAAGTCACTTAAGTCGTCCCGTTTCACTTACATTACTCACAAGCACAACAAATAATTGATTTTCAAGGTCAAATAAATATATTGACATTTTTAGTTCGTGCTTTTAATATATTTTGATGAATATCTATCAAATCAATCATTGTAGAGAAATTCTCTTTCATTTTCACATCATCGGATGTAGTGAACCTCTGATATAATGAACCAAAACAGTTAGTCCCCAGAAATTTACAATAACCGGAGTCTGATGTATTCCTATTCAGCCTTACAGTTCATGATTGAATTTGACGGTTTCAGGATGCAGTTTAACATAGGAGAAACGCTGTTTGCGATCACAGTATTAGGCTGCGTGGTGGAGAAACAAATTAAGAATAAATTGATATGCAAACACATCTCACCAAACGGAAATGGAGATTCGTCACTTTCAAACTAAGATTTCCATATGCAGTGGACTCTTAGATAACTTGACGTTGGAAGATTAGAAATATGAGAATTTTCAATCAAATACATGCTATCGTAAAACCCAATTCGATTAATGAGATAATTCTAATAATACGACATTTAAAAAATTAATGACGTTTTATAATTATTGCATAATTCGAAATTTGAATAATTCATATTGTTTATAGTCTTTGTGCGGGATGTCGTACTTATATTTCGCGAAGTTACAGTTCTCTGGAATTTCATGGGTTTCCCTTCTCAGGCGTATGGAACATCAGAACTATATAAGCCAAAATATTCTATAACTCCGATTTTTTTTCTCCTTACTTTCTGTGAATAGTACCGTCTGTCGATACACGGACTGTCTTTGTAGCAGTGCTACGCATGAATGTTTAATTAGAAAGTTACTGTCGATTAATTCGTAGTGTTGCAAATTTTAAATAAAATAACTTGATTTTTACAATTTGTAGGTCAAGATGTTGATGTTATTTTGTAACAAATATCATATCTAATCGACAAAAACCAAAGGAAATACACCAGAAATCATCGAAAATTACGATGTTTTTCAATGAAATCAGGTATTGTCTTTATATCTGTTACTGAAATTGTGATGTAAATTCGTGTAGGATCGTGAAGCATAATTATTTCCCATATTGACTTCCTTTCAAATATTCATAGAAATAATAACGACGGTTAAGAACAATATAACAACTGCTTATTAATTACTTAGATTTGACGAATGTTTTGCTATTTATATTCCCTTTGTTGTAAACTCACTTTTTCGATATTTCGAATTGGAAAATTGTTTGAGTTATCTTGAAGTTTGAATTAAACTCGTAAGCTGGTAACGGTATGTTTGCAATTTTAAATAAGATTAAATTCTTTGCAAAACAATGTGAGTTGAGCTTATGATGTGCTTATAAAAATTTAAATGTCAACGATGCAATTAACACGAAACGTATGAAGTATGTTAAATCTTGAGTTTGCAATATTCCTACAGACCGACACTTCGTTATCGTGATATCTGGGAAGCTAAAGCACCACGGATTGTGTCCTTCATTCCAGCAGTTGCAAATTGCTGAAAGGTCGGTTACGATTTTTTTCACACGTGCTTATAATAATGTTCGCAATCCATCTTTCTCTCCGTATTAAAATTTTGTTAATGTTTCAGTATTTTTAAATTATCTACAACAATTTTTTAAACTGAACAGTATTTTTAGACGGAGTAAACGGTAGAACTTCAAAGTCACCAACGCAGATGTTTGAAGTGAAATGTGTATGATGAGATTAGATTCACGTGAGGCGATTGTCATGGTGCCAAAACTTTCGAAGAAAGTGGTTCATTACATCCGCTGAACACGTACTGCCTGTTCAGAATTGTTAAGTCTTCCATTTCACTAAATAGGTTTTTGTTGTCTGTGACATAATTTATTTTTGTACTGTGAAACCATTGTCACAATTTAATGTTAAATAAAAATGATACGTGAATATGTGGCTTGTGAATTTGACATTCCCGACTTTCCCCTATTTCAGTGTTTATTGATACGGCAATGACAAATTACAATAGCATTAATGATAATAATATAAAACTATCATTAATATTAATTATTTATTATACTAATACTTTTATATACATTTTGCCTGAGGTTCAAATTTTGAAATCATTATCAAAACGGATAATACGGAATATCAGACACAGCCTGATTCGAAAAGAATCCTTATCTTGTAACTTAAACGGAAATAATGAATTGCCTTGAAGAAGGTCTATCTAAACAACATATTTGTATTCAATATATTTTTTTCAGTTATTTTTAATAGTGAAAACTGAATGCTTTAAACGATATTTCATGTTTACTCTAAATACGAAAAATCAAAATTCTTGTGTGAGAATGAATAAAATCTGAAATAAAAAACACTAACATATTGATGAAAAATGCATTTAGAAAATGGTCATTTAGTTAAATTTCAAGTCACATTAAAGTTAAAAGAGCATATAACAATTCACTCTGCGCACGGAGAGATTTTCCAAGTTTGCATTTACAATCAGAATATATACTAGTAGAATATCGTACAATAATTTCTGCTTGACTATATTAAAATGGTTGACAGTGTAATCATATTAATATGGAAACACTATAGATCTGAATAGGAAATTGTTTTCTTGTTGGCTTATGGATAAAAAAATGCAACTCACAATGCAACGCAAAATGTGACTCACAATTTCAACATACTTAAAAAGTTTTACATAAATTTTATTAACTAATTAAGACATTGTTTTAATAAAATATTTTTCAAGTTACTTTGTTTATTTAATTTGATTCTAAAGAATATTCCCAATCTGCACCAATATGCCAATACTATTTTGAAATTTTGAGTAGGAGAGTTACAGAAAATACGTTTCCAAACACCGGCAGATATTTCCTCAAGATAATGGCTCCTTGCCATACCTCAGAGAAAATGAAGATGTCTTTCATTTTAATATTGCTCGCATGATATAGGTTCTAGATAACTCTTCTGGCGTTAATTCAACAGAACACATGCGGGGTATACCCAAAATAAGATTGCAAATCTCATCAATTTCACAAAACGACTCATGATGCGTGACCCTAATTTCAATATGTTGTAGACAATGAATTTAAAAATATTTTCTTAAAGCTTTTAAAATCAATGCCAAATCATGTAATGCATATTATACAACAAAAAGAGGGAATGCTGAGAGATAATAAAATTTTACTGTTACAAATGGTACTGATATATAAATGCCTAAAATATAAATATTCTTTGATTCCTCAACATATATGGTCATTAGCTGAGCAGATTTCTATGATTTTGCATATTTTTATCTGTTGCTTCAGTGCATACTAAGTGAAATTTGTTAACATTTGGTTAGAATTAGATGCTATGTAGATTATTTTTGTTAGTGCACATTTGTATATATTTGTTCTATTTTTGCTGTTGGTGAATATTCCTGTAATTACATGAGCATAATTTGCATATTTCGTTAAAATAGAGACTTATAACTGAAACGTTTCGTCTTATCATATAATATTTTTATTTGCGAGCGTTTATTGTTTCGAAAGAGCTTGTCACAGATTGAGTTTTACTTTTCTCCAGATGATAAAATATTTGTGCAAATATAGGATATTTTTTGATATCGTATTTTTAAAACAGACAGATGAAATGCAACAAGACATGCAAGGTGAATATTTTTACATGAGTTGTTTTTCCTTCAAAGTAAGGTAGATTATATTATTTTTGCTCAAAAATGCATTTTTTGATTCCATGCATGCTTCTTCTGAATTTGTATCAAGAAAGGTTTACACAGGAAATTAATTATTGTTGATCTAAATTGCATATTAATGGGCGTTTTTAAGAATTTTAGGTCATAAACTCATGTTTTAAAAAGCATATTTCAAGATTTTTTCGGCCATACTACTCACCCGTCATTAGTCACGGAGAAGTCGGAGACCCGGCGCCGAACTACTCGTTGAATTGCGGGATTCCCCCAGCCGGGACAACCTCTAGCAAAGTTACCAACTTGTCATCAGAGATGTGTGCAATGGTATTGCCACTGTCTGTCGCTGCCAGTGCAGAAACAAAGAGAAATACGCCAGAGTAATCGTGTTCAAAATTGTTTACATGGAACAGTATTTTATGCAAAAATAATAACATTAGTATCAAATGCACGCACATTAATGAAATTGTGGAAATTACATAATTTTTACATGAAGATTGTTTAGAGATTACGTACTTATTATAGCAATTGGAAGAATGAAGACGATTATTTGAAAGACAAAACTCTTTGAGAATATAACGAGGAAGAGACCGGCTGAGTCAAGCTCAGAGCCAGCAATGCCGCTGTCTTTGCAGCGACTCTGATCGGGTGTTCATAGGATTTGAGTCCCATCAGTAGCGGATTTTCGAAACTAGCCAAATAGTGAAGTGGAGATCAGCATCTGTCTGGAGGACAATTCTAGCGGCCAGTTGCTCTGATCGGTAGTTTTTCGTGGCTTCTCCGATCAACATCAGGCGAATGCTGAAGCAGTTCCCTAACAAACGGGCCACGGACTGCGCGCGATCTTTCCTTCCTCTTTCTTGCCCCTTCCATTCCAACTACCTACACTACGCATTCACTATGCTACTTGACATGCCGGAATACCTGTGTGAAGGTTAGAAATGACGTAGGCAAGTCAGGTGCCCCGCCAAGTGAGACAATTGGAAAGAAAAGAAAGGAAAAACAACCCGCAATCCGATAAGTCGTCGCTGGATCTTATGTTCTCCACGAGAGAATATATACCGCTACCTCGTGTAACTACACTTTTAACATGCAATATATTTACGGCAATAAAGACCACAGCAGCTGATGCGCCCAGAATCACGAAATAATCAATCACATCTAGTCAATTTTTCTAAAACCAAAGAGCAGAAAAGTGAAAGGGCACCTCCAACTTCTAGTACTTAGGCAAATTCTATTGTTCTCGTGCGGCTTCTGACGCGGTCTTTCCAGCCCTCTGTCGATGGGCCAAAATCGAACCTTTGCGCACCTCTGGTCTAGTCGACTGTCAATCAGTTTAACTGTCATGTAAACGGCGCTTACGACTTGCAACTGCTATTGTAGCCTCTGCAGAAAGTGACAGAAGTGGAGCTCGGTTTGAAGGTGAAAGCCGCCCTTGCATGTAACGGGGCCATTTGCGTAATTTTCTTACAAATTACGTTCAATACCACTGTTCGAAACGGCTAGACGTGCAACGCAGCGATTACGAAATTTTTGGATCTCTTCAAGGAGTCGTAAATGTCATAAAAAAGTGAAAGATTGAACGATTAAAAAAATTGGCAGTGTCCGGAAAAATAGGTGGAAATTATATATCTGAATTGAATTTTCGTGAATCCAATTCTATTGACTAAAATTACTACTTACAACATATACTAGTATAAAGATGGAACATTGAATCATGCAAATGACATCTTGTAAATTTATAAAACATTATAAAATATCCGGGATATAGGGGATAATCATTAGCCACTACAGAATTTATAAAACATTATTTTTGTCACTGGATCGTATTTCGAGCATTCGCACATATAAAGTGTGTTTATTATATTATACAGGTTTCTTTTACTTGAGACTTATATCGAATATATTTTTATAAACATGCAAGACGTCTGTGCTGATGTCGTTCAAAGAACATTTTTTTACTCGATAACGTCTTGTTTTGCTGCCTAAATACTTTTTTATTTCTTTCCTGATTTAATATTTGATTATTACCGGTAGTGGTAGCTCAGTGCATCAACTGATGTCACTGCAGCGCTTCTGTCCGGGAAGTCCTAGGTTCGAGTCCTGATGGCGGCAGGATTTACGACACTAGCTTTTCAGCTAGGTCGAATCCATTCGCTGTCTGGAGGAGAATTCTAGCGGCCGGCTGCTCTGATTGGTAGTTTCCCGTGGTTTCTACGATCAACGCCAGGCGAATGCCGGAGCAGTACCCTACCAAACGAGCCACGGACCGCGCGCGATCTGTGCTGCTCCGACATTCGCGTACTGCTCCGACATTCGCCCTGTGTTGATCGGAGAAAGTACGGAAAACTACCGATCAGAGTAGCCGGCCGCTAGAATTCTCCTCCAGTCAGCGACTGAATTCGACCCAACTGAAAAGCTAGTGTCGAAAATCCTTAATCATGGTATTCATTAATGTTGTTATTTTTATTTATTTTGTATTTATTTAGTCAAAAATTGTATGTGACGTATGGGGGAGAAAATCATCTGCGCACGCTTTCTTGAGTTTTAGTCCCTTCCCAACAATTTAACTATTAATAGTTGAAAGATGAAAATAATAATAATAATAATAACAACAAATTTAAAAAAGCGAGGGATTAACATTTCAAAAACTCGATATTTTCGTTGCCAAATTATAGAAAACTTATTTTTAGCGGTAAAGGAACAAACAGATTTGATTTTTCTGTATTGTTAACAAAATAGAAACTCACCCAACGCTCTACTACCACTACAAGCAAAAGGAAAGTACAACAAAACGTGCGCATAGTGAAGCTACATTTACGTCCAGAAGCAAATCAAGGTGCCATCTCAGCATTTGCTCAATGGATCAGGGAAACTGGACAAAAACCCGATCGAGATGGGGGTCATTGACCCGGAAGTACATTATTTGTTACAGGCATATTGAATCTTTTTTTAAAATTATACAATGCAAATGTAGACTAATTCATTATACTATATCTTGTTTTTGTTAAAGTAAACAATATTTTTCTTTTTGACAATCAGTATAGTCTCTAATTGTATATTGTTGTAATTGTATATTGTTGTTACTATTGCTGGCGAAGTTGTTTTGTCGTTGACACAACGAAAGGGAAAAGGAGTGAGGAGACGCGGTCAAGGCCCAGTGACGTCACAGGGGCAACGCGCGGTGCGTGAGCAACGGCGCCTGCGTGAGGCGAATGCCGCCCCGCCCCCGTTGCCCCACCGCAGCGCCACACCACAATACGGCGGCCAGCCACAGCAGTCACGTCGCGCGGAGGGCGTTATTCTCACTCCTCTTCGTCTTATTTGCCTTTTACTTGATTTGCTTTTGTCTGAAAAAAGTCTGAACTAGAAACTGTACGTGATTGAAATGATTGAAGGCGTTGTCATTGTCAACAATAGTATTTATTTCAATAATAGCAGCTTTCGATGGCTTAGCTATATATAGTCTTCGAATTCGATCTAGCTTGTCAGCTAGGTCGAATTCAGCCGCTGTCTGGAAGATAATCCTAGCGGGCTGCTGCTCAGATCGGTAGTTTGCTGTGGTTCCGTCGATCAGCACCAGGCGAATGCTCCGGCAGTACCCTAACAAACGGGTATGGATCGTGCGTGAAATTTCCTCCCTCATTTTTGTTGTGTCCTTACCCGTTACTTCCACTTACATGCACTATCCTACCACACACACATAGGCAGATGTGTGTGGCTTGTCCCGGTTGGGGCGGTTTCCCGTTAGTGGGAAAGAAACTAGTTAGGGGGAAACCCCACTAGCCAACGGTAGGTCGGCGCCGGATCTCGCCATCCAGCGGGGGAAGATCAGCGCCACCTCCCGTGAAAAAATCAAGCTCGAGTTAGTGATTGATTTTTTCGTGTTTCAGGGCGCGTCAACTGCTTTGGTAATTAGTTCCGTTAGTGTATTGCATGTTTTTTCTCGGAGGATGGTGGTGACCTTCCCCCGCTGGATAGCGAGATCCGGCGCCGACCTACCGTCGGCTAGTGGGGTTTCCCCCTAACCAGGACTCTCCCACCAGCGGGGCACCGCCCCAGCCGTGACAAGCTCTAAGCTCCCGACCGGTCTCCCGGAATATGTGATAGTATAGTGCATGCTACTGTAAGTGTTTGTGTAAGGGGAGATAATTGGACAAGGAAGTGGAAGGAAAGAACGCACGCTCCGTAGCCCGTTTTGTAGGGTACTGCTCCGACATTCACCTGGTGTTGATCGGAGAAACAACGGAAAACTACCGATCAGAGCAGCCGGCCGCTAGAATTCTCCTCCAGGCAGCGACTGAATTCGACCTATGTGAAAAGCTACGTCGAAAATACTGCCGCCGACAGGACTCGATCCTAGGACCTCCCGGTCAGAGGCGCTGCAGTGACATCAGTTGATGCACTGAGCTACCGCTCCCGGTTCTACGAGTAATGCTAATGGCCTTTGGCGTGCCCGGAATCAGTAATGAATTAATCCACAACATGGCGGCGAGCGACTGTAGTCCTGTTGTGCGGTGAACCTCAATTCTTCTTGTCCGTCTTATTTTTCTTTCATTTGATTTGTTTTCGTCAAAAAGTACTTGAAACTGTACGCGACGTGCGGGGGAGAAATGTATTCTGCTCACGTTTTCTTGTGCTCCAGTATCTATTCTGTACACGTTTCTCTCTCTCCATCTATTCTCTCTCCGTCCTACAGTAGCTGAATTATGAATGATAGCACAAAGAAAGTGAGTTTATCAACGCCCGAGTTACAGAAAACTTACTTGTATCTGTAAAATAAAAACAGATTTGATATACTCGTAGTAATTTTTCTAACAAAATAGCAACCCACATTCCCGACTCAACTTCTTGTCTGCCAAAAGGAGATCCCAACAAGTCGTTCGCAATGTCAAGTTATATTTATGTCCAGATGCAAATTTAGAGCATCAGCATTTGCTCAATGGAAAGCTGGTCAAAAATCTGAATCGTGATGGGCTTCTTTGACTGAGAATATTGAGTACATTACTTCTTGTAGGTATGTTAAGTGTTTTAAAAATTATACAGTGCAACGGTTTACAAACTCATAAAACAAATTTTATTTAAAATAAATATAATTTTTTTTAGTTCAACAAGAAAGCATACTTACATTCGGACATGAAACTTCATTTTCTATCAATGCCAGCCTGGACACGTACTGAAAATACATTTCACACTAACAATGAAGGTACAACAATTAGAAAACGATGTACTCACCACCAAGGGAAAAATACTTAGTACGATCTCGCAATCGTCGGATTAATTTGCTTTTCACAGGGACAAATTGGTATCAAATGGAAATCCCGAATAAAATATCAATCGGCAAAAGTGACTCTCCGGGACATCACAGAATTCCTGTACACGGTCTATGAGCATCGTCCAGGAACTTTCCCGATTAGTGATGAAATACTACTCTTTCTTACCTTATACTGTAAAGGACTGTTTAATTTTTCATATTCAGAGTAGTCTCCAATTATACACAAGCACGAACGCTGCTGAAAAGATTTTACATGTCATTTAAACATTTGTATTGGTTTTAATCCTCTAATTCCACCTAGCAATGTGTTCTAAGGTAACGTGTAGGTTTCTTGTACAGAGAAGCTGATACGTGTGGGTATCTAGTAGAGACACCTGATAAAATTCTCCCAAGGAATTGTATTGTAATTATAAATACTTATATCATCTGAAAATATATTCTTGTACTTAAGTAAGTCGGTTTTGAACAAAACTACACATTCGTACTTCAATAGGTATTTCAATAGTATAATTCAAACCTCACTTAAGCCGTTAAGGAATAACAGAGCAATGGCTTACTTAATGATCTACTTCCACACGCATCCACCTAGGGATATTCTTCTTCAACTTCTCAATACACAAAGTGTCAGGACATTTTCAATTTAATGCTGCCTCCTTAGTTCTAACCACGGTAAGTCATAAAAAAATGTTTGGACAACCAAATCTGATATTTGCTTCAAACCAAAAAATTTCAAACCACTGCCCTTCCAAAACCGTGCATCTACGAAATCAATGCCGGGAGCAGGGTTCGCACTCACACACCCACCAGGGAACTAGCAATTAAATATGTCGCCCTGGACCGCTAGGAGGGACGGAACTAAATCAGTAAACCCAGAGTACAACGCTCTTCCAACACCGAGCATATACAAAACATATGTCACGCGTAGAGTCACAGCAAACACTCCCACTCAGAAACCAGAGTTAAAATACCACGCCTTAGTACGCCCGGATAATCAGAACCGCGTTTATTTCTCTAAAATCCTATGACAATACCTTCCAATACGCTGCACTACAAATGAGATGTCAGGTGTAGGGTTCGAACCCACGCTCCCGCTCGGGAACCAGAGCTTAAATCTGGCGCCTTAGACCGCTCGGCCAACCTGACGCTTGTTTAAGTCCCTACAATTCTTGGATACTGCCCTTCCAATACCGTACACATACAAAGCGATGCCAGGTTGGGGTTGAAACCCGCTCCCGCTCGGGAACCAGAGCTTAATCTGGCGCCTTAGACAGCTCGGCCAACCTGACGCTCGTTTAAGTCCCTACAATCCTTGGATAATGCCCTTCCAATACCGTACACATACAAAAGCAATGTCAGGTGTGGGGTTCGAACCCACGCTCCCTCTCGAGAACCAGAGCTTAAATCTGGCGCCTTAGACCGCTCGGCCAACCTGACGATCGTCAAATGCTCTAAAATCCTATGTCAATGCCCTTCCAATACCCTGCACTACAAAAGAGATGTCAGGTGTGGTGTTCGACACCAAGCTCCCTCTCGAGAACCAGAGCTTAAATCTGGCGCCTTAGACCGCTCGGCCAACCTGACGAACGCTAATTGCTCTAAAATCCTATGACAATGCCCTTCCAATACCCTGCACTACAAAAGAGATGTCAGGTGTGGGTTCGAACCACGCTCCTCTCGGGAACCAGAGCTTAAATCTGGCGCCTTAGACCGCTCGGCCAACCTGACGATCGTTCAAATCTCTAAAATCCTATGACAATGCCCTTCCAATACCCTGCACTACAAAAGAGATGTCAGGTGTGGGGTTCGAACCCACGCTCCCTCTCGGGAACCAGAGCGATCGTTCAATTCTCTAAAACCTATGACAATGCCCTTCCAATACCCTGCACTACAAAAGAGATGTCAGGTGTGGGGTTCGAACCCACGCTCCCTCTCGGGAACCAGAGCTTAAATCTGGCGCCTTAGACCGCTCGGCCAACCTGACGAACGCTCATTGCTCTAAAATCCTATGACAATGCCCTTCCAATACCCTGCACTACAAAAGAGATGTCAGGTGTGGGGTTCGAACCCACGCTCCCTCTCGGGAACCAGAGCTTAAATCTGGCGCCTTAGACCGCTCGCCAACCTGACGATCGTTCAATTCTCTAAAATCCTATGACAATGCCCTTCCAATACCCTGCACTACAAAAGAGATGTCAGGTGTGGGGTTCGAACCCACGCTCCCTCTCGGGAACCAGAGCTTAAATCTGGCGCCTTAGACCGCTCGGCCAACTTGACGACGCTCAATGCTCTAATATCCTATGACAATGCCCTTCCAATACCCTGCACTACAAAAGAGATGTCAGGTGTGGGGTTCGAACCCACGCTCCCTCTCGGGAACCAGAGCTTAAATCTGGCGCCTTAGACCACTCGGCCAACCTGACGATCGTTCAATGCTCTAAAATCCTATATCAATGCCCTTCCAATACCCTGCACTACAAAAGAAATGTCAGGTGTGGGGTTCGAACCCACGCTCCCTCTCGGGAACCAGAGCTTAAATCTGGCGCCTAAGACAGCACCGCCCTCCAATAATTATTTTCAGTAATGTCCTTATAGAAAAATACATCAAAAAAAACTTCAAAAACTTTTGTATCCCTTCATGGCTTTTAAAATTAATGCAGAAGTTCTTCATCTTAAATACTTGCCGCATTATCCGGAACTTTCTAAATTCCAAATCTTAAATAAATAGCAAATATAATACTTCGCGAAAATCCCGTTATTATTTAAGAACAGTTCTTCCTGTGAACTAGCCATTTGTGAACATAATAATAATAACATGCATGTATTTGACGTTATTGGATCGATAGTCCCCCGTTGACTGGGAATAGTTAAATCCCCATGCTTGACGGGTAAGAGCGACATGAGGCGAACATGACGTATTCTCTTCATCGCAATTAGCTAACTCTGCCTACTTGACGATTTTTTCGTCACACAGCAAATCAACTGGGACGATTTTAAAGGAAAGCTATAACTATATTCTTGCTTCATCCGGGAATCGAACCCGTGACCAGAGCACGTGGAGCTAGCACACTGCCAATGAGCCAACCCATGAGCCAGTCCGGGATACAAACATGAAACTACACTTACGGGACTAATAACCAAAGCACGTGACGCCCCCTAAAAAAATATCAATCAACGAAACATTTTACACTGAAAATATTACCATGACTTCGTCACGATAACGGACCATTGATTCATTTTCTAATTGCGTTCACGCGTCGACTTGAGCGCAATTGCATAAGTAGCGCCCTGAGGGCCTCACGCCTCTTTCAGAGAGCCACGCGCACCTAAAGAGGGGTGGGGAAGGGCCTCGCACGCAGTCGACTCAAAAGGAAGTTGAGTCACGACTCCACGTCAGAGGAACTCACGGTGTAAAAGAATAGGCCTGACAATTTATTTATTTATTTATTTACGTCAAAAAACAGTTAAAAACTGCGTATGACGTGCTATGGGGAAAAGTGAATTGTGTGCACATTTACAAAAGTCTGTGATCCCTAAGTCATATACTACTTAAATTTTGAATTTTGAAAGGAAGAAAAATACTCCCATGTAATTAAATCTATTTTCAAGGATAAAAAGGCAATACATTTTGGCTCTTATCCATGTTGTCCTTCAGAATAATACTTCCTGGCGCGACAACATGGAAACGATAATTTGAATAATTGTATTTCCCAATGAATTCTAGAAGACCTGCACAGAAAATGAAGTTACATTTATGCCCAGAAGCAAAACAAGGAGCCATCTCAGCATTTGCTCAATGGATCAGGGAAACTGGACGAAAAACCTGATCGAGATGGGGGCACATTGACCCGACGGCTGCAGTACAATACTTGTTACAGGTTTTTTTTATACAGTTAAAAAATTAAAATTAATATTACTTTTCTTGTGATGCTCAGTATAGTCTCTAATTGTATAGAAACAGTTATGCAGCAGAAACGATTTCACTTTTTAACTTTTCTATCGAATTTAATCGTTTAATGTCATCTGGCAAAGTGTTGTAAAATAATGTACATGTATTGTATGTGAATTGTTTGTAATGAGCTGATGATACTCTCACCTGATGAATATGATTTCTACGTCGAGTGTTATAGTAATAGACCGACATTTTCTGAAAATATATTCCCCCAATTCGAGACGCAACATCCATACATCGATTATACCAAACATTAATATTAATTATGAATAGATCAAAAATACGATGTTTTAAGGTAGCTGTCTACCTTAAACAAATTCTAGAATTTTGGGTCTATTTTGTTTTTCCTAGTACATTTGATTTCTTTATGGTTTTAGAGATCAAATAATTTTTAAAATACTAATTGCTTAAAAATAATTGAAAAACTGAAGGTAATTATTTTAAACATCATAACTGCACAACAAATTGGTATATTATAATATTTTTTTAACTTAATCACAATTAAATATTCTAGTGAATGAACTAGAAGAGCAAAGATACTGTGAAAACTAAAGAGTTAGAATTTGACAATTTGAAAATAAATTGTGTATAATATTTTTGTGGACATTTCAGCTCATAAAACTGAAACTTTTAGTGATAGATCAAGTATTCCAGCACATTCTCTAGAGCAAATGTTCCCGAGAGGGAGCGTGGGTTCGAAACTCTCACTTGACATCTCTTTTGTAGTGCAGGGTATTGGAAGGGATTGTCATAGGATTTTAGAGCAATTAGCGCTCGTCAGGTTGGCCGAGCGCTCTAAGGCGCCAGATTTAAGCTCTGCTTCTCGAGAGGGAGCGTGGGTTCGAACCCCACACCTGACATCTCTTTTGTAGTGCAGGGTATTGGAAGGGCATTGTCATAGGATTTTAGAGCAATTAGCGCTCGTCAGGTTGGCCGAGCGCTCTAAGACGCCAGATTTAAGCTCTGCTTCTCGAGAGGGAGCATGGGTTCGAACCCCACACCTGACATCTCTTTTGTATGTGTACGGTATTGGAAGGGCATTATCCAAGGATTGTAGGGCCAGAAACATGCGTCAGGTTGGCCGACCGGTCTAAGACGCCAGATTTAAGCTCTGGTTCCCGGAGGGAGCGTGGTTCGAACCCCACACCTGACATCGCTTTTGTATGTGTACGGTATTGGAAGGGCATTATCCAAGGATTGTAGGACCTGAAACGAGCGTCAGGTTGGCCGAGCGGTCTAAGGCGCCAGATTTAAGCTCTGGTTCCCGCGAGGAGCGTGGGTTCGAACCCACACCTGACATCGCTTTTGTATGTGTACGGTATTGGAAGGGCATTATCCAAGGATTGTAGGCCTGAAACGAGCGTCAGGTTGGCCGAGCGGTCTAAGGCGCCAGATTTAAGCTCTGGTTCCCGAGAGGAGCGTGGTTCGAACCCCACACCTAACGCTTTTGTATGTGTACGGTATTGGAAGGGCATTATCCAAGGATTGTAGGGCCTGAACCGAGCGTTAAGTTTGCCGAGCGGTTTAAGGCGCCAGATTTAAGCTCTGGTTCCCGAGAGGGAGCGTGGGTTCGAACCCCACACCTTAAATCGCTTTTGTATGTGTACGGTATTGGAAGGGCATTATCCAAGGATTGTTGGGCCTGAACCGAGCGTTAAGTTTGCCGAGCGGTTTAAGGCGCTTCTGAGTCCCGGGTGTGTTAGAACAATTCTTTTGTAGTGCATGATATTGGAAGGGAATTTGTCTGAGTTTTAGAGCATTAAAATTAGTCTGCTTGGCCGAACGGCCTAACGCGACAGATTTACGCTCTGAGTCCCAGGTTGTACCTGACATGCTTTTTGTATGTGGATGGTGTTCGAATGGCATCTCTGATCCATCGGTGACTCTCATCCATGAGTTTCCGTTGTTTCTGTGTTCAATACCAGGGCAAAACAGACAACGATCAGTGCGCGGTCTTTTCTTTAACATCCTTGCCCTTTCTTTTCTCATCATACAAACGCATGCGTTTCATTATAACATATGTTATAGAGACAAGTCGGAGATTTTGGTTTTGTCGGAGTTTGGGCGGTGCCCCAGGGGGAGAAACACTTAGTGGATGTTTAGTTCGGCGCCGGATCACGGTATCGAGTAATAATACCGCTCTAACCGATATATGCTTTTAACTACATTACGACCAAAGCAGTTCTTATGTCAGGAAACCCAAGTTAATCAATCAATCAAGCAACCAATAGATGATTTAGAAAATATGCATAGTTTTCGATACCTCTACCGAGGCATGGGTGCATTGCTTGCTGATTCAGACCAAGCATCGTTAGTGCTTGCGATTGCTGACCGGCTGAAATGGCTCAGAGGAACAAATTCCACAACAGTGTTTGTGACAGTATGATCGTAGTGTCGATACTCTCAGCCTAGGGTACCATACTAATTCAGTCGCTATCAGGAGCAGACTTTTATTGGTTGGCCCTTCTGAGCGGTAGTTTTCTGTAGTTTCTCCGTTTGGCACCAGGCAAATGCCGGTAGTACCCTAGCAAACGAGCTAAAAAGTACTAGCTTGTCAGCTAGGTCAAATTCAGTCGCTGTCTGCAGAAGAATTCTAGCAGCTGGCTGCTCTGATCGGTAGTTCTCCGGGGTTTCTCCGATCAACACCAGGCGAATGCCGGAGCAGTACTCTACAAAACGGGCCACGACCGCGCGCGTTCTATCCTTCCTCTTCCTTGTCCTATCCTCTCCCCTTACACACACACACACTTACACTAACATACACTACACTACCACACATGCCGGCAGACCGGTTGGGAGCTTAGAGCTTGTCCCGGGTAGGGCGGTGCCTCGCTGGTGGGAGAGTCCTGGTTAGGGGGAAGCCCCACTAGCCGACGGTAGGTCGGCGCAGGATCTCGTCAACCAGCGGGGGAAGATCACCGCCATTTCTGGAAAAAAACATACACAACACGTACGAGACTAATGGCCAAAGCAGTTGACGCGCCCGGTGATACGAAAAAATCAATCAATAAATCAATCAATTTTTTGTCTTATCCTCTGGGGAATTCACTACCACACACGCCGGAAGATCACACGGAAGTTTTGATCTTTCTCCGACTGTCACCCTGGCGGAGGCACCTGGAGGGAAAAACCATGTGAGACGAAGGCTAGGCCGTCACCGGATCCCCAAGTTTCCCTCTCGAAGGTAGACAGCGAAATCTGGCGCCGATCTACGTCGACTTGCGAAGATTTTATCCAACCAGGCATCTCCCACCGACGGGGCACCGCTCCAGCCGGTAGAAGCACTAAGCTACCGAATGGTCACCCGTCATGCATGGTAGTGCATTGCACATAAATATATCTGTGCATAAGTAAGTGGTAAGAAAAGGAAAAGGAAAGACCGCGCGAGGTCCATGGCCCGTTTGTTACATACTACTCCCGTATTCGCCTGGTGTTGATCGTAGAAACCACGGGAAACTACCGATTGGCGCAGCCGGCCGCTAGAAAGCTCCTCCAGACCAGCCTGAATTTGACCTAGTTGAAAAGCTAATGTCGAAAATCCTGCCGCCGTCAGGACACGAACCTAAGACCATCCAGTCAGAGGCACTACAGTGACATCAGTGGATGCCCTGGGCCACCTCTCTAGATGTAAAACACGAAATATAATCGAAATTCAACCGATGGACCATTGAGAAACTATGCATAGTGTCCGATGGCTATCCCGAGGCGGGGCGGGGCGGTGCGAGACGGGGCGGGGCGCGGCAGGAGGGCGCGGAGGGGCGGGGCAGGGGCGGGAGGGGTGGGGCGGGGCGGGCCGCGCGCCGGCCGCCGGGGGGGGGGGGGGGGGGGGGGGGGCCCCCCCCCCCGCCGGTCCTCCGCGCGCCTCCCGTGCGTGGGCGTGTCGCCGCGTGCCGCGTCGGGGGCGCGCGCCTGGCGCAACGCGTGGCGAAACCCCGCTGGCACGCGCGTGCGCGCACGTCCCTCCCACACCGGAGGAGCGGCGGGGCGCAGAGGACGGGGACAGTACAGTCGCTGCCTCCCACGAAGTGAACCCTACTTATGATCCTTTAAACCATAGTTATTTAAGTTCCAAGGGCGTTATAAGAGTTCTATTGATCGAACGGTGACCGGGAGCGGTAGCTCAGTGCATGAACTGATGTCACTGCAGCGCCTCTGACAGGGAGGTCATAGGTTCGAGTCCTAACAGCGGCAGGATTTTTGACACTAGCTTTTCAGCTAGGTCGAATTCAGTCGCTGTCTGGAGGAGAATTCTACCGGCCGGCTGCTCTGATCGGTAGTTTTCCGTGGTTTTTTCGATCGACACCAGGCGAATGCCGGAGCAGTACTCTTAAAAACGGGCCATGGACCGCGCGCGATCTGTCCTTTCTCTTCCTTGTCCTATCCTCTCCTCTTATACACACACACACACTTACACTAACATGCATTACACTACCACATACTTCGGGAGTCTGGTCGGGAGCTTAGAGCTTGCCCCGGTTACACTGTTTGGGCGGTGCCCCACTGGTGGGAGAGTTCTGGTTAGGGGGATTCCCCAATAGCCGACGGTAGGTCGGCGCCGGATCTCGCCATCCAGCGGGGGAAGATCACCGCCATCTCCCGAGAAAAAATCCACACTACACTAACGGAACTAATGACCAAAGCAGTTTACGCGCTCGGAAACACGAAAAAATCAATCAATCGAGCGGCGACAAAATGCCCGAAGGCTTTTGATCGCCCGAGGTCACTCGAACCAGTTAACGACCGAGGTACATTCATAATTTTATTTTTTATCTAGTTTTATTGAGTCTGATTTCCTTATTTACTAATTAACTAGCTGTTAACTTGAATGCATTTGCCGTTTCGTATTTCCTTCCCATAATTCCCTTTAATAATTCCTTCCATAAGAGAACATGCAGCATCATTGAACTGTTTTCATATTTCACTCGTAACCACGATCCTTTCGATCCAGGTAAGTTATGCAGTGTATATCGAGCTCCGTATCGAAAGCAATAACAAGCTATGACGTATCAGTAAAAAAATTATTTATTGATTTATTTATTACGTAAAAAAAAAAGTTAAAAACTGCGAATGAAGTGCTATGTGGAAAAGTGAATTGGGTGCACATTTTCAAAATTCTGTGATCCCTACACTAACTCATATACTACTTAAATTTTGAATTTTGAAAGGGAGAAAAAAAGACTCACATGTAATTAAATCTAATTTCAAGGATAAAAATGCAATAAATTTAGGCTCTTATCATGTTGTGCTTCGGAATAATACTTCCTGCCGCGACAACATGGAAACGATAATTTGAATAATTATATTTCCCACTGAATTCTAGAAGACGTGCACAGAAAATAAAGTTAGATTTATGTCCAGAAACAAAACAAGAGGCCATCTCAGCATTTGCTCAATGGATCAGGGAAACTGGACGAAAAACCTGATCGAGATGGAATAAAATGTTTTTTAAATTTTTTTTACTAGCGGAGCCGGCAACGCTTCACTGTAGCAGTTAAATAAATACAATTAAATTTCAAAATCAATTTATTCAATGAAGATTAACTACATTTTAACTACGTAATGACTGTACTTTACCAATTTAGACTACTGTTAAAAAAATCAAATATTGGATTAATGTTGTGCACCGTCAGCATTTGGTTCAGATTTCCTGATATGTAGATCGCAAGTTCTAGATCGTAGTTGAAAAACATATCCGTAGATAGCACTTTAAAGAAGGTCTTCTGAGAACGATGTAGAGCCGAACTCGTCGATATACTTTGGGGAAAAAATACGCTCCCACATCACCGATTCAATCTTTCGATATTAATAAGAACAAATTGTGAAAATTTCAGCGAAATCGGTAGAATAGTTTGTTCGTGTACATGCGACAGACATAATTGCATTCCATTTTGTTTCTATTTAGATTTATCTAAGTATTTATTTATCTATATATCTATACACTATCGAAAAATAGTCATCAAATGTACGTTGTTGGCGAGGGAGAAGTAGATTCCGCATATTTTTTCGGGAGCTCCAGAATTCCTATCTCATCCCTTTTCTTGCACTAGTTGATGAGAAAGCTACTGATTTTATTTGATGGTACCAAACCAGTGGCAGAAACGTAGTTGTAGTATCTTCGCTCAAGAAAACGTGCGTAAATAGAAAAGCTACATTCATGGCCAGAAAAAAATCAAAGGACTATCTCAGCATTTCCTTGACGGATCAAGATATCTAAACGAGATGTGATCTATGCTTTGAGAGCAATATTCACCATTTCTTTTTTTAATAAAATACGTCTATTGATTCTTTAATAGTATTTATTCACAATAAATCAAAACAATTTCAAAATCGTTTTTCAGCTGGTAATGCTTGTTTTCGTTCATTCTTTTCTATAGTTATACGTTTATTTCTAGGGAAGATGTCTTTTTCCATACTTGCTACCCTTGAAAATGAACGAGAGGTAAGGGGGGAGATGAAAAACGAAAGTTCTGACAATTAATAATTGGTGTTTCTAGTTTCTTTATTAAAATTAACATTTAATTAAATTTAAATTAAATTTTGTATTTAATAACATTCATATTTATTAAAACTATAAACAACACTCAATAACCTAAAAATCTTACATACAACTAACAATGTCTATTAAAATATAAATATTCACTCAAAAATGAAGATATTTTTAACTCAAGAAGGAGGAATAGAACTAGAACGTTCGTATGAGGGGTAGGGTGGTGTAGACGTTACGCGCTATTACAATTAGGAGAAGTTTAAAAATGTAAAATTTTGGGCATATCTTTTTTGAATGGTACCTAATCGATTTTACCAATCTTATTGATTTACATTATTATTTAACAATTTATGGATTTCATTGGCAACCTAGGGTGGATAAGGAAGTATTGCAGCATGAAGCATTCGAGTTTTCATTCGAATTATACTTTATATATATATTACCTAAAATGTTTGCGATATATGGAAAATGTAGATAATATTTGAAAAAGATATGAAATGTCTTAGCTTTTTGCTTTTGTTGACTTGAATTTATTCTACAAATGTCTTTAAAGAAGACAGGAATTATATCATTAACAATATTTATAATTTAGTGTTACTAACATACACATTTCATTCTGACATTTTAGATAAAAAACGATCGAATTGATTGTTTCATTTAATCTTCGAATATCTAAAAATAAGGCAAGCATTGGTAGATCTAAGCGAATATTATTTTGTAATGAATTTAAGCGACTTGAAAATTCGCAATGTTATGCATCCAGAATTCTTTCAAATTAACTCTTCATTCATCTTGTTGCGTATATTTTGCGAATAAGCAAATTCCTTTCTTAAGCCTCTCTTTATTGATTTTGGATTACTATCATTCTTCTGATTCTGATTTACAAATTTGTAGGTTGATAAAACTGACTTACACAAGGGTGGAAACATTTTCATCTGGTACTAATATTTACAACAATAGCACACGACATAGGAACCGTAGTGATCAGGTTCAGGTGAACTGCATCAATATATTACTACAAAAAACCACATTTTTTCAGTGAAAAGGCAAGTATTCATGGTCTAACCGAACCGTAGGTGAGTGGAAAAAGTAAATATACCCACGTCAATGATTAGGTGATATAATAGATGATTTATTGGGAGAAGTCAGGTACCCCGTGGGGGTACATTTGTCCGAAAAAAGAAACGGATGTCCGAGAGGTCCTGTTCTTCAGCTGTTCACTTTTCATGGTTACCGACTGTACCTCCCCGCCAGGGCCGGTGGCAGTGGAAGTGCGGCGTATATAAGCGCCCCAGTCGGTCGGAGTGGACAGTCAGCTGCTTGCGCCGAGCACTTGAAGTACAGCTTCATCCTCCCCACCTCCCGCAGACATGAAGGTTCTGGTGAGTAGCTGATGATGACGGGCCATACGCTATTTGTTTATTAATTACTCAATTAAATACTCACTTATTAGTAGACATCCGATGTTTAGGCACTAAAAAATCGTCTTTTAGGTGCCTAAAAAGGCACTGAGAAAGTTAAGAATAAAGAGAAAAAAGGCACTGTCATAAGTGACATTCACAATAAAATGGGAAAATTGTAATTTTTGTCTATATTATTTTGTAAACTTAAATGCACAAAACCAGTTCATATATTTTAATGTAAAACTAAATTTACATATTTAGAACTCTTCTACATTTCATTCTTAATAGTTTCCATTAACCAGTAATATTTACTTATTACCAGTAACTTTTCAAGGATCACAATTTCAGATTTGCAACGAGTGGGAGACAAAATCAGTTTGAATGCGGAAAATGATATCTGAACGATGTGACTGGCATATATTTTAGCAGTCCAACACTAGCAACACTGAAACCTTCTGGGAATTTATATGTATTTCTACTTAAAATTTCGGTTCCCTCGGTGTATTGTCAATCATCCATGTTCTCAGATCATAGCTGGTATTTATGAGATAGGGAAATGGAGAAAAATCAGTTGGTATACTTTCAGGGATTCTCTCGTAATTGTAAATTTCAAGACGTGAATTGCAGGTTTCGTAGTGAATGGTCACGTTGGACCATCGCCGATTATCCAGTATCTTAGCATTGTATATAAATATAATAAATAAAAGTCAAAAAAGTCATAAAAAGGTATTTATGCAAAAAGTAGGCATTTATGCTAAAATAAACAAAAATAAGCGTTCTAAAATTTCGTCATATGTCATCATTTGTCATGATTCGTGAACATATATTATCAGCCTTTAAATAAGTTCTCTAGAAAAAATAGGCATTTTCCTAAACAACCGATCTACTTATTAGTAATTAATTTTTTTTTTTTATTATTATTTATTATTATTTATTTATTATTATATTTATTTATTTTTTTTTTTTAATTATTATTTATTTAACCTGGAAATGCCTGCAGTGCAAACTGCAAGGCCATTTCAAGCACTTTATCTGCCAGATAGCCGAGTCGTTTGCTCCTGTTCGTATTGATGCCTCTACCTGTTTGACCTTCCGACGCACGCGGTCAATCTCTCAGATGATTGAGTTGTTCTTCCGTTGATAGAGCATTTTAGAAACTTTTCAGAACACCATCCTTTTCAGAACGCCTCAGTTAGTGTTTTGAGATGACACAGCTTTTTGCTCGTGTCAATTTTTTTTGCTGTCTTCACTACAATCGTCTCAGTCAAACCGTGCGCGGCGCAGTGTACAACAAACCGGAACACTAGTTAAAAACATATACAGTGTTCTAACATACATCTGGTTTTCAATATTGTTAAACGTTGTTTAGAAAAGTGTTAACATTTCAACGTCAGTAAAATTCGATGTTAATGTGGGGTTGTGCCTGAAACACCCAACAGTCAGTTTGAGAAGGAAGGAAAACTAAAATTCAAATGATGTATCTGAGAGATCTTGAATAACTTTCTAGCAAGTGTGCCGACAGATTAAATGAAAAATATTTTCAATCAGCTTTCGCCTCGTACTTTAGTTTTACCTAAAAAAATTTGTTTGAAAAATGTATTTTTAAACATTCATTTATCAACAATTAACTAAGACGTTGACTAAGAGTTGTCGACTAAGAGTCGTCGACTAAGAGTCTTCTCAGAATACATTGCCCGACGGGAGGGCGCGCTAAGAATATGCGATGGGTCTCTTCAAAAGGCGACTGACATCAGCATATTCCTAGGAAGGCGCGTTACTTGGAGAACTGTGGTGAATGAAATGAATAAAGATTACGGGGTTTGCGAAGTTTATAATCTTAAGACGCATTAATCTCAGTGCAGCCCTAGTCGTCTGTAGTTGGTGCGATGTTGTCATGGAAGTTCATCACAAATCTATCTCGCACATTAACACTTTGTGCATAGTTTTCCAAGAAAACCATTATGAGTGACACTGGATTACTTAGAAATTAACACTCAGAGAATAAAGGATATATTACATGGTTAGAAGGTCCCGTCTTTCATTTATTTGAACATGTATAACGCCTGGATCTCAAAGATACATTGCGTGCACCCTCGGACGTCAAAAACAGTTAAAGCTATTGTGTGAGATGTATGGCGGACATGTGAAATCTATCTACGTTGTCACAGAAATGATATCACATACTTTCAGGGCATTTAGAACACTTGAATGTGTCGTATGTGTATTAGAAGTTTGAAAGAGAGAGGGGAGAGGGAGAGAGGGGAAGAGAGGGGGTGATAGAGAAAAGGGTGACAGGGAGAAAATGGGGAGAGAGGGGGAAGGGAGAATTATTTCAGAAAATACTTACGCAGTAATAAAATGGCATGTTGGTATAGGCTTAAATAGGTCCGAAGTGACAGTTCGGAAAGCAAGTAATTAACATATTTAATACAGAGAAGTAGCCCTTCGCGATGAGAGCTGTTCAGTCGTGTCCATTTGCCAAACTTTCATGTTTGTAGATGGCGCTCGCAAAGCTATCATTGGTGATCTTGACTCAAATGGTAAACATAAACACTTTTCAATTTTCAAAGAATTACAAGTAGCACAGAATGTCTTAATTTCAGTTATTTCGCGCGGCACACTAATGCTTGTTCAAGAGTCAATTGCCTGTGCCTACGAACGAAAGAAAGCAGAAGCGCCAATTAACGTCACCGGCGAGCGCAAAGACAGGAGCTTCAGTTATGTTGCTATCAATAACCAGGCAATAGCAGTCACATTCTTACCTCCTTGGACTGGACACGATATCTGTAGTCCTCATCTTCCATACTCACAGAAAAAACCTGCGCATTCGAGGGTGCCTAACACTAAAGGGCAGATATATCATGTATAAATACACATAACTCCGCTATACGTAATTTCTCACTCTACGTTGATTGGCAAAAAGTGGTCATTTTCGACTCACCTACACGCAATACAAGTTTGTAACATTCATTCCGAGACACCTGAACAGACGATGGTGCTGATATGTGTCACAGGAATTTAGGTTACATAAAAAGGTTAATTTTAAAAAAGGGTTTATCCAGTACATATTATTTGAAGCAAGTGCCATTAAAACGATATTAAAACCAATGAAATTCGCAAAAAATGCAAGAAAAGACCTACAAAAATGGGTCATTTCATTTTCTTACTATACTAAAAATCATTGCTCTAAATAGAAAAGGAAAATAATGACATTTATTTCAAATCTGCCAATCTAATGACCATAGCAGTTGCCTTGTCCAACAACTGAGCGTGGCACGCGTACGTTAATCAACAAACTTCCTGCACGTTTACGGCTGTAATAACCTTAGCAGTTGATGAGCCCGGAAACTCCAAATGAAACAATACAAACATGAAACAATACAAACACTAAACAATACAAACTCGAAACAATACAAACACGAAACAATACAAACACGATACAATACGAACACGAAACAATACAAACACGAAACAATACAAACACGAAACGAATCAAATACGAAAGAATCAATCAAAGAACATTCCGATTCCCCTGTACACTCCTGAGGCCAACGTCCTGAGCCGTGGCGTATGAGGCCTCATTCACAATGCAAACTTAAACGTAACCGTAACGTAGCCGCAAAACGTAGAAATGGGTTATACAGCGAGATCATTCACAATGCCTTGACGTAAACGTAGACGTGAGACGTAAACTTAAAGAGGTCGCAAGCTCCAAGCTTCTACGTTTAAGTTTACGTCGAAATTCTACCGAAGACCAATGAGAGAGCAGCATGAAAAAAACAAATGCATAACAAAATCCGCGAGAAGGAAGGTTGACTCCAGATCGATTCTTGTTTATGCGTGTGTATTGGTGTGCGTTGGTGTGTATAGTTGAAAGGTAGAGCTGAGAAGTTTGTGGAGTTTTGGTACGAGTTGCGAAGTGTTGATTCGAAATGGCAAATAAAGCGCCTCCTTCTTCTTTTTAAATAAAGCGCCCCTAAAATTAATGCTGCAGAAGCTTGCAACAGCACAAGCTGCACGCCGAAATCTCTCTCCGTGACAAAATCTGAACGTGGCGTTAAATATATTTGCGGTACACAATTTAAAGCTCACTGCTCGCATATAACCTCAATAGGTAGGGGCGCAACAGATGCTTGCAAATGCAAAAGGTGAAATCGATAGGAGAGTCGAAAAAGCTAAAACGCATCCATCAAATGTTGAATTCTGATTGGTTGAGGCAAAACCTACGTTCCAGCTTACGTTTGCCATTGTGAATGCTCGATTTTACGTGAAACGTTTACTGCATACGTTTACGGCTTACGTTACGTTTAAGTTTGCATTGTGAATGAGGCATGACTCGCCGCCAGAGTGCTACCTCCTTTCTGTATCAGTGAACGGAGCGTAGCGGAATTCGCGTGGTCAGGCCTGAGCCTCGCCACGACTGATTGCATGCGTGGGCGCGCGTGTCGCAGGCCGTGCTGGTGCTGCTGGCTGCGTCGTGCGCGTGCGCGCCCGCGGGGCCGGGCGAGGCGCCGGCGGCGGTGGAGGCCGCCGCGGAGGAGGTGTCGCCCGCCGCCGGCGCCGCCTCAGCGACGCGGCGGAGGCCGCCCCCGACGCCCTCGCGCGCCGCGACAAGCGCGGCTTCCTCGCCGCCGCGCCGCTCGCCGCCTACGCCGCCTACCCGGCCGCCTACTCCGCCGCCTACCCGGCCGCCGCCTACACCGGTGAGCGCACGCATTTGCTTGCTACTTTTTTTTTTATTGTACTTAAAACTGCGTATGACGTGCTATGGGGAAAAATGACAGTTGAACATGTCAAATGAAAATTGACAAAAATGACAAATGAAAATTGTGTGCACATTTTCAAAATTCTGTGATCCCTACACTAAGTCATATACTACGAGAGAGAGAGAGAGAGAGAGAGAGAGAGAGAGAGAGAGAGAGAGAGAGAGGGGGGGTAAAACGTTTTAATACGTGCAATAGTACTGTGATCTGTAATAGTATTGTGATCTGTCATTAAAACAAACACTACACTATTATTTTTATCTATTAATTAATTTTTTAACAAAGCTGGGTCCGCGAGTTTTCGAAAAAGACCCTTATGAGGGCCGAAAAGTCAAATTAATTTATGATTAGGACAAGGAATATTTTAATAGAAAGTCAGTACCTCGCCTCCTACGCCACCTACAGCGGTTTGCTACACCCTCATTTGCTTGGTACTTGACTTCGTGTGGGGCGTCTGTGAAGGTTGCACAGAGTAAAACGTTTTGGTATATGTAATAGTATTATGCTCTATTGAAACAAACACTACAATCTTATTTTTTTCTATTAATCAATTAATTTTTAACAAACCTGGGTCTACCATTTTTTGAAGAAAAAAACAATTATGGTCTAAACATGAAATTAATTAATTATTAGGATAAGGAATATTGTTGAAGTGTCTTTTTTAATAAAAGGTGAGCTTAGCCCTCGCCGCACTACACCAGTGAGCGCGCTCACTTGCTTAGTACTTGGCTTCCTCTTTTTAGTCATTTGGGTTATTTGGAGGGTGTATTCACGGTAAACAAGTATTGATTGTATTAGTATTCTGATCTCTTATTTCTATAATTAATCTTTTAACAAACCTGGATCGAAACGTCAAATTAATAAATTATAATTTGTAGGGTCTGTTTTAATAAAACGTCTGTATACTATTATAATTAAACTAACTAAGAGTTGTTAACATATCCCGAAAGAGTTTCATTTGTGCTATGCAAGTTCCCAATAAAAATATATTTTACACAAAAATACATTTTTGTTCCGAAGTACAAAAAAGATTTCATGTGCCTGGCGATAAATAGCGCAATACAAGTTGTTTAAATATCAGGGACCACAGTCGTATGCGAAACATCACTACATGGAATTTCTCACACATGTTCACTGGCAAACAATTATTATCTTCAGCCCTTCAACATACTCTAGAAGTTTCTAACATTTAGCCTGTGACAACTTGTATAATATGCATATTGTGTAAGTGCAATATATTCAATTCAATGTGCAAATAAGCACTCTTAAATTTGAATAACAGAATTAACAGATTTAAATTCAAATAATTAAAAATTAGCCGCTTAGGAAATACATCCAGTCCGCGAGCCTATTATATCACATAACTATTATTATTAATATATTTTAGACCAGTTCAAGGTTTCAATAATGCTTATTTATAGGAAAAATTGCAAAAAAAACGAAGCTATTACAAGGGATAAATAAGAAACAATAAAGAAAAAGAAATTCCCAAACAATGACACAAACATACATACGCATACATTACTTTTTATTCTTTATTTTATTACTTATTTAATTTTCTTTTCTTTTATTATTTATTTAATTTTTAATTTTATTATTTATTTAATTTTTAATTTTATTATTTATTTAATTTTTAATTTGATTATTTACTTAATTTTCATTTGTTAATTTTCTTTATTCTTTGGCTTTCCAGCCGCCTACACAGCGTACCCGGCCGCCTACTCCGCGTACCCCGCCTACCCAGCCGCGTACCACGCCGCGGCTCCGCTCGTCGCAGCGCCGTACACCAAAGCGGTGGCCGCCCCCGCCTTCGCCGCCTACACCTACTTCGGTTAACCGGCCCGCCGCCCCGCCTACGCTCAGCCACGCGACCATCGCGCACCACGGCCCTTCGTGTGGTCGACCCCACGTCACAGCGAACTGTTGGAGAGAAGGGTTTCGCACAAGAACCAAACTAGTTGAAATTGCAGATTTTTCAGGAGGCACCATAAACTTCGTAGTGTAGACGTGTAGAGAAAAGAATTTGTGATTTTTTCCTGTCCTGAATTTGTGATTTTCCCCCTTTCCCATTATATCTTTCAATGTGTTTGGTATTTTGAAAGATATGGCCGAAGCCTTGGGCTTAGCCTAAAGGAAATGTCCCAGCAGATAGCGGCAGTTGTAGGGAATAACTTGGTGAACTATCTCAAAATACGGAATTTAGGACTTAGTTTGGTTCTTATAAGAAATCCCGCATCTTCATATCATTCGTCACTAGTACGGTTTGGTTTGTTACACGAGAGTTCGCGGGTTTGAAGCAACTGGTGATTTTAGTTTTGTGGGAAAAATTACCTTGGAAGCCCATCTGTACAAAAGGGATAAAGCCAATTGTCCCATGTCCCAGATTTGTGGCGGGAGAATTTCAAATGACGTCTTTGAGCTAATAAAAACGTACGCTGCTAGTATATTCTCTCCTTTTGCAAGTACATGTCATAGTGGTATTAGCCTGATGCCAAAGGAAAGGAGCATAGTGTCATGGATATAAATCTACGAACGGTTTCAACTTGCGACAGTACAGTGCGAATGATTTAAGAAGTGCAAGCACACATCAAAGTCATCTTTAAATAAATCTTGGAGCGAAAGATAGATATTTTTATGTTCTTATAGTTGTCTTGTTCTTCACTGTTCAACGTAACGTGGTGTCGACCATAAATCGGATACAGGATTGGATTCAATGAGTGATCCGATTTTTGAATACATAAGACAATGTGAAAAAATCGGTTTTCTTTATGAGCAGTCCTCGTGAAATATCCAGTTACACGAGTACTACATGAAAGCCGTTCTTACTTCAGTATCACAATCAGAATATCGTGATTGCGATCTCTGATGACGTGTTAATAATTGGCATAAACGTTTGTAAATAAAAATATCACGAATATCCGAATTTTACTATTTTAATATGGCTTATGTGTGTATTATGTTTCTGTGTTTAAAATACACGTTTGTTGTTCGATGTATTGCGTTTTAATTGCACCCACAATTATTACACATGATTCTTGTTTATTCTTCTGTATCTGAACCGTATCCACTGCTCGACATGTCACATGGAATGAATTGTCGATAGTTTTCTAGTAGAGAGTGCTATCTTGACAACCAACACTAGCAACTGATTTTAACTGACATTAACTAGTTAATTACGGAATTATTCATTGTCCAAAACGATGGATAAAGTCCGAAGTATGAAAGCTTCGAAGCATTCTATGGACATAATCCGGATGAAGTTGACATTATCCAGTACGAGGTGGCTAGGGTAGAAGAAGCACGTTAATTTGTGAATGATACGAGGGACATTCAAAAATTAAAGATACGAATTGATTTGGAGAAGTAAACGTTTATTTTTACAGAACAGAACTTGTCCTACTTTTCAATATAATCCTCACCAACTTACGCATTTGTCCCAACGGGTTACCAGCGTTTTTTGTAACTGCTGCAAATAACTCTTTACCTTGGTGTTTGAAACAATTTCCCACAATTTTTTGACATCCTCGTCATCCTGGAACTTCTTCCCACGTTATACCTTCTTCAGTCGACGAAACAAATGGAAACCAGATGATGCTAAATTGGGGCTGTAAGGGGGATGAGTCAGTACCTCCCAACCCATTTTGTCGATGGTTTCACGGCTTTGTTCAGCAGTGTGAGGAAGTGCATTATTTTGTTTGAGAATCATACCTCTTCTATGAGATCCATGACATTTCTTTCTCATGGCTAGCTTCACCTCGTTTAAAAGCATATTTGAGCAGTATTGGCTGTTTATTATACGCTGCTCTTCGCGATAATCACACAAAACGCGTTTACAGCGTCCCCAAACACAGTCAACATGACTTTTCCTGCTGATGCGGCAAGAACGGTGTTTGTAAGTCACTGAGTCTCGAACAGTTTTGAGCTGTTCTACCCCTTGAAAAAAATATTGCGGTTCTTACAAATTTCACCATACACTTTAGTTGTTCTAGAATATTATATATTAGCTGGTTTTTCACCTTCAACAAGTACAAAATGAATCATAGAACGTTATTCAACTAATGTGGAGTTTTTAAGTGGACTTGCCATCATTCAACTTAATTTTGATGTTATGAACACAACAGTGCTAATCTTTCAGATGGTCAGGACTCATCGCAGTGATGCCAACTTAAAAGTCACAAAATTACTAAACTTGTCCTACCCACTGTTTTTTCTCCCGACCACATAACACTTCGAAATTAAATACAATTATGAAAATGGCAACTCTATGGAAATTCAGTAACCACAGAATTTGCAACTATTGAGGTTGATGTCGATCCTGGACATTGTCTGTACTAATTTAATTCTTCCGAATGATGTTCATTGGTAATATGGTTCCAAAAAATATGGATTCAAAGAGGAAGCATTTGCAGGTCCAATAATTTCCATTAGTTCTGGGTCTTGCAACTCACCTTGAGTCATTCACGTTACAGCTTTATTTCGAGGAGAATAATTTTTCCATTTTGGCTACTAGCGACTCGAATTCAAATGCAGGGCATAAGGTAAGATAAGCAAAAACGAATTAACTGCAACTAGAATTCCATAACTATTAAATAAGGAGGAAGATTCTCATAACAATAAATTGAGGAGGAGGATTCGCATATTAATAAAATTAGGAGGAGGATTCCTATAACTTTAAAGAAGGACCAAATGGATAATCTCTAACTGATAATCTTTCTTGGCAAATAGAAGATCCGATTCTGACGAATTTTGAAACGATTTTTCTAAAACCTCTGAGTGGAAAAACAACGTAAATATCTGATTGGATTTTTTGATTTTTGACTTTAATTATTATCAAGTGAAACATATAATCGATTTTGTGACACATACTTAACGTTTTAAATTTAAAATAAATATAAGGTTTTGTTTCGGGTAATAATAAAAGAAGGCAAGTTTGATGTACGTCAATACAATTTTTGTCAAAATAAGACATTTACTTAGAAAAATAACAGAACCTCTTTGCAACATCAAGAAAAACCAAGTCTTATTAATCTATTCATATCAAACATCGTGTGATTTTGTTCTTTCACAATGTTTACGTTTAAATGATTGTAGAATATGAATCAATTGTAACATGGCTTATAGGAAAGTTAAAATATATTAATAATCTAAAAAAATGTTTGAAACAGCACATTGTATTACAACATATTTGCTTCACTGGGGAACGTTCTAACCCTTTTCTCACTATATAAGTTTTAATGTCTAAACGTTTCTCTCATTCTAACACATTGCCCTATTATGAGTCATTTTAAACGAAACGATTAACTATTAAAAGACGGTTCTGCTAACAATAACCCAATTTTATATTTTATGTAAAGAAATTTATCATCGTCTCTAACAGAAGTGAATCAACGCTTGCATTCCATCAATGAACTTCCGTGAAAGTTCCAGAAATCGAAGCCGTAAATAACTTAGGTTATTTAGGTTGGTAGTACCTGACCAAAGGATTAAAAACATTGACAAGAAATACGCTGGATCGAATTTTCTTCTCAAACAAAACCGCCAGGCTAACTTGTCCAGAATCTCAGAAACAAATCCAAGGTCGTACGCAGTAAACCAGAATTACTTCCTCTTTACCCAGAAAAAGCTGCGAACACCTCTTCAAAACAAAGACGACTATTGCCCTGTTTCAAAAGGCGTTCTCACAAAAGTCCTCCTAACTTTCAATATCTCTTAAGTTCAATACTAACGCACACGCAGAATACTACACAACAAATCCTACTCGACCCCATATAAAAACTTCCTTCCCGCTAATGTTACATAACTACCAAAACAGCTGCCAATTCTAAACTTAAACCTTTATTCCCCATAACAATCCTTCTTCATTCTTCGGTAACTATCAACATCCATCCACCGAGAGGTGGCTCAGGGCATCAACTGATGTCACTGGATTGCCTCTGACTGGGAGGTATTGGGGTTCGAGTCCCGACGGTGTCAGGATTTTCGACCCAATCCTGTTAGCTAGGCCGAGTTCTGTCACTGTCTGGAGGAGAATTTTGGCGCCCGGCTGCTCTGATCGGCAGTTTTCCCTAGTTTCTCTGATAATTACCAGACGAATGCAGGAATAGTTCCCTAAAAAACGGGCTACGGACCGCGCGCGATCTTTCCTTGCCATTCCTTGTCCTATCCTGACCCTTTACATACAATTATATTTACATGCACTACACCACCACACCCGGAAACCGGTCCCGCTGGTGGGATATTCGTGGTTGGGGAAAACTCAGCTAGTCGACGGATCTTGCCATCCAGCGAGGCAAGCAAGCAAGCAAGCAAGCAAGCAAGCAAGCAAGCAAGCAAACATGCACTATACTTACGGGCCTAATGACAGTAGTTGACGTGCCCGGAATCACTAGTATTCAATCAATCAATCAATATCCATCCACCAACTAAATAATTTCATCCTACACTTTCGAAGCCCTCTCTCGATTTTCACATTCACTCGGCAATTACTATAATCTGCAGGTGCGGAAGCGTTTATGGGGTTTCAATGGTTTTCTGTTGGTGAAAATACTTATTTTTGTATTTCAAATATCCAAAATTTGATTTCATGAACTATTTATCATCTTGACTACTCAGGTTTACTTACGTTATATCTATTTGATCATTGCGGATACATTTTATTGTTAGTACAGTTCTTTAAACATCTTCATAAGACGCTCTTTACTCTGAGACTCGTGTTCCTAACTTTCCGGTCAGTGAAGCAGCAGTTCTCCGCAGAATTCCTAAGTAGCCTATTTGATTTCTTTGCTCAGAAATTGTAATGTCAGCCATTGTATGTAATCTAAGATTCCTATCAGCACCGTTGTCCATTCACGCAATTTAAGGACAACTTAAGAAAGATTTCCTGGTGAAGAACAGTCCAAACCAAAAGTTTGTGAGCTGAGTTCTTGAGATGTTCATCTGAACTGGTACTGATAACTTTTCTTACATAATTTTTCATTATTTTTAGGGCATTTTTAAAACATTTTAAGAACATTTTATTGATCATTTTGGGAGATGCTTTAAGCCATCAAAATCCGTCCCCTTAATTATGACCAACTCGCAATACAGATTCAATCAACTCAACTGCCTTGTAAATGCAATCCCCATTGCATTAGAGTAAAAAAGAAATACCTGATTATCTTCTTGATCTGTCAAAAGCCACTGAACACAAAAGAACACTGAATTCAGTTGTCAAAATTAGAATCTTACAAAATTCAAGGAACAAGTAGATCGTATCTATCCATATTGTTTATATTGCCCTACCAAAAAGATAGTAACAAAATAAAATATCACACTGATAAAAGACTTGTTACCTTCTAGCAGAGTTCGACAGTATTTAAATACTTGGATTTGAAATATGTATTTTAAATACATTTTGTTTCTGAAAAAATGTATTTTTGAGGTTTCTGGACATGTTTTTTAGAGATATATTTAAAAACATAAAATATATGTACAGTAAAACCCCGCTTTTACGTTCCCGCAATTTACTGGGTTGAACAGAATAAATGAATGTATATTTATTGCCATTTTTCTGTTGCTTCAATGTTTAAGGGAAAAACCATAATTTTGGGGTTCGTAGCTGTGAAGAAAATGACTTTGATCGAGTTTTCAACTGCCCGTGCTTTTAAGCGACCCGAAAACGATCGAAATTGCTCCGAGTTGGAACTTTCAGTGTTTATATTTTCTCGAGTAGTTTCTGCCCACATGCCACAGCTCTTTTGCAGCCACAATAGAAAGTTCAAATTCCGACGGGAAGAGTTCCTTCCTTGCAATGCCATCTAGTGACGTCTCGTTCAACTGGATGAACGCGTCACTAAGCGCCTCTCTTCGTCCATACACGTAGCCCACGAGAGAGGCCACGGCCCATTCATTAGTTACCTCACGCACTAGCAAGGAGCAAAGAGATCGTGGACGAGGATGGTCATGGAGTAATATTAATCAGTGGGCTGACAGAAGCCCCAGCGAAAGCCCCAGTAAACCGAACAGATCTCTCTCTCTCTCTCTCTCTCTTTCCTCCTCTCTCCCTCTCTCTCTGCCTCCTTCTCTCTCTCCCTGTGTCTCTCTCTTTCCTCCTCTCTCCCTCTCTCTCTGCCTCCTTCTCTCTCTCCCTGTGTCTCCCTCTCTCCTCCTCTCCCTCTGTCTCACCCCCTCTCTCTCCCCCTCCCTCTATTATCTATCTTTCTATCTACCTATCTCATTCAAGTTGAAACATGAAATCTAACACCTTCCATGTTTAATTTAAAGTAATTCATATAATTTTTTTTCCTCTTCAGACACCTGCACGCACCCACTCTGGCATATTCCTAATCTGAAACCTTTTCTTTGGGTCCGACGTAGGACGGTGTTGCTGACTGCCTCCGGTGTCCTTGCGACCGGTTCTCGGTCGATGTTTTCAGCTCGGCGATGAGGGCAAGTTACATCCCCGGGGCCATTCCTGTGTGCGGGTCTGCAATTCCTGTGATCCTTTGCGTACCCCTGTTATTTGTGAAAGTGAATGTGTTGAACGAATGGTTGTTATATGAAGTAAATAAAGTATGAAAGTTATGTGAATAACAAAAATCAAAATCACCAAAATAATACAAACAATGATTACTCCTTAGGACTGCGTAAAAAACATTTATGTAAAATTAGGCAGGTCAAAGAGAATATCGATACATTTGTCCTTTTAGATTTTAGCTAGTACTATTTAGATTTTAGCTAGTATGTTTTAGTCCTATTTAATGTTGAGCTAAAAATTAAGTTCGTTTGAATTAGAAATTTAAGAAAATGCCCTTCTCTAGTTATATAAGCATCAAGGTAGTATCATTACACTTAATGGCCCAATACGCAATAATAAATTCCCGCCTCCACACGGCTACTGTGAAGAGTTTAAATCCCAAGTGAAATAGTTTCTGCTGCATAACTGTTTCTATACAATTAGAGAGTATACTGAGCATCACAAGGAAAGTAACATTAATTTTAACAATGATACATAATGCATTATTTACCATTTGAACTGTATAAATGTGTATAAACAACCTGTAACAAGTATTGTATTGCAGCCTCCGGGTCAATGACCCCCATCTCGATCAGGTTTTTCGTCCAGTTTCCCTGATCCATTGAGCAAATGCTGAGATGGCCCCTTGTTTTGCTTCTGGACATAAATGTAACTTCATTTTCTGTGCACGTCTTCTAGAATTCAGTGGGAAATACAATTATTCAAATTATGGTTTCCATGTTGTCGCGGGAGGAAGTATTATTCCGAAGAACAACATGGATAAGAGCAAAAATTTATTGCTTTTTTATCCTTGGAAATAAATTTTGTTACATGAGAGCTTTTTTTTCTTCAAAATTTAAGTAGTATATTACTTAGTGTAGGGATCACAGAATTTTGAAAATGTGCACACAATGAACTTTTCTCCATAGCACGTCATACGCAGTTTTAACTGTTTTTTTGACGTAAAATAAATAAATAAATAAATAAATGAGGAAATAATGAAAGAAAAATCTCCATCCGGTTTTTCTTCCAGTTTCCTTGACCCTTTGCGCACATCCTGAGATGCAACATTGTTTTGCTTCTAGAAAAAATGAAACTTTACCATCTGTGCTTGTGTTTTAGAGTTCAGTGGGTAACTTGGTTAATTAAATTAACGTACTCCATGTTCTCGCGGCCGAAATTGGGTTCCTTCGCGAAGGTTCAAGGATAATTGCCCAAATATATAACTGACATACCTTTGAAAACAGTTTTAATACACGGAAGCCAATATTTTCTTATTAATTGTTGCCCAAAACGCTTATTCCCACCTTCGCCTTAAAAATTGAATTAGTATATGCGTTAGGAAGGGATATCAACATTTAAGAAAACCAGCACATATTACACTTTTCCCCATAGTATAACACACACATTTTTAAACTGTTTTTGAAGTTAAATAAATAATTAAATAAATAAAAACTACTATTCAGCGTTTTGGGACTCCGCGTCCGTGACTCGGGGCCTGTGCGAGGTGGCATTGGCTTCAAGCGCGATTGCATCGCTCCGTGCGCCGACGATTTCCGTGCGTTCCGCATCGCTTCCCTTCCCTCCCCCCTTTCCCAGCACCTTCACTTTTTTCTCCCTTCCCCTCCGCTGGTTCGACTCCGGCAATTGTCCAGCTCCGGTCATTTGTTACAATAATACAACTTTATTGATACCACCGGTAGCGGTAGCTCAGTGCATCAAATGATGTCACTGCAGACCTTCTGACCGGGAGGTCGTAGGTTCCCACTCCCCACGGCGGCAGGATTTTCGACACTAGCTTTTCAGCTAGGTCGAATTCAGTCGATGTCTGAAGGAGAATTCTAGCGGCCGGTTGCTCTGATCGGTAGTTTTCCGTGGTTTCTCCGATCAACACCAGGCGAATGCCGGAGCAGTACCCTACAAAACGGACCGCGCGCGACCTGTCCTTCCTCTTCCTTGTCTTATCCTCTCCACTTACACACACACTTACACTAACATGCACTACACTACCATATATTCCTGGAGATCAGTCGGGGGCTTAGAGCTTGTCCCGGCTGGGGTGGTGCCCCGCTCGTGGGAGAGTCCTGGTTAGGGGAAACCCCACTAGCCGACGGTAGGTCGGCGCCGGATCTCGCCATCCAGCGGGGGAAGATCACCGCCATCTCCCGAGAAAAAAACATGCGCTACACTAACGGGAATAATGGCCGAAGTAGTTGACGCGCCCGGGAACACGAAAAAAATGAATTAATGATACCTTGATTTTGCATCGTTCTGCTGTTCGGCCCTTTCATATGTTCATTGAACACAAAATGCATAACACAACACTGACGACAAACAAGACAATAGCACAATATATAGCACAATAATCAATATTAAACTTAATGTCGATGGGAGAAAGTCAATCGTGCATCTCCAAATGATGTAGGATAGTTGTAGTGATAGATATGTGTAAGATACTTCAACGTGATATGTGAGAAAGGAGTAAAGAGGATACCGGTTTCTACGTCTGTGGGTTGAGCGGTGTGTGTGACCAACTTGAAAATGTAAACGACCTATAGAAATGTAGAAGTAAAAAAGACGAAATGTACAAAAGTATAAGGAGTTTTGGATGGAGGGAACTTTTACGTCGCAATGGAGAGGTTTCTGACTAACGAGGGTACTTTCGTAGGTATTCTTAGAATTTTATTTTGGAATATTTGGAGTTTGCGTATAATGGTAGGAGCAACAGCTCTAGTTTGACAACGCGCGTACTCGCTAGGGATGCAATTTGAGATATACCAAGTATGTCATAAATATTTTAATGTTTATAAACTTTAGACGGCACCTCTCCACCGATATTTGGGATCGGAATTGAGAATGAGACGAAATATTACAATTTGTGAACTGGCAATATGATGAACAATTTTGTTATGGTGGGATGTAAACGTTGATATTAATATGTAAACGTTCTGTACTCATGTACGATCAAGGTTAAAAGGGACATGGTATTCCTGAACTTAGACACTTGAACTATTGGTTGAAAGTATTAAAAACACTAGGAATTCGGAAGATCGGCGCAACTTGCGACATCAAAACATCATTGTGTAAGAACCGCAACTACGGAAATAGATTTTGATCAACAAAAATTCAATAGGAATTGATGGACATTTTGAAAAAGACAAGTCTCATTTTATGATATTTGGATGAAATAATGATGAATAAAATAAACTTAAATATGGATAACAAGAATATAGCTCTAAAAGTCAAATTCAAACTGTTTCTATAGTCACAAACATATGAAAATTGTTAAAAGATTCACGGGTTCAAGTCAATATCAATGAGATAAACAAATGAAAATTTCTATATTTGGAAAGATGAAAGATTCCAGTAATATGTGAACGCAATTTGCTCGTTACAATTACATTTTGTTAATATTATTATTAAATGACTGAGTTTTTAGTATATCCAACCCTGCATCCCAATTCCAGAGACAAATTTCCAGAATAATTTTTCTCTTATGGATGATTCGCTGATTTACATAATAATTAATGTGTATTGGAATCCGTCAGGTAAAATAACTGAAGATTCCTACAAATACTGAGCCAACCATTTATATTGGCTATAAATGGAATGAAATTTAATTACCGCTTATCACGCATTGAAGTTCTGTTTTGAACATGTCTGATGTGTCAATTTGGAATTTCAATAATTAATTAATTAATTAATTAATTTATTTATTTATTTATTTATTTATTATCAAAAACAGTTAAAAACTGTGAGTGACGTGCTATGGGGAGAAATTAATTCTGTGCACATTTTCATAATTCTGTGATCCCTTCTGTGATCCCCCTGTGATATGGCTTAGGGCCATATACTACTCGAATTTTGAATATAGAAAGAAATGAGCGTTTTTTGCAAGGATTGTTAACAAAAATATTCGCTCCGATGTAATAATATCTATATTCAAGGGTAAATCAGCTATAAATTTGGATCTCTCATCATTTCCTTCGTGAAGAACGATAATTCGAATACCTATATTTTCCACTGAATTCTAGAAGACGTGCACAGAACATGAAGTTATATTTAAAATGATGTTACAGATAATGAAGTTACATAACGCTCATTGTTGTCACTGCAGTCTTAAACACATGTTCTTAAGTTGTGGTTTATGTTCTTCGTAGGTAAACAAATTTTGGTCGTCTTGAAGGAATTTCATTTCGGCAATTTTGTCCAGCTAGCGACGCGAAATTGATCAGAGCGCGTCCAAAGCCCGGAAAGCAAAGAGGCTGAATGTTCCTAAAGTAGAAAACGGTCTTGAAATAAAAACAGGAAATAATAAATAAAAACTTGAATCATACCTTCCCTCACAAGTGTACAATCTCCGAATGACCGGGAGCGGTAGCTCAGTGCATCAACTGATGTCACTGCAGCGCCTCTGACCGGGAGGTCCTAGATTCTAGTCCTGACGGCGGTAGGGTTTTCGACACTAGCTTTTCAGCTAGGTCAAATACAGTCGCTGTCTGGAGGACAATTCTAGCGGCTGGTTGCTCTCATCGGTAGTTTTCCGCGGTTTCTCCGATCAACACCAGGCGAATGCCGGAGCAGTACCTTACCAAACGGGCCACGGACCGCCCGCGATCTGTCCCTCCTCTTCCTTGTCTTATCTTCTCCCCTTACACACACACTTACACAAACATGCACTACACTACCACATATTCCGGGAGACCGTTCGGGAGCTTAGAGCCTGTCCCGGCTGGGGCGGTGCCCCGCTGGTGGGAGAGACCTGGTTAGGGGGAAACCCCACTAGCCGACGGTAGATCGGCGCCGGATCTCGCCATCCAGCGGGGGAAGATTACCGCCATCTCCCGAGAAAAAAAACATGCACTACACTAACAGGACTAATGACCAAAACAGTTGACGCACCAGGAAACACGAAAAAATCAATCCATCAATCTCTGAATGATTACGTCTATGAAAGTTGGACACTGTACCTCCTTCCCTCGCCTCCGCCTTCGCTGCTTCCTCCGTGCCTGCGTCGCCATCCCCGCCCACGCCTCACTGCGGACGACGGCGGCAAGAAGTCGGCCGGGGCGGCAGTTCGGCTGTGGCCACCGACGCAGTCGATCACTTCCTGGAAAGACGCCTCCGTTGATCACGTTTGCACGTACGTACTTACTTTGAACGCATATACAGCGGCGTGAACACATGAATGTATCCTATGTGGTATTGAGGGCTCGAACGATTAGATTTGCATCTATTTTGTTTCTTGCTTCCAAAGTAAAAACCGTTTAAGACATTTCCCTGACTCTTTGACGTTCTTGATTGCATGGCACAGCATCCATAACAAGTAGATACAATTTTTTCAAACATCTTATCTTGTTTGTTCGCGCTTTTGTACTGCAATCGGTACGACAGTCTGGATGTGGCTTCCGAGGCAGTGACTAACTATTTGATCACTTCCTGGAAAGACGCCCCTGTTCATTACTTTGCACGTACTACGTACTTCAAACAGAGACTATAGCGGTGATTATACAACGTATTCTGTGTGATATTGAGAGCTCGAATTTTTAGATTTGCATCTATTTTGTTTCTTGCTTCGAAAGTAAAAACAATTTTAGACATTTCTCTGACTCCTTGTCGACGACGTTCTTGTATGCATGGCACAGCATCTATAACAAGTAGATACAACTTTTTCCAATGTCTTATCTTGTCTATTCGCGCCTTTGTATTGCAATCAGTACGACAGTTTGGATGTGGCTTCCGAGGCAGGGCCTAACTCTTTGATCACTTCCTGGAAAGACGCCCCTGTTGATTACTTTGCACGTACTACGCACTTCAAACAGAGACTATAGCGGTGATTATACAACGTATTCTGTGTGATATTGAGAGCTCGAATTTTTAGATTTGCATCTATTTTGTTTCTAGCTTCCAAAGGAAAAACCATTTAAGACATTTCTCTGCCTTCTTTGTTCTTGATCGCATGTCACAGCTACATCTGCAGGAAGACATGCATATTTCTCTAAATCCCAAATAACTTATACTTTTTGTTCGCTACTTTCGTTCAATCGGTAAGACTGTCAGGATGTCGCCACAACCACCACCACCACCACAATAGTAATAATAATAATAATCATAATAATAATAATAATGACGAAGTAGTGTAATACAATACAGTATTGTATGAAGTATTTTAATGCAATTAAGCTTTCTTTCTTGATCCTTTGATTGACAGAGTTTTCTGAACGGCAGTCTTCTCACATGTATAAATGGATGGTAAAAAAATGATGCTGGTGCCATTTTCGACGAATACCGTATTTTCGAAAATTGATAGCCCACTCTCTGAACTTTTCGGAGATTTGTAATTGACATCACATAGACTCACATACTCGCTACATACGTTTAAATTCATCGTCAAGGAGCGGAGCGGCACAAGAATCTACAAACGCTCAAACATTTTCTCAAAAACTTCTTCACATTCCACGATAATTTCGGTTTTAAAATCAGCCTTTGTTCTTCCATGGTGTTCTGAAAGTATAATTACAATTAAACTATTATGGGACTAAAATAACAAATAAAAATGTGAGTCTTGTTTTGGTTAACGTCATTCTCTCAATATAAATTACGTAGGAAACAAAACATTGTATTAGTTGAGACTACCTGTAAATAACTTATTCTACACCTTATTCTGGAGAGTTCGAGGGAGCTTTACACTTCCAAGTGTTTTTTGGGAGGTGTGGGCGCGGCGGATAAGTCTCAAACGTGGCGATAGATGGCAGCCCAAATCCAAGGCCAGACAGGGACCCTAGAGTGTTCTTTGCGTGAACTTTCATAATAGAACGACGCAATTCGATTGCAGAATTTCGGGGACACAGTCTCCGAATTATAGAACCTAGGAAAGAACGTGTCTATCAGTGTAACTGCTTGCAGCGTGGGTAACAAAATAGTGAGTGGCGTCTTGCTAGAGTGCGTTGTTGATGCAAGGGATTTTCGTGCGCCCCAGTCTAGTGTAGCGTTTCTGGCTCACGAGAATGAGAGAGAACATGCGGCATTTGATCACCTTTTATACTACTTTTCCTTTCTTTTCTTTACGTTTTCTGTCTCGGATCGTTTTTGCGGATTTCCTCTGCGTTTTTATAAAATTCACGCCCCCCTCGCACTGGGGGAGGGGGGTAGATCGAGCATATCGTATTTAACCCGAACCTATTAAAAACAAGCCCCGACTCAAAAGAAATAGAAACGACTCGGACAAAAACGTCTGCGCCATTTTATAGCATCACAGATGTTGGTACTAAAATGAAAATAATAACTATATTTTGTAGAATTGCATGATTCGCGATTGAATTTCTAAAATGATCTATAAAATGGATGTATCTGAACAATAAATTTGTCGAAAGATTGATCAAAGCACATTATTATACTTCTAACTCACAGGAACAGTGTATGAATTCTTCTTCCAAAATTTTAGCCTGACTTCGGAAAATTCTGTAGCATTTCTTTCGAATGGCATCTCTCAATGCATTAAGAAGGAAAACTAGTTATCCGTATAACGAATATGATGTAACGAAGTATAAGAACAATGAAAAATAATTAGTCCATGGCCAGGTCGCGTAAGGCGAAAAGTTTTGACCGGGTGGCGTAATAGTGAACAACGCTAGTGGTTAAACCGTTCAGCCGATTTTCATTAATATTGATATAATCTAATCGATCTGGCTGATGTCGCGGCCCCTGGAATTTGAAAGTGATATTTTAATTTTTCGGGTAGGAGGTACTTACAGTCTAATTTTCTAAATTTTCATACAGATGTTCCATGATTTTTTTATTAATTTTTAGAGTTGGATAGTGTAAAGGACGTTTAAGAGAATGGTGCAGGTCTTATGTTTGTTAGAAACTATCATTTTTCAAAAATTGCAAAGAATCAAATTTTCGTCGGCGTCTCCTTACAACTACAGTTATAAAGATAGAGATTTTGTCCCTTAATGAAATATGTTCCTTAAAGATAGATTTTGAAGTAAAGCCACATACAGTTATTCGAAAATTTGAGTAATTTTCTCGTAATTTTGCGTGAAAGTAAGAGCGATAAAATACGTGCTGTTTTAGCGTCACTAGTTTCAATCGTTCTTGAGAATAACAAGAGAAACGGTAGTTCGATGCAATAGATTTAGGAATAAAGAATGTAATACATTGGCAGTAAATACGATTCAATTAATCATATAACAAAAGCTGGTAGCTGCTGGATTCAATGAATATTAAAACTCGTGGTACTATACCAGCACACACTTTCTCTTTTTTTAATTTTTAACTTTTTAATTTCAAAAATTCAAACAGTTCGAAGAAAACGAGATCTTTTTAATTTTCCAGCGTCCATTTCTCTGTCCGTGGGGGAAAAATTAAAGAAAAAATTTGGAGCTGTCGAAATATCCATTTCAAACTAGCAGGGCCTTAAGTTCGGCCAAATCGATTGGGAAATATCATTTTTGGAGAAAAACGTCTAAACAGTTTAGGCGCAAGTGTTGACCACGGATAGACACACGTTTTGCCGTCAAACAATTTTTCGGTACAAGGATCCAGGAATGTGGGTTCTGATTTCGTGTTAGAGTAAGTAATTTACTTAAAATAGGATCAAGACTTATCAACTTTTTCGATATCAGTGTCCCATAAAGTGAGTTTTCTCTCGAAAGAGCTCCGATTCTTGCCGCAACATTACACAACTTTCTTTTTATGACGTAAATACGTGGTTTACCGAGAAAGTAAATAGAGAAATTATGATAATTGCGAATTCAGTTAATCGTGTTGAAAGTGGTTTTACATTCTCTCTTTTACTTCGTGAGAAGGCATATTGTGTGGTCAGAATCCATGTTTTTTGGGTTCTTCATATCGAAAAATTGATTGACGGAAAAATTCTGCCTGTTCGATTGAGGTTAAAGCTAGCGCCTAAGCGGTTCTGCTGATTTTCTCCGAAGTTGATATTTCCCCGTCGATTTAAATGTCTCGCGGCTCTCTGAATTTGAAACGGACATTTAGATTTTTGGGGATATTTTCAATGAAGCATCAATATTTTCAAAATTTTCTCAAAATGACTTCACCTTTTTATTAACACTTTATCCTCAGATATCATAAAGTACGCTTAAAAGAACTACGCATGTCTAATATTCATTGAAATCTCCGATTTTTCGAAAATTTCAAAAGTTCCAAATGTTTTTCGGCTTATTCCTACAACAACAATATTGAAGATAGAATTTTTTCCTTAATGAAATCTGTTGTCGAAAGACAGATATTAAAATAAAGTCATCAACAATTTATTGAAAATATTAGTCGTTTTTACGAATTTTGTGTGAAGTATGGGTCAATTTTTAAAAATTGTTTTCGCAGAAAGTGGCTCCATTTTTTTCTTTAATTTTTTTCTAATGTGTATCTAAGGGCGATAAAAAAGTGGTGCTAGTCTGATTTCCGGAGAACACTCTGTATTTTCATTGAACTCTTTGTATCTATATTTCCGAATTTAGAGATATGCAATAAAGTATGTGCTGTTGTAGCTCCGCTAGTTTAGAATTGTGTTGGAATTAGCAATTGGATGTTTCTTCTAGCGGTTAAGAAGAAATCTTTTACACGCCTTTTGCTACAAAGCGGATTCAAGGGAACATCATTGTCAACTGAAGGCAAAAATGCTTTCTGTCAAGCCTGAAAGGAATAAATTGTAAGGAAACTATAATAATAATGATACACTTCTCGCATTATTTTCACATTTGCATGTTTCGAAAAGTCAAAGATTACAATGAAAATTAGAACAATCACATTTTTAAGCGTCTTTTTTTTTTCTTTCTGAAAAAAATCTTTAAATGAAACATTTGGAATATTTTTGAGAAACAATATTGATAATTAAAATTACATGATTAACTATTTTGAACATCGAGAACAATGTGGTGTGTGAAATGTTAGGTCGTTTCTCTAGGTAAAACCAGTAGCGGTAGCTCAATGCATTGCCTCTGACAGCGCCTCTGACAGGGAGGTCCTAGGTTCGAGACCTGACGGCGGCAGGATTTTCGACACTACCTTTTCAGCTAGGTCGAATTCAGTCGCTGTCTGGAGGAGAATTCTTGCAGCCGGCTGCTCTGATCGGTAGTTTTACTTGCTTTCTCCGATCAACACCAGGCGAATGCCCTTCCTCTTCCTTGTCCTATCCTCTCCTATTACACACATACACTAACATGCACCACACTATCACATATTCCGGGAAACCGGTCGGGAGCTTAGAGCTTGTCCCGGCTGAGGTGGTGCCCCGCTGGTGGGAGAGTCCTGGTTAGGAGGAAACCCCACTAGCCGACGGTGGGTCGGTGCCGGATCTCGCCATCCAGCGGGGGAAGATCACCGCCATCTCCCGAGAAAAAACACTCACTACACTAACGGGACTAATGACCAAAGCCGTTGACGCGCCCGGAAACACGAAAAAATCAATCAAATCAGAAAACCTATAGGTAAAGAAACTGTTTTCGACTCCGCAAAATCTTTGTTAAAGCCTGTCCAAACTTCCAGGCCATACAAAAGACTGGGAAATATAAGACTCTCCCTTATTTGGAACTAAATATGTGAGAAGCTGGCGTCCAAAAGCAACATGCCCACAATCTTTTGAAAATGAGTGAACAGATGGCGGTTGTCTCTCCTTATATTTTACATCAATTGGTAATGTATTCAATCAGAAATACTAAATGTCCCGCAGGAAGCAATGGCAAAACCGAGTGACTCAGTCACTGAATCCACCACTTAGGAAGCTAGTTGCAGCATGGAGATTTTAAAAGCTTTAGTAGTGAATTTAGAGGATAATAAAAATGAAGGTGAATAAAAAGAATGTGAATCAAGTACTAATCAAATATTAAACAAAATATAACAAACAATTCACGCCAATAAGCAAATATGTTCTGTTAATAACTTTAACCTAATTGTAATCTAAGCGACTAAATGTATAAAGTATTGCTAATAGATAACAAATGTAATAGATGACAGTAATATCAATAGCCACTCATGTCTTGAAGTACCTCTAAACTTAATAGTCAACAAAGCCTCTTAAACAGTACTTTTACCACTTCTTCCTCACTTATCCACCAGTTTCCGAAATGACCTTGGCCCCGGGCGAAAGTCCGCCATTGTTGTCCATCGTTTCACTGTAGTAAAAAAACAAACATTGCAAAAACCGGCATGCATCCGACACGTATTAAACCCGTATTACTTGCCTCCCTTCGATTAATATTTACAAATATCGAGCCGTTTTGTGGCAATAAATAGAAGCAGCATGCGACGGCCAGAAATCGAACCCGGATAAACTGCTTAAAAGGAAACCATGCTACCCATTACACCACCATCGCTAGTCGCCAAATAGAAACTTTAATTCATATATTTAAACATATAGAGGCATCCAAGAAAAAGAAAATAGAAAAAGGCGGAAGGCATCGGCATCGTATTCAACCCGTATCACTTGCCTCCCCTCAATTGATATTCACAATCATCTAGCACTTTTTCGGCAATAAGTAGAACGAGCATGCGACGGCCTGAAATCCAACCCGGATCAACTGCTTAGAACGAAACTACGCTAACCATTACAAAACCATCGCCAAGCGCTGATTGGAAACTTCTATTCATATTTTAACCCACATAGAGGCATCTAAAAAATAGGAAATTTACAAGAGCGGCGTGCATCGGCATCGTATTAAACAAGTATCACTTGCCTTCCATCGATTAATATTTACAAATATTTAGCCGTTTTTCAGCAATAAGAATAATAAGTATACGACGGCAGGGAATCGAACCAGGATCAACTGCTTGGAAGGCAACTATGCTAACCACTACACCATTATCACCATCCGCGGGTTAAGAGCACCGATTCAGGTTTTTACCGCACATAGAAACATCTTAGAAAACGAAAAAAGGAAATATCGCCATGCATTGACGACAGACCGGACCCGTATCATGTGGCTTCCTTTTAATAATATTTACAAACATTAACAGTTTTTTGGCAGAATATAAGAGTGACGCCGGGAATCTAACGGATCAAGTGCTTGGAAGGCATCTATGCTAACCATTACACCACCATCGCAATGCGCGGGTTAGGACATTCGATTCAGGTTTTTACACACATAGAAGCATCTTAGAAAACGAAAAGAGAAATTAGCGCCATGCATTGGCGACAGACTAGACACGTATAGCGTGGCTTCCTTTTAATCATATTTACAAACATTTAGTCGTTTTTTTGCGGAATATAAGAGTGTGCGACGGCCGGCAATCGAACCCGGATCAACTGCATGGTAGGACACTATGCTAACCATTACACCACCATCGCCATTTGCGAGTTAGGACATTCGATACAGCTTTTTACACACATAGCAGCATCTTATAAAACGAAAATAGGAAATATCGTCATGCATTGGCGACGGACTGGACCTGTATCACGTGGCTTCCTTTTAATCATATTTACAAACGTTAACAGTTTTTTGGCAGAATATAAGAGTGTGCGACGGCCGGGAATCGAACCCGGATCAACTGCTTGGAAGGCAACTATGCTAACCATTACACCACCATCGCCATGCGCGTGTTAGGACATTCGATTCAGGTTTTTACACACATAGAAGCATCTTAGAAAACGAAAATAGGAAATATCGTCATGCATTGGCGACAGACTGGACCCGTATTACGTGGCTTCCTTTTAATCATATTTACAAACATTAACAGTTTTTGGCAGAATATAAGGTGTGCGACGGCCGGGAATCGAACACGGATCTACTGCTTGAAGCAACTATTCCAATCATTACACCACCATCGCCATGTGCGTGTTAGGACATTCGATTCAGGTTTTTACACACATAGAAGCATCTTAGAAAACGAAAATAGGAAATAGCGCCATGCATTGGCGACGGACTGGACCCGTATCACGTGGCTTCCTTTTAATCATATTTACAAACATTAACAGTTTATTGGCAAAATATAAGAGGGTGCAACGGGCGAAAATCGAACCCGGATCAACTGCTTGGAAGGCAACTATACTACTTACCACCATCGCATCGCAGTTAGACATTCGATTCAGGTTTTACACATAGAACATCTAGAAAACGAAAATAGGAAATATCGGCATGCATTGACGACAGACTGGACCCGTACCACGTGGCTTCCTTTTAATCATATTTACAAACATTAACAGTTTTTTGGCAGAATATAAGAGGGTGCGACGGCCGCGAATCGAACCCGGATCAACTGCTTGGAAGGCAACTAGGCTAACCATTACACCATTATCGCCATGCGCGGGCTTAGTCATACGATTAAGGTTTTTACACACATAGAAGCATCTTAGAAAACGACAATAGGAAACAGCGCCATGCATTGGCGACGGACTGGACCCGTATCACGTGGCTTCCTTTTAATCATATTTACAAACATTTAGCAGTTTTTTGGCAGAATATAAGGTGTGCGACGGGGGAACGAACCCGATCAACTGCTTGGAAGGCAACTATGCTAACCATTACACCACCATCGCTATGCGCGGGTTAGGACATTCGATTCAGGTTTGTACACTCATAGAACATCTTAGAAAACGAAAATAGGAAATATCGTCATGCATTGGCGACGGACTGGACCCGTATCACGTGGCTTCCTTTTAATCATATTTAGAAACATTAACAGTTTTTGGCAGAATATAAGAGTGTGCGACGGCCGGGAATCGAACCCGGATCAACTGCTTAAAAGGCAACTATGCTAACCATTACACCACCATCGCCATGCGCGGATTAGGACATTCGATTCAGGTTTGTACACACATAGAAGCATCTTAGAAAACGAAAATAGGAAATATCGTCATGCATTGGCGACGGACTGGACCCGTATCACGTGGCTTCCTTTTAATCATATTTACAAACATTTAGCAGTTTTTTGGCAGAATATAAGAGTGTGCGACGGCCGGGAATCGAACCCGGATCAACTGCTTGGACGGCAACTATGGTTACCATTACACCACCACCGTTATGCGCGGGTTACGACATTCGATTCAGGTTTGTACACACATAGAAACATCTTAGAAAACGAAAATAGGAAATAGCGCAGTGCATTGTCGACGGACTAGACCCGTATCACGTAGCTTCCTTTTAATCATATTTATAAACATTAAGCACTTTTTTGGCAGAATATAAGAGTGTGCGACGGCCGGGAATTGAACCCGGATAAACTGCTTGGAAGGCAACTATGCTAACCATTACACCACCATCGCCATGCGCGGGTTAGGACATTCGATTCAGGTTTGTACACCATAGAAGCATCTTAGAAAACGAAAATAGGAAATAGCGCCAGCATTGGCGACGGACTGGACCCGTATACGTGGCATCCTTTAATCATATTTACAAATATTTAGCAGTTTTTTTTGCAGAATATAAGAGTGTGCGACGGCCAGGAATCGAACGCGGATCAACTGCTTGGAAGGCAACTATGCTAACCATTACACCACCATCGCTATGCGCGGGTTAGGACATTCGATTCAGGTTTGTACACTCATAGAAGCATCTTAGTAAACGAAAATAGGAAATAGCGCAGTGCATTGGCGACGGACTAGACTCGTATCACGTGGCTTTCTTTTAATCATATTTGCAAACATTTAGCAGTTTTCTTGGCAGAATATAAGAGTGTGCGACGGCCGGGAATCGAACCCGGATCAACTGCTTGGAAGGCAACTATGCTAACTATTACACCACCATCGCCATGCGCAGGTTAGGACATTTGATTCAGGTTGTACACACATAGAAGCATCTTAGAAAACGAAAATATGAAATATCGTCATTCATTGGCGACGGACTGGACCCGTATCACGTGGTTCCTTTTTTAATCATATTTACAAACATTTAGCAGTTTTTTGGCAGAATATAAGAGTGTGCGACGGCCGGGAATCGAACCCGGATCAACTGCTTGGAAGGCAACTATGCTAACCATTACACCACCATCGCCATGCGCGGGTTAGGACATTCGATTCAGGTTTGTACACACATAGAAGCATCTTAGAAAACGAAAATAGGAAATAACGCAGTGCATTGGCGACGGACTAGTCCGTATCACGTGGCTTCCTTTTAATCATATTTACAAACATCTAGCAGATTTTTGGGAGAATATAAGAGTGTGCGACGGCCGGGACTCGAACCCGGATCAACTGCTTGGAAGGCAACTATGCTAACCATTACACCACCATCGCCATGCGCGAGTTATGACATTCGATTCAGGTTTGTACCACTAGAAGCATCTTAGAAAACGAAAATAGGAAATATCGTCATGCATTTGCGACGGACTGGACCCGTATCACGAGGCTTCCTTTTAATCATATTTACAAACATTTAGCAGTTTTTTGGCGGAATATAAGAGTGTGCGACGGCCGGGAATCGAACCCGGATCAACTGCTTGGAAGGCAACTACGCTAACCATTACACCACCATCGCCATGCGCGGGTTAGGACATTCGATTCAGGTTTGTACACACATAGAATCATTTTAGAAAACGAAAATACGAAATAGCGCAGTGCATTGGCGACGGACTAGACCCGTATGACGTGGCTTCCTTTTAATCATATTTACAAACATTTAGCAGTTTTTTGGCAGGATATAAAAATGGGCGACGGCCGGGAATCGAACCCGGATCAACTGCTTGGAAGGCAACTATGCTAACCATTACACCACCATCGCCACGCGCGTGCTAGGCATTCGATTCAGGTTTGTACACACATAGAATCATCTTAAAAAACGAAAATACGAAATATCGTCATGCATTGGCGACGGACTGGACCCGTATCACGTGGCATCCTTTAATCATATTTACAAATATTTAGCAGTTTTTTTTTGCAGAATATAAGAGTGTGCGACGGCCGGAAATCGAACGCGGATCAACTGCTTGGAAAACAACTATGCTAACCATTACACCACAACCGCCATGCGCGAGTTAGGACATTCGATTCAGGTTTGTACACACATAGAAGCATCTTAGAAAACGAATATAGGAAATAGCGCAGTGCATTGGCGACGGACTAGACCCGTATCACGTGGCTTCCTTTTAATCATATTTAAAAACATTTAGCAGTTTTTTGACAGAATATAAGAGTGTGCGACGGCCGGGAATCGAACCCGGATAGATAGATAGATAGATAGATTTATTAAAGTTCGCTTTGAGCTAATGCTCGGTGGCAAACATTATTACAATTAGATATACAATTACAAAACTATTACGAATATTTACAAATATAATTACAATTAGAATTAGAGATTAAGATCCTAGTTATAATTAATTTTGAGTTATCTATATGTTGACTTATAGCTTTTCTAACACTTCACTCCACTTCACTTCACTTCACTTCATTTCACTGCGCTGCACATACACCCCCTCCCTCCTCCGTGCCCCACCACACTACACTTCACTTCACTTCACTGAATAAGAGACATGACTATATTATTAATAATACTAACGATTATAATAATGAAACTAATAATAATAATAATAATAATAATAATAATAATGATAAAAGTCCCAGTGCTATTAATGATGACCTACATAGAATTAAGTATATTTTTAAATTTCACTACATTAGAAGGAAGAGTCTCTAGTCCTTTGCAGGTAGTTTGTTCCAATCTACTATAGTACGATTCACAAAGGAGAACTTGCCTACATCAGTTCTTTGCTTTCTACATCGTATTTTCCAGGGATGGTCTCCTCTACTTTTATAATCAGATTTCTGTAATCTTTTACTGATGTCTGCCCATGCTGAGTCCCTTTGTATGTCTTGTACATACGCATAAACGCGCCGTTCCCGTCTCTTAGATAAGGGTTCCCATTCATCTCGTCCATCAACGCGTCCATGATTTACAAACTTCCCGGCCCGTTTTTGAATTTTATCTAACGCCTCGATTTGCCCTTTTCTGTACGGGTCCCAGCAGGCCGCTCCGTACTCTAAAATAGGACGAACAAGTGAAGTATATGCCAAGGATCGGGCATTCGAACTACTGTTTTTTAGAATGCGCATTACAAAGTGCAGCCCCCTCCATGATTTTTTGACCGTATTGTTAATATGATCCGACCAACCAAGTCGCTACGCAGGACCAAACCCAAGTACTTACAGTTTTTCCCGCGGTATATCGTTAGTTCCTAACTTGTAATTCGAGTGTACATTGAGCGAGATTTGGTAAAACAAATGAATTTACTCTTTTCCGGATTTAATTCCATCTTATTTCTGCACGCCCAGTTCCATAAACAGTTAAGATCGTTCTGTAAAACATTTTCATCCGAAGACGCGCCAATACTCCTATATATTATGCAATCATCAGCGAAAAGTCTAACTTTCGATTTTATTCCAGTTGCAATATCATTAATAAACGCTAAGAATAGCAATGGCCTAACACACTCCTGGGGACCCAGAGGTTACATCGGCTTTCGATGAGTGTTTGTCACCTATTCTGACTGCTTGAGTTCGGCCTGTAAGAAATTCTTTTATCCACAAGATTATTCGATGATCTAATCCAGTTTTTGACAGTTTTTCAATTAAAGGCCATGTGGAACCAGATCAAATGCTTTAGAAAAGTCTAATATTACTGCATCTACCCTACTCCCTTCGTCTAATGAATCTGCTATGTCCTGACATAAAGAAATAGTCTGGCTGTCGCACGAATAGCTAGGACGAAAACCGTGTTGATTTTGAAAAAGCCAGTCGGTTTTATTCCAGACTCGTCTAATATATTCCGCAATCATGTGTTCCATCTGCTTGCATACAACTGATGTCAAACTTATAGGCCTGTAATTATTAACAATCCTTTTGTCTCCTCCCTTGTGAATCGGCACTACAATTGCCTCTTTCCAATTTTGAGGAATCGAATTTTATTTACAGTGACATCCATTAACCTAGCAAGGTAAGGAATCATGGCTTCCCTCCCAATTTCAATATTTCTCCTGGTATTCCGTCAGGACCTACAGATTTATTTTTTCCCAATTTTGCAATCCTTTTTCTAATAATTCCTGCATCGACTCTAAATGTTTCTATAACGGGTGTTGATTTATTTACTGAAATCTGATCCTTCGGCTTGAAAACCGACGCGTAATGCCTATTTAAACAAGCCGCCTTTTCACTGTCATTTGTAATTAACGAACCGTCAGCTCCGCAGATCGCTGGAATATTTTCTTTGTTCCCTTTCTTATGTCTTACATACTTGAAGAAATTTTGCCAACAGTTCAATCGATCGTTTAGAATAGATTTTAGGTAATTTTCTTGGGTATGTAACTTTAATTCTAGTAAGTCTTTAGATAATTGTAGAAAATTATTTTTGTGTTCTTTGTTTACATTGCGTTTACTATACGCTTTCCTAACCTTCCTTTCAGTCGCCTCACTTCTTTGTTGAAATAGACCGGATCCGAATTGCACCGTAGTTTCTTGGTAGGCACGAATTTTTCTAAGCATTCTAAAATTATGTTCCTAAAGTTTGTCCATATCTGTTCTACTGTACATCCGCTAGAAGCCCAAGTTGAAAATTTGCTTTTCAAATATAATTGCATGTTTGTAACATCTGTTCTATAAAACTGAAAAATTTTTCTTTCTTTAACGGATCGTTTCGCTTACCCTCTCTGCACATTTTTAGAAGGACTCCTTTGTGGTCGCTAATTCGGAATTATTTCGCATGAAAGAAGTTTGTCCACCGGTCGAATAAGGAAAACGTCCAGTAAAGCATTATCGCGTGTCGGTTTAGTCACTACCTGCGTTAAGCCGTTGTCCCAAACCAACTCGTTAACGAGGCGTTGGGCGGCGCCTTCAGCCCCCACATCCCCCTCCCAAGTAGCGTGCGGTAAATTTAAGTCTCCTCCGATAATGACGTTTTTCCCACTTTTCCTGATTGCGCGGGTTCGCTCTACAAGTCTTTGCAACGGTTCGTGCCCATCTTTCTGTGACCTATACGCACCTATAATTTCCCATTGGTTTTTTGAATTTCTATCTCGAATGTGTACACCTATTATTTCAAATTTATCATCCACCCATGCCTCTACTGCTTCAAAGTTGTCTTTTACGCATATAAAAACACCCCCGCCAATGCGATCTATTCTATCACGTCTGAATGTTAAGAAATTTTGTCTGAAAATTTCAGCGTTTAATATTTCCGCATTGAGCCATGATTCCGTACCTATCACGACATCTACATTATAAGATTCTACAGTGTTCCAGAAATGAACAGCTTTATTATAAATACTCCTACAATTAACCTGCAGAAAGACCAGAGACTCACCTTTTGCGCGATTACATAGTGAAAGTCCGTCTCTCGCCACCGTTCTCGCGTCGTTGTCCGCCGTTATGTCGCCGTTCGTCGTCGCTGCCCCCGCGCCGCCGTCCCTCGCCGCCGTCACCGCGACACTGTCCGTCGCCGCTGCGTCGCCGTCCCACGCCGCCGTCGCCGCGTCGCCGTCCCTCGCCGCCGTCACCGCGTCGTCGTCCACGCCGCCGTCACCGCGTCGCCGTCCTCGCCGCCGTCACCGCGTCACTGCAGGTCGCAGCTACGTCGTCGTCACTCGCCGCACTGCAGTCCGCCGTCGACATTCACACACAAACCATTTTTTGGGTTTCGATATCCCTTGCCGCCACCGCCATGCGGTCTCACGAGCTTCAATCAACTGCTTGGAAGGCAACTATGCTAACCATTACACCACCATCGCTATGCGCGGGTTAGGACATTCGATTCATGTTTGTACACTCATAGCAGCATCTTAGAAAACGAAAAAAGGAAATAGCGCAGTGAATTGGAAACGGACTAGACCTGTATCTCGTGGCTTCCTTTTAATCATATTTACAAACATTTAGCAGTTTTTTGGCAGAATATAAGAGTGTGCGACGGCCGGGAATCGAACCCGGATCAACTGCTTGGAAGGCAACTATGCTAACCATTACACCACCATCGCCATGCGCGGGTTAGGACATTCGATTCAGGTTTGTACACACATAGAAGCATCTTAGAAAACGAAAATAGGAAATATCGTCATGCATTGGCGACGGACTGGACCCGTATCACGTGGCTTCCTTTTAATCATATTTACAAACATTTAGCAGTTTTTTGGCAGAATATAAGAGTGTGCGACGGCCGGGAATCGAACCCGGATCAACTGCTTGGAAGGCAACTCTGCTAACCATTACCCCACCAACGCCATGCGCGGGTTAGGACATTCGATTCAGGTTTGTACACTCATAGATGCATCTTAGAAAACGAAAATAGAAATAGCGCAGTGCATTGGCGACGGACTGGACCCGTATCACGTGGCTTCCTTTTAATCATATTTACAAACATTTAGCAGTTTTCTTGGCAGAATATAAGAGTGTGCGACGGCCGGGAATCGAACCTGGATCAACTGCTTGGTAGGCAACTATGCTAACCATTACACCACCATCGCCATGCGCGGGTTAGGACATTCGATTCAGGTTTGTACACACATAGAATCATCTTAGAAAACGAAAATAGGAAATAGCGCAGTGTATTGGCGACGGACTAGACCCGTATCACGTGGCTTCCTTTTAATCATATTTACAAACATTTAGCAGTTCTTTGGCAGAATATAAGAGTGTGCGACGGCCGGGAATCGAACCCGGATCAACTGCTTGGAAGGCAACTATGCTAACCATTACACCACCATCGCCATGCGCGGGTTAGGACATTCGATTCAGGTTTGTACACACATAGAAGCATCTTAGAAAACGAAAATAGGAAATATCGTCATGCATTGGCGACGGACTGGACCCGTATCACGTGGATTCCTTTTAATCATATTTACAAACATTAACAGTTTTGGCAGAATATAAGAGTGTGCGACGGCCGGGAATCGAACACGGATCAACTGCTTGGAAGGCAACTATGCTAACCATTACACCACCATCGCCATGCGCGGATTAGGACATTCGATTCAGGTTTGTACACACATAGAAGCATCTTAGAAAACGAAAATGGGAAATAGCGCAGTGCATTGGAGACGGACTAGACCCGTATCACGTGGTTTCCTTTTAATCATATTTACAAATATTTAGCAGTTTTTTTGCAGAATATAAGAGTGTGCGAGCGGAAATCGAACGCGGATCAACTGCTTGGAAGGCAACTATGCTAACCATTACACCACCATCGCCATGCGCGTGTTAGGACATTCGATTCAAGTTTTTACACACATAGACGCATCTTAGAAAACGAAAATAGGACATATCGTCATGCATTGGCAAGGGACGGGACCCGTATACGTGGCTTCCATTTTAATCATATTTACAAACATTTAGCAGTTTTTGGCAGAATATAAGAGTGTGCGACGCCGGGAATCGAACCCGGATCAACTGCTTGGAAGGCAACTATGCTAACCATTACACCACCATCGCCATGCGCGTGTTAGGACATTCGATTCAGGTTTTTACACAATAGAAGCATCTTAGAAAACGAAAATAGGAAATAGCGCCAAGCATTGGCGACGGACTGACCCGTGGCTTCCTTTTAATCATATTTACAAACATTAGCGTTTTTGGCAGAATTAAGAGTGTGCGACGGCCGGGAATCGAACCCGGATCAACTGCTTGGAAGGCAACTATGCTAACCATTACACCACCATCGCCATGCGCGGTTAGGACATTCGATTCAGGTTTGTACACAATTTGAAGCATCTTAGAAAACGAAAAAAGGGAAATAGCGCATGCATTGGCGACGGGCTGGGCCCGTATCACGTGGCTTCCTTTTAATCATATTTAAACATTTAGCAGTTTTTGGCAGAATATAAGGGTGCGACGGCCCGGGGAAACAACCGGATCAACTGCTGGAAAAGGGAACTATGCTAACCATTACACCACCATCGCCCTGCGCGGTTAGGACATTCGATTCAGGTTTGTACACACATGAAGCATCTTAGAAAACGAAAATAGGAAAAACGCATGCATTGGCGACGGACTGACCCGTATCCCCGTGTTCCTTTAATCATATTTACAAACATTTAGCAGTTTGGCAGAATAAGAGTGTGCGACGGCCGAATCGAACCCGATCAACTGCTTGGAAGGCAACTATGCTAACCATTACCCACCATCGCCATGCGCGGTTAGACATTCGATTCAGGTTTTGTCACACATAGAAGCATCTTGAAAACGAAAATAGGAAATACGCATGCATTGGGGCGGACTGGGCCGTATCACGTGGCTTCCTTTAATCATATTACAAACATTTGCAGTTTTTTTGGAATATAAGAGTGTGCGACGGCGGAATCGAACCCGGATCAACTGCTTGGAAGGCAAATATAACCATTACCACCATCGCTTTCGCGGGTTAGGAATTCGATTCAGGTTTGTACACATAGAAGCATCTTAGAAAACGAAAATAGGAAATAGCGCAGTGCATTGGGACGGACTGACCGTATCACGTGGCTTCCTTTTAATCATATTTACAAACATTTAGCAGTTTTTTGGCAGAATATAAGAGTGTGCGACGGCCGGGAATCGAACCTGGATCAACTGCTTGCAAGGCAACTATGCTAACCATTACACCACTATCGCCATGCGCGGGTTAGGAATTCGATTCAGGTTTGTACACCATAGAAGCATCTTAGAAAACGAAAATAGGAAATACGCATGCATTGGCGAGGACTGGACCCGTATCACGTGGCTTTTTTTAATCATATTTACAAACATTTTGCAGTTTTTTGGCAGAATATAAGAGGCGACGGCCGGGAATGAACCGGGTCAACTGCTTGGAAGGCAACTATGTAACCATTACACCCCCATCGCATGCGCGTGTTAGACATTCGATTCAGTTTTACACACATAGAAGCATCTTAGAAAACGAAAATAGGAAATTACGCATATTGGCGACGGACTGACCGTATCACGTGGTTCCAATCATATTTACAAACATTAGCAGTTTTTTGGCAGAATATAAGAGTGTACGGCCGGGAAACGAACCCGGATCAACTGCTTGGAAGGCAACTATGCTAACCATTACACCAATCGCCATGCGCGGTTAGGGAAAATTTTGATTCAGGTTTGTACACACATAGAAGCATCTTAGAAAACGAAAATAGGAAATAGCGCCATGCATTGGCGACGGACTAGACCCGTATCACGTGGCTTCCTTTTAATCATATTTACAAACATTTAGCAGTTTTTTGGCAGAATATAAGAGTGTGCGACGGCCGGGAATCGAACCCGGATAACTGCTGAAAGCAACATGTAACCATTACACCACCATCGCCATGCGCGGGGTTTGGACATTCGATTCAGGTTTGTCAACATAGAGCATCTTAGAAAACGAAAATAGGAAATACGCATGCATTGGCGACGGACTGACCCGTATCACGTGGCTTCCTTTAATCATATTTAAAACATTTAGCAGTTTTTGGCAGAATATAAGAGTGCGACGGCCGGGAATCGAACCCGGATCAACTGCTTGGAAGGCAACTATCTAACATTACACCACCATCGCCATGGCAGGACATTCGAATTTAGGTTTGTACACACATAGAAGCACTTAGAAAACGAAAATAGAAATATCGTATGCATTGGCGACGGACTGGACCCGTATCACGTGGCTTCCTTTTAATCATATTTACAAACATTAACAGATTTTGGCAGAATATAAGAGTGTGCGACGGCCGGGAATCGAACCCGGATCAACTGCTTGGAAGGCAACTATGCTAACCATTACACCACCATCGCCATGCGCGGGTTAGGACATTCGATTCAGGTTTGTACACTCGTTAGATGCATCTTAGAAAACGAAAATAGGAAATAGCGCAGTGCAATGGCGACGGACTAGACCCGTATCACGTGGCTTCCTTTTAATCATATTTACAAACATTTAGCAGTTTTTGGCAGAATATAAGTGGTGCGACGTACGGAATCGAACCGATCAACTGCTTGAAGGCAACTATGCTAACCATTACACCACCATCTCCATGAGCGGGTTAGGACATTCGAATCAGGTTTGTACACACATAGAAGCATCTTAGAAAACGAAAATAGGAAATATCGTTATGCATTGGCGACGGACTGGACCCGTATCACGTGGCTTTCTTTTAATCATATTCACAAACATTAACAGTTTTTTGGCAGTATATAAGAGTGTGCGACGGCCGGGAATCGAACCCGGATCAACTGCTTGGAAGGCAACTATGCTAACCATTACACCACCATCGCCATGCGCGGATTAGGACATTCGATTCAGGTTTGTACACACATAGAATCATCTTAGAAAACGAAAATAGGAAATAGCGCAGTGCATTGGAGACGGACTAGACCCGTATCACGTGGCTTCCTTTAATCATATTTATAAACATTTAGCAGTTTTGGCAGAATATAAGAGTGTGGACGGCCGGGAATCGAACCCGGATCAACTGCTTGAAGGCAACTATGCTAACCATTACACCACCATCGCCATGCGGGTTAGACATTCGATTCAGGTTTGTCACACATTGAAGCATCTTAGAAAACGAAATAGGAAATAACGCAGTGCATTTTCCGACGGACTAGTGCCGTATCACGTGGCTTCCTTTTAGTCATATTTACAAACATCTAGCAGATTTTTGGGAGAATATAAGTGTGCGACGGCCGGGAATCGAACCCGGATCAACTGCTTGGAAGGCAACTATGCTAACCATTACACCACCATCGCCATGCGCGGATTAGGACATTTGATTCAGGTTTGTACACACATTGAATCATCTTAGAAAACGAAAATGGGAAATAGCGCAGTGCATTGGAGACGGACTAGACCCGTATCACGTGGCTTCCTTTTAATCATATTTATATACATTTAGCGGTTTTTTGGCAGAATATAAGAGTGTGCGACGGCCGGCAATCGAACCCGGTTCAACTGCTTGGAAGGCAACTACGCTAACCAATACACCACCATCGCCATGCGCATTTAGGACATTCGAGTCAGGTTTGAACACACATAGAAGCATCTTAGAAAACGAAAATAGGAAATATCGTCATGCATTGGCGACGGACTGGACCCGTATCACGTGGCTTCCTTTTAATCATATTTACAAACATTAACAGTTTTTTGGCAGAATATGAGAGTGTGCGACGGCCGGGAATCGAACCCGGATCAACTGCTTGGAAGGCAACTATGCTAACCATTACACCACCATCGCCATGCGCGGGTTAGAACATTCGATTCAGGTTTGTACACACATAGAAGCATCTTAGAAAACGAAAATAGGAAATATCGTCATGCATTGGCGACGGACTGGACCCGTATCACGTGGATACCTTTTAATCATATTTACAAACATTTAGCAGTTTTCTTGGCAGAATAAAAGAGTGTGCGACGGCCGGGAATCGAACCCGGATCAACTGCTTGGAAGGCAACTATGCTAACCATTACACCACCATCGCCATGCGCGGGTTAGGACATTTGATTCAGGTTTGTACACACATTGAAGCATCTTAGAAAACGAAAATAGGAAATAACGCAATGCATTGGCGACGGACTAGTCCCGTATCACGTGGCTTCCTTTTAATCATATTAACAAACATCTAGCAGTTTTTTGGGAAAATTTTAGAGTGTGCGACGGCCGGGAATCGAACCCGGATCAACTGCGTGGAAGGCAACAATGCTAACCATTACACCACCATCGCCATGCGCGGGTTAGGACATTCGATTCAGGTTTGTACACACATAGAAGCATCTTAGAAAACGAAAATAGGAAATATCGTCATGCATTGGCGACAGACTGGACCCGTATCACGTGGCTTCCTGTTGATCATATTTACAAACATTTAGCAGTTTTTTGGCAGAATATAAGAGTGTGCGACGGCCGGGAATCGAACCCGGATCAACTGCTTGGAAGGCAACTATGCTAACCATTACACCACCATCGCTATGCGCGTGTTAGGACATTCGATTCAGGTTTGTACACTCATAGAAGCAATCATAGAAAACGAAAATAGGAAATACCGCAGTGCATTGTGACGGACTGGGCCCGTATCACGTGGCTTCCTTTAATTATTTATAAACATTTAGCAGTTTTCTTGCAGAATATAAGAGTGTGCGATGGCCGGGGAAACGAACTGGGTCAACTGCTGGAAGGCTACTATCCTAACCATTACACCACCATCGCAATGCGCGGCTTAGGACATTCGAATCAGGTTTGTACACACATAGAAGCATCTTAGAAAACGAAAATAGCAAATATCGTCATGCATTGGCGACGGAGTGGACCCGTATCACGTGGCTTCCTTTTAATCATATTTACAAACATTAACAGATTTTTGGCAGAATATAAGAGTGTGCAACGGCCGGGAATCGAACCCGGATCAACTGCTTGGAAGGCAACTATGCTAACCATTACACCACCATCGCCATGCGCGTGTTAGGACATTCGATTCAGGTTTGTACACACCTAGAAGCATCTTAGAAAACGAAAATAGGATATATCGTCATGCATTGGCGACGGACTGGACCCGTATCACGTGGCTTCCTTTTAGTCACATTTACAAACATTTAGCATTTTTTTGGCAGAATATAAGAGTGCGCGACGGCCGGGAATCGAACCCGGTTCAACTGCTTGGAAGGCAACTACGCTAACCAATACACCACCATCGCCATGCGCGTTTAGGACATTCGAGTCAGGTTTGTACACACATAGAAGCATCTTAGAAAACGAAAATAGGAAATATCGTCATGCATTGGCGACGGACTGGACCCGTATCACGTAGCTTCCTTTTAATCATATTTACAAACATTAACAGTTTTTTGGCAGAATATAAGAGTGTGCGACGGCCGGGAATCGAACCCGGATCAACTGCTTGGAAGGCACATATGCTAACAATTACACCACCATCGCCATGCGCGGGTTAGAACATTCGATTCAGGTTTGTACACACATAGAAACATCTTAGAAAACGAAATAGAAATATCGTGATGGGATTGGGGCAGACTGGACCCGATCACGTGCCTTTTTTAATCATATTTACAAACATTTAGCAGTTTTGGCAAAATATGAGGTGGAGGGCCGGGAATCGAACCCGGATCAACTGCTTGGAAGGCAACTATGCTAACCATTACACCACCATCGCCATGCGCGGGTTAGACATTCGATTCAGGTTTGTACACTCATAGATGCATCTTAGAAAACGAAAATAGGAAATAGCCCAGTGCATTGGCGACGGACTTGACCCGTATCACGTGGCTTCCTTCTAATCATATTTACAAACATTTAGCAGTTTTCTTGGCAGAATTTAAGAGTGCGACGGCCGGGAATCGAACCCGGATCAACTGCTTGGAAGGCAACTATGCTAACCATTACACCACCATCGCCATGCGCGTGCTAGGACATTCGATTCAGGTTTGTACACACATTGAAGCATCTTAGAAAACGAAAATAGGAAATAACGCAGTGCATTGGCGACGGACTGGACCCGTATCACGTGGTTTCCTTTAATCATATTTACAAACATTTAGCAGTTTTTTGGCAGAATATAAGAGTGTGCGACGGCCGGGAATCGAACCCGGATCAACTGCTTGGAAGGCAACTATGCTAACCATTACACCACCATCGCCATGCGCGGGTTAGGACATTCGATTCAGGTTTGTACACACATAGAAGCATCTTAGAAAACGAAAATAGGAAATATCGTCATGCATTGGCGACGGACTGGACCCGTACGTGGATTCCTTTAATCATATTTACAAACATTTAGCAGTTTTTGGCAGATTACATAAGTGTCGATGGCCGGGAATCGAACCCCCATCAACTGCTTGGAAGGCAACTATGCTAACCATTACACCACCATCGCCATGCGCGGGGTTTGGACATTGATTCAGGTTTGTACCACATTGAAGCATCTTAGAAAACGAAAATAGGAAATAACGCAGTGCATTTTCCGACGGACTAGTGCCGTATCACGTGGCTTCCTTTTAGTCATATTTACAAACATCTAGCAGATTTTTGGGAGAATATAAGTGTGTGCGACGGCCGGGAATCGAACCCGGATCAACTGCTTGGAAGGCAACTATGCTAACCATTACACCACCATCGCCATGCGCGGGTTAGGACATTCGATTCAGGTTTGTACACACATAGAAGCATCTTAGAAAACGAAAATAGGAAATAGCGCAGTGCATTCGACGGGCTGGCTGTATCACGTGGCTTCCCTTTAATCATATTTACAAACATTTAGCAGTTTTGGGGAGAATATAAGGTAAAGGACGGCCGGGGAAACAACCCGGATCAACTGCTTGGAAGGCACTATCAACCATTACACCACCATCGCATGCCAGGTTAGGGCATTGATTCAGGGTTTTTACACACATGAAACATCTTAGAAAACGAAAATGAAATAGCGCAGTGCATTGGGACGGACTGACCCGTATCACGTGGCTTCCTTTTAATCATATTTACAAACATTTAGGTTTTTGGCAGAATATAAGGTGTGCGACGGCCGGGAATCGAACCGGATCAACTGCTTGGAAGGGAACTATGTTTAAACCCTTACACCACCATCGCCATGCGCGTTTAGGAAAATCGAGTCAGGGTTTGTACACACATAGAAGCATCTTGAAAACGAAAATAGGAAATATCGTCATGCATTGGCGACGGACTGACCCTATCCCCGTGGCTTCCTTTAAATATATTTACAAACATTTAGCAGTTTTTGGCAGAATATAGAGTGTGCGACGGCCGGAATCGAACCCGGATCAACTGCTTGGGAAAGGGAACATGCTAACCATTACACCACATCGCCATGCGCGGTTGGACATTCGATTCAGGTTTGTACACACATAGAAGCATCTTAGAAAACGAAAATAGGAAATATCGTCATGCATTGGAAGACTGGAACCGTATCACGTGGCTTCCTTTTTAAACATATTTTAAAAAATTTAGCAGTTTTTGGCAGAATATAAAAAGTGGCGACGGCCGAATCGAAACCCCGGGTCAACTGCTTGGAAGGCAACCATGCTAACCATTACACCACCATCGCATGGGGGAGTTAGACATTTGATTCAGGTTTTTACACACATGACATCTTAAAACGAAAATGGAAATACGCATGCATTGGCGACGGACTAGCCCGTATCACGTGGCTTCCTTTAATCATATTTAAACATTTAGCGTTTTTGGGAATATAAGAGGTGCACGGCGGAATCGAACCGATCAACTGCTTGGAAGGCAACTATACTAACCATTCACCACCATCGCCAGCCGGGTTAGGACATTTGATTCAGGTTTGTCACAACAAGAAGCATCTTAGAAAACGAAAATAGGAAATACGCATGCATTGGCGACAGACTGGGCCCTACACGTGGCTTCCTTTTAATCAATTTACAAACATTTAGCAGTTTTTCAGAATATAAGAGTGTGCGACGCCGGAATCGAACGGATCAACTGCTTGGAAGAAACTATGCTAACCATTACACCACCATCGCTATGCGCGGGTTAGGACATTTTGATTCAGGTTTGTACACCATAGAAGCATCTTGAAAACGAAAATAGGAAATCGCAGTGCATTGGCGACGGACTGGACCCGTATCACGTGGCTTCCTTTAATCATATTTACAAACATTTAGCGTTTTTTGGCAGAATATAAGATTTCGACGGCCGGAATCGAACCGGATCAACTGCGGAAGGGAACATGCTAACCCTTTAACCATCGCCATGGGGTTAGGACATCGAATCAGGTTTGTACACCACGAACCCCTCTTAGAAAACGAAAATAAAATAGCGCAGTGCATTGGCGACGACTAGACCCGTATCACTGGCCTTTAATCATATTTACAAAATTTAGATTTTGGCAGAATGTGGCGACGGCCGGGGAAACGACCCGGATCAACTGCTTTGGGAACAAATATACAATTACCAAACCCTCATTGCGGATTGACATTCGATTTAGGTTTGTACCCATAGAAATCTAGAAACGAAATAGAATACGTTGCATTGGCGACGGACGACCCGATCACGTGGCTTCCTTTAATCATATTTACAAACATTTACATTTTGGCAGAATGAAGGTGCGAGGGAATCAGACGATCAACTGTTGGAAGCACCATGTCCATTTAACCCCCATCGCCACCTTAGGGCATTGATCAGTTTTACACCGAACCTTGAAAACGAAAATAGGAAATACGCAGTGCATTGGCGACGGACTAGACCGTATCCCTGCTTCCTTTTAATCATATTTACAAACATTTGCAGTTTTTGGCAGAATATAAGAGTGTGCACGGCCGGGAATCGAACCCGATCAACTGCTTGGAAGGCAACTAGCAACCATTTTCACCACCATCGCCATGCGCGGTTAGGGCATTCAAATTTAGTTTGTACACACATAGAACATCTTAGAAAAAGAAAATAGGAAATACGCATGCATTGGCGACGGGCTGACCCTATCACGTGGCTTCCTTTTAATCATATTTACAAACATTTAGCAGTTTTTGGCAGAATATAAGAAGTGGACGGCCGGGGAAACGAACCGGATCAACTGTTTGGAAAACTATGTAACCATTACACCACCATCGCCATGCGCGGTTAGGGGAAATTCGATTCAGGTTTGTACACCATGAAGCATCTTAGAAAACGAAAATAGGAAATAGCGCATGCATTGGGACGGACTAGACCCGTATCACGTGCTTTTTAATCATATTTACAAACATTTAGCAGATTTTTGGCAGAATATAAGAGTGTGCGACGGCCGGGAATCGAACCCCGGTTTAACTGCTTGGGGGCAATAGCTAATTACACCACCATCCCCCCATGCGTTAGGACATTTGATTTAGGTTTGTTCATAGAAGCATCTTAGAAAACGAAAATAAAATATCGTCATGCATTGGCGAGCGACTGGACCCGTATCACGTGGCTTCCTTTTAATCATATTTACAAACATTAACAGTTTTTCGGCAGAATATAAGAGTGTGCGAGGGCCCGGGGAAAGAACCCGGATCAACTGCTTGGAAGGCAACTTTCTAACCATTACACCACCATCGCATGCGCGGGTTGGGAAAATTTTGATTCAGGTTTGTACACACGAAGCATCTTAGAAACGAAAATAGGGAAAAATCGTCATGCATTGGCGACGGGCTGACCCGTATCACGGCTTCCTTTTAATCATATTTACAAACATTTAGCATTTTGCGAATATAAGATGTGCGACGGCCGGGGAAACGAAACCCGATCAACTGCTTGGGGAAAGGGAACCAGGCAACATTACACCACCATCGCCATGCGGGTTAGGGCATTTGATTCAGGTTTGTCACCATGAAGCATCTTAGAAAACGAAAATAGGAAATAACGCAGTGCATTGGGGCGGCTAGCCCGTATCACGTGGCTTCTTTTAATCATATTTAAACATTTAGCAGATTTTTGGGAGAATATAAGAGTGTGCGACGGCCGGGAATCGACCGGATCAACTGCTTGGAAGCAACTATACTAACCATTACACCACCATCGCCATCGCGATTAGGACATTCGATTCAGGTTTGTACACACATAGAAGCATCTTAGAAACGAAAATAGGAAATATTTATGCATTGGCGACGGACTGGACCTATCACGTGGCTTCTTTAATCATATTTACAAACATTTAGAGTTTTTGGCGAATATAAGATGTGCGACGGCCGGGAATCGAACCCGGATCAACTGCTTTGGAAGGCAACATACTTAACCATTACACACCCTCGCCTGCGGGGTTAGGACATTGATTCAGGTTTTTACACACATAGAAGCATCTTAGAAAACGAAAATAGAAATAGCGCAGTGATTGGCGAGGGCTGACCCGTATCACGTGGCTTCCCTTTTTTTCATATTTACAAACATTTAGCAGTTTTTGGCAGAATATAAGAATGGGACGGGAATCGAACCCGGATCAACTGCTTGGGAAAAACGCGTTTAACCATTACACCACCATCGCCATGCGCGTTAGACATTTGATTCAGGTTTGTACACCCAAAAAGCATCTTAGAAAACGAAATAGGAAATACGCATTTGGCGCGGACTGGGCCCGTATCACGGCTTCCTTTTAATCATATTTACAAACATTTAGATTTTTGGCGAATATAAGAATGTGCGACGGCGGGGAAACGAACGGATCAACTGCTTGGAAGGCAACTATGTAACCATTTCCCACCATCGCCATCGCGGGTTAGGACATTCGATTCAGGTTTGTACACACCAGAAGCATCTTAGAAAACGAAAATAGGAAATACGTCATGCATTGGCGACGGACTGGGCCCGTATCCGTGGCTTCCTTTTAATCATATTTACAAACATTTAGCAGTTTTTGGCGGAATATAAGAATGCGACGGCAGAATCGAACCCGGGTCAACTGCTTGGGAAAGGGAACCATGCTAACCATTTCACCACATCGCCATGCGCGGTTAGGGCATTCGATTCAGGTTTGTACACACATAAAAGCATCTTTGAAACGAAAATAGGAAATATCGCATGCATTTGGGACGGACTGGGGATCACGTGGCTTCCTTTTAATCATATTTAAAACATTTTCAGTTTTTTGGCGAATATAAGATGTGCGACGGCCGGGGAAACGAACCCGGGTCAACTGCTTGGAAGCAACTAGCTAACCATTACACCATCGCCATGCGCGGTTAGGACATTCGATTCAGTTTGTACACATAGAAGCATCTTAGAAAACGAAAAAAGGAAATATCGCATGCATTGGCGACGGACTGACCCGTATCACGGCTTCCTTTTTTAAACATATTTACAAACATTTTGCAGTTTTTGGCAGAATATAAGAGTGTGGGTGGGCCGGAATCGAACGGGTCAACTGCTTGGGAAAGGGAACTATTAACCATTACACACCATCGCCATGCGCGGATTAGGGAAATTCGATTCAGGTTTGTACACAAGAACATCTTAGAAAACGAAAATAGGAAAAGTGCATGCATTGGCGACGGACTAGACCCGTATCACGGTTCCTTTTTAAACATTTTTAAAAAATTTAGCAGTTTTTGGCAGAATATGAGGTGTGACGGCCGGGAATCGAACCCCGGTTTAACTGCTTGGAAGGCAACTAGCTAACCAATCCACCACCATCGCCATGCGGTTTTGGACATTTTGATCAGGTTTGTACACACATAGAAGCATCTTAGAAAAAGAAAATAGGAAATATCGTTGCATTTCGAGGACTGACCCGTATCCGTGGGCCCTTTTAATATATTTACAAACATTTAGCAGTTTGGCAGAATATAAGGTTGGGCGGCCGGGAATCGAACCCGGATCAACTGCTTGAAGGCAACTATGCTAACAACACCACCATCGCCATGCGCGGTTTGACATTCGATTCAGTTTGTACACATAGAAGCTCTTAGAAACGGAAAAAAGGGGAAAAACGCATGCATTGGCGACGGACTGGACCCTATCCCCGGCTTCCTTTTTTAAACATATTTAAAACATTTAGCAGTTTTTTGGCAGAATATAAGATGCGACGGGAATCGAACCCCGGGTCAACTGCTTGGAAGGCAACTATGCTAACCATTACACCACCATCGCCATGCGCGGGTTGGAACATTGAATTTAGGTTTTACCCAAAGAAGCATCTTAGAAACGAAAAAGGGGAAAAACGCGGGGATTGGGGGGACGACCGATCACGTGGCTTCCCTTTTTTTATTTAAACTTTTTAAATTTTTTGGGAGAATATAAAATTGCGAGGCCCGGGGAAACGAACCGATCAACTGTTGAAGGGAAAAGCAACTTACACCACCATCGATGCGCGGTTAGAATTGATTCGGTTTGCAAAGAACATCTTAGAAAACAAAATGGAATACGCACATTGGGGGGACTGACCCGTATCCGTGGTTCCTTTTAATCATTTTACAACATTTGTTTTTTGGCAGAAATAAAAGGGTGGGGCCGGGGAAACGCGGATCAACTGCTTGGGAAGGGCCCATTTAAACCCTTAAACCCCCATCGCCATGCGGTTAGAATTTGATTCAGGTTTTAAAACATAAAAACATCTTAGAAAACGAAAATAGGAAAAACGCATGATTAAAGGGCTGACCCGTATCATGGCTTTCCAATATATTTTAAAAATTTAGCAGTTTTTGGGAAATATAAAAGTGTGCAGCCGGGGGGTGAACCCGGTAACTGTTGGGAAAGGGAACTAGTAAAATTTAAACCCCCATCGCCGCGCGGTTTTGACATTCGATTCGGTTTGCAATTTGAAACATCTTAGAAAAAAAAATAGGAAATACGCATGCATTGGCGACGGGCTGACCCCGTACATGGGTTCCCTTTTTAACATATTTACAAAAATTTTCAGTTTTTGGCAGAATAAAGAGGTGGGGGCCGGGGAACGCCGATCAACTTTGGGGAAACATGTAACCATTAACCCCCATCGCTTGCGGGGGTTGGGAAATTTAATTTGGTTTGTACACAAAGAACATCTTAGAAAAGAAAATAGGAAAACATGCATTTTGGGGCGGACTGACCCGTATCATGGTTCCTTTTAAACATATTTAAAAAATTTTGCAGTTTTTTTCGAATATAAGAGTGGCGAGGCCGGGGAAACGAACCGGTCAACTCGGAAAGGAAAATTTTAAAATTTCACCACCCTCGATTTTCGGGTTGGGTTTTGATTTTGGTTTACAACAAAAGCTTTAAAAGAAAAAAAATACGCATGCATTGGGGGACGACCCCATACGTGGTTCTTTTAATCATATTTACAAAATTTAGTTTTGGGGGAATATAAGAGTGCGAGGCGGGGAAACGAACCGATCAACTGCTTGGAGGCAACATGCAACCATTACACCCCATCGCCATGCGCGGGTTAGGACATTGATTCAGGGTTTTTACACACAAAAACATCTTAAAACGAAATAGGGAAAAAAAAGCAGCATTGGGGCGGATGCCTATCACGTGGCTTCCTTTTAAATATTTACAAACATTTGCGTTTTTGGGGAATATAAAAATGTGCACGGCCGGGAAACGAACCCGGGTCAAATGCTTGGGAAAACATGCTAACCATTACCCCCCCCCGCCAGCGGGGTTAGGGGATTGATTCAGGTTTTTAAACAGAAGCACTTAGAAAACGAAAATAGGAAATTCGCATGCATTGGCGACGGACTGGGGCCGTATCCGGGTTCCTTTAATCATATTTACAAAAATTTAAATTTTTGGAGAATATAAAAGGTGCCGGCCGGGGAAACGAACCCGGGTCAACTTTTGGGGCCTGCTAAACCTTAAAACCCCGCTGCGGGTTAATTCGATTTAGGTTTTTACACCAAGACATCTTAAAAACGAAAATAGGGAAAAACGTCGCATTGGCGACGGACTGGGCCCGTATCACGTTTTTTTAATCATATTTAAAACATTTTGCAGTTTTCAGAATATAAGGTGTGCGAGGCCGGGGAAACGAACCGGGTAAAATGCTTGGAAGGAACTATCTAACCATTACACCACCATGCCTGCGCGGTTGGGGCATTCGAACTTTGTTTAAAAATAGAACATCTTAGAAAACGAAAAAGGGAAAAACGCATATTGGCGACGGACTGGGCCCGTATCACGGGGTCCTTTAATCATATTTAAAACATTTTCAGTTTTTTTGGGAATATAAGAGGGCGACCGGGGAAACGAACCCGGTCAACTGCTTGGAAAGGGAACTACCCAACCATTCACCACCATCGCAAAGGGGGTTAGGGCATTCGATCAGGTTTGTCAACAGAACATTTAGAAAACAAAAGAAAAGGGGCATTAGACGGAGGAACCTATCGGCCCTTTTTAAAATATTTTAAAAAATTTACAGTTTTTGGCAGAATATAAGGTGGACGGCCGGGGAAACAACCGGGTCAACTGCTTGGGAACAACTAGTAACAAACCCCCATCGCCGCGGGTTAGAATTGATCAGGTTTTAAACATAGGCATCTTAGAAAACGAAAATAGGAAATACGCATGCATTGGCGACGACGGGCCCCATCATTTCCTTTAATCATTTTAAACTTTAAAATTTTTTAGAAAAGAGTTGGACGGCGGGAATCGAACCCGGATCAACTCTTGGGAACAATTTAACCCTTACACCAATCGCCATGGGGTTAGGGAAATTTGATTTAGGGTTTTAAAAACAAGAACATCGAAAACGAAAAAGAAAAAGGCGGGGATTGGGGGGACTGACCGATCACGGGGGTTCCTTTTTAAACAAATTTTAAAACATTTTCGGTTTTGGCAGAATATGGGTGTGCGGGCGAATCGAACCCGTTTCCCGTTGGGGCAACTAGCTAACCAAAACACCACGCATCGCGGTTAGACATTGATTTGGTTTGTAACCCGCATCTTAGAAAACGAAAAAAAGAAAACGCATGCATTGGCGAGGACTGGACCGTATCCGGGGTTCCTTTTTAAAAAATTTAAAACATTTACAGTTTTTTTGGGAGAATATAAATTTTGGGCGGCCGGGGAAACAACCGGGTCAACTGTTGGGAAAAACCTTGCTAACCAAATTTTACCACCATCGCCATGGCGGGTTAGGGCTTCGATTCAGGTTTTACACCCGAAACATCTTTGAAAACAAAATAAAAAAAAAAAAAAAAAAAAAAAAAAAAAAAAAAAAAAAAAAAAAAAAAAAAAAAAAAAAAAAAAAAAAAAAAAAAAAAAAAAAAAAAAAAAAAAAAAAAAAAAAAAAAAAAAAAAAAAAAAAAAAAAAAAAAAAAAAAAAAAAAAAAAAAAAAAAAAAAAAAAAAAAAAAAAAAAAAAAAAAAAAAAAAAAAAAAAAAAAAAAAAAAAAAAAAAAAAAAAAAAAAAAAAAAAAAAAAAAAAAAAAAAAAAAAAAAAAAAAAAAAAAAAAAAAAAAAAAAAAAAAAAAAAAAAAAAAAAAAAAAAAAAAAAAAAAAAAAAAAAAAAAAAAAAAAAAAAAAAAAAAAAAAAAAAAAAAAAAAAAAAAAAAAAAAAAAAAAAAAAAAAAAAAAAAAAAAAAAAAAAAAAAAAAAAAAAAAAAAAAAAAAAAAAAAAAAAAAAAAAAAAAAAAAAAAAAAAAAAAAAAAAAAAAAAAAAAAAAAAAAAAAAAAAAAAAAAAAAAAAAAAAAAAAAAAAAAAAAAAAAAAAAAAAAAAAAAAAAAAAAAAAAAAAAAAAAAAAAAAAAAAAAAAAAAAGGGGGGGGGGGGGGGGGGGGGGGGGGGGGGGGGGGGGGGGGGGGGGGGGGGGGGGGGGGGGGGGGGGGGGGGGGGGGGGGGGGGGGGGGGGGGGGGGGGGGGGGGGGGGGGGGGGGGGGGGGGGGGGGGGGGGGGGGGGGGGGGGGGGGGGGGGGGGGGGGGGGGGGGGGGGGGGGGGGGGGGGGGGGGGGGGGGGGGGGGGGGGGGGGGGGGGGGGGGGGGGGGGGGGGGGGGGGGGGGGGGGGGGGGGGGGGGGGGGGGGGGGGGGGGGGGGGGGGGGGGGGGGGGGGGGGGGGGGGGGGGGGGGGGGGGGGGGGGGGGGGGGGGGGGGGGGGGGGGGGGGGGGGGGGGGGGGGGAGGGGGGGGGGGGGGGGGGGGGGGGGGGGGGGGGGGGGGGGGGGGGGGGGGGGGGGGGGGGGGGGGGGGGGGGGGGGGGGGGGGGGGGGAAAAAAAAGGGCGCATGCATTGGCGACGGACTACCCGATACGTGGCCCTTTTTAAACAATTTTCAAACATTTAGCAGTTTTTTTAAAATTAAGAGTAAAAGAGGGCCCGGGAAACGCCCCATCAACGTTGGGAAGGGAACTTCAACCATTACACCAATCGCCATGCCGGGGTTAGGGGATTCGATTCAGGTTTGTACAACATGAACACTTGAAAACGAAAATAGGGAAAAACGCATGCATTGGCGAGGGCTGGGCCATCCGGCTTCCTTTAATCATATTTACAAAATTTTCAGTTTTTGGCAGAAATTTAAAAGGGGCGACGGCCGGAATCAACCGGATCAACTGCTTAAGGGAAAAAGCAACCATTACACCACCACGCAGGGGGGTTAGACATTCGATTTAGGTTTGGGCCCCAAAAAGCATTTGAAAACGAAAATAGGGAAAAAACGCAAAGCATTGGCGACGGACTGCCGTATCACGTGGTTCCTTTTTTCATTTTACAAAATTACAGTTTTTGGAGAAATAGAGGTTTTCACGGCCGGGGAAACGCCCGGGTCAACGTTTAAAAATTTGTAACCATTACACCCCAAAACGCATGGGATTAGACATTGATTAGGGTTTTAACCGAAGATCTTTTGAAACGAAATAGGAATATCTTTTTTCGGGGGGGACTGACCGTATCGGGGTTTTTAATCATATTTAAAACATTTGCAGTTTTTGGAAAATTAAGAACGGCGGGGAAACGAACCCATCAACTGTTGGAAGGAACTTCAACCATTACACCACCCTCGCCATGGGGGTTAGGGGCATTCGATTAGGGTTTTACACCCAAAAACACTTAGAAAACGAAAATAGGAAAAAGGCAGTGATTGGGGCGGACTAACCGTATCACGTGGTTCCAACATATTTACAAACATTTTCAGTTTTTTGGGAAATTAAGAGTGTGCGACGGCCGGGGAAAGAACCCCGGGTCAATGCGGAAGGCACATGTAACCATTACACCACCATCGCCATGCGCGGTTGGACATTCGATTAGGGTTTTTAAAACATGAAAAACTTGAAAAGAAAAAAGGGGGTTTTCGCGCATTGGGGGGATACCCGTATCAGTGGTTCTTTTTTAAACTATTTACAAACATTTGCAGTTTTTTTCAGAATAAAGGGTGGGCGGCCGAATCGAACCCGGATCAACTGGGAAGGCACAAAACCATTACACCACCATCGCCATTTCGCGGTTTGAATTCGATTCAGGTTTTTACACCGAATCTTAGAAAAAGAAAAAGGAAATAGGGGATGCATTGGGACGGACTAAACCGTATCCGTGGTTCTTTTTAACATATTTTTAAAAATTTGCAGTTTTTGCGAAAAAAGAGGGGCGACGGGCCGGGGAATGAACCCCGGTCAAAGTTGAAGGAACTATAACCTTAACCCAAACGCCATGGGGGTTTGGAACAACGGTTTTTACACAAGAAGCCCTCTTGAAAACGAAAATAGGTACGCATGCATTGGCGGGGGATGGCCCCCATCCGGTTCCTTTAATCATATTTACAAACATTTTCATTTTTTTGGGAAAATTGAGTGCGACGGCCGGAATCGAACCGGGCAACTGCTTGGGGGCAAAAAAAGAAACATTACACCCCAGCCATTGCGGGGTTGGGCATTCGATTCAGGGTTTTAAAAATGAAGCTCTAAAAAAAAAAATAGGGAAAAACGCATATTGGCGACGGACTGGGCCCGTATCCCTGGCTTTTTTAATCATTTTAAAACATTTAGAGTTTTTTTGGGAAAATAAAAGTGTACGGCGGGGGAAACGAACCCGGGTCAACTGCTTGAAGGCAACTATACTAACCATTACACCACCATCGCCATGCGTGGTTAGGACATTCGATTCAGGTTTGTACCGCAGAAGCATCTTAGAAACGAAAATGAGAAATAGCGCAGTGCATTGGCGACGGACTGACCGCGTATCACGTGCTTGCCAATCATATTTAAAACATTTAGCAGTTTTTTGGCAGAATATAAGAGTGTGCGACGGCGGGAATCGAACCGGATCAACTGTTGAAGCAACTATGTTAGCCATTACACACCATCGCCATGCGCGGGTTAGGACATTCGATTCAGGTTTGTACACACATAGAAGCATCTTAGAAAACGAAAATAGGAAATAGCGCAGTGCATTGGCGACGGACTAGACCCGTATCACGTGGCTTCCTTTTAATCATATTTACAAACATTTAGCAGTTTTTTGGCAGAATATAAGAGTGTGCGACGGCCGGGAATCGAACCCGGATCAACTGCTTGGAAGGCAACTATGCTAACCATTACACCACCATCGCCATGCGCGGTTAGGACATTCTGATACAGCTTTGTACACACATAGAAGCATCTCAGAAAACGAAAATAGGAAATATCGTCATGCATTGGCGACGGACTGACCCGTATCACTGGCTTCCTTTTAATCATATTTACAAACATTAGCAGTTTTTGGAGAAATATAAGAGTGTGCGACGGCCGGAATCGAACCGGATCAACTGCTTGGAAGCACTATCAACCATTACACCATCATCGCATTTCGCGGTTAGGGACATTCGATTCAGGTTTGTACACGCATAGAACATCTTAGAAAACGAAAATAGGAAATAGCGCAGTGCATTGGCGACGGACTAGACCGTATCACGTGGCTTCCTTTTAATCATATTTACAAACATTTAGCAGTTTTATGGCAGAATATAAGAGTGTGCGACGGCCGGGAATCGAACCCGATCAACTGCTTGGAAGGCAACTATAACCATTACACCATCGCCATGCGCGGTTAGGACATTGATTCAGTTTGTACACCATAGAGCATCTTAGAAAACGAAAAGAGGAAATATCGTCATGCATTGGCGACGGACTAGACCCGTATCACGTGGCTTCCTTTTAATCATATTTACAAACATTTGCAGTTTTTGAGAATATAGAGTGTGCGACGGCCGGAATCGAACCGGATCAACTGCTTGGAAGCAACTCATCTAACCATTACCACCATCGCCATTGCGGTTAGACATTCGATTCAGGTTTGTACCACATAGAACATCTTAGAAAACGAAAATAGGAAATAGCGCATGCATTGCGACGGACTGACCCATATCGTGGCTTCTTTTAATCATATTTACAAACATTAGCAGTTTTTTGGCAGAATATAGAGTGTGCGACGGCCGGAATCGACGATCAACTGCTTGGAAGGCAACTATGCTAACCATTACACACCATTGCCATGCGCGGTTAGGACATTCGATCAGGTTTGTACACACAAAACATCTTAGAAAACGAAAATAGAAATAGCGTCATGCATTGGCGACGGACTGGACCTATCACTGGCTTCCTTTTAATCATATTTAAACATTTAGCAGTTTTTGGCAGAATATAAGAGTGTGCGACGGCGAATCGAACCTGGATCAACTGCTTGGAAGGCAACTATGCTAACCATTACACCACCATCGCCATGCGCGTGTTAGGACATTCGATCAGAGTTTACACATATGAAGCATCTTAGAAAACGAAATGAGGTAATGAAGCCGCATGCTTGGCGACGGACTAGACCCGTATCACGTAGCTTCCTTTAATGATTTAAAATCTTATCAGATTTTTGGCAGAAATAATCGTGTGACGGCTGGGAATCGAAGGATCACTGTTGTAAGTGATTGCTAAATATTACGACCATCGCTATGCGCTGTTATGGTTTTGATTCTGGTTTGTACACTATAGCAGAGCATCTTAGAAACGCAAAATAGTAAATAGTTTTCACAGTGCATGGCTGGACTGACCATTGTATCACGTGGCTCTTTTAATCTATTTACAAACATTTAATGTTTTTTGGCAGAATATAAGAGTGTGGTTTGCCGGAATCTGAACCCAGATCAATGGCTTGACAACTATGTACCATTAACCAGCATCGCCATGCATGGTGTTAGGACATTGATTCAGGTTTGTACACACTCCGAGCATCTTAGAAAACGAAAATAAAATTATGTCATGCGATTGGCGACGGACTGAGTACTCCGTAACTGTGGCGTTCCTTTAATCATATTATGGACAACTATTTAGCAGTTTTTTGGCAGAATATAAGAGTGTGCACGGCCAGATTGACCAGATCAACTGCTTGGAAAGGCAACTATTAACACATTACACCTGCCATCGCTATGCGCAGAGTTAGGACATTCGATTCAAGGATTTTTACAAAGAAGCATCTTTAGAAAACGAAAAATAGAAATACGTCATGCATTGGCGAAGACTGACTCCATCACGTGAGTTGCTTTAATCATGATTACAAATATTTAGCAGCCTTTCTTGAGAGATGTAAGGATGTGTGACGGCCGGAATGCAGACCGATCAACTAGGAAGGCAACTATCTTAACCATTACACCACCATCGCTAAGGTTTGGACATTCGATTCAGGTTTTCAGCACTAGAAGCTGTAAATGAAAATAGAAATGGTCATATTGGACGGACTAGACCTGTATCACGTTCTACGCTTAATCATAATTATAAAACATTTAGCAGTTTTTGGAAATATAAAAGGTCGCGACGGCGGGAATCGAACCGATCAACTGCTTGGAAGAGCAACATATTAAACCATACACCATTCCATCGCTATTTGGTTTGAATTCGATTCAGTGTTTTACACACGAGAAACATCTTAGAAAACGAAATAGGAAAATCGTCAGCATTGGCGACGGACGACCCGATTCGTGCTTCCTTTAATCAATATTTAGTAAACATTTAGCATTCTTGTTGGCAGAATATAAAGTATTGACGAAAGCCAGGGAATCAGAACGGATCAACTGCTTGGAAAGCAACTATACCTACCATTCACCACATCGTATGCGCAGTTAGGAATTGATTCAGATTTAAAATAACATCATAAGCATCTTAGAAAACGAAATAAGAAATATCGAAAGCATTGGGACGACTGACCTGTATCAGTGTTTTAAATATATTTTGCGAAACATTTAAGTTGTTTTGGCGAAATATGGGATGTGCGACGGCCAGGAATCAACGCGATCAACTGTTGAAGGCATTATGCAACCATTATACCATCGCATATGCGCCGATTAGGACATTGATTCAGGTTTACACGACATAAACATCTAGAAAACGAAAATGAAAGGCGCCCGATTATTGTTGAAGCTGACCGTATCACGTGGTTTCTTTTTAATCATATTAAAACATTAGAGTTTTTGGAGAATATAAGAGTGGCGAGGGGAATCGACCCGGATCAACTGCTTGGAAGAGCAAACTATGCAACAACCACCACCGCCATGAGCCGTTAGGACATTCGATTAGGGTTTCCAAAAAATTTTTAGAAAAAAATGGAAAAAGGGGATGCATTTGGGGCGGACTGACCCCTTTTATCTTTTTTAAAAATTTAAAAATTTGGGGTTTTTAAAAGGAAGGGACGGCCGGAAACAACCCGCCTTTTTGGGGAAAAACCTTAAAATTCCCCCCCAAACCTTGGCTTATTTAATTTTACAAAAAAAAATTTTTGAAAAAAAAAGGAACGCCTTTGAGGGGTAACCCCAAAAATTTTTTTTTTCTTTTAAAACATTTCATTTTTTAAAAAAGGGGCGGCGGGGGAAATATTTAACTTTTGGGGAAATTTTTCCTTCCCCCCAAAGATGAAAAATTGAAGGTTTTAACCATGAAATTTAAAAACGTGGAAATAGGATGCATTGGGAAGGGCTCCCCCTATGGTTCCCTTAATATAAAAACTTTAGCTTTTTGGGGAAAAAAAAAGGGTGTGGGGGGAAAACGAAATCAACTTTTGAAGAAAAAAAATTAAAATCCCCTGGGGGTTGGAATTTTTTTTCAGGTTTTTAAAACCCCCCTTTTAAAAAAAAAAAAAGGAAAAATTGTCCTTGGGGGGTACCACGGGTTTTTTTATTTCAAAAAAAATTTTTTGAAATTGGGGGGGGGAAAAAATAAGACAAGGGGAAGGAATTTAACCCTTACACCCCCAAAACCCCGGCGGGTTAACATTGAATTTTTTAAAAAGAAATCTTTAAAAAAAAAATAATGATTGGGGGGAAATTTTATTTTCCTTTTTCCCAATTTTAAAAATTGCGTTTTTGGGGTTTAAAAAAAATACCCGGGGGAAAAAGGTCAAATGGGAAAAAAATATTTTCCCCACCCCAATGATCGGGTTAGGAAATTTTGATATTTTCACCAAAAAAATTTGAAAAAAAAATAGAAAAAACCCATGTTGCGCCTGGCCCTTTGGGTTTTCCCTTTTTTTAAAATTTTAAAATTTTTCAGTTTTTTCAAAATAAATTTGGGGGGAATTTGGGGAAATCTTAAAAGGGAAAATTAAATTCAAAAATTTTTCCTTTGGGTTTTTTCAGGTTTAAAACATAGAAACCCCCTTTCGAAAAGGAAAAAATTTTTAGGAAGGAACCCCAAATTTTTTTTTTTTAATAAAATTTTTTATTTTGGGTTTTGGCAGAATAATGGGGAGGGAAAAAAACCCGAAATTTTTTAAAACTTTGCCCCTTCCCATTTTCGGGTTTTGACATTCTTCAGGGGCACAAAATCATCAGAAAGAAAAAAAATCTGATTGGGGCTAAGGGACCTTCCCTTTTTATTTTTAAAAAAATTTTCATTTTTCAGTTAAATTCGACGGCCGGAATGAACCCTAATGGGAAAAAGGGAAATGTAAAAAAAACCCATCCCATCGCGGTTTGGGAAAATTTAGGGTTTTACAAATAAAAATTTTTTTAAAAAAAAATAAAATTCCCGCTTGGGGCTTTTAAAAAATTTTTTTAAATTTTAAAATTTGATTTTTCAAAAAAAAATTTTTGGGGGGGGAAAAATGTTAAAAATATTTTTCAACCCCCCGCGGTTTTAAAATTGATTGGGTTTTTCCAAAACTTTGCGAAAAAAAGAAATTTTAAAGCAGGGACGGTGACTTCACGTTTTTTTCTTTTCAAAAATTTTGGTTTGGAAAAAGGGGCAGCCAAAAAAACGGTCAAGTTTCAAAAGCTCATTTAAAATGATGGGGTTAGGGTTGTTGTTGGGAATTTAGGAAAAGAAAAAGGAAAAAAAACCATTTGGGGGACGCCCGGTTGGGGGGGTTTTTTTTTTTCAAACAAAAAATTTTTAGGGGAGAATTGGGCGGCGGGAATAAAACCGTAGAAACCTGGTCATGGCTGGAGGATGCATTAGTTTGCTTTCAATTTTTCAGCGCATTGGATATTACTAATATAAATAATTTATTTTTAAATTAAATAATTGGTCTCCATTTTAGAGTGTGTATATCGAACACGATAATAAATGGAATGAGAAAATTAAAACAGAAAATTTTATTTTTCATATACATCTGTTTGATTTCCGATTTCTCCATTTTGCAGAACAAGAAGGACACTTCCTGCATTCGAAAACAGTTTCGAGCTGAAAATTCGTTCCAAGAAGAAATGAACACCAAGCACCTCTCTGAAGATTTCGCCGCTCGTGCTGTTAAGGTAGGCAATTACTATTTCTATGTTAGAAAGATCTCTGTAAATCATCTCCTTGACGTATCGCGTTCTTTAAGTATTCTATCCGAACACTTGCAAACAGGGGAATGACAAACATAATTAGAACAAAGGGCACTCGTGGAATATCTACTCATATCCACATTATCCGCCGGGCCTGCACAAATTCAGTGTTCACAGAAATATTAATTTAATTAAATTTAAAAAATTAAAAAAAAATATTACAAATTCCACCCACGTCTTGTTTGCTTTGTAAAATAATTATATATAAAAATATAAGGAAAGTAAAATATTGATGTTTTTCAAAAGTGTAATTATAAAAATATTATATTTTGTTTTCGGGCGATATACATTTATTATTTTGTTTTCGGGCGTTTCAACTGCTATGGTTTGATTGATTGATTGATTTTTTCGTGTTTCCGGGCGCGTCAACTGCTTTGTTCATTAGTCCCGTTAATGTAGTCCATGTTTTTATGCGGAAGCTGGCGGTGATCTTCCCCCGCTGGATGGTGAGATCCGGCGCCGACCTACCGACAGCTAATGGGGTTTCCCCTCACCAGGACTCTCCCACCAGCGGAGCACCGCCCCAGCGGGGACAAGCTCTAAGCTCCCGACCGGTCTCCCGGAATATATGGTAGTGAAGTGTATGTTAGTGTGTGTGTGTGTGTGTGTGAGAGAGAGAGAGAGAGAAAGAGAGAGAGAGAGAGAGAGAGAGAGAGAGAGAGAGAATAGGACAAGAAAGAGGAAGGACAGTTCGCGCGCGGTCCGTTTGGTAGGGTACTGCTCCGGCATTGGCCTGGTGTTGATCGGAGAACAAACGGAAAACTACCGCTCAGAGCAGCCGGCCTCTAGAATTGTCCCTCAGACAGCGACTGAATTCGACCTAGCTGAAAAGCTAGTGTCGCAAGTCCTGCCGCCGTGGGAAGTGGGAACCTAGGACCTCCCGGTCAGAGGCTCTGCAGTGACATCAGTTGATGCACTACCGCTTCCGGTAGTGTCAGAAAAATTCTGCCATCGCCGGGTCTCGAACCTTAAGACCCCCCGGTCAGAGGAACCGCAGTTACATCACTTGATGCCCTAAGCCCCCTCATCTGATATCAGTCAACAGAAACTGTAGCTGCTGTGCATATTATGCTGTGAATAACTAATCGAAGAGCATTTGCCAATCTTTGCAGTACTGCTTATATATTGCCGAAGATACCCGATACTTCATTTTGCATTCATTAGTTTCAACAGGCATTCTGAGACAGCACATCGTAGAAAACGATGCCAAGATTTCGGTTGACGCTCTGCGACTTTCTTCACGAAAACTCTCTCTCTCGTAGTCACTGCAGCCAAGTCAGGGTTTGGCATATCCACCGAGAACTTCGATATCTTTTGCGATCACGAAATAAGGGAATAAGACCCTTACTCGTATATTATGATGGAACGAAGCGAATGTGAGTACAGGATGAAAGTCAAATCATGAACTGAGCTTTGAGTTACATTTAGCATTTTATTGGAGCTGATAAAAGAAATGAAACGAAATTGAACGATCAGAGAAGCTTCTAGAAATATTATCCGGACATCGTATGAACACGTAAAACACTTGCATTAACACCTTTGGGAAATAGGGTTTAAGCTTGTATTATTGAAAACCTAACATTAAATACAGCCGAAACGCATTTATAATGAATCACAAAACCTCAAACAGGCTGGGCTTTGTGTTTTCACAGTCACACAGCGACATTTCCTAAGACATTGCAAGAAAAAAGCACATTATAATCTTACCCGATCAGGAACCAAGCCGGGGTCGTGTCATGGAAAACGAGCACGCTAACTAATGAGCTCAATCGTGATGGATGTTTTCATTAGTATATTTATTACATCATTCCTGAAGCTTTAATCAACAAACAAATCATTGGTTCACGTTAAACATTTCTAGGGCGTGTTCGTTCAATGCAAGTCGAATACAATTTTTAAATAAATAAAATTCGATTGAGGAAAACAATTGCTTTACAAAAAATAGTGAGTCCCTCGTTTCCGCATCAAAGCAATTATTGTACTGAAAATAAATCACAAGATCCCAAGCAGTCTTAGCTAGTGTGACTGACATCCATTTTTTCCAAGACATGTCCTCCTTTTCAAATTTTTGGCCGGGGTCCGGGCGGATTTTCTAAAATCATAAAACGCCCTACTTTATGTAACTGTCGACTGAGAACACGATATTTTGAAATTATTTGTTTGGAGTCCTGTTTTCCCTAATATGTCTGTACGTGGTAGCACCACCACCGGAATATTTTATCTTCTCTTTGTAAATGGTTACCTTCATTCATTTATTTATTCTGTGCGGATATGTTCTTAATAATTCTGAAAATGGTGGTGATTCTGTCGAGAAAGGAAACACCCATTTTGTTTTTCTAGACATATGTTAGCTAAATGTGTGAGAATTGAAAATGCCAAAGCGGAAAATCAATTTTAAAAATGGCCTATACAGAAAATATCCGGCATTCAAAATGGGAAGGATGGAATCTAAAAGCAGTAAGAAAAGTTTGTGTAGGGAGAACCTTTACTCTTTTGCAAATAAAGGTTTGTTGGTTATTGCAAGTAACAGCACTTTACATCTGTCATGCTTCCATAATTATACAAAGCAACATGTTCAAACACACAACATGTAACTTATTTTATTATTTTTTAAAATATTATGAACTGTCCTTCTTTCACCAAAAGTCCTTTTTTTTCATCAAAGCCCTTGTCCTAATTTTCATCAATGAGAATCTGACCAACCCAGTCAGTCTTACTGTTAATGCTCCCGCATACTGTGACGTCATCGGGCGGTGGACCCGTGCGCAGGCGCAGGGGCTGGGCGCAGGCGAGAGGTGGCGCATCCTCCGCAACGTAGCGCTGGTGTCGCTCGCCTTCATGACGCTGCACGCGGCCTTCTTCGGCGCCGCCAACCTGCAGAGCTCCGTCAACTCCGAGCAGGGGCTGGGCACCGCCGCGCTCTCCGCCCTCTACGGCGGGCTCATCACCTCCAACCTATTCCTGCCCTCGCTCGTCTCGCGGTGAGTGAAAGATTGGCTCCGAGAGAACGATTGATTGACAGATTACACAATTCGGGAGCGTCAACTGCTAACGGCATTAGTCCCGTAGAAGTTGTGCAAGTCAAACAACCGACAGTAAGAATAGGGCATGTTTTTACTGACATTCGATTCCACCGCCGGTTGGCCGAGCGATCTAAAGAGCCAAATTTAGGCTCTGGTTCCCGAAAGGGAGCATGGATTCGTACCCCACACCTGGCCATCCGTTTGTTCGCGCAGGGTATTGGAAGGATATTGTCCTGGGATTTTAGAGCACTGAACGAGCGTCAGGTTGGCCGAGCGGTCTAAGGCGCCAGATTTAAGCTCTGGTTCCCCAGAGGGAGCGTGGGGTTTCGAACCCCACACCTGACAACCCTTTTGTATGTGTACGGTATTGGAAGGGCATTATCCAAGGATTGCAGAGCCGTAAACGAGCGTCAGGTTGGCCGAGCGGTCTAAGGCGCCAGATTTAAGCTCTGGTTCTCGAGAGGGAGCGTGGGTTCGAACCCCACACCTGACAACCCTTTTGTATGTGTACGGTATTGGAAGGGCATTATCCAAGGATTGTAGGGCCGCAAACGAGCGTCAGGTTGGCCGAGCGGTCTAAGGCGCCAGATTTAAGCTCTGGTTCCCGAGAGGGAGCGTGGGTTCGAACCCCACACGTGACAACCCTTTTGTACGTGTACGGTATTGGAAGGGCATTATCTAAGGATTGTAGGGCCGTAGACGCGCGTCAGGTTGGCCGAGCGGTCTAAGGCGCCAGATTTAAGCTCTGGTTCCCGAGAGGGAGCGTGGGTTCGAACCCCACACCTGACAACCCTTTTGTATGTGTACGGTATTGGAAGGGCATTATCCAAGGATTGTAGGGTAGCAAACGAGCGTCAGGTTAGCCGAGCGGTCTAAGGCGCCAGATTTAAGCTCTGGTTCCCGAGAGGGAGCGTGGGTTCGAACCCCACACTGACAACCCTTTTGTATGTGTACGGTATTGGAAGGGCATTATCAAGGATTGTAGGGAGAAACCAGCGTCAGGTTGCCGAGCGGTCTAAGGCGCCAGATTTAAGCTCTGGTTCCCGAGAGGGAGCGTGGGTTCGAACCCCACACTGACATTCTTTTGTAATGCAGGATATTGGAAGGGCATTGTCATAGAATTTTAGAGCATTTTACGATCGTCAGGTTGGCCGAGCGGTCTAAGGCGCCAGGGTTAAGCTCTGGTTCCCGAGAGGGGGCGTGGGTTCGAACCCCACACCTGACAACCCTTTTGTATGTGTACAGTATTGGAAGGGCATTATCCAAGGATTGTAGGGCCGCAAACGAGCGTCAGGTTGGCCGAGCGGTCTAATGCGCCAGATTTAAGCTCTGGTTTCCGAGAGGGAGCGTGGGTTCGAACCCCACACCTGACAACCCTTTTGTATGTGTACGGTATTGGAAGGGCATTATCCAAGGATTGTAGGGCCGCAAACGAGCGTCAGGTTGGCCGAGCGGTCTGAGGCGCCAGATTTAAGCTCTGGTTCCCGAGAGGGAGCGTGGGTTCGAATCCCACACCTGACATCGCTTTTGTATGTGTACGGTATTGGAAGGGCATTATCCAAGGATTGTAGGGCCGCAAACGGCGTCAGGTTGGCCGAGCGGTCTAAGGCGCTAGATTTAAGCTCTTGTTCTCGAGAGGGAGCGTGGGTTCGAACCCCTGACAACTCTTTTGTATGTGTACGGTATTGGAAGGGCATTATCCAAGGATTGTAGGGTTACCATTATCATTATTATTATGATAATCATCATTACCATTATCATTATCATTAGCTTTATAATTGTCATTATCAATATTATTATTATTATTATTATTATTATTATTATTATTATTATTATTATAATTTTGTTTGAGTAGGTGGCTGGGCTGCAAGGCGACCATGGCGCTGTGCATGCTGGCGTACGCGCCCTACGCCGCGGCGCAGCTGTGCGCGTCGTGGGCGTCGCTGGTGCCGACGGCGCTGCTGCTGGGCGCGGCCGGAGCCCCAATGTGGTGCGCCAAGTGCTCCTACCTGAACGCGGCCGCCGGCGCCTACGCGGCCGTCACCGGCGCCCCCAGGGACCTCGTCATGGTGCGCTTCTTCGGCCTCTTCTACGCGCTCATGCCCCTGAGCCACGTCTTCGGCAACCTCATCACTTCCGAAGGTGAGTTGTCGGGTTTTCTGGCCATTGGAACATTTTTTTGCTCAGGTCGGGCCTCGTCTTCTTGTTTGATTGATTGACTCATTTTTTCGTGTTTCTGGGCGCGTCAACTGCTTCGACCATTATTCCCGTTAGTGTAGTGCTTGTTTTTTCTCGGGAGATGGCGGTGATTTTCCCCTCGCTGGATGCGAGATCCGGCACCGACCTATCGTCGGCTAGTGGGGTTTCCCCCTAACCAGGACTCTCCCACCAACGGGGCATCGCCCCAGCCGGGACAAGCTCTAAGCTCCCGACCGGTCTCCCGGAATATGTGGTAGTGTAGTGCATGTTAGTGTAAGTGTGTGTGTAAGGGGAGAGGATAGGACTGAAGGAAGAGGAAGGACAGACCCGGTCCGTGGCCCGTTTTGTAGGGAACTTCTCTAGCATTCGCCTGGTGTTGATCGGAGAAACCACGGTAAACTACCGATCAGATCAGCCGACCGCTAGAATTCTCCTCCAGACAGCGACTGAATTGACCTAGCTGAAAACCTAGAGTCGAAAATCCTCCCGCCGTCAAGACTCGAACCTACGGCGTCCCGGTCAAAGGCGCTGCAGTGACATCAGTTGATGCACTGAGCTACCGCTGCCGGTCGTCTTCTTGTCTGTCCGGGTGACGTCGTTGGGTGAAATACCTTAACTCCACACTTACGGCCTCTCAGCAAATAACCCCGAGTGGGATGACTAAGGCCACCAACTGATGTCACTTCAGTCCCTCTGTCCGGGAGGTCATAGATTCGAGTCCCGACCGTGGTAAGATTTTTGATACTAGATTTTCAGGTAATCGAATTCAGTCGCTGTCTGGAGGAGAATTCTAGCGGCCGGCTGCTCTGATCGGTAGTTTTCCATTGTTTCTCCGATCAACAGCAGGCGAATGCCAGAGCAGTACCCTACCAAACGGGCCACGGATCGACAACTCTCTTTCCTTCCATTTATTTTCGTATCCTCATCTCTTTCATACACACACTCACACATACATACACACACACCGCTGGTGGAAGATACCTGGTTTGGGAAAACCCCGCTAGTCGTCGGGAGGTCAGCTTCGGATCTCGCTATACAGCGGGGAAAGACCACCGCCGTGTCCTGAGCAAAAAACACGCAATACACCTAGGGGACTAATAATCATAAAAATTGACACGTCCGGAATCACTAACAATCAATCAGCCAAAAAGTCTAGAAGTGTGGACTTAAGGTCTCCCAGCCAACGTCTCGGCTTCACCCAGACAGTCAAGAAGACAAGGACTCGAGCCGCGGAAGTATACTTTTACAGGTCGGACCTCGGCTCACACCAACAGCTGGCAAGAAAATATCTTTTGGGCTTGGTAACAAATGCTTCTCCGATGTTCTGCAGGCATTTATCATGCCTACATCTTTTGGTACTTCTGGGAACTATTTTCTGCACTTTAGCGGTAGTTTATCAACTATCCTGCCATGAAATAACACACACGGAAAAGAAATGATGGTTAAAATTTTGTACCTTCGTGCGCCCGATGCATTGTCCACAGTGGTACAAATTTTGTACCACCGCCCTGGAAGGTCTCTGCGCGGTCTCTGTAATGACTCTGACCGGCCGATTCTAGGATTCTAGTCCCGACTGGCAGAGTTTCAACTAGTGCATAGCTAAGTCGCGTTCAGCCGATGACTGGAGGAGAGGCCGGCTACTCTGAACGGCAGTTTTCCGTGATTTCTCCGATCCAGAGCGAATGCTGGAGCAGCTGAAGCATGTCGGGAATCCAGTCGGGATCTTAGAGTTTATCCTGACCGGGGCGGTACCCCGCGAGGGAAGATAGTCGGATACTAGTTGCCCCGCAAGTGTAGGTTAGCATCAGATCTCATCATCGATGGAAGTAATGCAGGCACCTCCAGGCATAAACATATTCACTACACTTACAACACTTATTACCATAGCGGTTGAGGTGCCAGAAAATATCAAAAAGAAGATAAAGTGAACAGACCTACACCAATAGGGAGTGCCAGCGGTGGATCATAGCGTTAATTTTTTTATACTTTCATTTAGATACAAAGAGTTTACCAACTTGTCCTTGTCCCATCTTCTCTCCTTACAATTACACTAACATGCAGTACCACACACGCCGGGAGACCGATCTGGAGCTTAGAGCTTGTCCCGGCTGGGGCGATGCCCCGCTGGTGCAATGTATCTCTTGAGGAAATCCATGCAAGCCGACATGTAGGTCGCCGCAGGACCGTACCTGCCAGCGGGGGAACATAACCGCTACTTTCCGCGACAAAAAAATGCATTACATTTATGAGATAAATTACCTTAGCAGTTGACGCGCCCAAAATCACGTATCACTCAATCAACCAACACAATGTTTAATTGTTTAGGATTATAATAATTACATTTTTTCCGTATAAAAGAACTTGATCTTGTTCAGATGTTTACAAAAAATTGAAAACTAAGCTACGTGTAAGCCATTCCTGGGAAACACTGCCATACTCAAACAGCCTGACATTCCGAAAGTAGTGGTGCTAAAAAAACACGTATTTTCAGTCTAAATTACCCGAAAAGTACTCAAATTTTCGAGAATTCTACATGACCTTGTTTCAAAAACTATGTTTAGAAATTTCATTAAGGTATAAATATCTATCTTCATAAATGTAGGAAGACTCCAAAAAAATGTTGAACTTTTGCAATTTTCAAAAAATCAGTCTTTAGCCTATATGGCACATGCATAATTCTCTGGAATGTTCTTAACACTGTACAACAACAAAAATCGTATAAAAACTTTGGAGCAACTTTGTTTTAAAATTTGAAAAATGTCTCAGGGACTTCCTGCAAAATATCCTCCAAAATTAAAATTTCGGTTTCAAATATTAAGAGCCGCCACATCAGCCAGATCGATTGGGTATTTCAATTTTAGAGAAAACTGGCTGAAGTATTTAGCCGCTAGCGTTGTTGACAGACGGACATACATTTTGCCGTCAATCAATTTTTCTATATCACGAACTCATAAAACATGATATCTACCTTCACCACGAAATTGAGGATATTTTTACAAGTTTAGCAACTGGTTTTATCCACTTTTTAGTTATTAGGCCCCTGTAAGAAGAGTTTTTCTCCCGAAAATCTGCCGTTTTTTCGCGCCGCATTACATAACTTTATCTTACTCCGTAAGCGGTAGCTTATGCAAAAATTAACATCACGCTACCTATCTGCTTCAATGTTGACCACGTATGTTTCAGTGTTGTTGACGCGCAGCAAGGCATTGTTCGCCACAGCTACGAACGCCACGCTATCTGTCGACACCGCGGCGATGTGCGGCGTCAACTTCTGCCCTGCGGCGCCATCTGATGAGGCCAATCCGAACCTCGAGAGGCCTCCAGAGGCGCAGATCCGCATTATCGGCGCGTCATTTGTCATCATCACCATCTTGTCCTCGCTCTTGGTGGCGGTCGGTGTGGACAATTTGAGCAGGTGCGAACCCATACCTGCCACTCCTTGCGTGCCTAAATGCGATATTTTTAAACTGCAACTCTAGTAAAGTTTAGGAATCCACATCTCATATGATGAAGCCAAAAACATAAAAAACTAGACATGTGAATGCAAAGTAGTGTTAAAACCATTTGTAGTAGTCTGTTTACAGTTCTTCAGTCTTTTAGTGTGAAAAATTAGAACACATACAATGTTGATTTGTTTACATTTGAAGTCTAGTAATAATAAATGAAATCTTCCTGTGTGCTGAAGACATTGCTTTCGTTCCATCCTTCCGCCCTCTGAAATAATACCTCAAACATCTACAGAATTCACTCAACGCTTTTTCCCTCTGAGCCACCCAAAACTATTTCATATCCAATTCCCAAGTACCCTTTTCTCATACAAAACCTTTCCAGCCAATCCTCTCCCGTAAGCCCAGCACACACTATATTCCCTGAAAACCCCAAGACTAGGCCCTCGGTTTTCCCGCATACCCTGTTGCACACACGATACAACAAACCTCCAGAACAGTAAACAGAATAACTGATGTCCTATACCCCCGTTCTCGTAAAGCCATTCCCTCAATTCAAAAAGGGACTTCAAACCTCTCATATTTCCCACCCTATTCTATTCACTGAGCATCTTTCTTTGTTCGTAACTTCCTATAGAAACCTCGAGAAACTCACCCGAACAGTAAATCGCGTATCTTCGTCTCACTTTGCGCTTTTGGGAGTAATCCTCCCCATTACTGCGCTTGTTTTATGGAGTAATCCTCCGTTAACATTGTCTGTCGCGTCTCGTCATAGACGGTTGTCAAGAGGACCACCAGGTAGCATCTCCGCGTACGCGCCTCCTATCACGCGCTCCTGCGTCACTACCCAGCGGCCAGAATTAGGAAGGAATAAGGATAGGGGTAGGGTTTAGGACACTTCACAGGGGTTGGACTAGCCCTTGTGAAGCAGCCGAACTCGTTTTGTTAGAACAAATTTCACATGAGATTCGACGGGATTCGAACCCGGATCTCAGTGGTGAAAAAGGCTTGCGACTTTGCAATGAGCCACGAGTTCAGTATATCAATAACCAGCTTTTTCATGAACTAATCACATTCAACCACCATATCCTACGAAACATGTCCCGACACCCCCAAGAAACATCCACTTGACTATACAATTACATTTACAACTGACACTACACAACTCTGACAACACAACCATTACAATTGACACTACAACCCCAACCGACCATGACCTATGAGAAAGGATAAAGAGAAAGACAAGACTAAACAGACCAACACACGCAACGAGGAAGGAAAGAACATTCAAACTAAAACACTCGCTGTCGACAACAGCTTTTCCGCAACATTCCTACTTCTCTCCCCTTTCCACATTATCCCTCTCCCATCGTCACTTAAACCCCCATCCTTCCCCACCATTCCTCACCGTGTCTTTAAATGCTCTCCCAAACCCGTAAGACTCTCTTTCAAGCCTTATGATTCTTCTTACTCTTCTTCTTCTCTTTATTATTATTATTATTATTATTATTATTATTATTATTATTATTATTACAAAAGTCATTTCAGAAGTCGTGGCAACTATTTTTTCAGACAATAAAGCTGCAGGAAACAAAAATCAGGATATACATTTGAAATTTGCTGGAATGTTCTTCTCAATGTTGGTACTAAATTGGAATCCGGTTTTCGGATCGGCGCCGGACCTCGCTGTCCAGCGAGGGAAGATCACCGCCATCTTCTGAGGAAAAACATACACTGCACTTACGGGACTAAATTACCTAAGCTGTTGACGCGCACGGAGTCACTAACCAACCAACCAAAAATGTTCAGTAGTCAGTGGCAGTGAGAGTTTCAACCAACGTACCAACCAAAAATGTTCTGTAGTCCGTGGCAGTAAGAGTTCGGCCCTCAAGAACAGGATAACACATGAGAATACCTTGGTTGTCATAAAACAAAATAAGCATGACCTTCGAGGGTGATGGAATCTGTCGAAACGTGAACTTTCGTGGTGAACCACGCCGCTTCCATTCGTTTGATAGCCTCTTTCGTTCTGGTTCATACGCTCGAACCCACGTTTCATCAATTGCAATAATGCGATTTAACATCTCATTTCCTTCATGTTGGAATCGCTCCAGATCGATGCAGAACGTCTCGTATCCAGGCCATCTAAGTTAAAGCGTGTCGCACTCAGTTCGCACAAACCTTGCGCATCCTCATGTCATTCCGTAAAATGCTGCGTCCAACGTCTTTCATCTGCTAAATTGCCACCCAGAAATGCAGTTTTTACGTATGTTCGCTATTCAACTTAAGTGATATCCATCTCGGAACACTGTCTCTAAAATACTAACTTCTGCGATTGTTTCCTACCAGAGACCAATGAACTCAGAAATCATATAGTGGTCGCATCTCATACTGTGTACACCATGTTTTCATATTTATATAGTGCAATAACTGCATATGCGATTATTCGGAATGTATTAAATAGTAACCATGACTTCTGAAGGGACCCTTTATTATTTTACATTTCACCAACTGGTCACTATTATTAAAGGTTTACAAAGGTATATATTTTCCGTTTCATAACTGCCAACCACTGTTGTAGATAGCTACTTAGCAGACGGAACTGTTATATGATATAAATACACCTGTCTCATGGGCTCCTAACTCCTCAAGGCTTGATCGAAGGGTGGACTGACACGGTAGCAGGTGTGGTTAGAGCAACTGGGCTTGTAACGGAAAATCCGGGATTGATTCCCGGCCAGGACTGCTAATTCTTTCAACAGTCAAATATCATTTATAAGATGATGAGTAGGTGACGGATTTTAATGACATAAAATATCACCAAAATGAGCAATAAAATGCTCGTAAATGCCCTAAAAGAAACAGTACGTACAAAAATTTGATCAAAACCAGTTCAGATGAACAAATTGAGCTGTTGAATATGTTACTGATGTAATCGAGGCTTCTTCCTTTCGTTCAGGTGAATTCAGCTTGCAAACTTTTGGTTTGGACTGTTCTTTACCAGGAAATCTGTATTTGTAGTTAGTATGAAATCTGCCAAACCGACAATGGAGTTGATAGGCGTCCCAGGGACCTTAGATTACATACATGGCTGACATTACAATTTTTGAGCAAAGAATTCAATAAGCTACCCCGGAATTCTGTGGACAACGTTTGTTGCATCTCGTAAATATTATTTGAAATAATCGTAATTAAAATATTAAAATCGATGAATTATGCAAAAAATGCTTTCAAATTAACGGAAAATAAAAAATGTGGGAATACTGATGTAGTGTTATTGACGTTCTTATGTGAAGAAATAAAAGAGGTCATCTCAAATAAAAATGGCTAGTCGAAATCGATGAGAAATGCAAAAAGAAATAGTAATATAAAATGGATAATTTCTTGAACCTGAAAAAAAATTAATTGAAATCCACCTTCTAATGATGTGATGATGAAAATGATTTTTATGCCCTAAAAATCCTGAAATATTATTTTAATATGCTATTAAAATTGACAATATTTCATTTCCTCTATAAATCTTTCTTGATAAAATTCAGGAGAAGCATGTTGGATTAAAAAAAAGTTTGTTCAAACATGATATAATCTATTCCGCGAGAGAAATAATTGATGTAAATAAAAAACCTTACTGAAGTACATTGTATGTTTTTTATATTTCTTCTGACGGGTTTAAAAAATAAGTTATCAAGAAATATTCTACATTTGCCCAAGTATTTTATTATCTACAGAAAGCAAAAAATGCAAACTTTGGCAACTTCTTTCGAATATATTAACGCTCAAAAATAAATAGATCATATGAAAAGATGAAACGTTTTATAGATAAGTTTCTATTTTAAAGAAATATTCAAAATACGCGCCTGTAATTACGCGAACACGCACCAAGTGGAGAAATCGGCCAAATATGCACGAACATGCAGTAACATAGCATTCAAATCGAACAAATGTCAAAAAAGCTAAGTTGATGCACTACACTACCATATATTCCGGGAGACCGGTCGGGAGCTTAGAGCTTGTCCCGGCTGGGGCGGTGCCCCGCTGGTGGGAGAGTCCTGGTTAGAGGGAAACCCCACTAGCCGACTTAGGTCGGTGCCGGATCTCGCCATCCAACTGGGGAAGACCACCACCATCTCCCGAGAAAAAACACGCACTACACTAACGGGACTAATGACCAAAGCAGTTGACGCGCCCGGAAACACGAAAAAATCAAACCAAACCAATCAAAAAATTTCACTGAGCTATGCCTTGAAGCAATGGATAAGTATGTGCACAATCATAGAATTCCCCCCCTAATGGTGATGATGAGGGTTGGGTTGGTGTTGGCGCAGGTACGGCGAGGGCCTGGAGGCGGGCGAGCACCCGGCGCCGAGCGGGTGCGCGCTGCTGGTGGCAACCCTGCGTGTGCTCAAGGAGCCCCACCAGCTGCTGCTGGTGCCACCCACCGCCTGCATCGGCATCCTGCAGGCCTTTCTCATCGCCGACTACACAGAGGTTGGTCCCTCGCAATGCACGGTGCTTCTAAGCGATGCTAACAATGCTCAGGTGAAAGAGAAGACACTTTGTGGCGTCATACAGTCGCCGTATACAATAAATATTGGCTACGTGCATTTCATGCACAAGGAAGTAGGCTGCGGTGAAAAGAGGGAAAACCCCGGGAGGCCGTGACGTGCGTTCCAGGGGCCAGATTTTGAACCCTGTAGTTCGGCTGTCTGGTAAACGCGGCTGGCGGAAGCGGCGAGATGACGCAGTTCCGTCAGCCGGGCCAGAGGGTATAAAAGCGCGCTCGCACACGACTCTTTCTTCTGATTCTCGAGCTCTTCGTGGGATGTCGTGTGAGGGTGCGCGGCACGTGGCACGTCGGGTAGGCTACGGGGGCAAAGGGTCTGGAGCCGGCGTGAATTCGTCGTGATTTAGAGAAGGGTGCATCACACCGCGGGAGTGAATCTTATCAGGCAAGCGGTTGTGGTGACCAGGTGAAGTTTCTCTTAGAAACAGGCTGTAGATATTGTAAATAGTAGATTCGGGTGTTGGAGGATATCTTTAAAAAATATCAATATTACACTGTTCACGTCTGTTATTCATTGTTGCGGCAATGACGCCACAACTTGAAAAGCGAAAACAACAACAACACAACACGTTTATTTGTGTAAATATTTAATTTAGACTACTATCAGTTCCATTTCTTTCTTCTCTACATTAGCGATTGAAGTGGGAAGAGTCGTTCAAAATGTGCAGATGAAGAGGGTCCAAGCGCTCCTTTTTTATTTCAGTCGCAAGGCAGACACACAATCATGCGTGCGTGAGTCAGCGTTCAGAAAAAGGATATTTATGTTTTCTATTCTAAATGAAACAATAAACGTTACAACGTAGCAAATTTAGTCATGTGATAAAACAAATGACAACAAATGTTACAAACTTTCTAAAAAGAGGACATTTAAAATACAAAGGATGAGAGGACAATGGACGTCGATGAAGGGCTGTCCTCACAAATGCAGGACGGTTGGCAACCCTGGTGCTTCTTAAGAGGAGTCATAAAACTTTATCTCCCCCACGTTAATTTGGCTGAAACATTTGATCCAATACATCACAAACACTTAAACTAGGGCAGTAAGGAGTAGTTTAGGGGAAATCTAAGTTATTACTAGCGATGTACAAGTTTTCAATAGTCTTTGTAATTTAAAGCACAATTGAAATAAAAAAATTACATTATTTTTTTCTGTACTTTTATGTAGAATTCCTGAAGAATGAAATTAACTGCACTCATTTTGTTCCCATGTATACATGATTACGATTTGACTTCCTACAAAAAATTGATAATTTTTCAGTAGTTTCAGAGATAATGGGACCAATATGTTCTAAAATTTCGTTTTCTAGAAATTAGCGGCGAAGTTAATCCTACGAAATATGTCACCTTATCCTCGTAACAAGTAAGAAAATACATTTGCTGAGTAATTAAACACAGAAGGTACAATTTTGCAGGCCGTACAGCATTAAAGAATAAACTTTACTCTAGCCTCGCATTTAGTGAAAGCCAGAGTCTTCTAAATGTATTCATTCAAAAGATATGACATAATGAGTGACAAAATGTATGGCATTTTGACTTTCGCAGTTGAAGAAAGAAAAAAATAAAAAAATGTTCAAAGAGTGCATTTCACAATGATGTATATATAATCATATTCAGAAAATTCTAGATATTTAGAAACTGATAAATCCCCAAAAATGTCAAAAAATCAGATTTTTGCTTTATATCTCCGCTTAAGAGGAAGTATGTAATAAATTACAAGAGCTTGAAGTGAAACGTACAACAAATCGATCTAGGAGAGTAAGTCAATAAATATACGCGCTTTTGTTCTAATCGTCTGTAGGTTGATAGTTCAGACGTGCGCACTTCCATGCCTTAAAGTGACATCGTTCACTTTGCTTGTGGTAAGTTTCAGTGTTATTACATAGTGTTTGCATGAATTGTTGCGCGGTAAACACAACTGCACTACACTACGTTTCTACACACACACACACACACACACATACACACACACACACACACACAAAGGTTTTTTGTAATCCGAATGTGATCTGAATGTGTACATAGGCGGAAATCTTTAGAACAACCTCAGCGCAATGTGAGTGCCATATTTTCCCTTGGCGCTCACTGGGAGATTGAATAATTCAAGAGCAGCCAATTAAACATGCAGGATGAGAAAGGAGAAAAATGTCAAATGACATTCATTACTCGAGTTATTGACTTCCCCACGTACATACACCGCCTCGGTAGGGAATAAGGGAGACCTATCGGTTCGGTTTGCCCTTGCACTCGAGCTTCAGCAGACCCTTGGTGTAAGATTAGATAGCCTTGCTGAAGTGTCACGGGACTCATGTTTGGGCAAAGAGAACCGCCAAGTAACTCGTTGATATAGTTGTATGAGGTGTCCCTAACTCGCAGTTTAAGGGAGGACTTCCTCCCCACAGACCGCATCACTAATGAGTGATGATGAGTGATGACCGCATCACTAATGAGAGGAAGTCCTTCCTTAAACTGCGAGTTAGGGACATCTCATGGCCTGTGGCATGGCCTAAAAAAAATGATTTCCTCCACAATTGCATTGTGTGTGTGTGTGTGTGTGTGTGCGCGCGCACGCAGCCCCAGAGGCCTACAGCATGTGCGTGGGGCTCTTGAACATCGGGTATGTGCTACATACTATGTTCCTCTGATGCTTGTGTGTTCGCAGAGCTACATCGCGTGCGCGTGGGGCATCCCGTACATCGGCTACGTGCTCATGGCTTACGGCATGGGGTCTTCGCTGGCGTCGGTGGTCGTCTGCTGGGCAGTCAAGCGCCTGGGGCGCCTCCCAGTGGTCGCCGCCTCGTATTCCCTGTTTCTGCTACTCGTCGCGGCGCTGAGCTGTTGGGCCCCCGGCGCGGGCCAAGGAGCGGCCTACGTTCTCTTAGCCGCTGTCTGGGGTGTGGCTGATTCAAACGGGCTCGTCATTAATGGTAAGAGCGGGTGCAAGGTGGTGACAATGCACTGGGTTGCGCAGTATCTACCGAGAGGATCGGTTTTCATATTTTAAAATCAGAAGGCGTAAAGACAAAGAAAGCCAAACAATCATGTTAAATTTCGAGCAAAGGATCACAAATAACGGATCGGACAGAAACCTTGATCACATTGGTTTAGAGATTTCGACAACGTTATTTGCAACACAAATGGGCATTATGATTTTAACAGCTTTATTTTAATATTGTATTAGTATATAGATATAATGTAATCAAACAAAGAAACGAAAAGTCTCTTTACACATAACGTTCTTTACGAATTTTAACAGAACATTAAAAACGCAGTCCATTAACATCAAACGAAAGAAACGAGTTATATCAAAAGATACTATTCAAAATAAAAATATTTTTTATGATTTTTCATTTAAGGAACGTGACATTGCGGAAAACATTGAGCGACACATGAACTAATCACAAATAAAATAATTAATCGTTTATAAACCTCTTCTTTTGCCTATTGCAACTGAGAAACTACGCAACCGTTCGTACTATAGTAATTACATTGTAATGGAATTGAAGCTGTCAGCGTCTGCTTTACTACGGCTTCATTCTTATTTTCTTCAAAACTATGTTCAAAATACAAGAAGAAATCGCTAAATGAACACAAATCACGCGGAACTGGGTGAAGTACAAAATATTATATTTCATCCTTCATTTCTTATTATGTTACTCATTATTTTCATTACTTTCATCTTTATCTTGTCTTTCTCCTATACTTTATTCATTTTCTTCTCCTTTCCCTCCATCTCTTCTTCCTTCGCCTCCTTTTCTTTCATTTCTTCTTCATCTTTTTCTCATTCTATTTCCCTACTTAACATTCTTCTACTATCTACTTTTATTTTACTCTAATCTTTACTCTAATACTTCTGTTCTCCCTTCTTCACTTCGGAGTCTTCCTTGTGATGTGGCGGATCAATTGGAACAGTCGAAAGGAGCACGAAATCATTAACAAACAAACTCAAGTCAGTTGCCTAATAATTAACAAATGACAAACGTCAACAATTTAACCTAAGTTGTTACCTAACCTAGGTAACAAGTAGTGGTCTGCAGCAGCAAAAATATTGCGAATAAAAAAAAAGCAAAATTGTTTTCCAAAATCAGAATGCACGCTGCTCGCGAACAACAATTAAAATACTCTCGTATAACAGCGTAACAAATCTAATATCTTAACAAAATCTGTCTTCACAAATATTACAATAATATCCTTTTGGATATATGCAATTAAACAGTTCTTTATATAACAAAAATATAAAAAAGCTTGGTGTTTGTAAGCCCAACACATAAATAAGACATATTGCGAGCCGTCTCTTCCTTGGATGCATGGTGTCGCATGTTGTTAGTTGTGCCGTAAGCATTGAGGAAAAGAATTCATTTGGTAGGCACAGTATGAGAATAGGCTTATTAACAATCAAATATTCAAATTTTTCAATCAAAATCGAAACTTTCATTGCATTTGGATTTTTCCAGAGTTTCTGACCATCTCTTAAAACAATAGAGACCCCTACTGACCGGAGAATACGTAGTTATCTTTCAATTTCTGCGCGCATTCGATATCAGTAATAAACATGCTTTCGTATTTCTCCAGTGTTCCTGGTATCTAGACATAGATAGACACATTTCACTCGGCCGTAGGATACGTAGTTTTCGATAAATTTCCACGAAATTGAAACAACTTCAAAATTCAACTTCTTTTAAATTATTAACATAGAAGTAGCGTACCCGTACAAGAACTCTAGCATTTTAAACCCCATCCTCTTCCCTATTTTTCCAGTTCCACATTAAGAATGAAATATATCGTTTTCTTCAACACTCTGTTATCCTCCGTCAATTGTTATTTATGTTTCTTTGTAATTGATAACAATACAATACAACCGTGTCAATACAAACTATTCTTATTTAACGCTATTACCGAGCAAAGAGATGTGTCATTCCCGTGTAATTCAATTAGTAGTAAGAGTAGAAAAATCAAGGAATTAGTTTGATTTCACATACAGTAGCAGATTCTATGGACTCTGAATAGGTGGCGTAGAATTGAGAAGCGTTGATTCATGAATATTTATATGCGTTTTTTAAACAAATCCTTAATATTATAAAAGTCAAAGTACAATTCGTCACGTCTCCGAGAAATTCTCTTACTTGAGAGACCTCATTTATGAATTGATTATATTTTATTTTCGTGTTTCCGGGTACGTCAACTTCTGTGGTCATTAGTCCCGTTAGTATAGTGCATGTTTTTTCGCGGGATATGCGCGGTGATCTTTCCCCGCTGAATGACAAGATCCGGCGCCGCCCTACCATCGGCTAGTAGGGTTTCCCCCTAACCAGGACTCTCCCACCAGCGGGGCACCGCCCCAACCGGGACGAGCTCTAAGCTCCCGACCGGTCTCCCGGAATATGTGGTAGTGTAGTGTATGTTAGTGTAAGTATGTGTGTAAGGGGAGAGGTTAGGACAAGGAAGAGGAAGGACAGATCGCGCGCGGTCCGGGGCCCGTTTGGTAGGGTACTGCTCCGGCATTCGCCTGGTGTTAATTGGAGAAACCACGAAAACCACCGATCAGAGCAGCCGGCCGCTAGTATTCTCCTCCAGACAGCGACTGAATTCGACCTAGCTGAAAAGTTAGTGACGCAAATCCTGCCGCCGTGGGGAGTGGGAACCTAGGACGTCCCGGTCAGAGGCGCTGCAGCGACATCAGTTGATGCACTGAGCTACCGCTCCCGGTTCATTTATGAAGATCGGTTGCATGTGAGAGCGGCAAAAGGTATGTATTCGACTGAAATAATACAGGAGGGGATCCCTTGTTGCAGCGATGTACGGTCTGCTGTTCCGAGGTCGCGAGCCGGCCGCATATAGCAACTTCTCCCTGTGGATGAGCGCGGGCTTCATCACCGCGTTCATCCTCAGCCCCCTGGCGTGCACCGCCGCCAAGCTGGCCTTCCTCGCCGCGACGCTGCTGCTGTCGGCGGCGTGCTTCGTCACTGCGGAACGCGCCCTTCGGCGACTGCTACGCACGCAGGAAGAGGAGAAGCAACAAGTGAACGGAGGAGCGACGAGGGTTGCGAGCGACAAAAGATGATTCGAGGACTTTTGTATCTTCATTTCTTGTTCGAGCGCGGACCGACGAGAAAATTACGTTTAACATTACGCAGGGGTGTCATAACAATAGAGAGCTTTTGCAAGTCCTGGATTTGAAAGACGTAACACGACAATTCTGGGGTGAATTGTACTGCGCATGCACCGGCATCAAATGACTGGATTTCGATTGATCATTCTCCCTGTTTGCCGTCTATGACAAATGTGTTCAGAACTTACACTTTTCGTAGCCTCTAAACACGAATTCAACACTAACACACAATGAGCATGCAAGTAATGAAAAATATAACATACATACTCCCAACATAATGTGACAGGAACTTAATTGCTAATGTTTCTCAATTCAAATATGTGAGGAATAAACTGACGTAATTGATTAGAATGTAGACGATAATTTCTCGTCTTACAAAAACTCTCTATACAAATACTCTCTAACGCAGTACCCTACCAAACGGGTTACGGATCACGCGCGATCTGTCCTTCCTCTTCCTTGTCCTATCCCCTCCCCTTACACACACACACACTAACATGCACTACACTACCACATATTCCAGGAGAGCGGGCGGGAGCTTAGAGCTTGTCCCGACTGGGGCGGTGCCCTGCTGCTGGGAGAGTCCTGGATCGGGGGAAACCCCACTAGTCGACGGTAGGTCGGCGCCGGATCTCGCCATCGAGCGGGGAAAGATCAACGCCTACTCCCGAGAAAAAAACATGCACTACACTAATGGGACTAACGACCAAAGCAGTTGACGCAAGCCGGAAACACGAAAAAATCAATCAATCAACGAAAATATTACATTTTAAAATTACACGGGTGTCCCAGAATAAATATTACAAACTTCTACAACATGTCACATGTGGTAAAAGTAATTTTAGTTTGCTCGAGGAACTGAGCCACCTTGACGTACTGGATTTCTTTTGAGGTACAGTTTAAGAGACGGAGTGCAATTTAGAAAACTAGTATCTCAATTTGGACAAACTGAACAGTCAGTTTTTCCATTCCTCATTACCAGAAACAATGTAATTAAAAAATTCTATTTTATAATGGAAAAGCGAATATATGATGAACATGGAACTCAAAAATTCCATATTGGTCTAAAACAGTTTTCATTCCCCTTCGTCGATCAGGAGTTGTAATAATGAGAATTGTGAGTGACAAGGAATGAATCGAGGACTTTTGAATTTTCGTTTCTTGTCTGAGTGGAGAACGACATGAATACTACCATTTAACATCACACAGGGGTCACAATGTTAAGTGTGGAGATGCGAAACTATAATTATCTGCTCGTATGCAGTCTAATTGATGAAATTGGCATAACTGATAATTTGACCGTATATAACAAACGAGCAGTTGATGAGTTTTGGACCTCTAGACGGATAGATGTCCTCCTCAGAGATTCCCATTTTCGTAGTGTCTTGATTAATTAAGTTTCGCCATGTAGAAAGGTAAAGAAATTTTTAACGTAAATTGCAATGGTTTCTTGTGAAGAATATCACAAAAAATTTTCCATTTGTGTAACCCACCATTATTCACATTTTTTTCTGAAAACTATATAATTATTAATTCAATATGATGTTGATATTATTAATTAGACTATTATTACTCATTACTCAACATAACATTCAAAATGTATTGAAATAAAAGGTAAATAAAAGCAAAAGCAAGTGGCCTACGGCGGAAAAATATTTGCTGAATAATACAACACAAAATGGTTCCCCAAATGTAACCCGCACCATCGCTCCAAAACAACAAAGAAAGTATCCTTTTCACAACAATATACAAACAAGTGACCCGGGTTCGATTCCTGGTCAATGCACATTTATATTAGTAAATGTGTGAGAGCTAAACAGAGAATAAGAAAAAAATAGATTCAATGGAAGAATCCTCGCTTCTCAAACAAGCGACACGGGTTCGATTCCCGGCCGATGCATAATTATATTAGTAAATGTGTGAGAGCTAAACAGAGAAGATGAAGGGAATACCGAACTCCGACGTTGCATCGGTGGTTCAATGGCAGAATGCTCGCTTCCCAAACAAGCGACCCGGGTTCGATTCCCGGCCGATGCATAATTATATTAGTAAATGAGTGAAAGCTAAGCAGCTAATATAAAGAATACCGAACCCACGTTGCATCGGTGGTTCAATGGCAGAATGCTCGCTTCCCAAGCAAGGACCCGGGTTCGATTCCGGCCGATCATAATTATATTAGTAAAAACCAATTAAGGAATTCCCAAGCAAGCGACCCGGGTTCGATTCCCGGCCGATGCATAATTATATTAGTAAATGTGTGAGAGCTAAGCAACGACTATAAAGGGAATATAGCACTCCGCTGTTCATCAGTGGTTCAATGGCAGAATGCTCGCTTCTCAAGCAAGCGACACGGGTTCGATTCCCGGCCCATGCATAAATATATTAGTAAATGGGTGAGAGCTAAGCCGCTACTATAAAGGGAATATAGCACTCCGCTGTTCTATCAGTGGTTCAATGGCAGAATGCTCGTTCCCAGTACCGAACTCCGACGTTGCATCGGTGGTTCAATGGCAGAATGCTCGCTTCCAAACAAGCGACCTGGTTCGATTTCCGGCCGATGCATAATTATATTAGTAAATGTGTGAGAGCTAAACAGAGAAGATAAAGGGAAGAGAGGCCACCGCCGTTGCATCGGTGGTTAAATGGCAGAATGCACGCTTCCAAAGCAAGCGACCCGGTTTCGATTCTCGGCCGATGCATAATTATATTAGTAAATGTGTGAGAGCTAAACAGAGAATATAAAGGGAATAGAGGCCACCGCCGTCGCATCGGTGGTTCAATGGCAGAATGCTCGCTTCCCAAGCAAGCGACCCAGGTTCGATTCCGCCAATGCATAATTAAAATAGTAAATGTGTAGAGCTAACAACTACTATAAAAGGAATATAGCACTCGCCGCTGCATCGGTGGTTCAATGGCAGAATGCTCACTTCCCAAGCAAGCGACCCGGGTTCGATTCCCGGCCTATGCATAATTAATTATATTAATAAATGTGTGAGAGCTAAGCAACTAATATAAAGGGAATGCAGTATACCGGCGTTGCATCGGTGGTTCAATGGAAGAATCCTCGCTTCTCAAGCCAGCGACACGGGTTCGATTCCCGGCCCATGCATAAATATATTAGTAAATGGGTGAGAGCTAAACAAAGAATATGAAGGGAATAGAGTCCAACGCCATTGCATCGGTGGTTCAATGGCAGAATGCTTGCTTCCAAAGCAAGCGACCCGGTTTCGATTCCCGGCCTATGCATAAATATATTAGTAAATGCGTGAGAGCTAAGCAACTAATATAAAGGGAATACCGAACTCCTACGTTGCATCGGTGGTTCAATGGCAGAATGCTCGCTTCCCAAGCAAGCGACCCGGGTTCGATTCCCGGCCGATGCATAATTATATTAGTAAATGAATGAAAGCTAAGCAGCTAATATAAAGGGAATACCGAACTCCTACGTTGCATCGGTGGTTCAATGGCAGAATGCTCGCTTCCCAAGCAAGCGACCGGTTCGATTCCGGCCGATGCATAATTATATTAGTAAATGAATGAAAGCTAAGCAGCTAATATAAAGAGAATACCGAACCCCTACGTTGCATCGGTGGTTCAATGGCAGAATGCTCGCTTCCCAAGCAAGCGACCCGGGTTCGATTGCCGGCCGATGCATAATTATATTAGTAAATGAATGAGAACTAAAGAGCTATTTTAAAGGGAATATAGTACACCGCCGTCGCATCGGTGGTTCAATGGCAGAATTCTCGCGATCTGGGTTCGATTCCCGTTTGATGCATAATTATATTAGATAATTATATTAGTAAATGTGTGAGAACTAAAGAGCATTTTAAAGGGAATATAGTACACCGCCGTCGCATCGGTGGTTCAATGGCAGAATTCTCGCGATCTGGGTTCGATTCCCGTTTGATGCATAATTATATTAGTAAATGTGTGAAAGCTAAACAGAGAAGATGAAAAAATGCATCGGTGGTTCAATGGCAGAATGCTCGCTTCCAAAGCAAGCGACCCGGGTTCGATTCCCGGCCGATGCATAATTATATTAGTAAATGTGTGAAAGGTAAACAGAGAATATAAAGGGAAGAGAGTCCACCGCCGTTGCATCGGTGGTTGAATGGCAGAATGCTCGCTTCCAAAGCAAGCGACCCGGTTTCGATTCCCGGCCGATGCATAATTATATTAGTAAATGTGTGAATGGTAAACAGAGAATATAAAGGGAAGAGAGTCCACCGCCGTCGCATCGGTGGTTCAATGGCAGAATGCTCGCTTCCCAAGCAAGCGACCCGGGTTCGATTCCCGGCCGATGCATAATTATATTAGTAAATGTGTGAAAGGTAAACAGAGAATATAAAGGGAAGAGAGTCCACCGCCGTTGCATGGGTGGTTGAATGGCAGAATGCTCGCTTCCAAAGCAAGCGACCCGGTTTCGATTCCCGGCCGATGCATAATTATATTAGTAAATGTGTGAATGGTAAACAGAGAATATAAAGGGAAGAGAGTCCACCGCCGTCGCATCGGTGGTTCAATGGCAGAATGCTCGCTTCCCAAGCAAGCGACCCGGTTCGATTCCCGGCGATGCATAATTATATTAAATGTGTGAATGGTAAACAGAGAATATAAAGGGAAGAGAGTCCACCGCCGTCGCATCGGTGGTTCAATGGCAGAATGCTCGCTTCCCAAGCAAGCGACCCGGGTTCGATTCCCGGCCGATGCATAATTATATTAGTAAATGTGTGAATGGTAAACAGAGAATATAAAGGGAAGAGAGCCACCGCCGTCGATCGGTGGTTGAATGGCAGAATGCTCGCTTCCGAAGCAAGCGACCCGGGTTCGATTCCCTGCCGATGCATAATTATATTAGTAAATGTGTGAAAGGTAAACAGAGAATATAAAGGAAGAGAGTCCACCGCCGTCGCATCGGTGGTTCAATGGCAGAATGCTCGCTTTCTTAAGTAAGCGACCAGGTTCGTTTCCCGCCAATGCATAGTTATATTAGTAAATGTGTGAAAGCTAAGCAGCTAAAGGCAATACCGAACCCCTTGGGGTTAAGGAAACCCGGGTTCGATTCCCGGCCGATGCATAATTATATTAGTAAATGTGTGAGAGCTAAACAGAGAATATAAGGGAAAGAGCCACCGCCGTGCATCGGTGGTTCAATGGCAGAATGCTCGCTTCCCAAGCAAGCGACCCGGGTTCGATTCCCGGCCGATGCATAATTATATTAGTAAATGTGTGAGAGCTAAACAGCTAAAGGCAATACCGAACTCCGCCGTTGCATCGGTGGTTGAAAAGCAGAATGCTCGCTTTCCAAGCAAGCGACCCGGGTTCGATTCCCGGCCGATGTATAATTATATTAGTAAATGTGTGAGAGCTAAACAGAGAATATGAAGGGAAGAGAGTCCACCGCCGTCGCATCGGTGGTTCAATGGCAGAATGCTCGCTTTCCAAGCAAGCGACCCGGGTTCGATTCCCGGCCGATGCATAATTATATTAGTAAATGTCTGAAAGCTAAGCAGCTAAGCTGGTTCAATGGCAGAATGCTCGCTTCCTAAACAAGCGATCCGGTTTAAATTTCCGGCTGATTCATAGTTGTATTAGTTAATGTGTGAAAGCTAAGCTGCCAACGAGAATGGAATAAAGTGCACTGTCGTTTTGTCGGGGGTTCTGTTTTAATGCTTGCGTCTGAAGCAAGCAACCAGGTTTCGATTACTGACCGGTCCACAAGTACACTTTTAACAGTGTGTTATCTGAATAGTCAACGGAAATGGTATAAATACGTTTTTCGTCGCGTCGGTGGTTCAATGGGAGAATGTTTGCTTCCAGAGGATGCGTCCGGAATTCTAATTCTAGGCTCTCTGTATTTTATATAAGGAAACGTGTGACGTCTAAACAGCCAGCATTAGGGAAATATACGTCCTTGTCGTTGTATTGATATTGCAATCGGTTGGAATTGCAGAATGCTCTCTTTCGAAGTAAGGGACTTGGGTCGATTCCCGGCTGGTGAAGATTGCATTAGTAACTGAGTGAGATCTAAATTGCCAAAGTAAATGACGATAAAAATTGCTGAACTGTAATGCTGAAGGTATAGAGTATAATACAACTAAGAATACTCTTCTTTATTGAGCTTTGTTAAATTGGTTGCGATATTCTGCTTGAAATTAGCGACCTGCTTTATCAGAACTGCTGCTGGACAAAACCACACAAATTGTTTTATGATACGAGCACGTACGCTAATACACTGTAGATTACGATGTTTCTTTGAGGTTTTTGGTCTCAAAAGTTTAGCTTTCAAGACCTAATGTGTTTCGCTTACAAGGTATTTAAGATATAGATTAAGCAATGTGTCCAAATCTTGCTGGCTGCATTTGACATGAATATATATGTACGGGTTTATTCCAACTAATCCTTAATGTTTTTATAGTGAAAGTGAAATTCGTGCTGTCTTCGCACAATTGCATTTCTTTAGAGACGTCATTTATAAAAATTGCTTGCGTGTGAGCGTCCCGAAAGGTATGAATACTACTGAAATAATATAGGAGAGATTATCCCAGTATGTCTTATTTATTTACTAGTAATGTATTGTAGTAGATGTTTACTCGTAATGTGTTATCTGTAAATAACAAAATAATGGAAAAGGAGCCCAGAATTCAAGTTGGCCTTCCCTCTTGATTAAGACTGCCCACCCTGTGGTATTTTCAATAAGCCCTGGCGACGTGGGAGCTAGGGATGGAAAAAAATTGATGTTTGAAAATATCGTTATTTTAAAGAGAAACATCGATATATTTACATAAATGTTTTGCTCGATGTTCGATCTTCTGTGTTCGATGCTCGATATCCGATGATTTCTTCTTATCCATATTTTTTTAGTAACATCGATGTGTTTCTTTTCTTTTTTAAATAATTAGAATGCTTATGTTATCTTTTTCTATGATTTTGTACGTGATATTATCTCTAAACTGCATTTTGAACCTTGTCAATATAGAATATTGACTAAAAATTAAGATGACAGGGATTTAACGCAGAATATAGTTAAAACTAATATTTACGTATTATGTATCACATGACATCCAGGACATTTTACTTTGATGAATTATGAATGAAAGTGAATAAATGTAATAATAGAAAAACATGATGTCTTTGCATTTTATAAAAAAATTATTTAATATTTTATTTATACGTGACCAAGAATTGAAATAAAACTTATTTAAGTACTATAATTAAAATGGAATCAGGATAGACAAATACCACTAGTTTTATCATGTTTAAAACATGGATGTTTATGGATGTTGAATGTTTTCATCGGTTCATTCATGGATGTTTTCATCGACATCGAAAACCTTTTGGCGAAGTATGGAAATGTTGATGTATCAATGTTTGCGTAAAATTTGCCATCACTATTCTCCTATATTATTTCAGTAGCATACTTTTGCGGCTCTCACATGCAACCACTCTTAAAAATGAGACCTCTAAAGAAAGAATTTCACGACACGTGACGAATAGCACTTCGACTTTAAAAATATGGTGGATTTGTTTTAAAACAAAAAACGCATCTAAATATTCATGTCAAAAGCAACCCGCAACACTCGGCCGGATAGGTCCTTGAAAAACGTAAGACTTTAGCAAACTACAACTTTCGTTGAGACCATAGATCTCAAAGAAATGTTTATCTCATCGCATTCTACAGGATGAGATCTTCTTGTACATTCTATTACATTTTTGCGCTTCTCGATTCTACCCCACCGGTTCAAAAACTGTAAAATCTGTAACTGTATGTGAAATGAAACTAATTACTTGATATTCTACGCGATTGAATTACAAGGGTTTACCTCTCTGCTCGGTAATAATGTTAAAGAAGAATAGTTTGTACTGTCAATTGTGAATTGTATTGTTATCATTTACAAGGAGACATATAGAACACAAACGGAGGATAAGGTCTTGAAGAAAATAATATATTACAGACTTATTGTAGAAATGGAAAAATAGGGAAGAGGGTGGGGTTTAACATGAGAGAATTCTCGCACGGGTACGCCAGTCTCCTAATATTAGCCACAGTTCGGACGTTGAACCCTAGCATAAATGCGGTGCAATGCCCTGCAGGCGCAGTGCAGGACCGTGGGACGCCCTTCTCTCCTGTCAAGGGGGAGGGGGTCAAGGCTCGCAAAGGGCCAGCCCTTCCGGCCTCCTGCCGCTAATGACGGTGACTAACGAGGCAGCCGGCGACTGGCGCGCTCCTCGTGGGAAGAGCACACACGTACAAAAGACTCCCCCGCGTAATGCATTGTTATTAAATGCAGAGCCTGACTGCCTGCCCGCCGAGCATCTGATTCGACCCAAACGCTCGCTAGATGCGCTTTAAGACCTGTCCAAACTTCGCGCTTGACAAGCTGGTTCCACCGCGATACAAGCAGACGACAAATATATGAGATGGTCAGATATAAAACCAAGCCACGTTAACAACTCTTTAGGTTGTCAAAACCATTTAGCCAAGTTAACAACTAGTTAATTAGTAAACAATTCGCGTTAATATTAAATCATGTAAGTACCACATCATGTAAGCACCTTTAAAATTACGTTAAAAATAAAATCATATAAGCACCACGGGTGTTAACTGGTTCTAATGATATCGGACATCAACAAACCCTCAGGCCGAAGGTCTTCGGACTTTTTGCCGCTTCTCGATCGATAGAGCCCCTTGGTACATATATAACTATTCTTCCCAATATTAGAGGAGAAAATCAATACACACTGCCAAAATATTACTCTCCAAGCCTTAAACACACATGAGATCATGGCTTTTCCATCGTTGCGCTCACCATACTGAGCTTTATATGGGAAGTTCATTACGTCGAGGACACGTGACACAAAAATTGGGCCGAACTATGAAGCCGATATGTCAACCAACCCGTTTTCCTTAACGTTATAATATTAAACCATAACAAATAATGTGATAAGGCAGATGATGCAGCATCACTAATTAATTTTTCATTAATCACATCCAAACAGATACATTTATTTACTTCAAGAATTCCAGTCATTTCAGACAATACAAATTTGCAGTATTCCTTTCGTGAATTAACAGATTATTCAAAGTATCCTGCAAAAAATACCTATCATAATAAAGATTGAAATACTATTTTGACAAGAAAGATAGAAAATTGTACTAAGAATCTATAAATAAAGTAATTAAACACAAATAATGAGCACTTCAAAACTACCTAATGAAAGAAATGTAAGCAATACCTATTTAAAACTATGTAAATAGCTAAGCATTTTGATCAATGATGCAGAAAACAAAACAGTGCCGTTGGTTACAAAATCCTACATGCTCTCACAACTATATATACGAGCAAAAATCCCTTAAAACTTTGGTTCAAAGAAGAGGTATATATTTGTTGAAATACAATTATTACATCAGCAGTAAGTAAGACAAACTTGGAGGAAATATTATTTAAGAATAAAAGCATTTCACACTTTGAAAATGAAATGAAGACAATTCTATCTTTCCTATAAAAAAATCATTCAATTCATCCACTCTCTCGGCACAAATTAAAATTGTAAAATTATTGATTTGACAAGGTAAAAAAAGAACATTAAAAAAACTTTGAAAGTTTACACTTTGTTTGGAAAATCATCTATCATAGGTCTTAATGAAGAATCACATAATAAAAGTATATGCATTTAAAATGTTTTAATTATCTACGTTTGCTATTACACTCCACCACGTTTTTCGTTCTCCCCACTTCAATACATGTGACGTTTCTTTAGATAACACCCGTAATATGTTCATGTGTTTTTATGTATGGTGCTTACACGTATCACTTTTCACACCCATCTGTTACATTTTGCACACATTTAAAAGACCATTACTACTGTTTGTACTTTCACTAAAGAAAATAGTTCCCCAAAACATGTTTCGGACACTGTGCTTAAAAACTGTATTAAAACGTTTATATTACGACTGAATGATTTCTTTCGATTGATACATTAGTACTCTCAAAACTGTAATGATAATTTTAATTACTTCTGTAGTACCATTCCAAGTCATTCTTTTCCATTCGACATCTACAAGAAACAAATATCTTCCTACTACTTCAGTTATAAAATGGTTTTCGATCAATAGACACTTATAATATTTCTACATCACAAAATTCGAAAAAGATCTGCATAAAACATAAACATTGGGAAGAAAGATATATTAATTGTTGTTTTATTAATTTATAACTACATACCCGAAACTAATGTTTAATGTAAAATACACCTTCAGTACAAGACGAACTTGCGATTTCGATCAATTACCTCAAACTGATGCAAATGCTTCATCTGCGAAAATTTACAACTCCACCAGTTGTATCCAGACCTGTAAATATGATAGGCGTATTAGTAAATTATGATTTTTTTCAATATTGAAGTGAATTTAATGTAACTGATTTTGACCAGAATGCTGTTACACATCTTATAAAACTCATTATTAGTCACAGCTAATTTTGAAATCTCTTGAAGGATTTCAGAAAAATAGTATTATGTTCATGCAGGTTTCCAAACGCATATTACCCCAAAACTACGTTGATTATTTGATGTGCAATGAATTAAACAGTTTTATAATATGCTAGTCAGTTCTCAAATGAATATGTCATAATGACACATGACTCCTCTTTGTATGCTTAAAAGCCATGCAATTATGTTAATAATCACCATATTATTGGGCGGTTCAGTAATTCTGTTTTTGTGATGTGGCCATATTGGCAAAATGTAGGTCGTTTAATAAACGTATTCTGTTACTGTGCGATTCTCGTAAATGAGTATTACATACTACAAGATACATAGAAATTGAACGTATGTAAATCACAGCGTTTTTGCAGTCCAGAAAGAAAAGAAAAGCGAGAAAAATACGTACCTTGCCAACATATTACCGCAGTGTTCTATGAATTGGACAACTTCCCTCGAGTGCTGTTCCCTGTTCATTCCAGATGTCTGATTTAACCACGGCAGTGCGGCGATTCCGATCAGGGTGAGGCGGCGAGGGGAAGCAGGAGGGGCAACTTGAGAAAGGGAGGAAACGATTGGAGAAGGTAGAGCCCAACGTCAATTATAATTCCCACTCGTCTTTTTGGTCTCTAGAATCCCTATCCCCTTTTTTAGAATATAACATGGTAGAATTATGAATAAAGGTAGAATTCAGTATTGATTTGATTTGATTTATTAAGTCAAAACACCGTAAAAACTGTATGTGACGTGAACAATGAATAAAAGCTCCATCATTTAATTGCATCTATAAACGAACAGCAGATTCCTTTTTGTATTGCTAATAAAATAGTAACATGCCCCCGGCTCTATTCATACCACTACTAGCAAAACTAGAGCTCAAAAAACGTGCGCATAGTGATGCTATATTTATTTCCAGAAGCAAAACAAGGGGTCATATCAGCATTTACTCAATCAGAGAAAATCGACAAAAAAATGATCAAAATAAAGGTCATTAACCCCGAAGCTGAAGTATATTACTTGTCACATTAAGTCTTTTTTAAAAATTATTCAATACAAATCTATACGAGATTTTTGAGAGAAGTAAAGGGTTGTACATTAAGAGACCAAATAAAAAGTGAAAAAATAAGAGAAGACTAGGGCGGAAAGAAACAGTACATGAACAAATTAAGAAGTACAGACCGCAATGGGAGACACATATTGGAAATATGTCGCAAAACAGATTTCCAGTGCAAGCTCTTTCAGAAAAAGAAACAAGAGAGTTCATAAAGTTTAAATATTAATTTTGGAATAGTTTAGGCATAATTGGTTTGATCAATTGGTTTGGAAATCGTTAAGACTTTGAGTCCGTTTGTTCACGTACTATTTCTTTGAAATACGTCTAATATTGATTAGAGAAAACATGGGAAACTACCAATCAGAACAGCCTGTCGCTAAAATTCTCCGTCAGTCTGATTAAATTTGAATTTTTATGTACAACGTAGGGCATAAAAATCGCCATGACCAGGACTGGAACCAAGGTCCTCCCGATAAATGATACTCCCTTATAACGAAGCTTCTGGGTGGGTATCTTCCTGGATGGTTCCCTTGCCCGCAGCGAGTGAAAGTAGTTGGCACCTGTCTCGTCCACCTGCTGCCTGGCTTCCCTTCTACCCCCACTCCTGGTCCCGTTCCACTCCGAACCGCGCCCGCTGCCAACGAAAGTGCACTCGCTTGGAGTTTCCTAGAACAGTCCCGTTCAGCAGGGGTTCTCTAACTTATTGGGCGCCCTTCATTACCACTGAGATTTCCGAAGTAGCGGCCGGGAGAGGTGGCTCAATGCTTCAAATAAAATGTAACTACAGTGACTCTGACCGGGGGGTCCTAGGTTCGAGCCCTGAAGGCGGCAGGACACTAGCTTTTCAGCTAGGTAGAATTCAGTCGCTGTCTGGAGGAGGATTCTAGCGGCCTGCTGCTATGATCGGTATTTTTCCGTGGGCTACTTCGATGAACACCAGGTGAATGCCAGAGCAGTACCCAAACAAACAGGACCATGGACTGCGCGTGATCTTTCCTTTCTCTTCCTCCTCCTATGTTCCCCCTTACACACGCACGTAAACTAACATGTACTACACTACCACACATGCCGGGAGACCGGTCGGGAGCTTAGAGGGAGATATCTGGTCCAGGAAAACTCACAAGCTAACGGTAGGTCGGCGCCGGATCTCGCCATCCAGAGGAGGGAAGATCACAGCCACCGCGCGATGAAAAACATGCACTACACTACGGGACTCGGCAGCCGCGCCCGAAATCACTAACAACCAACCAGTAAAAATAGAAACAGTTTCATTGACTTTTTTTTATTTTCTCGTTCCTTAGTATCTAACAAAACTATCGTCATCTCTAGCATGATCAAAGGCTGCTTATATTTCTTTCAGTTTCTACGCGCAAAGGAAATAGTAGTTAACTAAACGAGTGTGTACAGAGGAGGATAATTGCATGAATGGTATGTTCAAGAAAACGAACGACGATAGGAGCGAGTTTTCTTATATACCACGAGAGCAATTGTACACAATTGCAATTATATACATTGAGTGCAATATTTTTTCGTTTACAATTACGAATAATTCAAATTTTAAAACGCATCTTTTCCACTCGCGGCATGCATTTCATGACATAGTATTGCTTCTGAAGAAGATCTATTTTAGTAGGCCATGCATTATTTTTGTTTCCACGAAATATTTGCAAATACTGGAAGGTACTGAACAGATGCGGATAAAATATTAGAAGCTGACAAAGTCATGAAAACATTACTTCCCACGAAAAGTAAAGACAGGTAAGAGAGATAATACAACATGTTTAAATACTGAAAAAAAAACTAGTCACTTCTGACACAGTTTTGTATAACATTTTTGGAAAAATTTATTTTTACTTAATCCTTAGACCAAACTTTCATGTAAATCATTTAATGTATTCACTAAAAATATTTTATTTTGTTCCATAATTTAATTTTTTTCCCCTTTAGTTTTATTCATTGGTTGTTTATTTGTAATTGTAGGTATCACGTAATATGTGATGTATATTTTGATTCATGTTTCATGGCCGACTGCAAATACCTGTGTTATAGTTTCTTAATTACACGATTTCGTTCCTTTTATGAATTCTGCTTGGTGGGTGTGAACTTTTAATTGAACGGTGGAATTTTAATTGCACGCATGCTATTAACATAGAGATAAATAAAGATTTTTCATGGAATTAATAAGCAGATTGTGAACTAAGGAAAAAAATTGGTAATACGATTTTTTCAGACTTAAGAGGACAAAATTTTTATTCATGGCCATGGTTGCAGCAATAATCAGGAATTAAATTACTTGTATAATACTACCAATTTTCTGTACGTCACTCTTTTCATATTAGTAATGTGAACAAACCTTCTGCATAGTCTCTCTTTTTATTCTTCTTCCCTGAACAAGGTAGGGGTGTGCGAAAACTTTAAGCAGCATAAATTGTTTACAAAGGTGCATGGTAAGAGCTATTTTGAGGGGCTTGTTACTGACTTCAGAGGGGGATGATTCAAAGAAGTGCTTCAGTTTGGCGAATGGAATTGAGAAAAAACGTTCCGATATCCCACACTCTGCAAGGCTCAGTATTTAGTGAATTTGGTAAGAAGCAGTATTTCAAATTCTTTCACTATTTTGACTCATTACTTTCCATTATTTAATTAATTCAATTACTCATGACCTGCTATTCAAATGAAAATCATTATATACTCCGAAATAAAGTGATACTTGTAACAGCAATGCCATTTGCTGATGAAAAATTTGAAGTTTTTTATTCTCCATTTCACCATGTCAAACATATAAACTGGCTTTATCTTCTCGATTTGCAGGTCTCCTAACTGCATTTTGCGTGAAATCTCAAAAAGTGAAAAAACCTTAACAAACAATGACATGTAGCAACTTGAATATAAAAACTTGAAAATCTTCAAAGCATATTTATAATATTTATAAATTATTTTTGAAAAGTTCACAGTAACAGTAAGCTATATAATCGTAAAAAGAAATATTTTAACTCCATTGGATACAACTTTGCCACAATTAGATTCTTAAAAATGGATTTCTACAGCTACGACGATTCAACTACTTTGTAATGTTTTGTGTTACCTATTTAATATGTATCTTAAAATGTAACTAATCTTTAACCGCGATCGTGAATTTTAGAAGAAATGTCGCCTAGATTTTTCTTCTCTTTTTGACAAAATGATTTTCTTTGAATGCAATCAATAATACAACGTAAGAAACATAAATTTCAAGATTATCTGCCGCCAGTTGGAAATATTTCTTCTTAAAACTAAAAAAATGTTGCGAATTATCGTGGGGCATGTAGATTATTTCCCTATGGTGTTCACTGATGGTTATAGTTATACATAACGATGGCCAGTGTGCTGAATCGAAGGAAATAAATTGAAATGCACAAAAACAGTACGGCATTGTTCCTTTCATCGGAGGAAGAAAGGAAGTAGGTTGTTTTACGGGGTAGGGTAAGGGAGGGGAAGAGAAGGGAAGAGGAGGGGGAAGAGGGGGGCATAGATACGCGTGAAGAGGAATCGATCTCTCGAAAGACCTCCGAACGGAGTGGAGATTCGCATCCCTGGAGCTTCCTTTCTTCTTTGCATTTCATCTGGCCTTGAAATTTGTTGCTTTAGGTCGACGACTTTGCAGAGTTGGTCTCCCTCTCCTTCTCTCCCCCCTCTCTTCAACTGCACGAACTCCGTCAAGTTGTTTTCTTAAGAGTTCTAGTTAGAAACCATTAAGGTGAATATGAAGATTAAGTGATATTCGAAAATTCGCTGTAAATTGATTCCAATTATGAGAATTCACATTTTATTAAAAAATGTAAACTTTGAAATAATTCCCTCCTAGTAATTTCTGACATGGTTGATAAGGCAGAGAGAGAGAGAGGGGGGGGGAATAGAGAGGAGAGAGGAGATAAAAAGAGAGGTAGAGAAGGGGGGAAGGAACGGTAAAGGGGAAGGAGAGGAAAAGTGGAGAAAGGGGGAGATGGGTGAGAGAAAAAGAGAGAGGAAGGGAGGGAGGAGGCAGGGAGAGAGACACATTAACAGCACAATCGAGTCAAGTACGAAATACATCAAAAGGACGTAAAAGCACACAAATAGTAATGCAGTACCTGGAACGCAAACCTTCCCTACATATCGTCCAACTGTACGGATTGCCTATGATGTCACCGAAAGAGTAAAAAGTGGAACTCTACTAGTACTCTCCTTCTCTTCTGCCCTTCCCCTTTGCTTTTTCCTCCCTAACGTCACGCCACGCAATCACAGACGTCACAAGGTGGTAAAAACGAACATAATGAACACAATTTTAGTTATGAACCGTAAATGGAATTGAAATACCGAGATGACTCAAGTTTGTAATGCCTGAAACTGCTAATGGTTTGTTAGCGAGGTAATTCATAAAAACAAATCTTTTGACTGTTTCTGATTGTGGGGCAGAATAAAAGAGAGATAGATAGGTAGATAGAGAGATATAAGTAGATAGATGATAGATAGAGAAATAGAGAGATAGATAAAGAGATAGAGAAATAGAGAGATAGATAGGTAGACAGATACATAGATAGATAGAGATGGAGAGAGGGAGAGAGAAAGGGGGGATATAGAGAGAAGGAGAGAGAGGAAGAGAGAGAGAGGGAGGGAAGGGAGAACGGTGAAGAAAGGCAGAGAGAAAGGAGCTCACTGATTCTCACGTTCAATTTCGTTACGCGCTTGCATTTTATCTTACAATCTGCCAAAATACGACATATTAGTATACGATATATTACTAGTCAAATATTACTACTCGTACATATTACTACTAGTCGAATATTAAGGACTGTTTCACTCGTGAAAAAAAGCACCAATAGTATTTGACTATACATATAAAATGCACTAATAAGGGGGTGTATCTCAAAAAGTTCATCGCTTTTTCTATCCGATTTTACTTACCTTCACTCCCTACTAACCAATAATAAGCTGTGATCATTTATCTTAGGGTGCGGTATGTGTCGTTCACTGTGTTGATGCGCAATGAACCACATATGTACTATAATATAACATCTGATTTTAACGTGCTTTCAGTTATTTTCAATATTTGGTGCTTTTTGGAACTCTGTTAGACGTAATTTTATTCGTCCTATTAAATACCAATCGTGCTTTGAGGTTTCTCAGATAAATTTCTTCTTAGCTTTGCGAGACGGGAATGTATCGACGATTTCAAAAATACTCGCGATATTACCTAGCATAAATTCGTAAATTAATTATCCAATAGTGAACTATACAACAAGTCCATAATGTTATGTTTGATTGCACGAGTATATGTTTTGAAAATGGACGATGATAGCGAGTTTTCAAATTTGTACGAAATAAAGGAACATTATCAATGAGTTTCAAATGTTACTACTTTTGTATAACAAAATAAAATTAATTTTTGGAAACAACTTTATTGTGACGTCACGGGTATTTCACGTCTTAACGAAAAAACAGTCGTCAGCTGTTCGGTTCCCCAGTAGTTTCTCTCCTTGAAGCATGTTAAAATAAAACCTCGAAAAGGATAGAACACAATGCAAAAGGCAAGAGCTGCCGTGGAATTCCAAAATATCTAAATATGAAGAAAAGTAAGGTAGGTACTTGATATAATCTAGCGATTTAAAACAGAAATTGGGATTGAGTATCATCGCAAAAAGTGGACGTCTCCAAAAATTTTCCCACCAGGGAGAAATCTTCCTCGGTAGGAAGGTTACAAATAATTCCAAATTAAATGACCAAAGATTGCTGTACAGTGAGAAAAGAACTGGGGGAAGTACTTGCAGAAACTATTCGAGTGATTCCAAGAAGAACAGAGTTTTATGGTCGCATGGTTAGTAGGAAGTCTTTCATGAAAAACATCGGCAAGAGTATAAGTCTTAGAGTTCGCGGGGGAACATGTAACACATACACAAGGATATTGAATGGTGGAATCGAGTAATATTTTAGAACGAGAGTAAGTCATTGTGTTTGGACCTCACGGAAGAACATTGGTGTGGAGAAAGGCAAACACACAGTTACAAGAAAAGAATCTGCTGCCCACGACCCCCCGTGCATACGCTTATGCAGATGATATCTGCAAAATCTTGGAAACCATTGCAATATCTGTGGAAGGTGAATCTTGCGTATGCTCGCTCCATTGAATGCAGGTTTTCATAGTGACAGACGCCAGTTCCCGCTTAATTTCCCATTCTCCTCTTCCTCGTCCTATTTCGCCTTTTCTCGCATTGTACGATACGCAGTCAAAGAACTTCAATAATACAAATAACAACAATTATAAACACAAAAGAAATGGTAGCCTTGAAATAAACAGAAACAACTTGACTTACGTTCCAAATCAAAAACCGAATGTGACAAATTGTTACGAGTAATAAATACAAAGATCTATTTTATGTAAAAGGTGAGGTGAGAAAATACAGTATGTATAACTCGTATTTCCGAATTAATTCCATATACGCTTCCAATATAAGCTAATATTGTGAAAAAACGTTAAACAAAGAGAATTTTGCACGTAAGTTTCTGGGTGTGCAAGATGCAAAGAGAGACTGCCTGAGAAAAAAGCGAGGAGAGACATTAAGAAACAGGGATAGAAATAGAGGCAGCGTCAGGTAGAGACGTAGGAAGACGAATTAATAAAACATTCCAAAACATTGCTAAAACAATATCTGATGCACGAGTACCACTAACAAAGCAGGATCTGTGACGCGAACCTCTCGTATGCACACTCCATCGGTCGGAGGTCTTCGCATGGGGGCCGTTCCGGTTCGACGCCAGCCACTGCCCTCCTCCTCTTCTTCCCCTTCCACCTCCACCTCCTCCAGAGCCCCCTTGCAACGCCAGCCCGCCGCCGCCACCGCCGCCGCCACCGCCGCGGTCTCGCTGCCAAGGCCACCTGGTGCCGGCGGGCGGCGGCGGCGGCGGCGAGGCGCGGGCAGGCCGGCAAGCACCACAGCGCACTCTGATGCGCGGCCACTGCACCCGTGGGCGACGACAGACAGCACGCCGGCGGGAGCGCGGGAACACACCGGGTAAGTTGGAGCATCGCGTTTATTTGCAGTTCATCCCCTGCGTAACGCATGCTGTATAATTATATGATTAGGTTCTATTTTTTTAATAACTGCAATAGGTCAGTTTTTTGTTTTTCGTGTTTTTTTCCTACCCCCAAGGGTCGACTTCTGAAGATTTATAGAGTGCTGCGAATGATCTGATATATTCAGCTGTGAGCTCATGATGAACTATGATATTTTCTTGAGCCCCGGAATAACTATCCACATTCATTTACTAACTTTAGTTAAATTCAGAATACATGATAGCAAGGAGGGTTGTTGACAAACGCGGATAACCAGAAATGCTTGCTCCCGTGTAATAGAAACTATTTTGCATCGAAAAACGATCTTCCGATTTGAAGTAATAGTCCTGTTGATAAAATAATAAAACACCCTCTCCTCTCAATTCTAGTGAAATAAGGGCCCCAAAACACTTGCGCGTGTTATAACAATAGAGCCGTGTTTTTTCCCCTTGGGTGTCACGTTGCCGAGGGTTGACGTTTGAAGATTTATGGGGTGTTGCGAACTGCTTGATATATTGAACTATGAAGTGAGCATGAATTACTATAATTTGCGATGAACATTCTTGTTTTAGTTCTTTTAATATTGCATGATAATGTGTTTCCTTTGCCTGATATAAAATGCAAATAATTCTGGAAATACCACGTAAACTTTTTGTAACAAAATTTAACGACTGGGAACTTTCGTAAGAGTTCCAGAGAGTTTTTTATTGTATGAAGAGAAGTATCAATTTATTTGGTGTTATAAAGTGAATGTAGCAAACCAGTCATGACTACATTTTAAGGAGCTTTTCGGTACAAAGATGTTCCTTGTAGAGAACCTACATTACGTGTATTTTTGTTTTATTAATCTAATGAAGACTGCGTCTTAAATGGATTACTTAATAATTAAATAATACCTTGATCGGAGGGGCACGATATCACATAAAACATCGCGATGGGGCAAATTTGTAACGTTCTTTTGTTGGTACTGTAGCGGTATGCGAGAGGTTCGCAGCGTGGAGACTGCGGTGATAGTTTCTCCACTAATATCCGAGTTCCCATTCAAAACGACGCGTGAAAAATTTTGTGGTGGAAATGCGGGCTTGTTTCCAGCATGTTTCCCAGGGGTTCCCCAATTTCTCTAACTCTTATTTCCTCGTCTTTCCAACCATCATTCCTATCATATTTATAAATAATCATTTATCCATCGCCCATTGAATTACTAAGACCGAGGTTACCGAGGTGTGGCCACAACGTATTGGAATCATAATAAAGAAAATCGTTATTGAAGAAACAATATCGCATAACTGACATCCATTCACCTCTGATATCTTAGGATCATTGGCATACCTGACATTCTGGGTATCATTTAATCTGTGGCACGTTTGTTAGAGTACTGCTCAGGCATTCGCTTGATGTTGATTGGAAAAAACAAGGAAAACTATCGATCAGAGTAGCCGAACGCTAGAATTACCCTCCAGACCGGCTGATTTCCACGTAGCCAATAAGCAGCTAGTGTCGAAAATCCTGCCATCGTTGTAACTCGAAACCTAGAATCTCCAGGTCGGAGACACTGGAGTGACGTCAGTTGATGTTCTGAGACACCTCAGCCGGTATGAAATATGACCACAATGGTTCTCTGATTACGTCTTTCACCGTGTCAAATTATGTTTCTCGAGTTTTTCACGTATCATTTTCACTTCATTTTAATACCACACCTCTGCCTCGTTGTAAATTGGACTACTTTTGAATTTGTAGTCAATTCTAGAAAATCAATATTTTACCGTTGATTAGAAATTCGTAAATGGTTGGGGTTAGTGGTGCTTTCTCTCCAATGAAGTTCATTTCTTTAAAGTAATTTTCATTAGTGTAAACCACAAAAAATATGTCATTATAACACTACAGCAGTTATGAAAACAAGATTCAGAGATCACAATTTTGCATTTACACCCTTTCTATTGAATAAGTCACCCAACAAACACTGTAGCGAAAACTGTTGCTTGCAAGTAGTTTTACGACTAATGAAAAATGGAATATGTTTGAATAAAGGGGGTGTAATTAATTTCACAACGCGCTTTATTAAACGAAGAGGTGATTCTGGAATCCACATTGAACACCTCGACTGTCCGTTAATATAAACCGTAGAGGGTTGACGTGCGGGCGTCGTAGAAAAAGTTATGTAAGGTTGTGTCAGGTTCAAATGTTTACGGCATGGCCGCAAGGATTGCTCAAGAGAGTAGTTACTATTGACGCCCGGAGCGCTGATGCGAATAGCGTATAATATCACTTGCAGGGGATAAAGAGGTAATACTTTAACAAAATATAACTTACCAATAAGAATCGTCTTTAAATATTTTTATAAAACAAAACCTTAAACAATAGTCAATAAACATAAGTCTGTGAGTACTTTTCAGGGAGAGATGATAGTTGTTCACCTGGTCAAAAGCAACTTTTGCTAAATCTGGGCGGGAGTAATTCATCTCTATTAATTAGAGCTGCCGGTTAATGGAACACCGCTTGGTAGAGTCTCCATTGATTTGTATTTGTATTTAGTAATTAAATGTCCAGTAAAAGGCAATTGGCCACGGCGATGTTAGTTCTCGGGGTACCTAGTCGATCACCCAACCGGGAACCCGCGATATCTCAAATTCGCCCAACGTGGCTCCATGTACTTAACGACTTCGGCTAGCAACGCCGGTAGCAATGCCGGTTTCAGAAGAACAATCCCAGCATTTGCCTGTATGAAGTAGGGAAACCACGAAAACCCGAGTCAGGATGTCCGACACGGGGATAAAACCCAGGCCTCCCGAATGCGAAACCAGGAGCGGTAGTTCAGTGCGTCAATGATGTCACTGCATCGCCTCTGACCGGGAGGTCCTAGGTTCGAGTCTTGACGGCGGCGAGTTTTTCGACACTAACTTTTCAGCTAGGTCGAATTCATTCGCTGTCTGAAGGAGAATTCTAGGGGCCGGCTGCTCTGATCGGTAGTTTTCCGTGGTTTCTCCGATCAACACCAGGCGACTGCCGGAGCAGTACCCTACCAAAAGGGCCACGGACCGCGCGCGATCTTTACTTCCTCTTCCTTGTCCTATCCTCTCCCCCTTACACACACACTTACACTAACATGCACTATACTTCCATATATTCCGGGAGACCGGTCGGGAGCTTAGAGCTTGTCCCGGCTGGGGCGGTGCCCCGCTGGTGGGAGAGTTCTGGTTAGGGGGAAACCCCACTAGCCGACGGTAGATCGGCGCCGGATCTCGCCATCCAGCGGGGAAAGATCACAGCCATCTCCCGAGAAAAAAACATGCACTACACTAACGGGACTAATGACCAAAGCAGTTGACGCACTCGGAAACACGAAAAAAGCAAGCCAAACCGAATGCGAAGTCAGCGCGCTACGCTCTAAGCCACTCAGTCACTAAGGTCAGTAGTCTGCATTGTACGTACGTTAAAGGTTTGATAGCGATGTGGAAAGGAGAAACGTGTAAGTGTGGGCATAGAGGGGGGCAGGAGCCTTGCCGCTGCCCCTCCTCAAATAATTCAAAAGGGACCTCTTAGCCCTACGAAATAAAACTTTATTTCTGTAAATTTAATTCCTTATTTGCCCCTTTTCTTAAGCCGATGCATCGAAAAATTGATGCACATTAAATGGAAACGAGGCTCCCCAAACTATCTGGCTACTGTCCATGGTTCAACATAAAATCAATAAACGATATTAAGAAATTAATATTAATTAAATATATCATTACAGTTATAATTTCATTCTTCTTGTATATTTTATTCACTTTTTAGTAAAATGTCTCAAGTGTAAATTTAAAATAATAAGGGAAAAAAGGGGAGGGGTCATGAAATGTAGTAGGTCCCCCCTTGTTTTATATTGTGCACGCCTGCGATCGTAGGGAAGAATGTTTGTAGACTTTGATTGGTTGATTGGTTAGCGGTTCCGGGCGCGTCAACTACTAATGTCACTATTCTCGTAATTGTTATACATCTGTTTGTCGCGGGAGGAGAGACATGTGATCTCCCCCGCTGCATGTCTAGATCTGGTACCGACCTACCGGTCGGCTAACGGTCCAGATAGCAGCTGAACTTGAGCTAGCTATGTAGCTACGGTCGAAAATCCTGCCATCGTCCGGACTCGAACCTAGGACCTCCCGGCCACAGTCACTGCAGTGACATCAATTAAATCCCTATGCCGGTTTTGTAGTATTTGATAACCTGCCTGTGTCATTCAGCATATTGCTTTTCGTAGTGTTTTGTTTCTCTATTAAAATGTAAAAGATGCATAACCTCGCATGTAGTTTCAAATACCATTTAATTTTCTACGACACGTATAGAATTAGCAATGATTGTTAGCATATAATAACAGATTTTCCAAGATATTTCTTCCAAAAGGGCACAACGAACGAAAGTTATGAGATAAATGTTTTCAATAACCTTTGAATATCTCATATTTTTGTAGGTTTATTACATATATAGAAGCAAAAGATGAATCATTAAAATTTAATCACTATTATTTTGGGCGTCTAGAAGATGATAAAAACCGAGTAATTATCTGCAAAGCAATTCCCACACATCCGAGCATTGAATTACAACGAAGCGAGTTGCCTATAAAAACGCTATCTTTAGCCTTTCATAGTGTCAGAAGCTTTTTTAACCCTTTTCACTTGTGCATGATTTTCCTGTTATGTTATTTTGCGTTTTATCAACGCCAGTCGTTATATCCAGCTCTAAACGTCAGTAAAATAAATATTCTCGCAATAATCAGTTTCATGAGAAGTTATCGCTAATACATTTTCAGCATTTGCAGCTTCGAGAAAGAATAATCGATTTGCAATAAGTTTAGATACTAGCCATGAAATTAGAATTTTCTAAAATAGACTTCTTTAATAATTTTTTAAAATATCTACAGTTTTAGAAACAAATGTTTTGTTAGCGCACTAATAATCTAATATAACTACTATTTAAATTTATTATTTAATTTTTGTATTTATATTATTCTGTAAAGTATATCATTACATTGTCTTTATTAATAATTGATAATTATATTTGATTAGACATCGACCCTTTTTAGTCTTGTATCAGCAACAAAATCGCCCACTTCAGTGAATTAGGAGATTCCGGAACCCATTGTTGTAATATTTTTTCTTTTTCATTACTTTTTCTTCTAAAACATTTTTCGCAATACATTTTAATGGGTTCCATTAATGGTACAAATATTCCAAAAATCCCTAGCTAAAGACCCGCGTTTCTTGTTCCTCTTGATATAGTTCAACGTAAATTCAATATTGTTCTAATTTCAAGTAAAGATTACACACGGTGTTGCAAGGGTTTGCCATTTTGATAGGTTTTAGAGCAACAAACTTCTGTCAGTGTGTCACTTTCTTCCATCTCGTATGATGGTAAATCATAAATGCTCACACCTGGAGCGGTAGCTCAGTGCATTAACTGATGTCACTGTAGCGCTTCTGAGCGGGAGATCCTAGGTTCGAGTCCCGACAGCGGCAGGATTTTCGGTACTAGCTCTTTAGCTAAGTCGAATTCAGTCGCTGTCTGGAGGAGAATTCTAGCGGCCGGCTGCTCTGATCGGTAGTTTTCCGTGGTTTCTCCTATCAACACCAGGCGAATGCCGGAGCAGTACCCTACCAAACGGACCACGGACCGCACGCGATATGTCCTTCCTCTTCCTTGTCCTAATCTCTCCCCTTACACACACACTTATATTCACATGCACTACACTACCATATATTCCGGGAGATCGGTCGGGAGCTTAAAGCTTGTCCCGGCTAATGAGAGAGTCATGGTTAGGGAGAAACCCCACTAGCCGACGGTAGGTTGGCGCCGGATCTCGCCATCCAGGGGGGGAAGATCACCGCCGTCTCCCGCGAAAAAACGTGCACTAACTACCAATGACCAAAGCAGTTGACGCGCCCGGAAACACGATAAAATCAATCAATTAAGCATACTGCACAAACTGGCCGATATTGGGATTTATTTTTTCAGTTTGAAATTAAAAAAAGAAGCGGTAGTAGATATTTTTCAAAAATTTCTCTCTCGTTTAGTGCTCTTAGCTGTCACAAAACTCATTTCACACTCTGTGTCATAAGAATAAATGCAGAAAGAAAAACGCACTGATTCTGTAATTATTAACAAAAGTTAAGTTCGATTAGAAAGAAGGAAAGGCTGGATTGCAAATGCAGCAATGTAAAACGCCTTGTGATTGATTAATAATTCCGTTTTTTTTGGCGCATCAACTGCTATGGACATTAGTACTGAATATTTTATTCCACGAATTGGTGGTGTTCCTCCTCAATTGGATAGTGAAGTCCGCGACACACACGTCGGATTGGAGCGTTTTCCCCAATCAAGTATCTCCCACCTGTGGGGCATCGCCAGAGCCGCTCTAATCTCACATGTATGGCAGTGTAGCGCATGCACGTGTGTGAATAAGTAAGGGATCAGGATAGGACAAAGAGAGGGGATGAAATATCAATCGCAGTGTATTCCTCGTATGGTCTACTACACCACACTTTTCCTTGTTCTACCAGGGGATTGGTCCCCGGGGTGGATACCTAGGCGTTAGCTTTTATCCGCACTCCCGTCCGTGCACGAGAACGCCGACAGGCTGGTACCTGCATACCGCCAGAACGCAGTTTTCCCTCTCGGCAACCTTCCCTTTCAATGCCTTGATCTTGCCGCCCTGCCAGTCCAGGGCTACTGGCTTTCAATGCCGGTGCCGGAGTTGAAACAATGCGCCACTGAGATGCGCTGGGATCAAGTCCCTCTCTAGGCACAGAGTGTCGGGCCACTTCCACGACGAAGCCAAGTACCTAACAGGGGGCCACCCGAACTACAATCCGGGCGGTTCGGGGCCTCATCCCAACTCCTCATTGCCTCCACCTTGAATCTATCGACGTGTGCCGCTGGATTGGTTTGGTTTGGCTTTTTCGTGTTCCCGGGCGCGTCAACTGCTTTGGTCATTAGTCCCGTTTGTGTAGTGCATGTTTTTTTTCGGGAGATGGCGGTGATCTTCCCCCGCTCGATGGCGAGATCCGGTGCCGACCTACCGTCGGCTAGTGAGGTTTCCCCCTAACCAGAACTCTCCCACCAGCGGGGCACCGCCCCAGCCGGGACAAGCTCTAAGCTCCCGACCGGTCTCCCGGGATATGTGGTAGTGTAGTGCATGTTAGTGGGGAGAGGATAGGATAAGGAAGAAGAAGGACAGATCGCGCGCGGTCCGTGGCCCGTTTGGTAGGGTACTGTTCCGGCATTTGACTGGTGTTGATCGGCGAAAGCACGGAAAACTACCGATCAGAGCAGCCGGCCGCTAGAATTCTCCTCCAGGCAGCGACTGAATTCGACCTAGCTGAAAAGCTAGTGTCGAAAATCCTGCCGCCGTGGGGAGTGTAACCTAGGACCTCCCGGTCAACGGCGCTGCAGTGGCATCACTTGATGCACTGAGCTACCGCTCCCGGTGTGCTGCTGGATCCTAGGCAATGTGACAGGGAGGTTCCTGGGCCCCATCTGGACTACACTTCACCAGATACCACGACCACCTACGTCCTCGTGATTCCCCCTGCAGGGAAGATCAGGCGCAGTTCGTGGCCCGTTTGTTAGGTACTGCTCCGTCATTTGTCTGGTATTAATCGAGAAACTCACGGAAAACTACCGATCAGAGCTGCCGTCTGCTAGAATTCTCGTGTCAGCGGCTGAATTCGACCCGGCCATACAGCTAGTGTCGAAAATTCTACCTCCGACAAGACTCGAACACTAGGATCTCCCGTTCAGAGGGACTGTAGTGACCTTAGTTGATGCCATGATCTACCTCAGCCGGTACACGCACGCGATGCATGTGAGATCGGATGATGACCTGCAGGGGCAGAGGAGGCGATAAAATTCCTGGACAATTGTGAGAATTGTGATATGGTGTTGTTGACATTGTATGAAGAAATAAATGAGGCCATCTCCGTCAACTTAGTAAATTTATTGAGATAGCCGGCTTTCGACGGCTTTGCCGTCATCATCAGTCTACAATGTAAAGGAAAGAAAATATAAATAAATTACCAATAAAATACAAATTAAGATAGCAAATTAAATTACACAATGTGAAATGGAAGGGGATATTAATACAGACCAGTAGCAATATATTAATATTCCCTTGCATTTCACATTATGTGATTTAATTTGCTATCTTAATTTGTATTTTATTGGTAATTTATTTATATTTTCTTGCCTTTACATTGTAGACTGATGATGACGGCAAAGTCGTCGAAAGCCGGCTGTCTCAATGAATTTACTAAGTTGACGGAGATGATCTCCTTTTCTTCATTCCTGGACAATGATTTGCTTAAGCGGGTAATTTTACATTGGCATTTAAAGTAATTATAGTTTTTGTAAGTAGCGTTTCGTAAATAGATGTGCAAACTAGTGAGAAAAAGAATATTCTGTTCTAGCAACAGGCTTCACTTACATAGATATGCATCTGCTATGTTATGACATGGCTACGTTTTCTTGTTATTCTTCTTCACGTCATCAAAACAAATACAAAAACAGACAAAATATCTTTTTGTCAATGTCATCTAAAAATATAAAACCTGCAGGTTCAAAGGATCAATCTTTCCAAGCGTGTTGTTTTAGAAAGGAAAATTCAAGATAATTCTTATGAACTCAAAGGAATTTCCGGTGAGAAGTAAGGGAACAAATGATGTAATCGGCGACTTGCTAACAAGAAAATTTCTCTCGACAGCGTGAGAACACAACAAACGTGACCAGCAAAGTTGACCTCAGCCGCAATTTAATGTAAGTCGCTGGAAATTTTTTATTGAGAGTGAAACTGAAACTACCGACAAACTTTTAGATATGACTTCTGAGCAGAAATAAGTTAGAAAAACTTAAAAATGTTTTAAAAAAATGTAGCCGTAAAATTGCTCCTGGAAGTATTTATTCAATAACGTCATTTAATTAAAAACGGACTAACATTTCCTATTTTATTTTATTTTTATTATATATCATTCCTATATAATTCCATTTCCAAAAACGCATCTGCAATGAAAGAGTTGGAAACAAAATATTTCGTCTTGTACATCCATAACCGTATGTCGATGAACTAATATTTATTTTGCAACCAGGGCATTATAAGGGTTTAAATAACTATTAAAGTTAACATCCGTGGTACGTACAATATGTTAGTTTTTACCTAATTTTGATTATTAAGATTTACTGTGAACTATCTATTTTCGTCTCTGATATTTTATTATTGCCAAATCTGGATCCTATTTCAACAAACACCTAATTAAGAGATTACTTCCACTGCTGTTGTTATTTCTACCGTTGACCTGTTATGCTCACAAATTCTCTCAATATTAATACTAATTGATTAAATTTACTTCGAATTTAATCATGGGTTCGACATACAACATATTACTCCTTACCCGTTGCATGTGGACGCGTAATTCTATACAGAATCACGATTCCTAGAAGTTCTATTGATTGAAACCAATTATTAGATTGATGGCAACTAACATAAATTAGCAATGACTTCTTGGCTGTCCGGGTGACGCCGCGTAGTGAGTTGAGCGGTCGACGTTTCGCCTGTCATGACCCAGGTTTCCTCAGGACAGTGACACTGCGTTCCTGCTCACTACGTGGCGTCACCCAAGAATGCATCGACTCGAAGCGAGGAAGCTCACGTGTACAATATAAATGATCAGACTTTTTCAACAATAAAAAATGAACATTTATTTTTATATATATTAGAAATTCTATAAATCTCATGAGAATTACTTTTTTAGAACATTAAAATACCGTACGGGTATATAGTTCGTAAGCTTACTACAGTTTCTTGTTAGTTGGCTTCTCATCTGACCCTAAGAATGTTGTCCACTGTATCCTTGGTATCCAATTCTTTCTTTCTTGTCTATCATTAAAATAAATTTAAAATGTTCCAGAATGGCCTCAACGATTTGGTCTTAATAGGATTTAATATTTCCCATAAAATCAAAACGCGGTCGCGACTTTCCCTATCTGTGTTTTGTATGACTCGCGAGTGTCTATCTAAAGCTATTTATTGAAAAATCCTTCCGTCTACAGAGCTACCCTAATAATATCTCCTCGAAACACGGGACCTATTTTAATTCGAATTTCCAACTACTACATTAGTAAAATTTACAATTGTCACTTACTATTACAATTGAAAAAGCAACAAGCTCTCAAACAAATCATAAATTTCCGGCTCACTATCATTTAAATAATACCCAGCCTGTGCTGAAAATCCGTTCGCACCTCACCAACCGCTTACGTGTGCTTGCTACAATAACTTTCTATAGAATGATTCCTTGCGTCTTTCTAAAAGATCACGGCCATCCAATGCCCACTCCAAACCTTTTTCATATTATGTGTTCGGGGCCGTGTCCATCTGCACAACGCTATGACACCGAGCATGGAATATTACACTTTGTTGATCTGTTGTCTTAACAACGCGTATTCTTTAACTTCGAGTTTGCATACAATGTCATTATTCCTCAAACTGGATGACGATTTTATCATTCAAACTAAATATGGGATTCTTGGCTTATCATATTACTTATTTACTAATTAACTAGATGTTAACTCGACTCACCATACCTTTTCATATTTCTCTCCCATACTTCGCTCCATAAGAGAACATGTAGCATCCTTCAACTGTTTTAACATTTCCGTCGTAACCAGGATCCTCTCGACCCAGGTATGTTAAGAAATGTATATGATGCTCGAATCCAATAACAAGCAATAACGAATCAGTAAAAGAATTGTGCATACATCTAAAAACAATCTTTCATTGGCACAATAATTTGGAGTGCTAGAATTTGTTGAATAACATCTTAACCCGAGAGTGAGACTGGGAGAGGTGGCTCAGGGAATCTACTGATGTCACTGCAGTGCCTCTGACCGGTAGTTCCTAGATTCCAGTCCCGACCGTTAAGGGATTTTCGACACTACCTGGATAGCTAGATCGAATTCAGCCGCTGTCTGGAGGAGAATTCTAGTGGTCGGCTGCTCTGATCGGTAGTTTTATGTGGTTTCTCCTATCAATACCAGGCGAATGGAACGGAACAGTACCTTAACAAACAAGATGGCGCGCGATCTTTCCTTCCTCTTCCTTTTTATATCCTCACCCCTTAAACACACACTTACATGCAGTACACAACCACACATACTGGGAGACTGAACAAGAGCTTAGAACGTGTCCGAGCTGGGGTGGTGCCCCACTGATGGGAGATACCTGGTTGGAGAAAACACTTGCATACGTTAGATTGTCGCCGGCCAGCAGTAATCTCTACATTGGGGTCCATAACCTTACGTTCTGCGGGAGAGTCTAAGAAAGAGTGAGGCTAATGAGAAAATATTTTTTAATCGTTTATTTAGGTGCCTTTTCAACTATTAGGCCATGTAGTGACCACTGTAATTACCTTTGGTTTTTGAACTTTGGGGAGACCGGCAGAGGAAGTGGCAGTGCCAGATTACCGAACAGGCTGAATAGACTGCAGACTGGGGCGCGCAATTTTTGGGGGCGATCGAATTTCAGCCCATTCAAAATTTCATAAGGCGAACTTTTGAATGTTTTTACAGAAATATTTATTTTCATATTTGTAACAAAAGAAAGTGTTAAGTAATCAAATATGTATCCATTGGTATGTACAGATAAAATGAATACAAAAGTATCGTATATTTATTAAATCAACATCGCAGTGAGAATTATTTATACGTATACGTATAATCAATTATTTATACGTACACAATATTTGCGTCGGTTACACATATCGTACAATATTCTTTATTCAAAATATTACTAATAGCTATAATGTTTGAGAAAAAAGCAAATGAAAAGGGCGCTAAAACATTTGTCAGCCTAGGGCACACATACGTCAAAGTCAGGCACTGGGAACTCGCGTAACGGACTCACCCAAACATCCATGCCCGGAGTGGGTTTCCAACTCGCCACCCTTTATTTATTTATTTATTTATTTATTTATTTATTTATTTATTTATTTATTTATTTATTTATTTATTTATTTATTTATTTATTTATTTATTTATTTATTTATTTATTTATTTATTTATTTATTTATTTATTTATTTATTTATTTATTTATTTATTTATTTATTTATTTATTTATTTATTTATTTATTTATTTATTTATTTATTTATTTATTTATTTATTTTTATTTATTTATTTATTTATTTATTTATTTATTTATTTATTTATTTTACGTCAAAAAACAGTTGAAACTGCGTATGACGTGCGTATGGGGAGAAGTGGATTCTGTGCACATATTCAAAATTCTGTGATCCCTACACTAAGTCATATACTACATGAATTTTGAAAATTAAAAAATAAAATAAAAAAGCTCTGATGTAATAAAATCTATTTTCAAGGATAAATAAGCAATAAATTTTGGGCTCTTATCCATGATGTCCTTCGTCAAGGAATAATACTTCCTGCCGCAACAACAGGTACAGGGCAGGTACAGTCCTTCAGGTACAAGGAAGCAACAGCCGTTCAGCCTTAGCGACCTCGGCAACCCAGGCCAGTACTTCAATCGTGATTGTTGGGGTTTGTTGCGGAATGTCACCACTAGCGGAATCTTTTCCGATTTTGAAACAAAAAACAATTCCAGAAATTATAGTATCTGAAGAAGAACAATCTGATGATCCCATGCTTAGAGCAGATAACTCGTACGTTACCTCGAAAGAACTTCCTGTTTCTTCTCTTGCATCTTCGTTCCCACGTTCACATATTACAACAGGTTCAGTTGGTAACTGATAGCTCTTACCTTGGTAACTGATCCTTACGGATCGTTTATTTGTAGAATCTCCATGTAAATTGTAACATTATACGCCATCTGATCAAAGAATGAAATTATATCCTTCCCGATCGCAACCATTTCTGATAAAAACGTTTCAAGTGTCATATACGAGTAATTTCACAAGCAGCGTTTGAAAAACAGACCTGTTCCCTACAAATTTACCTAGGTTGTAGGAAATACATTTAGAAACAGTCTCGTAATATATTGCAGAACGGAAATTACAAACGAAAAATACAGCAACAAGTTACAGCACAGAACATTTTGCCTCGCTGGTAGGAGATACCTGGTTGAGGAAAACCCCGCTAGTCGACGGTTGGTCGATGCAGAATCTCGCCATCCATTGGGGAAGATCACCGCCACCTCCCGATAAAAAAGAATGCGCTACACTTACGGGACTAATGACCCCAGTAGTTGAAGCGTCCGGAATCACTAATCAATCAATCCAATCTGGAGCTTCGTTACGTGCTAAATTTTTGGTATTGGAGCTCCCGATTGGTTGACAATGACCCCTCTCCTTCCAGGTCGTCCCCTTGATGTGCCACTATGTTTAAATCGGATCATAGTTGATGGGAATGGGGATTAATCCATTTGCTAGTTCTAAGGGTGAGAGTAGGGACGGGACGGGGAAGGAAGGTTCGCACGCTGTCGGCTGCCCTTATTGTTGCTGACACAATCAGCGCACGATCACTCCTTCTTCATCCTAGTCTACTTTCCGCTTACACACACACACACACACACACACATATGCACGCGCGCGCGAGCACACTACATTACCACACATATCGGAAGCGTAGATATTGTATTGACCTCACTGGGGAGAAAATCTGGAGAGAGAAAGAAGGCGTGAAGTTCGGTGCCGGATCTCACATTGCAGCGGAGAGTCGAATACTGGCACCTCCCGGGGTAGTACATGCACAACACTGATAGGACTAATGAACAGAGAAGTTAAGGCGGCAGGAATCTATACTCACTCAGTCATGAAATGTTTTAATCATGGATAACCCAACGAGTGTGTGTAGGGGGGGGAAGGTGCTCATGGGGCTTCACTCCTCCCCCAGAAGCCAATGATACATTTTAAAAAATATACGTAAAATTCAGCTTTTACTAATTTTGTATACTATCAGGTCATTCAATGTATCAATTATTTACGTTAAAATTTTAACTAATCAACAAATACACATTTTATCCTTCATACTACATAAACAATTTTTTTATGAGAAAACATCGAATCGCCAAACACTACACCGTAGAAACACCTTGGGTGCGCTTCCGGTGTTTGATTGATTTTTTCGTGTTTCCGGGCGCGTCAACTGATTTGGTCATTAGTCCCATAAGTGTAGTGCGTGTTTTTCTCGGGAGATGGCGGTGATCTTCTCCCGCTTGATGGCGAGATCCGGCACCGACCAACCGTCGGCTAGTAGGGTTTCGCCCTAACCAGGACTCTCCCATCAGCGGCGCACCGCCCCAGCCGGGGCAAACTCTAAGCTCCCGACCGGTCTCCCGGAATATGTGGTAGTGAAGTGCATGTTTGTGTAGGTGTGTCTGTGTGTGTGTGAGGGGAGAGGATACGACAAGGAAGAGGAAGGACAGATCGCGCGCGGTCCGTGGCCCGTTAGTTAGGGTACTGCTCCGGCATTCGCCTGGTGTTGATCGGAGAAACCACGGAAAACTACCGATCAGAGCAGCCGGCCGCTAGAATTCTCCTCCAGACAGCGACTGAATCCAACCTGCTGAAAAGCTAGTGTCGAAAATCTTGCCGCGCCGTCAGGACTCGAACCTACGACGTCCCGGTCAGAGGCGCTGCAGTGACATCAGTTGATGCACTGAGCTACCGCTCCCGGTTTCCGGTGTTAAAAATGTTTAATCTCACGTGTATGCACGTCAGAAGAGTAAAATTGGCGTACACCTAAAAACCCGTAGTCTAGTAATAATATTACGTAATGCAGCTCCCGCGCCGCAGTGGTGCACGCGAGGATTGCAGTAAGAAACGCCTCCGGCCATGGCAGCGCCCGTCGATGGGTCAGTGGTGACACCGGCAGAGCGATGTGCGTGCGACGACGGCGGAGGGGGGAGGGCACGGTAGCAGGAGGCGGTGGAAGGAGGGGGGAGGAGGAGGAGGGGGCCATGACGCGAACACCTGCCTTCACGGAGCTCCCGCCTCGCCGCCGCCGCCGCCGCCGCCGCCGCCGCCGCCGCCGCCGCCGCCGCCCCAGCCCGGCCGTGACCGGTTCCCGCCTTTTGTGTCGGTGTAGCGTCTGCAGTTTGGGCCGGCGGCGTCCACGACCCAGGAGCGCGAGACGAGCGGACGATTCTTTCGCGATTGCGCCGGATATTCCTCTTTATTTCTCGCCGTACTTCGTATGTACTTGGTTCATTGAAACACTCAGTTACACTCAGAATTAAGAACATAAACTGTCCGTCAAATATTGCTTAATGTATATATATTGAACAATATTGCAAATTTTGCAATATTTGACGGAGAGTTTATGTTCTTAATTCTGAGTGTAACTGAGTGTTTCCAATGGATATATATATATATATATATATATATATATATATATATATATATATATATTCCTTTTTCACATATTTACGTAATATTCCAGCAACTGATATTACCATCTTGGTTTATCAGCAACAACATCCCGAATCAGAAATAGATTTCCATACGACAAATTTCTAATCCAATTTGCTGATCCCTCATAAATCTTTCAAATAAGAAAGGAATAATGATTACAAGGAATAAGCAACAAACTTATTTGAAAAAAAAGCTAGTAACAATAAAGAGGAACCTGTTTTCCTTATTTCTATTTATATATAGAATGACTGTGATTTATGAATACTTAAAATGTGTTATTGCTGTTAGTTATTTGATTTTGTGTGATTGTGATTTGGATAGTTATTTACACTAAAACAATCTGTAAAGCAGTTATATTGGCCTGAGAAAATAACAATTTTAAACATGATTTATAAAATGGCACTACATGTTAAAGAGCAAGTAATGTAATTCTGTGGCAGAAATGAGAGGTGTTTCGACCGAAAAAAAAAACACGTAACTTGTGGGGTTCTTATATAGAAAAATGTGAATAACTTTTTTCCTGAACTTTTTGTAATTGGTTTGTAGTCGTAATACGCATTTTATGGGTCCTTGATACAGAACAAATTGTTCATGGTAAAACGTCTCTCCGCCTGTTACGTCAATCTGAGTGCCTAACCATTTCAGACCATTTTCTCCAAAACTGATATTCCCTATCTGGCCGAACTCAAGACCCTGCGAATTTGAAAAGAAATTGCTGATATTTTTTCTGGTGTACTTCACAATGAAGCCTTATCAACATTTTTCAATTTTTATTTCAAAATTGATCGAACATTTTTGATTAAACCTTTTCTTTGGATAGAAAGAGGACACATAAACAAATGGCGTCGGTCCCATTTCCGTTGAAATATCGGAAATTTCCAAAAAAACAATCGTTCACATTTTTTCAGTGGCTTCCTACTGCTACAATATTGAAGATCAATATTTTTCCATAAAATCTATTCTTCAAAGAATGATCTTTAAAGAAGGACATACAATTTTTCGAAAATATGGTTTGTTTTTACGTGAAATAAGACAATTTTGTTAAGCGACTCCAATTTTTTTCTTTATGTTTTCCTTCGATAGGGCAAATGACGGTTAAAATAGCGCACGTTGCTCTCTCTGAAGTTTATAAAATGACAAAAGTGACAATGCGAGATAATGTTTGTTGTTGAAGCACCACTAGTTTCTTTTTGTTTTTCGCTATTTTCTCCTTTCTTTTCTTTTCCTTAAATTTGCTATCCCTTGCTTTCTTCTCGCTTGTCTGCTTCTTACTCTTTCTTGTTCTACCCCTTTTTATGTTTTTCAGTCGTTTTTGTTCTCTTCGTCACTTTTTCTGCTCTTTTCTTTTTTATTGTTGCTTTTCGTTATTGAAGTACCTAGTTAATTCTATTTTATTTTCTGTTTTATTTCCTGTCTAAACAATCTAGTACATTCTTTGTTAAAACATTACGTTTCCAACATCACTGATAGTATTTTAGCCAACTCTTCGGTAAAATAGAATACTTTTTGATTTTTATCACGGAAGTATCTCAGACTACTCATAATGCTTACCACACGCAACATTTTAGTGACAAAATGGGGAATACTACTTCGAGATTCATTGGATATTGCAACAACTTGTTGGACTCTACTCGGAAGAGGATCAATACACGTTTGTTTTTCAGGTCAATGAATACTACTGCACTAAAACCCTTTTTATTTCGTACTGATCATCCGACATTAGCACGATTTTTCTCTAAAACCAATCAATTCCGTGGACGATAATACTAGTTCTGCTAGTGGCAAACATCCATGTGAATTACCACATTAAAACCTGTCCCGAGATCAATGGCCTGAAACTGTATTGAGCGTCATTTCTGGCGTAAAAAAAAGAGAGGGAGAGATAGGTAGATAGAGAGAGAGGGAGATGGAGAGACAGAGAAGGGGAGAAAAGTAGAGGAGGGGATAAAGAAATAATATCTTTTACAAGTTTAAAATTGAGTGTAAAATTTGATGAACAAAGGCAAATGAACTCAAAATTAAATATTTAAATGTGTATTTTCACTGAAGCGAAAACTTGCGATTATTGCCAACACGTAAGAAAAGTTACATATTAGGAATAGTAATGATGCGTATTGTCTTTGAAATTAAATATGCGAAAGTGCCATATTGTTTTTATGCCATCAATATCAACCACATGCAGTGTCGTCTGGGGTTGCTAAAGTAAAGTGATGCTTCGTAGAAAAGGAGTCCAGAGGCGGCTTCCAGGGACAGTCCCGAGACCCATGGCCTCCCTCCCCATGCAGCTCGAATTCAGTCGCTGTCTGGAGAAGAATTCTATCGGACGGCTGCTCTGATCGGTAGTTTTTTGTGGTTTCTCCGATCAACACCAGGCGAATGCCGGAGCAGTACGTTACCAAACGGGCCACGGACCGCGCGCGATCTATCCTTCCTCTTCCTTGTCCTATCCTCTCCCCTTACACACACACACACACACTAACATGCACTACACTACCACATATTTGGGAGGCCGGTCGGGAGCTTAGAGCTTGTCCCGGCTGGGGCGGTGCCCCGCTGGTGGGAGAGTCCTGGTTAGGGGGAAACCCCACTAGCCGACGGTAGGTCGGCGCCGGATCTCGCCACCCAGCGGGGAAAGATCAGCGCGCATATCACAAGAAAAAACATGCACTACACTAGCGGGGTTAATGACCAAAGCAGTTGAAGTACCTGGAAACACAAAAAAATCAAATCAAATCAAATCATGGAACTTTCTCCCCCAGGAGAGGAGAAACAGTGCTACCTCCCGCGAAAACAAGCTTTGCACTACGGTATGCTCTATACTACCGACGGTAGGTCGGTGTCGGATCTCGCCCTCCAGCGGGGAAAGATAACCGCCTCCTCACGAGGAAAAACCTTGCACTACACTTACGGGACTAATGATATTACCAGTTAACGCTCCCGGATTTATTTATTGTTAGTGGTTCCGGGCGCCTGTCGGCGGCTAGCGGAGTTTCCCCAACCAGGTATCTCCCACCAGCGGGGGACTTGGTCGAGCCTGGACCAGCTCTGTGCTCCAACTGGGCCCTACCACACATGCCGACCGGACTCCCGGCATGTGTGGTAGTGTAAGTTGTAGGTAATGGGTGAGGATAAGACAAGAAAGAGGAAGGAAAGATCGCGCGCAGTCAGTGGTCCGCTTGTTGGGATACGTCTCCGGCAATTGCCTGGCGTTGATCGGAGAAACCACGGAAAACTGCCGATCAGAGTGGCCGGCCGCTAGAATTGTTTTCCAGCCAGCCACTGAATTCGAACTAGCTGACAAGCTAATGTTGACAAAAAACAATTAAAAACTGCGTATGACGTGCTATGGGGAAAAGTGAATTGTGTGCACATTTTCAAAATTCTGTGATCCCCACACTAAGTCCATATACTACTTAAATTTTGAAAGAAAAAAAAAGCTTCCATGTAATAAAATCTATTTTCAAGGATAAAAAGGCAATAAATTTTGGCTCTTATCCACGTTGTCCTTCGGAATAATACTTCCTGCCGCGACAACATGGAAACGATAATTTGAATAATTGTATTTCCCACTGAGTTCTAGAAGACGTGTACAGAAAATGAAGTTACATTTATGCCCAGAAGCAAAACAAGGGGCCATCTCAGCATTTGCTCAATGGATCAGGGAAACTGGACGAAAAGTCTGGTCGAGATGGGCGTCGTGACTCGAACCCGGGACCTCCCGGTCAGGCACTGCAGTGACATCAGCTGATGCCCTGAGCGACCTTTCCTGGTTTTACGCTCCCGGAAACGCAAAATAACCTATGTGTCAGGTCACGGATGATCGCTCACTGTCATATTGTCTCCGTGTCAGCGATGTTCGGAGTGCGATGTGCCACCTACTTCGATTCTCAGAAGTCTGGCTGGCTCTGGAGTGGTCCAACCAGTTCTGCGGGAGGTCAACAGAGGACGAGTTACGTAATCGTAGAGAAAAGACGTTGCCGGTGATTTTGCACGTGCCAGTGCACACACGCGTCGCGATTTGGACTACGAGTCAAGACTGAAAGTCAAGGTTCTAAAAATAGGGATCATAAAGCAGCAGCCTCCCCGTTCGAAAATTTATAGAATCAAATAGTCTCCAAGATTGCAAAAATTGTTGTTGTTTTTTGCATTGATTTTGTTAGTGTTGGTATTTTGAACCATGAACAATTAATGATATATTTTTAAAATTTAATGATTTAAATGCTAGCACGGAATTTATTTTCCATTAACAGTGGAAATGTTTTTAAAAAATTGGTCTAAGTGTAAAAAAGTAGAGAAGTAATAGTTAAAATAATGTTAACATACAGATGCTTTGTAATATATTTATAAATTAAAACATCTGCAACAAAAAGGTAGATACATATTTTTATGAGTAATTTGGGTAACAAAAAATGAACTTCGTTATTTTTAAGTGGGCCTCCCGTTAATTCATCTCCTAGATTCTTAGTGTTTTCTCTCTTGAATTTTTCACTTTTCGTTTCTTTTTTTTTTTTTTACTCCTCCTGCTTTAAATTTAGTTTTGAACACTCGCCTCAGAAGTTACATTTAACGAAATCTTTATCGTGTCGGAAATTGAAATTTTGGCTTAGACCAATAATATCATTTTTATCTTTCTATGCCGCAAAATTCATTACAATGAACTAAGAAAAAAATAATGCGATGTTATGAAAAACACGTTTTCATTTAATTTTATTTCGGCGAAAACTCATTGAATAGCATCTTTTCGGTGTGTGGAGGCGAGTACGTCAAACATATTAGACTATGTTAAACATTTCCTTCTTGGACACTAAGCACGTTTCCTGACTCGTTTGTTTGTTCTCAGTTCTGCTCCCCACCGCTCCAGGAATAGATCACCGTTCCCAAAAATAATTTACTTTATAATCTTGATGCATAATAACCAGTGGTTTGATTCTGATGACTTGTCGTCTTGTCATTGGTGCATTCTAGAGAAGCTAACTTGTAAGTGAATGGTTATCACAACATATATACAATAGAAATGAATAGTTATTGGATACGTTTTGTTACTTTTTGGCATTTTGGAAATTTTAGGTCATTTTTTGGACCTTTGCTTCATTTTTGTCATTTTTACTCATTTTGTTTCCTTTTCGTATTTTTTGTCAGTGAATTAATAAATTGGAATGACACGCAAAAACAAAATTTTTATTATTTCATTATTTCATGAAAAAATTCACTACTGCAGTTGTTTGAACTTTGAAAATTACACGGATCTTCGCTAACCTCCTCGACCTTTCAAAACTGACGGTTGGGAGAACGGAGCTAAGAATTACATTTCCTCCTAAAATAAAGACTTTATATTAGGTAATAAAATTGTTAAATTCATTGAATAAATAAACACTTTCATTCAAATTTTTGTGCATTTTTAAAAAAATAGATAGTTCTCCCATTCTTTTTAAGTCATTTTATAGGTGAATTCCCTCTTCTTTTTAGTCATTTTATAAGTCATTTTCAAAGAAGTTTTAGGTCATCAGAATCCGATCCCCGATAATAACAAAAATAAATTTTATTATCTTTGTTTCTGTTATTCTTTATTCAATTTTACATTTATCTCTATTGATTCTCTTCATGACATTCTGAAACAACATTTCCTTCGTTTTACAGGTGGTTGTAAATATGTTCATGTTTCTTAGTCCAGTACATCTCTACAGATTTAGCGTAGTAGTAGCTGGAATCTATAGACGTCTCTTTGTGCTTTGGAAGTTCACAGAATAATTATGTTTTCGCATTTTCTTCCTGTATAGAATCGAAATATTTCACTGCTGTTCTTTGTTTTACGAGGTGATTCGGTTTGATATAATTTATCTACTCTCCGTCCACCATCTGTTTTATGAGGGGTATCATCGTATAATGATTTAGGCTGTAAGCCTGTTTCGGAGAGAGAGAGAGAGAGAGAGAGAGAGAGAGAGAGAGAGAGAGAGAGAGAGAGAGAGAGAGAGAGAGAGAGCAGACAGACAGACAGACAGACAGACAGACAGACAGACAGACCGACAGACCGACAGACCGACAGACAGAAACGCGCAGGTAGAAACTGGCTCCAAAACCTGGCCATCACAGGAAAATTGAATGCGTGCGTGCGGAATTTTGAATAATCAAATCTTGTTCAGAAGACATTGGAGTACAATACTTCACTTCAAAAAGTGTTTTCAACCGTTTTTGTATCCCTCACAGCCTCGTAAATTTACCGTTGCTAGAATAGCTTGAATGCCTTAATTCTTGTCGACGATATTTCTTGCAAAGAAAAGAAACTAGTGGTGCTGCCAAAGCACATACTTTCTGGCATTAGTCGTAAATGCTCCGCAATATTATACTACTACATAAACCAGCTAAAGTGATTTCAACCAGCAAAAGATGATTTTAACCAGCAAAATCTTTTTCCGCTTTGAGACCTGTTTTTAGTTCCTCAGAGTTAACTTATCAGCTCTCATACCACTTCTCGACACAAGAGCCCTGTGGATTGCTCTTGGGGAGAGGCATAGAAAGAAATGCCTGATTCATGTAAAAAAACTATCAACAATCAAAATATACGTTATAAACTCCCAAATTGTCCAGTCCGTTCAGCTCTATCAGGAAATATCAATTTTGGAGAAAATCGGCTGACCGTTTACAAGCTACAGTTGTCTACAGACGGACTGATAGCTGTTAGGTTGATAGGTTGATTGATAGATTGATTGATCGTGATTCCGTGCGCGCCAACTCCTAAGGCCATTAGTCCAGAATGTGTAGTCCATGTTTTTGCACGGGAGATAAATCGGCGTCGGCAATGGTGAAGCGGTTAGCGTATAGGACTGCTAAACCCAAGTTTGCGGCTTCAAACCCGATCGAAGCCGTGGATTTTTAAGGGCGAAAAAATCCTTCGTTCGCCTTCCTTCGGAGGGGAAGTAAAGCCGGCTGTCCCATGTTAGTACATTTACTGCATGTAAAAGATCCTTAAGCCTAAATGATGCCTCTGAGCTAAATTCAAATCGCTTGTTTCGTCGCCCAAGTAATACCTTCTTTCTCCCATGATTGGTGAAAGGAGTGTAACGAAATTTGCGTGGTCAGACGGAAGAGCAGGCCTCATGGCCTGAGTCTCGCCACGTAAAATAAGGCAAATTCAATTCAATGACTGTGATCTTCCTGCCCTGGATGGCTAAATAAAGGGCCGAGATTTTCCCCAACCAGGTGTCTCCCACCAGAGGGGATCTTCCTAGCCGGGACAAGCTGTAAGCTCTCGACCACTCACCTGGCACGTTGTGATGTATGGTGCATGTAAGTGTGTGTAAGTAAAGGGTAGATAGGACAAGGAATGGGAAGAAAAGAATGCAGGTGGTCCGTTTGGTAGGGTACTGCTCCGGCATTCGCCTGGTGTTGATCAGAGAAATCACAGAAAGCTACCGATCGAAACAGTCGGCAGGTAAAATTCTTTTCTACACAACAGGACTCGACCTAGCTATCCGGCTAGTGTAAAAAATACTGACATTGTCATAACTCGAACCTAACACCTTCCGATCAGTGGCACTTTAATGACGTTAGTTGATACCCTGATACACCTCTCCCGGTCAGCGGTTAAGGATATATAAGTCGGTCCCATTGGTAGTGTTTATATTGTATTTCAATTGCTTGTCGATATTTCAATTGATTAGTTTATCTAAATTGGTTCATACAGATGCACAGAAAGACAACAATTAACATGATGTAATCTACGTTTTACAACTCGAACAAGAGATCTTAAAACTTGTTTAAAATTTCAAAATACGAAAATCACTTACATACATTTCCAGTTTATGAGTACCTTAATTTATTGTATATGGGAGTAAAATGGCTTCAAATAATTTTTCTGATATTCTCAATGGCTTTCTTCGCAACACAGAATTGTGACAAATAATCGTCCTTGAGCGAGACTTAAACCAGCGGCCCTTTCTTCCGAACCACTGACACAGTACCCACCATTTAATCACTCGGCCATCAGGATTGGCACTTTAGATGTAGTCATTAGATCTTGGTATTTCAGTTCTAGCATTAGGCAGCCGAAAAATTGATAAAATGTGAAAAAAAGTTCTTTAGGTAGAAAAAGATGACCTAACATCGCACCGAAAATAATTTTTGCTGGTTAAAAACACTTTTGCTCGTTTATGAAGCAATATAAGGGAAAAGTTAGGAATGTTGTGATAAAGTATTGTGTTGTTTAACACGTTGAGTTTATCTTGATTAATAGTTTTTGTGATTAGAATTGCATCAAATATTTTCAATAATGTTTCAGCAATTCTTATTTATTTTCTGCGGCAACATAAAATTGTGACAAATAATAATCTCCAAACAAAGGCTCGAACCAGCAAACCTTCCCTCCGAAGAGATGACTCCATACATTCTACTTAACAGCCTCGGCCATTTCGGTGTGACACCGGTTTTAAATTTCTGTACAAGTCATACTTGTTTGGTGGTTTCAGCTCTAGCATTTTGTAGCCAAAAAACAAGAAAATATGAGAAAATGTCCTTTGGGTGACAAAAAATCGCAAGTGGGAAAGGAATAAGACATTACCCAAAAGTTAGGCGAGATTATGGAGTTTAGAAAACTAAGAAGTGCGAGAAATTCTGTGCCATTCAATAGTGCCATTGGTCTTTTCTAATTGTTATAAATTTAGCAACAGGATTTTTCTTTTTTGTCGTTACCAGAGCCCAGATATGAGAGTTTTTCTAGCAAAAATTCGCCGTTTGACAGAGCACGATTACATAAATCTCTCTTCTTACGAAGAATACGTAAGGCGAGAGTGTAAAAAATATTTAAAAATATTTTTGAGCATTTTTTGAATTTCCGAATAGAATACACTCTTGAAGATAAGTTCAATATATTTTTAAGCAAATATGTTAAATGGTTTGTTTGTTACACATGAATTCTAACATATTGAAGCGTAAAAACTTAATTGATAAATATTGTGAATTATGTTTTTGTCCAACGTATTCCCGCCTGAACTGCTCTTTTTATTTATCAAGTGGAATGCTCTTAATTAGAATAACATCCATTTATGTCCTCATATCTGCACCTTTCTGTTTCATCACCATTTTACTCCAATGCTGGGATGCAAGATTTATTACTAGATTTCCTGAACGTGCCTTCGACACCACGGGGAATTCGTTTTCCGGTATATTGTTTTTTATCTCCCCTCTCAGGCAATTGATTTTAATGGTAAAATTAGTTACATACTTTTTTGATTGATTTAAGTGCCATTCCACCGAGGACTCGTAGTTTTTTAGTGTAGTATAGGAATCTTTATTTTCTTGTCATATAAAGCAAAGCATTGGGGGTTGAATGGTTATAGATGTGAATAGAATTGAGTTATTACGGACTATAATTGACAATTTTGTTAATAGTATATAATATTTGTGCTGTCGGAATAAGGTCTGTACTTCGTTGATTACCGATAGGCGGGTAACAGTTATTTGAGAATTAGTGTATATACATAAAATACACATAAAATAATAGTATTACATACTATTATGAATAATTTTTAAAATTTTTATATATTTTTAATTATCACTAATATTTCCATATATTTATGGAATAAGAAAATCAGTAGTTTTACTTAGTCCGTCTTTGGGGTTTTTCCGCACTCCCTTCAGCTTGAAACTTGAAGAATTAGCCATATTTATTTCCTACCTATAGTCATAATTCAACTGAAATGATTACAGAAAGCAATGAGCGCTTTTAGAAAGAATGGGTACCAAAATATTCGCTTTCGTGAAATAAAAACTATTTATAAAAGCATCTCGCGTACAGATTTTGGCTGTTACGCCTTATTTTGCCCTTCGTGACGTAATCGGCTTAGGCGGCAAGAACATGGAGAACGATATTTGAATAACTATACCCCTGAATGATCTCAAGAAAACGTGCACAGATAGTGAAGCTTCTTTTAAGTCCAGAAGCAAAACAAGGGGCCAACTCAGCATTTCCACAATGTAACAAGAAGCTGGATAAAAAACCTGATCGAGATGTGGGTCAATGACCCCAAAGCTGAGATACAATACTTGTCACATGCGTATTTAGTTTCTTAGAAGTTGAATGGGGGATTTGAAAAGGGAAATAAGTCCGTGTTACTTATTTCTGAGAAAAGAAAAGTATAGTAACATACACAGTTGGCATCTGGGACATTTATGTTATTCACCAAAGTATTGATTATTTAGGCCGCTCTGTCACTTTAAATTTGCAATTCTGTGATGAGCAGCACCGTTTTTGTAGTACCTTGGACATATTTTCTTCATGAAATATTTTAGAAACATTGTTTTCTTAATTTTTTTTGGCCTTATGAAACAATATAATCAAAGAATAAATTTCTTAGCTTATCTGTGTAATTTCCTAGTTCTTCTGTGTGAGGATCAGAAATTAGTTCTGGACTTCTTTCTCTTTTCCAGCCATTACAATTTTTAGTAGACAATAGAACATATACTTTAAGCTGGACAAGTTTCATTTTTACACTGATTTGTAGCTTGAACAATGACAAATAAAATGTATATCTCCACTCTCTTGACGAAAACAGTGGACTTATTTCCCTTTTAAAATCACGAATTCAATTAAACAGTACAAATAGTTACTAATACATTGAATATCAAGGTTAAAAATCAATGTTATTTTGCTTTTTGATGCGCAATGCAATCTCTAATTTTAAAGAAACAGTCTAGAAACGCCTGCCAATAACTTCCTGGCTGTTTTCCGGGATCGATCCCGCGACCTCCGAATCATTGATAGGCTCGAGCCGTAAGGCACCTTCTCGCTCGTCACTACCGGTCTCTGTAAACTGCCATCTCACCACGAACTAAGAATTTCTTTTAGCAGCAAAGGTCCATTCAGACGCGACTCTCAGCCTTGAGGTTCTTTTACATGCAGTAAATGTAGGACGTGTGAGCATAGGCATGCACGTTAAACAACAAAGGGGGAAGGTGCAGTTTTGGAGGGGTCCCCTTCTTTCATCGAAATTTTTTATATTCACGTTTGACATATTTTACTAGTAAATAAGTAAAACATATTACAGACAATTAAATTATCACTTTCATTATTATTATTATTATTATTATTATTATTATTAAATAATATAATAATTAATTATTATTACATGATAATAATAATAAAAGTAAATAAAAGTGGTTTAATGTTGATCTATTTACAGGGTTGCCAGACCTGGAGTGCCTCTCTCCCAAATGTGACGTGGAAATTATTAAAATTATTTTGAACAAACTATTTTTATTAATAATTGTTTGTCATAATTTGAAAATTGTTCTGTTACTTGTGCGTAAAACAATACTGGCCGCTTGTGTTCTCAGCTTCATCTAAAGCTGCCTAAATTGAATAAAATTTTGAAAAATCCCTAATTCTGAGGTTAAAAAGGGAAATGTCAGGGATTGAAAATATTTATTGAAATAACGGTTATTTTCAAGTGCAACTGTGGGGCTCTATCGAAAATATTTGGGGGTTTAGATACAGTGGTGCATTTATTTACGCTCCCATCCCTAAGCTTTTATAGTGGCCGCCATCTGAAATATTTATTTGATAGCAATTAATCTTGCGCAGATTTTGAACAAAAAATTGTCTTCGCAATTAAATACGATGATATTGAATTTCTATCATATATTTTGTTACACTACTGATTTGAACATTAAAATATTCCTTATTTTAAAGGGCAAGAGAAAAATTTTGTTCACAACATGGACACCAAGAGGGTGGCCGAATGCAACCCGTGTGTCCATTATTCATTATTCTGTGAAATGTTTTACTAAATAATTTTTATTGATTATTTCTTTTGAAAAACTATAGAGGGCGATATCTCCAGTTTATTGGCTATCGCTAGTCGACTGTTTGGTTAGCCTTACGATGAATGCGTTTCTGCCGGACATGCAATTCAACAGGAAGAAAGGCGGAGAGATAGATGGAGTGAGAGGGAGGGGCGAGAGGGAGTGGAATGGGAGAGTGATGGGGGAGAGGGGAGGGGAGAGAGGGTGGTGAGAGATGGAGTGAGAAGAAGGAGGGAGAGACTGGAGAGAAGGGGAGAGTGAGGGAATAGAGACGGGAGAGATTTAGAAGAATTAGAACATGTGGAGCTTTCACTTATGTAATTACATCTTGCATCTCCAATCGATTTGTAGATTTGTCATCCTTTCCTTATTTTTGTCTCATGTACTGAAATATTGAAAAACAATCTTTGACCTTTCGTATGCTACGTTTTTGCCCTTTATCTCTCTTTTGTTTCTCGTACAGTCCCTGACGTCTATTGAAGATGTGAATGTGACAGCTGATCAATTGTTCTATTGTACATCCGGTTCTCCTTGCTCCACTAAGCCACTTTTACGACCGGTTTCGTCACCGTTGTTTCCTCATTCATCTTATGTGAATCAGCATTTACCTGTTTTTCTTAACGGCATTTATCAAAAAGTATTATACAACCGCATGTTGAATCATGAGGAAAAACACTCGGAATTAGTGATGTATCAGCAGCACATATTGTGAAAAATCTTTCTTGTCAAGCTTCGCGGTGAAATAGCTATGTGTGAAATTTTTACCACATAATTTATTAACTTTACTGTCAATTTAACCATGGGTTCGACATACCACATATTACTCCTTACCTGTTGCATGTGGACGTGAAATTCTATACAGAATCACCATTCCTGGAAGTTCTATTGATTGAAAACAATTATTAGATTGATGGAGCAGCCTTTTTCAAGAATAAAAATTTAAAATTTATTATTATAATTTATACATTACAATTCTATTAATTTTATCTGAATTACTTTTCACTATAAAACATTAAAACGCCGTACGGGTTTGACTATATTTCGTACGCTTACTAAAATGTCTTGATCGCTGGCTTTTTGGCTGGCTAGCAGAATGTTGCACATGGAACCCTCTGTGTACTATTACTATTACTATAACTATTGCTAGGACTTATTATTCCCAAAAAATATTACGCGGCCGCGACTTTCCCTATCTGTGTATCACATGAAACACCTACTCGCGAACCGGGAGCGGTAGCTCAGTGCATCAACTGATGTCACTGCAGCGCTTCTCACCGGGAGGTCCTAGATTCGAGTCCTGACGGCGGCAGGATTTTCGACACTAGCTTTTCAGCTAGGTCGAATTCAGTCACTGTCTGGAGGAGAATTCTAGCGGCCGGCTGCTCTGATCGGTAGTTTTCCGTGGTTTCTCCGACCACCACCAGGCGAATGCCGCAGCAGTCCCTTACCAAACGGACCACGGACCGCGCGCGATCTTTCCTTCCTCTTCCTTGTGCTATCCTCTCCCCCTTACACACACACTTACACTAACATGCACTACACTGCCACATATTCCGGGAGACCGGTCCGGAGCTTACAGCTTGTCCCGGCTGGAGCAGTGCCCCGCTGGTGGGAGAGTCCTGGTTAGGGGGAAACCCCACTAGCCGACGGTAGGTGGGCGCCGGATCTCTCCATCCAGCGGGGGAAATCACCGCTATCTCCCGAGGGAAAACATGCACTACACTAACGGGACTAATGACCAAAGCAGTTGACGCGTCCGGAAACACGAAAAAATCAATCAATCAAAAACCTACTCGCGACTGACTATATTCAGCTACTTATTAAGAAAATCCTTCCACCTACGGAGCTACCCTAATATGCATCTCCTCGAAACATGGAGTCTATGTAATTCAAAATTCCAACCATTAAATTAATAAAATTGCCAATTACAATTTGATATGACAACTTACACAAGACCAAGCTCTCAAATCTCAAACTAAACATAAACACACTATCATTTACAAAATACCCAACCTATACTTAAAATCAGATGGTATCTCATCTACCGCTTACGTGTGTTCGCTACAATGCTCTTCTAGAGAATGATTCCTTCCGTCCTTTCTAAAGGATCCCGGCCATCCAACGGCCTCCCCACACTTCTGCACACAATGTGTTCGGAGCCGTGTCTATCTGCACGGCGTTATGACCCTAAGCAGGGAATATCAAACTTTGACATCCGATTTTGCAAACAATGCCACTGGATGCCTATTTTATCATTTAAACTAAAACCAGAGTTCGTGGCTTATCGCAATATTTTCTGCGTTATTTGTAACGTTTGCTATTTTAGATAATTCTGAATTCAACGCAAATTAGATGTAATATTTTTAAGCTTCCTTTTCTTTATCCAAGAAAAATGTCAAAAGAAATATTGAAACCATTTTTAAGAAAATTATTTTAATGTATGTGTTCCAATTATTTCAATCACAAATACTACTAATCAGGGCAACCTGGATACTACAACCTGGATACCTGACAACCACGGATACCACTAATCAGGGCCGTTGGGTACGAATTAAACTACGGCAGGCGGTACAAACTCACTAAATATAAACCCGTGAAAAAAATTCCTACAACATTCCTTGATCAAAATTGTAAGATCGATCAAAACCGAAAGTGGAGATACTCTTTAAAAATGTAACAGAATGTCCAAATTGTTTCATGTTTTGATTCCGGCGTACGAAATATAACTCGTGTGTCCTTGGGGACACACACACACACACACACACACACACACACACACACACACACACACACACACACACACATTTTTTAAGAACCTAAAACGCATCGTTTCCGAGTTACATAAACTTGTAACGTGTTTTACGAGTTGCATGTTCCCCTGTCGTTTTACCTTCGCCATGATCTGCAAAATTATATTGTTTTTGTCATAACCCAGTTTGATGCACCCCTGGGGTAATGACCCCTCCACCAGTAGCACACCGGGTTTTGTGTCGATGATGTGTTACAAATAGTAAAAAAAACCTGTATCTTCCTTTCGGGTGTTATATTTAGAGGGGGTATACAATATATAAAACCGTCCGGAATTGAACTTGGATACGATAGTATTCATGATGTGTTGTTTAAAGACCGTTACTTTTCATCTACAAACAACAATGTTATAATGAATCTAGTTACGCAGTGTTTTGTTCAGAAACGTGAAAATCATTCTCCTGAGTACACTATTTAAACAAAAGCGTACATTCACAAACGGTCCTAAATTTATTTCTTTGTTTGTTTTTTATTTATTTCTTTTCTTTCTGAAATCTGCATTAAACGACACCCATGTTGAGAATGCAATTTTTTAAGACTAAAAGAAAGGAGTGTCCGCGTTCAAGACAGTCATCTGGTAATCCTAGCTTCGCGAGGACACTGCAGGACGCTGAACTCTGCAGGTAATTGTGCATGTCGTATATCAAAAGAAGGAGAAGGGGGAGTTTTGTGTTTCTCACGATGAGTGCCGAGTCACTCTGCCACATGCCTATCAATTTCCTCTTTAACGTGTTCCCGTAGTCCAGGGTAGATGTTGCTGTTCGTATCTCGGCAAGACCGGTGACAGACTAAGCGGTGACAGGTAAAAATTACTTGCGGTGTGACAACAGATAACGAAGCAGGAATTTTGTGTTTCCTACTATCTAAGCGACGATCACACACTTCCGCTTTTTCTTCTTTATCGCCTCATCCTTCTTATTCGTCTTCTTCTTCTTCTTCTTCTTCTTCTTCTTCTTCTTCTCCTTCCCCTGTTCCTTTTATTTTTTCTTCACTTCAGATATTTGGTAGTTTTTGAGTACACGGAAAATTGTATGGTCTTCCTTTGTATCTTTTACTTCCAGATTTATATAGTTGTGCGTAACTTTCGATTGTTTTTCGTCGTGTCGTTATTCCGATTTTTCAGCAATATTTCATTGAGGTTTTTTATCTTCAGTTCTTCTCTTATATACCGTCTTGTCTTGTACAAACATATTAATCTTCTTGGAGACTTAATTTTTGCCCTAAGAAATTTTGTGTTCTGAATGAGGATCAAGCTCTCATTTCCGCAGAGAATAACAGAAATTGTTTTTGAATTAGACATCCGTTCTTTTTACAAAATCGTTTTGATTTCGGAAAATATTTCAAATTCAGCCTGGGATTCGATTTCGGTTTTTCAAAAAAATGTCTGTTCTGCTTTTGGTTTCGAAGTAGTGATAAATAGTTTTCAAATACTTTTTTAAACAAACATGTATCTGCTTTAGTTCGCGACTAGAACCATCACGCACATGCGTAAACTCACGGCCGCTAAAAAAAGTATCCATTAGAACAGTATTTTAGAACAAATTTTTGATTTACATTTGTTTATTTGTGAGTCACGACTAACACGGTCATACTATTAAAAGCATTTAACTTTTAATTACAGAAAGAGTACCAAGTGTCTATACATTTTACATAATAAGTCACTTCCGGAATGTTCTCTTTTGAGATTATTGTACTATTACACTTTGCATACAACGTTCAAATGGTGATCTTATCTCTTTCTCGTTTGCTAGAATTGTATTATAATTAGAAGATTTCATCCGAAAATGCACAAATTTTCTCACTATTACACAATGTACGTAAAATGTACTTTGTAACATGCTTAAGATGCTTATTCTCATCATGTAACATGTTTTCCAATGATTATGCTATTCATAACGTAATAAAAAATATAACTCTCACGTAATCTATAACATATTTAAATTCAGATACCCTCGATCTCTGGCTTCCTCTGATTATCTCTATATCTCTCCCTCACACACCCACACCTACACACCGACCCAACCACGCCCAAACCCACACATACACTTACAAGCTGATTTCGAAATCCGTCAAAAAAACTTTCGGAAAACATTGGAGAAAGAATTCTTCATCCGTGAATTACATGTGTGAGTAATTTATAAAACGTAATAACAACAATTATATATTTTTTCAAGTGTATAACTCCTCTATCATATCAGTCATTATTTATATAATTCATAAAAGATATTTTCTGGTAACATACCCATAAATTTGAATAAAAGGGTAATGAAATTCAGAATGCAAATAGTTTGGCTCGTAGTTATAAGTGATATAATGGAAAATTACATCTCTATAAGAACTTCATCTAGCCTGCAAATAAAAGTATCTAATGTTTTTTTTAATGACAATCATTTATTTCAGCAATTGCACAACGTTTCGTAACTAGTTTTGTTACATCATCAGGTGCTAAAATAATGGGACACAAACAGTTATTCTACATAACAATTGGTGTAATTACTATATTGACAATCAAGAAGAAATATTGATTCATCTAGCCTGCTACCGCCATTCTCTCTTCCTCTTCTTCCTTCTCTCAAACACCCACCCACACACTCATCCACGTCGAATCTTGGCAGAGACCTTGCGGAAGACGCGGGATGCGTGCCAATTCCCCAACAAACTTCTAGATCCCGGCCGAGTTAGCTCAGAACCAGTGTTTCCGCTGTCTCTACAGCGACTCTGACTGGGAAGTCCAAGTGTTTGATTTTCAACGTTGGCAAATTTGTGACAGTATATACTAGCGGGTGGGAAACGAATATTTTCTCCGGGGAAAGACGTTCAAAAATTAATGGAAAAAGACAAAAACAAACAAACAAGAAAATAAGCGGACGATAGTAGCTGACTTACAAAAAACGCGTTTTATTTGTTTTTTACTAACGGTGGCTTTGAGGAATAATAAGAACACATAAGGTTTCTTACTGTTCCTACATGTTTACTCTGCTTGCTACTGGGAAAGTACTCAGGATAGTCAAATATTTATCATCCCCAATTTTGTTTTCCAATTTCCTTGATTTGGATTACTTGAAACATTTTGAAGAAATGTGGAAATCATAATAGGGTAGCTAGATATATTATTGTAATTTAATCCTTCGTGGAGTCAAATTAATACTTTTCCAGAATGTTACATCCTATTCTATAAGCGATGAGAGAGGCATGATCGAAAGCAGTCCACTCCAGTGAATTGGGTCCCTGCTCTCCCTCCCCCCCTCTCTCTCTCTCTCATACACACACACACACTATGACACTCCTGAACAATTCCATTCCTGAGAGAATTGTTCGGATTTTCCGGGAGCTTCACCAATTCTGCCCGCCCAGATTCCTTTCTTCTCCTCCTGCTCTCACTACTCCTTGTCCTCCTCTCTCCCGCCTCCTTCTTCTCTTCTTTCCTTTCCTTTCTTTTTCTCCTCCCTTCCTTTCTCCCCCCTTTTTCCCCCTTCTTTACTTCCTCCTCTCGCTTTTCCACCTTTCTTCTCTGCGTCCTTTCCTTTATCCTCTTCCTCCTTTATCTTGTCCACCTTCTCATTCTTCTCCCCTTCCTCCTCCGCCTCTTTCCTTGTCGTCCTTCCGTATCTCCTCTTCTTCCACACCTCCTACTTCCTCCTTTCCCCGTTCCTATTCCTATTCCATACCCGCCCTGGTGTCGCGCGGGCGTTGCGAAAGCGCCGTGTGTCTCGCTGGTCGGCAAGCCGCCGCACGCGCCGCCGCCACCGCCGCCACCGCCATCGCCCAAGGCCACCTGTGTGGAACGTTTTTCCCCACGCACGCAGGCCGGCCGGAGACAGACCGATCGGCGACCGCCGGCGGAGACCACTCAGGGGGTGTTTGCGCCGCCAACGCTGCCAGTGGCAAACAGCCTCCGCTGCCCTCGCTACCGCCACAGAAGCTCCGCTTGGCCGAAGCTAGTACTCGGCTTTGCGGTTCGAGGGAGAACGCCGTCAGTGTGATCAAGGATTTTTGTGGAAGGTGAAGATAAACGTCGGGGAGCGTGAGTTGGATGTGGTATTATTTGTTATTTGAACGTAGTTTAAAAGTTGGAGGTGAAAAGAAATGTATTGTTCAGTGATTATTGGAAGAACTTTCTAGTGTGTTTTTCGGAGAATATTTCATAACATGGATGGATTGAAATGCATCTGAATTTACGGTGTATGATTTGGACAGTCTTTTGTTTAAAAAAAGTTTCAAATTTTTGTGCCGTGTTTGCGGTTGTCGATGTAAATTTTTCGTATAATCTCAGACACTAGTTACACTAAAAATAATCCAGTAACATCAACAGTGTGTAGTGATGAAAAGTGGTTTCGAGTTTTCTGCATTTCAGGTAACCACGCTGTAAAGTGTCAATACTTCTTCATTGTTTCCTCTACGCAAAACTAAATATTAGCCTGATAACTGACGTGCAATATAGTTTCAAGAAGAAATAACATAATAGCGTGTGCAACAAATTCAATGGAGTTATTTTGTTGTAGTTATTCAACAAAGGTGTCTCTACCAGAAGACAACTTGTGAGACCCTGCATGTATCATCGACAGCGCACATTAAGTTCAAAACAACAAGGCAGGACAATAGTGCATGAAAAACAACTTGCGGAGTGGAGTGTATAATTTCTGACGTAAATAATCGTCTCTTGAAGTACAGAGCATTTTTTGTGGAGTAGCAACCTATAGTTACAACCTTGAATCCTGCGGTTCGAATTGCTATTGTAAGGTCACGTAGAACATAGTACGGTGTGTCGTAAGACCGAGTCAGGTGGCCTTGGTTCCTACCTGGAATGCTGCCTTTCTATGCACGAGAGAGTGTATTGAGACTGTATCCCAACAAAGCACTTTTTACTTATCGACGGCAGTTAATCTGTGAATGGAACCAGCAGGTAGCCTTGCGATAATACAAAGCGTACAAAACAAAAGGGAAAACGGGAAGTTGTTTTTCGTGTGGGTAGTTTCTTAGCCGGAAGTGAATACGTTGAAGATATTGATACACAAGTGCATTTAGTAACGTAATGTTACGTTTTTAACGTAAATATTCGTTTAAACTGTTAACACAAAATCAAAGTGACATGTGCATAATTCACTAACTTACCTGAAATATGAATATAGGTGTTTCCCTCATTACAGGGGTAATTTCCTAGAGGAAATAGAACTATTAATTAAATCTGGAGAAATTAAATTATACTCAAAACTATTTCACCAGAAATAAGCAAAGAAATAAATTTTGTAACGTGACAAAATATTGTAATTAATGTTAAGGGGAAACATTTGTGACAGGAAAATTTGTGGTTCATTGCCTTTTACTCAAAAAGCACTGGAGATTTCGCAAAATCTATGAAGTTTTTCAACAAGATCACACTTAGCATTTTATAAGTTTTCTTGTTGATACACTAATTTCAGATTGACAGTACAATTTATCACAAAATAACTAATTATATCAATAACCAACAACAAGGGCCGTAAGTAACAAGCAAAAGCGCAGTAAAACACCCTCAATGACCACAAACAAGTGAAGGAGCATGCAAGCCGAAGTGCCCACGGGCAAACGCCACTGGTCGCATCAGTCACCGGAAGACTCCGCCATCGCCCCGCTGGAAAAAGCCGGCGACAACCCCGTTACCATGAAGGACACTGTGCTAGATGCGACCGGCGCTCCGCACATGGAGACTGCAACGCACGTCCCCGACGCAAGCGACGAACCGGATCGGGTGGGATGCCACGGGTCGGCGGCGGTTTCCGGGTCGCCGCAACTGTCGCCGGTGGCGGCGGCGCGCGCCATCGCCGGGGACGCGGCGGGAGGACGCCCCGGTAACGAGACCCCGCCCCCGCCCCCGTCTCCCGAGGACGCGAGGACGCCCGCCTCCACCCCTACCGGCCTCTCCGTGGAAGGGGATCCGTACGCCGATGGTAAGTGCTTGCCGCCACTTTTCTCTTAAAGTAGCTTCATTGATAGATTTTCCAAGCACGACAACTAGTAAGGTCATTATCCGTTTGTGTAGTGAATGTTTTATCCAGGAAGGTGGCGGTGATTCAGTCCCCTCAGGATGGTTTTTGATTGATTGATTTTTTCGTGTTTCCGGGCACGTCAACTGCTTTGGTCATTAGTCCCGTTAGTGTAGTGCATATTTTTCTCTCTCGGGAGATGACGGTGATATTTACCCGCTGGATGGTGAGATCCGGCGCTGACCTACCGTAGGCTAGTGGGGTTTCCCCGTAACCAGGACTCTCCCACCAGCGGGGCACCGCCCCAGCGGGGAGAAGCTCTAAGCTCCCGACCGGTTACCCCGGAATATGTGGTAGTGTAGTGTATGTTAGTGTAAGGGTGTGTGCAAGGGGAGGTGATAGGACAAGGAAGAGCAAGGAAAGATCGCGCGCGGTCCGTGGCGCGTTTGGTAGGGTTCTGTTCCGCCATTCGCCTGGTGTTGATCGGAGAAACCACGGAAAACTACCGATCAGAGCAGCCGGCCGCTAGAATTCTCCTCCAGACAGCGACTGAATTCGACCTAGCTGAAAAGCTAGTGTCGGAAATCCTGCCGCCGTCAGGACTCGAACCTAGGACCGGTCAGAGGGGGGGACAAACTCTAGTATCCCTGCGTGTATGGTAGTGTACTGCATGTAAATGTAAGGGTTTACGTACGGGAGAGGTTAGGATGAGAAAGTGGAAGGAAAGATAACACGCAGTTTGTGGCCCATTTTTTAAAGGGCGAATCCGGCGAATCCACGCGAATCCGGGAGTAAATGCCGATAGGTGAAAATCCCTACGTAGAGAAGAGAGATATTGTAACAATTCACATACTTGTGATTCTAAAGCTAATTAAAAGAAATGGATATCTATGTTTTAAATAAACACAGCACCTAATCTGACTCAAAGCACAAAACATGGCTAAAGTTGTCAGGGAACGATAGTCCATGTGGAAAGAAACGCCAACCTGTGTAAATATGCGTTTACGTGGGTTTGTCTATTCGTGAACTTGGGGTATAGTTTGTTGTAAGCTTTTCTTCATATCCAGGCATTTCTTGTAGTGAAGACCTATGTGTAGTAATATGTACATTTCCTACGCAAAGGTTTATTTTCTAACGTGACTCGTTACCAAAGGGACGTCTTATTATGAGCAACCTTGAAACTTTCTCTCACTACGTCATTCCACTATATCTTCATAAAAGATAATTTTCTGGACCAAGCAGTAATTAGATGGTCAATGCTGTCTCTTTTTCCTTGAAGTCTTTTCTCTGTCCTTCATGTAATCAATATCTATATTTTGTGTAGTTTTTGGAACACGAATTATTAATTATTTATAAAAACAATTTCCGTGGTCGAGTGCTCAAGATAAGTAAGTGAATCAGCGACGCACCCAAGAAGGGTGGAGCTTCAGTACCCCTCTCCTCCGAGAAGGCATTGATACATATCCAGAAATGTTGCTTTTTCTAATATTTTATATTAATTAAAGTCATTTAATATATCATTTGTTACAAATATTAACTATAAGTCAACAAATAAAAAGACACGATACCTGTTGGCTCCCTCAGAGAAACATCTTGGATGGGCTTCGGAAGTGAATCATTCGCAGCTTAAAGCAAAATTCAGCATCTAGCTTCTTTATTAAAAACTACTGATAACACAGAAAAAGGATTGAAAAGTTTTTCATTGTACTGAGCATGTCATATGTAAGAACATCATTCTCACAGTATCATATGCTATTATATGCTGCTAGGCCAAGGTTTGTATAAATCTTGATTTCAGAAAGACTTCCGTAATCGCAAGTATTTATTTCTATTTCTTTTCGAATTTCTTTTTCGGTATTACACAAAAAGTATGTATTAGCAATTGCCAATGATCTCATGATTTCAAAGAAAACTATTGTGCCATCCACTATATGAGAGGTGACTAAGGTTGTGTTACACATCCAGGAACTCGAGAAAAATCTAAAACAATGAAACTCTTGCGATTTTGACTATAAAATGCAATTATTTTATTGTGTTATTCCCCCAGTTCTCACGATTTGGACTGAATTGTCATCCGAATCATCCCTGTTTACGACACAGTTGTCATGCGACACCAAGGCTCCAAGGAAGGAGCCGCTCCCCATTAAATATTCTCATTCTCACCATTAAATATCTACATGTGATGCGTTATATAACAACAACTTTCTTATATCCCCAGTTTCACGGATAAGGCGTTGAAACTTCGAAAAAAGCTCTTAAGTCAATTTTGAACATAATAAAAGGCAGTCGAATTGTGTAAATTGGATGCTTTTTATTTCTGTCAGTTTTTCTTTCTAAATAAATATATTCATTTCTTTTATAAATAATAAACAATTGACATTTTTCTTGAGAGTTTATATGCTTTTCCAATGCAAATTTTTGCATAGAAAGAATTTTTGAGTGCATATTGCTTCTCCTCCATTCGGAATATCCAAGTAGTTTATTAGACAAAATATGCTTAAAATTGTCTTCAGAGCTTATTTCGAAGTTTCAACGTTTCCGCCCTAGCCACCCTGTATAAATAAATAGCGCAGTATAAAACTACATACTTTCAATACTAAGATATTTCCGTATTCGTGCAGATTTTTTCTTAAAACATTTATTTTATTTCAGTGTTTTAAGAAATTTATTTGTTGTTCTCGAGTAGGGTGCTTGCTTTGGAAAAGCATTTAGAGAGGTTTTCTTTAGCAGCATTATTGCCGGCCAGTATTATTTTTATTCCTGCATGCGGCATAAATAAATTATAACATTACTTTTAATAGTTAGGCTTCTCAGCTTCCTAATATTTTTATTTTCGAACATAAATTTTTTTTAACGATTTTTATTTCAAAATGAAGATTCGGAATACATCAACTGCTTTTTGTCTATTCATTCATTATTCTCATTTTATAGTTTATAAAATTTAATTATTTACCATGAGTTTAAATACACTTAATGTTGTATAATTTTGTTCAAAAATGACTATTTTTGTTTAAAAACCAAGTAAAAAATTGTTGAATATAATACGTTGTCATGTGTATATTTTTCAGAAATACCACCGCCACTGCCGATCTCAGATGCGCCAACCGACGTCGTAATCGTGAGTGAGAACGAACTCCTCGTTCAGGCGTCAGCCCCAGATTCTCACCCGCCCGGAAATGTCCACGAGGATGAGCAGTCGGGTGCCGCAGGGGAGCCACCCGCCCCGACGTACCCTTCCTCCGGGCAAGAGCAGCTCCCCGCTGCGGCCGGAAGAGACAACGAGGGCTTCTCCCACGACTGCCAATCGACCGGCACCCCACAGCCAGGGACCCACCGAGAGCAACGGCGTCCCCAAAACCCGTGGGGTTTATTTTTAAAGCCTGGGAAAGCAAGATGGGAGTTTTAATAAATGTCTTTTTTCTTTTTCATTAAAACAGTTTTTTATTAATAATTTTTGAAAAACATGTAAAAAAATTTTTTTTGAGACTTTTTTTTTTTTATTGAAATTAATAAACATTTTTCTTTTCCATCATTTTAATTTTTCATCATTTTAATCGTCTTAAAAGATTTCATCCTGGGAATCGAAACCCGGCCCCCTAAAAAGGCAGGGTTTACAACTAAAACCCAAAGCCCAAAAACAGCTTTTCGGTATTTTGGCAAAAAACTTAAAAGGTTTGTGAAAATTCCCGGAATAAAATTTTTCTCAAAAAAGGGCATCCCGGGAAACAACGGGGCCCCGTCGGCGAATTCACCACTGAACCACCATGCGCCCAGTCTCCCAACGGGTCTTTGGGTTTTAGAGCGGGATACTTAAAAAAGCGGTTTTTGGGTTCGCGGGGGTTTTGTCTTAAAAAACGGGATCGGCCGGAATCACCGGGCCGCCCCCTGGGGCAGGCATTTCCCCTGAACCACCGATGCGCCCAGGTCCCCAACCTTTGGGTTTCAGGGGTAGATATCAAAAGAAGGTTTGTGAGATTCGCAGCGGGGAAATAATTTTGTCTTTAAAAAGAAAATTTTGGGCCCGGGGAAAGGGCCCGCCGCGTCGGCGCTTCTCCCCGAACCACCGATGGCCACGTCCTCAAATCTTTCGGTGTATTTGAGCGGTAGAATCTTAAAAAGGGTTTTAGATTCCGGGAAGTAATAATTTGTCTTAAAACGAAAGGGGATCGGCCGGGGAAACGAACCGGGCCGCCCCCGGGGCGAGCATTCTCCACGAACCACCGATGCCACGCCTCCAAGCGGCTCTTTCCGGGTTTTGGGCGGTAAATATCTTTAAAAAAAGGGTTTTTGAGATTCGCAGGGAAATTTTTTCTAAAACGAGGGCATGGCCCCGGGAACGGCCGGGGCCCCCGCGTGGAGGCACATTCTCCACTGAACCACCGATGCGCCTCGTCTAACGGCTCTTTCCGTTATTAGAGCGGTAAATATCTTAAGAGGTTTGTGGAAATTTGCAGCGGAATAATTTGTTTTAAAACGAACGCATCGGCCGGGGAAACAACCCGGGGCCCCCCGCTGCGGCCAGCTTTCCACTGAACCACCCATGCGCCTTTCCTCCCAAGCGCTCTTCCGGGATTTTAGACGGTAGATATCTAAAAAAAAAAGTTTGTAAATTCGCAGGGAAAAATAATTGTTCAAAAAACGCATCCCCGGGAAACGAACCCGGGGCCCCCGCGTCGGCCAGCATTCTACCACAACCCCCCATGCGCCACGCCTCTCGGCTCTTTCGGGTGTATTTTAGAGCGGTAGATATCTTAAAAGCGGTTTGTGAGATTCGCAGCGGGTAAAAGGGGCCAAAAGAAATGCATCGGCCGGGGAAACGAACCCCGGGCCCCCCGCGTGGCAGGGCCACCACTGAACCACCGATGCGCCCACGCCTCAGCCCTTTCCGGGGGTATTCAGGCGGTAGATATCTTAAAAAAGGGTTTTTTAGTTTGCAGCGGGAAATAATAATTTGTCTTTAAAAAGAAATTATGGGGGAATCGAACCGGGCCCGCTAAGGCGAGCATTCACCACTGAACCACCGATGCCCCGCTCCAACCCGGGGGTCTTCTCCGGGGGTTCAAACGGTAAATATCTTAAGAGGTTGGAAAATTCGCGGGTTTAAATTTTTCTCTAAAACGAACCATCGGCCGGGGAAACGAACCGGCGCCCCGTCGGCGGCATTCTACCACTGAAAAACGTGCGCCATCGTCCTAAGCGGCTCTTCCGGGGTATTAGGCGGTAGATTCTTAAAAAAAGGAGCGGGATTCGGGGGGAAAAAAATTTGTCTAAAACAACTGCATCGGCCGAATCGAACCCCGGGCCCCGCGTGGGCCAGCTTCACCCCTAAACCATGCGCCGCCTCTCAACGGCTCTTCCGGGGATTCAGGCGGTAGATATCTTAAAAAAAAGGGTTTGGGATTGCAACGGAATTTTGTCTCTAAAACGAACTGCATCGGCCGGGGAAACGAACCCCGGGCCCCCCGCGGGCAGGCGGCATTCTACCACTGAACCCCCGATGCCCCATACGTCCCCCGCGGCTCTTTCCGGGGTATTAGAGGGTAGATATCTTAAAAGGGGTTTGTAGATTCGCAGCGGAAGTAATAATTGTCTTAAAACGAACGGATCGGCCGGGTCAACCGGGGGGCCCGGGCGCACTTCCACTGAACCACCCTGCGCCCCAAAACCTCCCGGGGGCTCTTCTCCGGGGGTTTTAGGCGGGGATATCTTAAAAAAAACGGTTTGTGAGATTCGCAGCGGGAAATAATTTTGTCTCTAAAAGAACTGCATCCGGGAATCAACCCGGGGCCCCCCGCGGGAGGGGAGCATTCTACCACTGAACCACCGATGCGCCACCTCCTAAGCGCTCTTTCCGGGTATTCAGGGGGGTATCTTAAAAAAAGCGGTTTTAGTTCGCGGAAGTAAAATTTTTTCTAAAAAACTGCATCGGCCGGGGAAACGAACCCCGGGCCCGCGGGCAGGCGACATTCTACCTGAAACCCGATGCGCCCCGCTCCTCCTGGGCTCTTTCCGGGGATTCAGAGCGGTAGTATCTTAAAAAAGCGGTTTTTGATTCGCAGCGGAAATAAAATTTGTCTCTAAAACGAAGGGATCGGCCGGGGAAACGAACCCGGCCCCGCGAGGGCATTCTAACTGAACCACCGATGCGCCCCGCCTCCTGGGGGCTCTTTCCCGGGGGTTTAACGGTGAATTTTTAAAAGAAAAGGTTGGAGTTCGCAGGAGAATAATTTGTCTCTAAAAAAACGCATCGGCCGGGGAAACAACCGGGGCCCCCCCGTGGAGCGAGCATTCTACCCGAAAAAACGATGCGCCGCTCTCCAAGCCTCTTTCCGGGGTATTAGGCGGGAGATATCTTAAAAAGCGTTTAGATTCGCAGCGGAAGTAATAATTTTTCTCTAAACAACGCATCGGCCGGAATCGAACCCCGGCCCCCCGCGTCGGAGCATTCACCACTGAACCACCCATGCCCGGGTCCTCAAGCCCTTTTTTCCGGGTATTCAGAGCGGTAGATATCTAAAGAGAGGGTTTTTGGGGCCAAGGAAGTTTAAATTTTTTCTAAAACGAACGCATGGCCGGGAATCGAAAAGGGCCGCCCCCGGGCGGGGCATTTTACCACTAACCAGATGCGCCATCGTTAAGCGGGTTTTCCCGGGGATTCAGAGCGGGAATATCTTAAAAGAAAAGGGTTTTTGAGATTCGCAGCGGAAGTAATTTTCCTAAAACAACGCATGGGGGGAACGAACCCGGGGCCCCCCGCGTCGGCGAGCATTCTCCCCGAACCACCGATGCGCCGTCCTTGGGGGCTCTTTCCGGGGATTAGGCGGTGATATCTTAAAAAAAACGGTTTTTTGGGTTGCAGCGGAAGTAAAATTTTTCTCTAAAACGAACTGCATCGGCCGGGGAAACGAACCCGGGGCCCCCCGCGGGCGGCGAGCATTTAAATGAACCCCCGATGCGCCTGGGCCCCGCGCCTTTCCCTTTTCAGAGGGTAGTACTTAAAAGCGGTTTGTGAAATTGCAGCGGGTTAATTTGTCTCTAAAACGAAAGCTCGGCCGGGGAAACAACCCGGGGCCCCCCCTGGCAGGGAGCATTCTACCACTGAACCACCGATGCGCCATCGTCCCCAAACGGGGGCTTTCCCGGGGTATTAGAGCGGTAGATATCTTAAAAGAAAGGGTTTTGGATTCGCAGCGGAAAAATAATTTGTCTCTAAAAAGAACGGGATCGGGCCGGGGAAACAACCCGGGCCCCCCGCGTCGGGGGGATTTTACCCCTGAACCCCCGATGCGCCAGATCCCTCCACCGCCTTTTCCGGGGGATTCAGGGGTAGATATCTTAAAAAAAGGGGGTTTTTTGATTGCAGCAAGTAAAATTTGTCTCTAAAACAACTGCACGGCCGAATCGCCCGGGGGCCCGCGGGAGGGGGGATTCTCCCCAACCACCGATGGCCCATCGTCTAAGGCTCTTTCCGGGGTATTCAGGCGGAAATTCAAGAGGTTTTTGAGATTCCAGCAAGTAATAATTTGTTTAAAAAAAGAAAGGATCGGCCGGGAATCGAACCGGGGCCCCCCCGGGGAGGCAGCATTCCCACTGAACAAACGATGGCCTACGCCTCAAGCGGGTCTTTCCGGGGGATTAGAGCGGTAGATATCTTAAAAGAAACGGTTTGTAATTCGGAAGTAATAATTTTTCCTAAAAAGAACTGCATCGGCCGGGGAAACAACCCGGGGCCCCCCGCGTAAAGGGAGCATTCTACCACTGAACCACCGATGCGCCAGCTCCTCCAAGCGGCTTTTTTCCGGGGGTTTTTGAGCGGTAGATATCAAAAAAAGGGTTTGGGGTTGCACGAGAATAATTTGTCTCTAAAACAACTGCATCGGCCGAATCGAACCCCGGGGGCCCCGGGCAGGGGACATTCTCCACTGAACCACCGATGCGCCAGCTCCTCCTGCGCTCTTTCCCCCGGGATTCAGGCGGTAGATATCTTAAAAGAAACGTTTTGGGGTTTTGGCGGAAATAATAATTTGTCTCTAAACAACTGCATCGGCGGAATGACCGGCGCCCCCGTGCGGCGAGCATTCTACCCCGAACCCCCGATGCGCCAGTCCTCAAGGGGCCCTTTTCCCGGTATTGAGCGGTAGATATCTTAAAAAAAGGGTTTTGGGTTCGGCGGTTTAATTTTTCTCTAAACGAACGCATCGGCCGGGGAAACAACCCGGGCCGCCCGCTCAGGGGAGCATTCCCACGAACCACCGATGCGCCTCCCCCGGGCCCTTTTCCCGGGGGTTTTAGAGCGGGATATCTTAAAAAGCGGTTTTTGAGATTCGCAGCGGGAATAATTTGTCTCTAAAACAACTGCATCGGCCGGGGAAACGAACCGGGGCCCCCCGCGTGGCGAGCATTCTACCACTGAACCACCGATGCGCCACGTCCTCCCGGGGGCCTTTCCGGGGTTTCAGAGCGGGAGATCTTAAAAGAAGCGGTTTGTGGGTTGCGGGTAAAATTTGTCTCTAAAACAACGGGATCGGCCGGGGAAACGAACCCGGGGCCCCCCCGGCAGGCAGCATTTTACCACTGAACACCGATGCGCCCAGCTCCTCAACGGGTCTTCTCCGGGGGATTCAGGCGGTAGATATCTTAAAAGAAGGGTTGTGAGATTCGCGCGGGAATAAAATTTTCTAAAAAGAACGCATCGGCGGGGAAACAACCCCGGGGGGCCCCCCCTGGGGAGGCAACACTGAACCACCGATGCGCCACGTCCTCAAACGGCTTTCTCCGGGGTTTCAGACGGTAGATATCTTAAAGAAGCGGTTTGTGGGTTCCGGGGGAAATAATAATTTGTCTCTAAAAAGAACTGCATCGGCCGGGGAAACAACCCGGGCCGCCCCGTGGAGCAGGGTTTACCAGAAAACCGATGCGCCCCATCGTCTAAGCGGGGTCTTTTCCGGGGGATTCAGACCCGGGAGATATCTTAAAAAAGGTTTGGGATTCGCGCGGAAGTAATAATTTGTCTTAAAAAGGAATGCATCGGCCGGGAATCAACCCGGGGCCCCCCGCGTGGCAGGCAGGGATTCTACCACTAACCACCGATTTTCACCGCCCCTCCGGGATTAGGCGGTAGATATCTTAAAAGGCGGGGATTCGCGCGGAAAAATAATTTTTCTAAAAAGAACTTTTCGGCCGGGGAAACGAACCCGGGGCCCCCCCGGGGGGGCGACATCACCACTAACCACCGTGCGCCTTGGGCCTCCTCGCTTTCTCCCGGGGTATTCAGAGCGGTAGATATCTTAAAAGAAGCGGTTTGTGAGATTCGCAGCGGAAGTAATAATTTGTCTCTAAAACAAATGCATCGGCCGAATCAACCCAGGCGCCCGGGGGAGGCCAGTTCTACCACTGAACCACCCATGCGCCGCCCTCCCCCAAGCGGCTCTTCTCGGGGGTTCAACGGGAAATATTTAAAAAAGGTTTTTGAGATTCGCAGCGGAAGTAAAAATTTTTCTCAAAAAAAAGGGATCGGCCGGGGAAACGAACCCGGGCCGCGTGGCGGCAGCTTCACAACCCCAGCGCCCGCTCCTGGGCCCTCCGGGGGATTCAGGGGAGATATCAAAAAAAAGGTTTGTAGTTGCAGCGGAAGTAATTTGTCTCAAAACGAACGCATCGGCGGGAAACAACCCGGGGCCCCCCCTGGGGGCAGGGATTCTACCACTGAACCACCGTGCGCCAAAACTCCAAAACGGGCCCTTTCCCCCGGATTCAGAGCGGTAGAATCTTAAAAAAAAAGGGTTGTGATTTGCGGGAAGTAATAATTTGTTCTAAAACGAAGGGACGGCCGAATCCGGCCGCCCGCGGGCGGCAGGGATTCACCACTGAACCACCGTGCGCCCCGCTCCTAAAAGGGGCTTTCGGGTTTTTCAGAGCGGGAGATATCTTAAAAAAAGAGGTTTGGGATTGCAGGGAAGTAATAATTTGTCTCTAAAACAATGCATCGGCCGGGAATGAACCGGGGCCCCCGGGCGAGCATTCACACGAACCACCGAGCGCCAGCTCCTCCTGCGGGTCTTTCCGGGGGATTAGAGCGGTAGATATTTGAAACGGTTGTAGATTGCAGCGGGAAAATTTGTCTCTAAAAAGAACGCACGGCCGGGGAAACGAACCGGGGGCCCGCGGGGGGAGCATTCTACCACTGAACCACCGATGCGCCCCGCTCCTAACGGCTCCCCCCGGGGATTCAGAGCGGGAGATATCTTAAAAAGCGGTTTGTGAGATTCCAGCGGAATAATTTTTTCTAAAAAAACTGCATCGGCCGGGGAAACGCCCGGGGGCCCGCGTAGGCAGCATTCTACCACTGAACCCCGATGCGCCGCTCCTCAAGCGGCTCTTCTCCGGGGTTTTAGGCGGTGATATCTTAAAAAAGGGGGGATTCCCGCGGGAAAAATTAATTGTCTCTAAAACAACTTCATCGGCCGGGAATCGCCCGGGCCGCCCCCGGGGAGGGGAGCATTCTCACTGAACCACCGATGCCCAACCCCCTTTTTGCGCCTTTTCCGGGGTTTTCAGAGCGGTAGATATCTTAAAAAAAAGCGTTTTTGAGATTTGCAGCGGAAGAATAATTTTTCTCTAAAACGAATACGCCGGGAATCGAACCGGGGCCCCCCGCGGCAGGCGGGATTCTACCACTGAAACCCCCGATGCGCCAGCTCCTCCCAAGGGTCTTCTCCGGGGTTTCAGGCGGGAGATATCTTAAAGAAAAAATTGTGAGATTCGCAACGGGAAATAATTTTGTCTCAAAACGAACGGGATCGGCCGGGGAAACAACGGACGCCCGGCAAGGGCATTCTAAATGAACCACCGATGCGCCAGCTCCTCAACGGGCCCTTTTCCGGTATTCAGAGCGGGAGATATCTTAAAAAAGCGGTTTTTGAGATTTCCCGCAAAATAAAATTTCCAAAACGAACTGCATCGGCCGGGGAAACGGGCGCCGCGTGGGAGGGGAGCATTCTCCCTGAACCCGATGCGCCACGTCCCTCAACGGCTCTTCTCCGGGGTTTTTAGAGCGGTAGATATCTTAAAAAAGGGTTTGTAAAATTTAGCAAGTAATAATTTTTTCCCAAAACGCTACGGCCGGGGGAACCCCGGGCCCCCCGTCGGCGAGCATTCTACCACTGAACCACCGATGCGCCCCCCCCCGCGGCCTTTCCGGGGGTTCAGGCGGTAGATATCTTAAAAAAGGGGGGGGATTGCAGCGAAATAATAATTTTTCTCAAAACAGTGCATCGGCCGGAATCAACCCGGGGGCCCGTCGGGAGCATTCTACCACTAACCACCCATCGCCGTCTCCAAGCCTCTTCTCCGGGGTTCAGAGCGGTAGTATCTTAAAAAAAGCGGTTTTGGGGAAATTTGCAGCCCAAGTAATAATTTTCCAAAACGAACTGCATCGGCCGGAATCAACCGGGGCCCCCTGGAGGACATTTTTCCACTGAACCACCGATGCGCCTTGCTCCTCAAAGCGGGTTTTCTCCTATTCAGAGCGGTAGATATCTTAAAAGAAGGGTTTTTTGATTCGCAGCAAGTAATAATTTGTCTCAAAAAAACGGGATCGGCCGAATCGCCCGGGGCCCCCCGCGTGGCGGCGAGCATTCTACCCTGAACCACCGATGCGCCAGCGTCCTCAAGCGCTCTTCTCGGGGTATTCAGAGCGGTAGATATCTTAAAAAGGGGTTTTTGATTCGCAGCGGGAAAAATTTGTCTCTAAAACAACGGGATCGGCCGGGAATCGAACCCGGGGGCCCGCGTCAAAGGGGGCATTCTACCACTGAACCACCGATGCGCCCCGTCCTCCCGGGGTCCTCTCCGGTATTCAGAGCGGTAGATATCTTAAAGAAAAAGGGGTTTTTGAGATTCGCAGCAAGTAATAATTTGTCTCAAAACGCGCATCGGCCGGGGAAACGAACCCGGGGCCCCCGCTCGGCGAGCATTCACCACTGAACCACCGATGCGCCCCCAATGCGGCTCTTTCCCGGGTATTCAGGCGGGAGATATCTTAAAAAAAACGGTTTTAATTCGGGGTAATAATTTGTTCTAAACAACTGCATCGGCCGGGGTCAACCCGGGCCGCCCGCGTAAGGCGAGCATTCTACCATGAACCACCGATGCGCCCAGCGCCAAGCGGCTCTTTTATTAGGCGGTAGATATCTTAAAGGGGTTTGTGGGTTGCAGCGGAAGTAATAATTTTTCTCTAAAACAACCCTCGGCGGGAATCGAACCCGGGGCCCCCCGCGTCAGGGGAGCATTCTACCACTGAACCACCGATGCGCCCCACGCCTACTGGGCCCTTTCCGGGTTTTTTAAACGGGGATATCTTAAGAAACGGGTTTTTGATTCGCAGGGAAGAAAATTTTTTTCTCAAAACGCATCGGCCGGGAATCGCCCGGGGCCCCGCGGGGAGGGGAGCATTCTACCACTGAACCACCGATGCGCCGCTCTCCTGCGGGTCTTTCCGGTATTTAGGCGGATATCTTAAAAGAAACGGTTTGTGAACGCAGCGGGAAATAATAATTTGTCTCTAAAACGACTGCACGGCGGGGAAACCGGGGCCCCCCGGTGGGGGCGAGCATTTTCCTGCACCCTGCGCCTTGCTCCTCCCAAGCGGCTCTTCTCCGGGGTTCAGGCGGTAGATAAAAAGAAACGGGAGTTGCAGCAAGTAATTTGTCTCAAAAAGAACTGCATCGGCCGGAATCAACCCGGGCCGCCCGCGTCGGCAGACTACCACTGAACCACCGATGCCCTAGCTCCTTAGGGGGCTCTTTCCGGGGTATTAGGCGGTAGATATCTTAAAAAGCGGTTTGTGGGTTCAGCGGAAGAAAATTTTTTCTCTAAAAAGAACTGCATCGCCGGGGAAACGAACCCGGGGCCCCCCGCGGGGGCGGCATTCTACCACTGAACCACCGATGCGCCCGCCCCCAAGCGCTCTTGTCCGGGGTATTCAGACCGGTAGATATCTTAAAAAAAGCGGGTTTGGAAAATTCGCAGGGAAGTTAATTTGTTCTAAAAGGGAATGCATCGGCCGGGGAAACAACCCGGGCCGCCCCCTGAGGGGGCATTCTACTGAACCTGGGCCATGGCCCCACCCGCGGCTCTTTCCGGGGTATTCAGAGCGGTAGATATCTTGGCGTTGTGAGATTCCGGGAAATAATAATTTTCTCTAAAACGAACGGGATCGGCCGGGAATCGCCGGGCCCGCCGCGTGGCAGGCGAGCATTCTCCAGACCACCGATGCGCCCTTTTCCAAGCGGCTCTTCTCCGGGGTATTGAGGGGGATATCTTAAAAAAAGGGGGTTTTTGATTCGCGCGGGTAATTTTTCTAAAACGAACGCATCGGCCGGGGAAAAACCCCGGGGGCCCCCCGCGTCAGGCGAGCATTCTACCACTAACCACCCTGCGCCTGCGTCCCCCAAGCGGGTCTTTCCATTAGAGCGGTAAATATCTTAAAAAGGGTTTTTGAGATTCGCAGGAAGTAATAATTTTTCTCTAAAACGAACTGCATCGGCCCGGGGAAACAACCGGGCCGCCGCGTGGCAGGCGAGCATTCTCCCCGAACCACCGATGCGCCTTTCGTCCTCAAGCGGGCCCTTTCCGGGGTATTCAGGCGGGAGATATCTTAAAGAAAAAGGGGTTTGAGATTCCCGCGGAAGTAATTTGTCTCTAAAACGAACTGCATCGGCCGGGGAAACGCCCGGGGCCCCCCGCGTGAGGGGACATTCACCCCTGAACCACCGATGCGCCGGCCCCCAGCGGGTCTTTCCGGGGTATTGAGGGAGTATCTTAAAAAAGGGTTTTGAATTCCAGCGGAATAATTTTTCTCAAAACGAACTGCATCGGCCGGGAATCGAACGGGCCCCCGCGTAAAACGACATTCTCCACTGAAACCGGGGCATCGTCCCCCAACGGGTCTTTCCCGGGGTTCAGAGCGGGATATCTTTGAAACGGTTTGTGAGATTCGCAGCGGAAGTTTAAATTTTTCTCTAAAACGAAGCATCGGCCGGGGAAAGAACCCCGGGGCCCCGGGGAGGGAGCATTCTCCTGAACCACCGATGGCCGGGTCCTCCCCGCGGCTCTTTCCGGGTATTAGAGCGGTAGTATCTTAAAAAAGGGGTTTGGATTGCAGGGAATAAATTTGTCTCTAAAACGAACGGGATCGGCCGGGGAAACGAACCGGGGCCCCCCGCTAGCAGGGATTCTACCAGAACCACCGATGCGCCCTGTCCCCAAGCGGCCTTTCCGGGTTTTTCAGGCGGTAGATATCTTGAAACTTTGTAGATTCGCAGCGGGGGAAAAATTTTCTCAAAAAAACCCCGGCAACAACCCCCCGCCCCGGGCAGGCAGCATTTTACCCCTAACCACCGATGCGCCCAGCTCCCTCCAAGCGGCTCTTTCCCGGGGTATTTGGGTGATTCAAAAAACGTTTTTAAATTGGGGGAATAATTTTCTCAAAAAGAAATGCATCGGCGGAATGAACCGGGGCGCCCGCGTCAGGGGAATTCAACTGAAAACCAGATGGGGCCCCCCTCAAGGCCTTTTTATTAGGCGGTAGATATCTTAAAAGGGGGAGATTGCAGGGGAAATAATAATTGCCTGGGAAAGCATGGCCGGGGGAAACGCGGGGCCGGCGCGGGGCGAGCATTCTAAAATGAACCACCGATGCGCCCGCCTCCTCCCTTCTCCGGGGGGGGCAGACGGGGATATCCCAAAAAAGGGTTTTTGGAAATTTAGCGGAAGTAATAATTTTTTCTAAACGAACTGCCTCGGGCCGGGGGTCGAACCCCGGGCCCCCCGCGGGCAGGAGGGATTCTCCACTGAAACCGATGCGCCCCTTCCCAAAAGCCTTTCCCGGGGTATTGGCGGGAAAATCTTAAAAGAAAGGGGTTTTTGAGATTCGCAGGAAATTTTAAATTTTTCCTAAAAAGAACGGGATCGGGGGAATAAGGGGCCCCCCGCGTCGGCGAGCATTCCCACTGAACCAGATGCGCCGGGTTTTTTCCCAAGCGGCTTTTCCCCGGGGTATTTGAGCGGTAGATACAAAAAGGGGGTTTTTGGGATTGCAGCGGAAGTAATAATTTGTCTCGAACGGCATCGGCCCAAAACAACCCGGGGGCCCGCGGGCCAGCATTCTACCACTGAACCACCCATGCGCCAGTCCTCCAAGGGGCTTTCTCCGGGGGATTCAGGCGGTAGAATCTTAAAAAAAGGGTTTGTGAGATTCCCCGAAAAATAATTTTTCCTTAAAGGAACTACGGGCCCGGGGAAACAACCCGGGGCCCCCCGGTCGGCGAGCATTCAACTTAACCACCGAGGGGGCCTGTCCTCCTGCCCTTTTTTCCCGGGGTTCAGGCGGTAGATATCTTAAAAAACGGTTTTAATTTGCGCGAAAAATAATTTGTCTCAAAACGAACGCATCGGCCGGGAATCGAACCCGGCCCCCCGCAGGCGGCATTCTACCACTGAACCACCGATGCGCCATCGTCCCCCAAGGGGTCTTTCGGGGTATTCAGAGGTAGATATCTTAAAGGGGTTTGGGAAATTGCAGCAAGTAATAATTTGTTCTAAAACAATGCATCGGCCGAAACAACCCCGCCCGTGAGCGGATTCACCACTGAACCCCGTGCCCGCGTCCTCAACGGCTCTTTGGGGATTAGACGGGTTCAAGGGGTTTTTTGATTTGCAAAGTAATAATTTGTTTTAAAAGAAAGCATCGGGCCGGGGTCGAACCCGGGGCCCCCCGCGCAGGCGCGTTTTCCCCAACACCGTGCGCCGCGTTTAGGGGTCCCCGGGGTTATTAAAACGGAGATACTTTAAAGAGGGGTTGGGGATTGCAGGGGTAATTTTTTCTAAACGAATGGGGGGGACCGCCCCTGGCGGCAACCACCCCTGCCACCGATGCGCCCCGCCTTTAACCCTTTCCCGGGTTTTTAGAGCGGGAAAACTAAAAACGGTTTGGAATTTGCAGCCGAAAATTTGTCTCTAAAAAGAAGTGCATCGGCCGGGAATCAACCCGGGGCCCCCCGCGCACAGCATTCACCCCTAAAACCATCGCGGGGGTCCCAAAGGGGGTCTTCTCCGGGTATTCAGGCGGGAAAATTTAAAAAAGGGGGTTTGTGAGATTGCAGCGAAATAATAATTTTTTCTAAAAAGAATGGGATCGGGGGAATCGCGGGCGCCCGGGGCAGGGATTCTCCACTGGGAAACCCCCATGCCCGCGCCTCAAAACGGGGTTTTCCGGGTATTGGGGGGTAATATCTTAAAAGAAGGGGGTTTAGTTCGGGAAGTAAAATTTTTCTCTAAAACGAATTGATCCCCGGGGCCCGGGGCCCCCGCGGGAGGGAGCATTCTACCCTAACCCCCCAGCGCCCCGCTCCTCCCAACGGCTTTTCCGGGGTATTCAAGCGGTAGATATCTTTAAAAAAAGGGTTTTGAGATTGCGGAAGTAATAATTTTCTTAAAAAGAACCCATGCCGGGGAAACGAACCCCGGGCCCCCGCCCCAGGGGAGCATTCTACCACTTAACCACCGAGGGGCCCCGCCTCAAGCGCTCTTTCCCGGGGGATTAGGCGGTAAATCTTAAAAAAAGGGTTTGTGAGATTCGCAGCGGAAGTAATAATTTGTCTCTAAAACGAACGGGATCGGCCGGGGAAACGAACCCGGCCGCCGCGTGGCAGGCGAGATTTTCCCGAACCCGATGCGCCAGCTCTTTTAAGCGCTCCCGGGGTATTCAGAGCGGTAGATATCTTAAAAGGCGGTTTTGAGATTGGCGGGAAAAATAATTTGTCTCAAAAAAATGCATGGCCAAATCAACGGGGCCCCCCGCGGGCGGCCAGCATTCACCCTGAACCACCCCCGCGCCGCTCCTCCTGCGCCTTTCCCCGGGATTAGGCGGTAAAACAAAGAAAAAGGGGTTTGGGTTCGCCCGGGAAATAAAATTTGTCTTAAAAAGAATGCATCGGGCCGGGGAAACGAACCCGGGCCGCCCGCGTCGGCAGCATTCACCATTTTTCCACCGAGGGGCCCCGTCTCCAAGCCTCTTTCCCCCGGGATTCAGAGCGGTAGATATCTTTAAAAAAAGGGGGTTTTTTTATTGCAGCGGAAGTAATTTTGTTCTAAAAAGAATTTCATCGGCCGGGGAAACGGGCCGGGCGCCCCGGAGGCGACATTCTACCACTGAACCACCGATGCGCCAGCTCCTCAAGCGGCTCTTTCCGGGGTATTCAGAGCGGGGATATCAAAAGAAGCGTTTGTGAGATTGCAGCGGAAATAATAATTTGTCTCTAAAAAGAACCCATCGGCCGGAATCAACCCGGGGGCCCGCGTGGGGGGGACATTCTACACTGAACCACCGATCCCAACCTCCCTCAAGCGGCTCTTTCGGGGTTCAGGCGGAGATATCTTGGGGTTTTAAAAATTCGCAGGGGTTTAAATTTTTTCTAAAACAACCCTCGGCCGGGAATCGAACCGGGCCGCCCGCGTAAAAGGGGACATTCTACCACTGAACCCCTGGGCCCACGCCTCCCCGCGGCTCTTTCCCCGGGTATTAGGCGGTAGATTTTAAAAGAAGCGGTTTGTGAATTCGCAGGGAAGTTTAAATTTTTCTCTAAAAAGAAAGCATCGGCCGGGAATCGAACCCGGGGGCCCGCGTAAAAGGGGACATTCCCCTGAACCAGATGCGCCGTTCCCCCCCTGCGGGCCCTTTCCCGGGGTATTCAGAGGGGATACTTAAAAAGCGGTTTTGAATTCGCAGGGAAAAAAATTTTTTTCTCTAAACGAACGGGATCGGCCCGGGGAAACGAACCGGGGCCCCCCGCGTTTAGGGGACATTCTACCACTGAACCACCGTGCGCCGCGCCTCCCGCGCCCTTTTGGGGATTCAGGCGGTAGATATCTTAAAAAATTTTGTGGGTTCCCGCGGAAGAAAATTTGTCTTTAAAAAAAAATGCATCGGCCGGGGAAACAACCCGGCCCCCGCGTGGGGGACATTCTACCACTGAACCACCGATGCGCCAGCTCCCTTAATGGCTCTTTCCGGGTTTTTCAGGCGGTAGATATCTAAAAAAGGGTTTGGGGATTCGCAGCCGAAGTAATAATTTTCTCTAAAACGAACTGCATCGGCCGGGGAAAGAACCCGGGCCGCCCCCGTCGGCGAGCATTCTCCACTGAACCACCGGGGGCCTAATTTCCCCAAAAAGGGTCTTCTCCGGGTATTCAGAGCGGTAGATATCTTAAAAGAAGCGGTTTTTGGGTTCCGGGAAGTTAATTTGTCTCTAAAAAGAATTGGGACGGCCGGAATGCCCCGGGGCCCCCCGCGTCAGCGAGCATTCTAAATGAACCACCGATGCCCCCTCCTTAAGCGGCCTTTCCGATTTAGAGCGGGAGATATCTTAAAAAAAAGCGGTTTTTTAAAATTCCAGCGAAAAATAATTTGTTTTAAAACGAACGCATCGGCGAAAACAACCGGGGCCCCCCGCGCGGGGCATTCTACCCTGAACCACCAGGGTTCTCCTCAAGCGCTCTTCCGGGTATTGAGCGGTAGATATCTTAAAAGAAAAAGGGGGGTTTTTAGATTCGGGAAAGGGAAAATTTGTCTTAAAACGAACTGCACGGCCGGAAACAAGCCCCGCGTGGGGAGCATTCCCCCACCCGAGGGGTATTTCCAAAGGTTTTCGGGTTTAAAAGGGGTATCTTAAAAAAACGGGTTTTGGTTGGGGGGTAATTTGTTCTAAAAAAGGACCGGGAATCAAGGGCCCACTGGGGGCGGCATTTACCCCAACCACCGTCGCCACGTCCCCCAAAGCCTCTTTGGGGATTCAAGGGAATATCAAAAAAACGTTGGATTCGAGCAAGTAATAATTGTCTCAAAACGAACTGCATCGGCCGGGGAAACGAACGGGGCCCCCCGCGGAGGCGGGCTTCTACCACTGAACCCCCGATGCGCCTATCGTTCCCAAGCGGCTCTTCCCGGGTATTCAGAGCGGTAGATATCTTAAAAAAGGGTTTGTGAATCCCGCGGAAGTAATAATTGTCTCTAAAACAACGCATCGGCCGAATCAACCGGGGCCCCCCGCGTGCAGGCACATTCTCAGACCACCGATGCGCCTTTCCTCCGCGCTTTCTCCCGGGGGATTCAGAGCGGTAGATATCTTAAAAAAAGGGGGTTTTGAGATTCGCGCGGGAATAATTTGTCTTAAACGAACTGCATGGCCGAATCGAACCCGGGGCCCCCCGCGTCGGCGAGCATTCTACCACTGAACCCCCGATGCGCCAGCTCCTGCGCTCTTTCCCCGGGGTATTTGAAGGGAGATATCAAAAAAAGGGGGAGATTCGCAGCAAGTAATAATTTTCTCTAAAACGAACGCATCGGCGGGGGAAACGAACCCGGGGCCCCCGCGGGAGGCGAGCATTTCCCCTGAACCACCATGCCTTGGTCTTCCAAGCGGCTCTTCTCCGGGGGTTTAGGCGGGAGATATCTTAAAAGAGGGGGTTTTATTTGGGGAAGTAATTTGTCTCTAAACAACTGCATCGGCCGGGGAAACGAAACCCGGGGCCCCCCGCGTGGGGGCACTTCTACCCCTGAACCACCTGCGCCTTGTTCTCAACGGGTCTTCTCCGGGGGATTAGAGCGGTAATTTTAAAAAAGCGGTTTTGATTGCAGCGGAAGTAATAATTTTTTCTAAAACGAACTGCATGGCGGGGAAACGAACCCGCGCCCGCTGGAGGCCTTTACCCCGAAACCCCCGATGGGGGCTCCTTTTAATTTTTTTCCGTGTTTAGGCGGTAGATATCTTAAAAAAAGCGGTTTTTTGGGATTCGCAGCGGAAATAATAATTTGTCTCAAAAAGAAATACGGCCCGGGGAAACGACCCCGGCGCCCGCGGGAAGGCGACATTCTACCACTGAACCACCCATGCGCAGTCCTCCAAGCGGCTCTTTCCGGGTATAGAGCGGTAGATATCTTAAAAAAAAAGGTTTGTGGGTTCCCCGGGGAAGTAAAAAGGGCTCTAAAACAACGCATCGGCCGAATCGAACCCGGGGCCCCCCGTGGCAGGCGAGCATTTACCACTGAACACCGTGCGCCCCAGTCCCAAGCGGCTCTTCTCCGGGGTATTTTGGCGGAGATATCTTAAAAAAAGGGTTTGTGAGATTCGCAGCGAAATAATAATTTTCTCAAAAGAACGGGATGGGGGAATCAACCGGGGCCCCCGGGGGCGGCGAGCATTCTACCCACTGAACCACCGATGCGCAAAACGTCCCCCAAGCGGGTCTTTCCCCGGGTATAGGGGTAGAATCAAAAAAAGGGTTTTGGATTCGCAGGGAAGTAATAATTTGTCTCAAAACGTTCACGGCCGAATCGAACCCCGGGGCCCTCGCGGGCAGGCGGCATTCTCCACTGAACCACCGATGGCCTTGTCCCCAAGGGGTTTTCCCCGGGGGATTCAGAGCAGATACTTAAAAAAAGGGGGTTTTTTGGGTTGCAGCGGAATAATTTTTCTCAAAGAACTGCATCGGCCGGGGAAACAACCCGCCCCCCGCGTCGGCAGCATTTACCCTGAAACCCCATGCGCCCAGCATTCCCTGCGGGTCTTCTCCGGGGTATTCAGGCGGTAGATATCTTAAAAAAAAGGCGGGTTTTTGATTCGCACGGGAAATAATAATTTGTCTCAAAAAAACCTGCATCGGCCGGGGAAACGAACCGGCCGCCCCCGGGGGGCGAGCTTCTCCCGACCACCGATGCGCCAACGTCCTCTGGGGCCCCTTTCCGGGTATTCAGAGCGGTAGATATCTTAAAAAAAGGGGTTTGGGATTCGCAGGGTTTTTGTCTCAAAAAGAAAGGGATCGGCCGGGGGTCGAACCCGGGCCGCCCGCGGAAGGGGACATTCTACCACTGAACCACCGATGCGCCAGTCTCTGCGGCCTTTTTATTCAGAGCGGTAGATATCCAAAAAAAAGGGGTGGGTTCGCAGGGTAAAATTTTCTCTAAAACGAACGCATCGGCCGGGGAAACGACCCCGGGCCCCCGCGTGGAGGCGACATTCACCACTGAACCCCTTGCGCTTGTTAAGCGGCTCTTTCCGGGGGATTTAGGCGGGGAAACAAAAAAAGCGGTTTTTGAGATTGCAGCGGAGAATTTTTTCAAACGAATGCATGGCCGGGGAAACGAACCGGGGCCCCCCGCGTAAGGCGACATTCTACCCAAATGAACCACCGATGCCCAGCTCCTCCTGGGGGCTCTCGGTTTTCCCGGGAGATATCTTGGGGGGGTTTGTGGTTGCGGGGGATAAAATTTTTTCTCTAAAACGAACGCTGGCCGGGGTCGAACCCGGGGGCCGCCTGGACGGCTTTCCCCCCCCCGGGGTCGCCTTCGTCCCCCCGGCCTTTCTATTGAGGTAGATATCTTAAAAGAAGGGGTTTTTGAGATTGCGGGAAATAATTTGTCTCAAAACGAACGCATCGCCGGGGAAACGAACCGGGCCCCGGAGGCGACATTCTCCCCGAACCACCGATGCGCCAGTTTTCCAAGGCTCTTTCCGGGGGATTCGAGCGGTAAAACAAAAAACGGTTTTTTGATTCGCGCGGAAATAATAATTTGTCTCTAAAACGCATCGGCCGGGGGGTCAACCGGCCGCCCGGGGGGGCGGCTTTACCCTGAACCACCATGCGTTGCGCCCCAACCCCTTTCCGGGGATTCAAACGATATCTTAAAAAAAGCTGTTTTTAGATTCGGGAATAATAATTGTCTCTAAAACGAAGCATCGGCCGGGGAATCGAACCGGCCGCCCCGTGGACAGCATTCTACCATGAACCCCCGATGCGCCTATCGTCCAAGCGGCTCTTTCCGGGGTATTTAGAGCGGTAGATATCCCAAAAGAACGGGTGAGATTCGCAGCGGAAATAAAATTTTTCTCTAAAAAGAACCCTCGGCCGGGTCGCCGCCGCCGCCCCGGGCAGCATTCTACTGGGCCCCCGGCCTTTCTCCTCCAAGCGCTCTTCTCCCGGGGTATTCAGAGCGGTAGATATCTTAAAAGAAGCGGTTTGTAATTCGCGCAGAAAAATTTTTCTGAATGCAGGCGGACCCCGGGGCCGCCCCGGGGAGGGACCCTAACAGAAAACCGATGCTTGGGTCCTCCCGCGGCTCTTTCGGGTATTCAGGCGGTAGATATCTTAAAAAAAAGGGGGTTTTTGGGGTTGCAGCGGAAGAAAATTTGTCTCTAAAAAGAAATGCATCGGCCCGGGGTCAACCCGGGGGCCCGCGTGGCAGGGACATTCCACTGAACCACCGATGCGTTTCTCCTCAAGCGGCTCTTTCCCCGGGTATTCAACGGGGTTTTCTTAAAAGAAAAAATTTGGAGATTCGCAGCGAAGTAAATTTTTCAAAACGCTGCATCGGCCGGGGAAACAACCGGGCGCCCGCGTGGCACGACTTCTCCACGAAAAAGATGCGCCGTTTCCTGCGGGTCTTCTCCGGGGTTTAGGGGTAGATATCAAAAAGCGGGTGGGGATTCCGCGGGAAAAATTTTTTTTTAAAAGAATGCATCGGCCCGGGGAAACAGCCCCCGGGGCACATTTACCATGAAACCACCGAGGGCCCCATCGTCCTAAAACGGCTCTTTCCGGGTATTAGGCGGGAGATATCTTAAAAAGCGTTTGTAGTTGGGGGTAAAAATTTTTCTCAAAAAGAACCCTCGGCCGGGAATCGAACCCGGGCCGCCCGCGTGGCAGGCGAGCATTCTACCACTGAACCACCGATGCGCCCACGCATACGTCTAGGCGGCTCTTGTCGGGTGTATTCAGAGCGGTAGATATCTTAAAAGGAGCGGTTTGTGAGATTCGCAGCGAAGTAATAATTTGTCTCTAAAACGAACTTGCATCGGCCGGGAATCGAAACCGGCCGCCCGCGTGGCAGGCGAGCATTTTTCACCTAATCATGGGGACTCATACGCAAGCGATTAGCCCTTCCTTTTTTCCATTTAGGATGGTAAATATTTTAAAAGGGATTTTAATGTTTAGCGGCGTGGGTTCAAGTGGTAGACTTTGCCTATTTTGTATTGGTGCGATGCGGACGGTGTGATTTGCCTCTGTAACGAACTTGAATTGTACCTGTATGTAGATCAAGAAGATAAATATCCTTTATGTTCTTTGTAAGTGTTTGTGTCGTTAAGGCAACTTTTGTTTCCCAGATTTGTGGTTTTAAATCTGATTTTGATTTTTGCGTGCTAAGTTTAGCCTTCCCTCTGATGAATCGGGTATTTTTTAGGAATCCGGCTGTACAAATCCTGCTTTCCAGATTGATGAGTGTGCCGAAAGTTTTGGGCCGAAGACTTTGGAGGTACGTGGTATTATTTTTAATATATTTGTGTTATGATGGAGGTAATATGGATGATAATTTTTAATTGATATATGTAGTATATTAATTTTTAAAACGTTTAAAAATAATTTATAATACTAATTTTATATTCTGTGTTCTTCTCCGCGGCGCTTATATATATAATTTAGTGACCTTTTTATAAATTATCTTCACAAAGGGATTAGTAATAATATTTGGAATCGATTATTGCTGTGTACTCGTTATTGCATTTGTTAGTAGAAGAACTTCAAATAATGTCTGATAAATTTTCTCGAAAATGCAAAACTTTTTCTGTAAAAGTAAGCTTAAAATTCCGTTCAGAAACACTTTTTCAGAGGAACTGTTATGCATAAACAGCTCCAGATATTTTTATATATTTATTCGAATAACCCTAAAAACACTGAATTTGAAATTACCTTCATTCCGATTTATTTTTTGAGTAACATAAATATAATTTAAAAAAACATTACCGTCGTTTTCTGTATATGAATGTATTTGTGTGTAAATGTGATTTAAATAATTTTCAATGAAGATTTTAAAAACTCATAAGTTTTTTAATAAAATGTATCAAAAAATGCGCATTTCAGAGGCGGTCAAATGATTTATTTTCTATAATTACTCTAAAGTTTTCAACGAAATTGGTATATAAGAAGAAAAGTTTTACCACTTTATAATATTCTTAGTATCTTATTTCTATTTTCTATTAATATTCCGGGGAGATTAATTGAGAAAACACGAAAACAATGTTTTAGGCTTCATTAAATGGCGAAGCAAAATAGAAAAGCTACCTCACACAAAAGAGGTTTGGAAACTCTTTTAAGGAAGTCCATGCCATGCTGTAGCAGTACAATTTTTTATTTTGTATTTTTTTACTTTGTTTAAATGTATCATGTGAAATATATTAGCGCTTATGGTAAAGAAACAAATGTGTTTCTCGCCTTGCAAGGACTCCCTTAGCTCTCTAGAAAATATGCCACGACAATTAAATGCCCTAATTGAAGATCGAAGGATTTCACTTCATTTACCATATGATGTAACAATTTTTGGTAAAATATCTTAATATATGTTTAGATAACATAATAAATAATAATATAATAATAAAACAATAAAATAAATAATATAATAATAAAACAATAATATAAATACTATAATAATATAATAATAAAACAATAATATAAATAATATAATAAATATATTTAGATAAATATTTGAAAATGTTGTATGAGCTTAATAGTCTATAGTTAAGGTTTACACTAAACAGTGTATTTCAAATTTTATCTCTTAGATCTAGATCGTTCGACGTAGTTTTTCAATAACCTCTACGCACGATTTCTGTGCTAATGTTCTTTGCACGATTTTGTGTAGAAGGAAACCCACAGGGGAAAACCCCATAATGAAAATAGAAATTGACGCGACAGACAGAAAATACGCAGTCAAACTCTTAAAATTCCCTTCAATTTGCAGGAGGTGGAGAGGACAGTGGAAGCAGTGCCATATACCTCCGTAAGTCCCTCCGCCGCAATCGCCACCTGCTCCAGCCCCGAACCGTCAGTGGAGAACACGCTGCCAGGTGCCGTCCCGGAGGTGAGTTCATCGATTGCACAAGGGGAGGCTAATATGGATCAGCGCAACTGCACTTTGTAATGCGCATTCTAAAAAACAGTAGTTCAAATGCCCGATCCTCGGCATATACTACACTTGTTCGTCCTATTTTAGAGTACGGAGCGGCCTGCTGGGACCCGTACAGAAAAGGGCAAATCGAGGCGTTAGATAAAATTCAAAAACGGGCCGGAAAGTTTGTAAATCACGGACGCGTTGATGGACGAGATGAATGGGAACCCTTATCTAAGAGACGGGAACGGGCGCGTTTATGCGTAATGTACAAGACATACAAAGGGGACTCAGCATGGGCAGATCTCAGTAAAAGATTACAGAAACCTGATTATAAAAGCAGAGGAGACCATCCCTGGAAAATACGATGTAGAAAGCAAAGAACTGATGTAGGCAAGTTCTCCTTTGTGAATCGTACTATAGTAGATTGGAACAAACTACCTGCAAAAGCACTAGAGACTCTTCCTTCTAATGTAGTGAAATTTAAAAATATACTTAATTCTATGTAGGTCATCATTAATAATACTGGACCTTTATCATTATTATTATTATTATTATTATTATTATTATTATTATTATTATTTTAGTCACATTATTATAATCGTTAGTATTATTAATAATATGGTCATGTCCCTGATACAGTGAAGTGAAGTGTAGTGTGGTGGGGCACGGGAGGGGCGGGTAGTGCAGTGTAGTGCAGCGCAGTGAAATGAAGTGAAGTGAAGTGGAGTGAAGTGTTAAGCTATAAGTCAACTTACAGATAACTCAAAATTAATTATAACTAGGATATAAATCTTTAATTCTAATTGTAATTATATTTGTAAATATTCGTAGTAGTTTCGTAATTGTATATTTAGTTGTAATAATGTTTGCCACCGAGCATTAGCTCAAAGCAATAATAAATCTATCTATCTATCTAACAGTGTTGCCATTACAGTTTCTCTGGTAGGGAGATTCTAGTTTTCATGTCACACGCGAAGATCGAAAATTGTAGATACTAGATAAAGTGCTGGATCGAATGCAGCAGCTGTCGAGAGGAAAATTCTAGCACCCGCCTGGACGGATCGGTTGATTTCACAGCTATCTCATTAATACAAGGTGAATTCTGGACCTAACTAACGAACAGCATACACTCCCACTACACTATTCATTAAGAGCAAACTTAACATTTTGAATCTAATGTATCTTCATTCCGTGATAAGTTTACTTCAGAGAACAATCATGTCATTATCATGCTACGCTCAGGTTTGGAGATTTAACTACAAAGATTTTTGTCTATTCAAAGAGACATCCGTTTTTAAGAGAAAATTGTTTTCTTAAGAAGTCTTCTTAGTATATTTTATCGCTTTATCGCTAAACATAATAAATTGAATTGAATGATGTAATAAAACTTATTCCAAAACGAAAACAAAGAAATATTTTGCCATTCAAACCTATTCCTACGCTTGAAATAATATTTTCACATTTGATAAAATAAGAATTTGGCCAGGTTTGGGGTTCGAAACCACGACCCCAATCAAGCTATATTGCCAACCCCATCCAACTCATTAATCGAACACACGCCCCTAATCGGGGAACCAGAGCTTAAACCAGGCGCCTTAAACCACTAATAATCTGACCACGGAAGTTGACGTCACAGCTCTTAAATACTCTAAAATCCTATGACGATATCCTTCCAATACCCTGCACTACAAAAGCGATGTCAGGTGTGGGGTTCGAACCCACGCTCCATCTCGGGAACCAGAGCTTAAATCTGGCGCCTTAGACCGCTCGGCCAACCTGACGATCGTTAAATGTTCTAAAATCCTATGACAATGCCCTTCCAATACCCTGCACTACAAATGCGATGTCAGGTGTGGGGTTCGAACCCACGCTCCCTCTCGGGAACCAGAGCTTAAATCTGGCGCTTTAGACCGCTCGGCCAACCTGACGAGCGTTAAATGTTCTAAAATCCTATGACAATGCCCTTCCAATACCCTGAACTACAAAAGCGATGTCAGGTGTGGGGTTCGAACCCACGCTCCCTCTCGGGAACCAGAGCTTAAATTTGGCGCCTTAGACCGCTCGGCCAACCTGACGAGCGTTAAATGTTCTAAAATCCTATGACAATGCCCTTCCAATACCCTGAACTACAAAAGCGATGTCAGGTGTGGGGTTCGAACCCACGCTCCCTCTCGGGAACCAGAGCTTAAATCTGGCGCCTTAGACCGCTCGGCCAACCTGACGAGCGTTAAATGTTCTAAAATCCTATGACAATGCCCTTCCAATACCCTGCTTTACAAAAGCGATGTCAGGTGTGGGGTTCGAACCCACGCTCCTCTCGGAACCAGAGCTTAAATCTGGCGCCTTAGACCGCTCGGCCAACCTGACGAGCGTTAAATGTTCTAAAATCCTACGACAATGCCCTTCCAATACCCTGCACTACAAAAGCGATGTCAGGTGTGGGGTTCGAACCCACGCTCCTCTCGGGAACCAGAGCTTAAATCTGGCGCTTTAGACCGCTCGGCCAACCTGACGAGCGTTAAATGTTCTAAAATCCTATGACAATGCCCTTCCAATACCCTGCACTACAAAAGAGATGTCAGGTGTGGGTTTCGAACCCACGCCCCTCGGGAACTTAATCTGTTGCCTTAGACCGCTCGGCCAACCTGATGATCGTTAAATGCTCTAAATTCCGATGACAATGCTCTGCCCTACAAAAGAGATGTCACGTGTGGGATTCGGCCAACTTGAACACATTGTACGTAAGTTGCGTTTTTTAAAGTGCCAGCTGTATCGTTTCCCAAACATTTTTATATGATGCATATGCCTTTTTGGTAATTCTTCCACTTTTTGATGTACTGTCAATTCTAGAAAATGAGTGTGGTCCGAGATCAATAAATAGTTAATGCGCACTTTCTTACCAAATGATATAATTATTTTCAGAAATATCCATTAGTTTAAATTGCAAAGAAAAGTCTATTACAGAAAACGTAACTACACCAGTTGAGACCTTTCCCTCTGAATCTGCCACCTGGAAACTGCATGAGGTCACAGAGACCTGGACATCAGAATTCAACCCTTACAGCTCCTCATTGTTAGTTACTATTCACTCACAACACTATGTGTTGGTTCAGATATAATAATCTCTCTATTAATTTTGTGTAAAATGGCAAAAATAACGCAATCCTTCTGTGTAATATTAGAAGATACATTTCAGAAAATAAAGTTGAGTAACTTTCAATTATATATTATTTTACCATAGTCATTTTTATCATATTAAGTTCATATTAAACTGCATATTTTGGTAAAAATAACTTCATATATTTTTTTTCTTTTATATACGTGTTGTCCGCGGAGAAAACGTAGAAAATTCGAAAATAGTCTTAAGGCAATTGCAAGCATATTTTGTCTAATAAATACCTAGATATTCTGAATGTCTGAGCCGCAATAAGCATTCAAAATTTGGTTTAAATGATGCCTTGCAGGCAGAATTTTCCATTGTAGAAGTACAGAAACACCCAAGAAAATTATAAATTGTTTATTTACAAAAGACATGAATATATATTTGTTCGGAAAGAACATTTAATCGAAAAATAAAAAAAGCAGTCGAATTGTGTAAATTGGGTGTGTTTTTAATTTCTGGGTTAATTTTTCTTTCTGAACAAATATATATTAATTTATTTTGTCAATAACAAAAAAATATCTTTCTGGAGTCTTTATATGCTTCTGCAATGCAAATTTTTGTCTAGAGAGCAATTTTTCAAAACACTTGTGCATGCTTATTGCGGCTCAGAGATTCAGAATAGACACAGTAGTTTTTTTTATTGGTTATTTAAGGTCGCATCAACATCTAGGCCATTAGCGACCACTCTTTGAGTTAACGTTATGATAACTATGAAGATGAAACGATATGATGTCAAGTGGTGAAAGGGCGAACACAAAAACAACAATGCCCTAGGAGAAAGTCGAACCCGTGACCTTTCGATCCGAGATCACTACGACAGTACAGCCTTATCGATCTCGGCAACCGGGCTGACACACGTAGTTTAAAAGACAAACTACCCATAAATTTGTCTCTTGGCTGTCCGGGACAAGCCGCGTCGATTTGCTTGTGGCTTACGTTTCGGCCAACATATTGTGGTCTTCCTCAGAGCGTACTGCTGAGGAGTACGCTCAGCAGTACGCTCTGAGGAAGGCCACAATATGTTGGCCGAAACGTCAGGTACGAGCAGATCGACGCGGCTTGTCCCGGACAGCCAAGAGACATACTCCGGCCGCGGAAGCCTACGTAATCATACGCATAAATTTGTCTGAAGAGCTTAGTTTGTACGTTTCCTCCTCGGACACAGTATGTTTAGCGCGTGTCCACCCGTTCGCTGCTAATGGCCGCTCCCTGGCGTCGCGTAGGGCCCTGAGGAGCCGCGGAAGGGGCGCCGCGTGTCGTTCAGCGAGCGTCCGCCGCAGCGCGCTGTGTACGAGGCCGCAGCCTCGGCCGCCGGCGCCGCAGCCTCCGCCCCCACCGCCGCTCCCGCTCCGCTCGACCCGGCCGCCCGCGCCATCAAGGTACGTATTGCTGTACCACTCGCGCAACTTTTCTTGAACGATGACCTTGCTTCCCCTTCCCTTGAGCAATAAACAGCTGGGATATCAATTTGAAAAATGCTAGCAGGCCAGTCCCCAACTGTTTCGGAACAAACTCTATCTTTCCCTGGTTGCCATAACAGCTGTTCAGGTATTATCATATATAAGAAATGGCTGAGCAGGTCCGAGGCCCTAAACTCATCTAGTGTCTGTTGCCTCCTAAAGCTGACTTTGTTTGGCTGGCGTTACTGAAATCTCTTGTGATAACACTCGGTCGAGCCGCTAGAGTCGCTTGATCTGCAGCACTTAACTAATACCACCACTTCGCCCGCATTTCCTCAATCCATCGTTCAAGAAAAGTTGCGCGAGTAGTACTTGCGTTTTCGTAACATGGCAGCTGGGGGTGTTGTATTCAAGATGGTACATGGTCGGGTTTTCGCGTCTCTCTCGGTCGAGCCGCTAGAGTCGCTTGATCTGCAGCACTGCTTAATATGGTCGCGATCATGCGACATCTTGCGGCAGGATCAAGAAAGACGCAAGAAGTCGGGTCGAATTTCATCTTGGAGATAATATCCTCAGATGCCACATTAAACAGATGTTCTCAAACTGTGGGGCGCGACCCCCAGTTGGGGCGCAATGACTGTGGAAGGGTGTGTGGGCGAAAAATTCGTTTGGCGTAACATAATATTGTTTATATATTTTTGTATTTTTTACTTGAAATTTATAATAGAATATGTTGTCACAGTCGTTAAAATAACAATAGTATTTCCGTCACAAATCAAGAACTATCCGAAAATACTGTATGTAGCATTCTAGGGGAAAGGGGAGCTTTTGCGTATCGTATCCGATATCAGACAATGAGTATCAGACACCAGTTTGCTTCACAATATTAGCGAGAATATTAAATACAGCCTAAATTACCACCTCGTTGCAAGATGTTGAAACAAATTTAGGAAGCATTTCTTTTAAATATTGCATCTTGTACATCTTAGTGTTAGTTTTGGTAGTTCACGGTAGAAAATTGTTACTTTGTACCATTTTCAAAACGTTTCTCAACACTTCTCGCTTTCCATGCAACATGGCGGCCAGCGTCTTTCAAACGAATGTGATCACGTGATCACGTGGTTCGTGGCGCAAACTGGTGATGCGCAGAAAGTGCAAAAATCGGTGCACCGGAGGAACCCACCCATGTATTTCCACCATGCAGTATACCTTGGACGAAGCTATCTTTTGGCAAAAGTAGTATCGAACAATGTACTTGTTAGCGTGCTCAAGTAAATGAGCGCGTTTGTCTAAAAGATAGACTGGCGAACGAACACCGCACAAATTTTATGGAAATGAGGTTTTGGTGGAATTGTCTGAAAATTTAGTATGTTGTTTCTTAGATCATACTGATCAAATGTCATTATGGCCGTTAAGCACAAAAAGTTGTTATTTGTGATATAATGCACATTTTAAAACGGAGAACATGTGGATTTGTCGAATGATAGAAAGTCACGTTTAGCCCTCAAGGCGCATTCAAATGAAACAATCTAACTTGTTTAGACTTGTGAATTATGACATTTAATTTTTGGAGAAGTAACTGACATTAAATGTACTAAATCTCACTGATTCACTGATCCACGTGGCTCGGTTTTGCTTATCAAACCTAGCATGTATTTATAGATATTTAGATTACTAAATATTTATATCTTACAAGAACAACACCAAAAGTATGCAAGGAGATGAATATCTTGACCGGGAATTCATTAATGGCCATCACTGCACTTGCAAATCAGGAACCAGAACACTTGGGAGTTGTACTCATGTTGCTAGATTCTTATGGTACTTAGGATACGCTAGACATAAGCGAAGTATTCGATATCCAACTTCTGCTCTTGTAGCAAACGTTTGAGGTGCAGCACACATACCAGCCACAGTTCATTTGCATGATTCAGATATCATAAAATTTCAAGTAGAGAAAAGTTCAATGACAGTGAGAGGCAAAGGAACTAACAATAATCAAGCACCCCGATAGTGAGAGGAAAACGGAATTTCTATAATCAAGCACCCCGATAATCAGAGGCAAAGGGACTTACGGTAACGATTCACTGTGCCATGTAAGGCAAGGAGACCTACGGTGATCTCAACATGGAAAGTAGCAGAATTCATTTTCGTTGAACTATGATTTTTCAAAAATTGTTTAAGTTAAAAATAATGAGAGAAAGTAAACGCTGTTGTAGCACCACTGGGTGAATTAGTTTGGTATGTACATGGAGCAGAGGCTGGGACACGTTTGGCATGGAGGTTGTAAAAGTTTTTCAAAATTCAAAATTTATTGCTTATTTATTTTTGAAAATAGATTTTACTACTTGGGAGTTTTTTTGTTTTTTTTCTCCCTTTCAAAATTCAAAATTTAAGTAGTATATGACTTAGTGTAGGGATCACAGAATTTTGAAAATGTGCACACAATTCTCTTCCCCATAGCACCATGCACAGTGAAAATAAATAAATAAATAAATAAGTTAGAAATACAGTGAGAAAGTATATGCTATTAAATTTGTTCGTTTCATGTTTCCTAATGTTCGAAATAATGCGAGAAACTGTGTACTGTTATCACTTTTTCCTTTCCTGATGTTCGAAGAGAAGCAGCGCATGCAAATTATAAAACTTAGAAATAATGCGAGAAAGTAAGTGCTATTGTATCTCTAGTTGTTTCATTCGTCCGTCTGGTCTGCACCAGGATCAAGGACTGATGCACGGAGAGAGAGAGAGAGAGAGAGAGAGAGAGAGAGAGAGAGAGAGAGAGAGAGAGGGAGGGGAGGGAGGAGGAGGGAGAGAGAGGAGGAGGAGGGAGAGGGAGGGGAGAGAGAGGGACAGAGAGAGGGAGAGAGAAAGACGCAGCGCAAGCAAATTGTGAAAGTCAGAAATAATGCGAGAAAGTATGTGCTGTTAACCACTTGTTGCATTTGTCCGTTTGGTCTGTACCAGGAGCAGGGACTGGTGCACAGAGAGAGAGGGGGATAGAGAATGGGAGAGAAGATAAGAGAGCGAGAGAGAGAGAGAGAGAGAGAGAGAGAGAGAGAGAGAGAGAGAGAGAGAAGCTGCGCACGCAAATTGTAGAAGAAATAATACGAGAAAGTGCGTGAAGTCTTGTTGCATTTGTGCACTTGATGTCTTCCAGGAGCAGGGGCTGGGGCGCGGGGAGAAGTGGCGAATCCTGCGCAACGTGGTGCTCATCTCGGCCGCCTTCATGCTCTCCTTCACCGCCTTCTTCGGCGCCGCCAACCTGCAGAGCTCCGTCAACGCCGACCAGGGCCTCGGCACAGTCTCGCTCACCGCCGCCTACGCCGCGCTCATCGTCTCCAACCTCTTCCTGCCCTCCATCGTCATCCGGTGAGTGCGCCTTCATTCAACCGGGTGGTTGATTCCGCTCAGGTCTTCAGTTCCGTTAGTGTGGTGCACGCTTTTTAATTGTGGGAGGTGTCGCAGATCTTTCCCCGCTGGATGAACAGATCCGAGGTCCTGCACTGATCGGACACGGGGCGGTGGCTCAGGGCATCAACTGATGTCACTACAGTGCCGCTGACCGGGAGCTCTTAGATTCGAGTCCTGACGGCGGCAGGAGTTTCGACACTATCTTGTGAGCTAGGACGAATTCAGTCGGAGTCTGGAGGAGAATTCTAGCGGCCGGCTGCTCTGATCGGTATTTTTCCGTGGTTTCTCCGATCAATACCGAATGCTGGAGCAGAACCCTAACAAACGGGCCACAGACCGCGCGCAATCTTTCCTTCCTATTCTTTGTCCTATCCTCCCCCTTATACACACACTAACATGTACTACACTATCACACATGCTGGGAGAATAGAGGGAACGTAGAACTTGTCGCGGCTGGGGCGGTGCCCCGCTGGTGGGAACTACCTCGTTGGGGAAAACCCCGCTAGTCGACGGTAGGTCGGCGCCGGATTCCACTATCCAGTGAGGGAAGATCGCAGTCACCTCACGATGAAAGGCATACACTACACTTACGGGACTAATGAACTCAGTAATTGACGCGCCCGGAATCATTAACAATCAGTCAATCTACACGTGGGCTTGCGATCCTAACGAGGTATCACCCCCAACGGGCACTGTCCCAATCAGGACAAGCTCCAAGTCTTCGACTGGTTTTCCGATATGTGTGGTGGTGTAGTGCATGTTAGGGTAAGTGTGTGTATGTAAGGAGTGAGGATAGGACAAGGAAGATGCAGGAAACATTGCTCACGGTCAGTGGCCCGTTTGTTAAGGTGTTGCTCCGCCATTCGCCTGGTGTTGATGTGGGAAACCACGGCAAACTACCGAAGCAGCCGGTTGCTAGAATTCACATGCACTCAGCGACTGAATTCTCAGTCACAGTCGCGCCAGGTGCAGTGCCAATGTTGGCTCTGGTCTAAATCCAGCTGGTCCATGGGTTGTAATGAGGACATTTACACTTCTCATTCAATTTGTGTACAAAACTCTAGGGTGCACGGATAGGGATGTTAAGCCTGGTGCAGCTTTGCGTCTCGTTCGCATACATTGCCCGATAAAATGTCGACACATTTATAGAAAATTCTACTGAATAGTGCTTACGGGAGGGTCATCGTAAGTGTAGTGAATGTTTATATTGCCAGGGGTGGCAGTGATTTGGATGGCGGCACCGACCTACCCCTGGGATTGCGACCTTCCCTTCCTCGTCCTTGTCATATCCTCATATATATATATATATATATATATATATATATATATATATATATATATATATATATTCAAATAAATGTTGTGGGTTGTGGGCAGCAAATAACAGAGTGAATCGACGTCTATTATGCAAATAAGTTAGTGAAACAAATTTTCTTGTGTAGTACAACACGTTTCGTGTGAACAGGAAAAAAGTAAGAGACGAACAAACGTTTGCCAGAAGCGCAGGTCTGGAAGATAATTTTTTTATTCTCACATTTACGTGTTGTGCTCGTAAGTTTGCAACACACGAGAAGGAATTCTTTAACGGGAGCATTATCCCGCCCCGTGCAACTGTGTGAAACGGTGCATAAATGAAGGAAGGTTTCTCACGCTGGAGTACGAAAAGAATTTACAAAGAACAGGTTTCAGAGATAATTGGCACAAAGTAAACCCACACAATGCTTGATAAATATACGATTAGTTAAACATAGAAATGTGAAGAAAACAAGCTTTATCAACAATTTAATTAACATCATCTATTCGGCTTCCGTAAGAGAATGTATACTCAATTTTCATTCATCCAGATGTATACGATATGTGCTTCACCTATACTACTAAGTAGTATTCTGGAAGTACAGCAATTCTGCAGCGAAAAGAAGCCATTTTTGCATAGAAACACTTGCATTATTGGCTCCTGACCCAAAACTAATGGATTTTCTTTCTCAATAAAATTATATTATCTGATAACATAGTGTAGTCAGAATCCAAATTCTGAGTGTTCTTGAAACCGAATGTTCTGAACAAAACGCTCTTTAGTCTCTTCCGGAACAACTATAGCGTCTACATGTTTGCAGAGAACTTGGTATTGACACGTTGGGGGTCGAAAAGTTTTGAAAGAGGGTCAGTGAAGATTAGGTTGAAGACTGGGGTGAAATGCCGAATATGTCCCGAAAACTTATCTCGACTTATTAACATCGAAATCCATTGATTACAAAAAATGATAATAGTTATTTTCGGAAAGAAGACAACAGACTACTAATTACTAATTTCGAAGTCTTTACTTCTCTTTTCGTATCACTCATTGTTTCATCATTCATATTTTCATCGCACATTGTTAAAAGGTTTATGAAAGTCGAGAAAGTGCAACTTTTTATTCACTTACTATGCTCCGCAATTCGGGTTGCGCAAATATTATTAACGGAACTTAAAAACGTCAAACATTATATAACTACGTCACCTCAACGAATAGAAGAAACTTCGCCATACAAAGAAAGCGAAATCGATTATTGACTGCGAAGATGTTTGCGATAACGTAAGGAAATTTTATTCAAGATAAGATTTGATGGTCTTTGGATAAAGATGATGTATGCTGTCCACTCTAGAGAAGATGTAGTGGAGTTCATGTAACAATTATTTCAAATAACGTCAATGATAGAAAAAGGGCTGAAAAATAGGAATCAGGCCAACAAAATTTTAAAAAGACAAATTTGATAATACCTTATTTTTAGCAGAACTGAGGATTGCGTAGTTTGAAAAAGATATGTATATTCGTACACTTCATCATAGGTTCAGGACACTTATTATCTCAAATCAAACAAGAAAATAGTCGGCGAACCCTAAACTTTACCTCTCAATACATGCAAATATTACCGTCTCAAAATTTCAAAAAATCGCTTTATCCCTAAAACGTTACGGTGATGCTCAATGGTCAAACGAAGTATTTCTCAGGAAAAAGGTCCATTCTGAATTGTTTTCACGTCTAGTGTATATTTCATTATTGAAATTGAATAGGCGATCAGGGGATTGAAGCCTGCACCCTTAGGTTAAAAGCCTAATGCTCTACCGCTGCGGTATTTGCACTGCGAAGGGAAGGCGTAAATTCGTTTCATCTCCATTGTATTTTTCCTATTAAGCTGCGTTTTCTAATTTAAATAAAGTATTAACACGGGCCTTAAATTCGAGAGAAGGCCTTCATGTATTCATTTGGAGTCCACTGTTTATTTCCTAATGAAAAATGAACGCCTCTACAGCGGATTAATCCGTGGGTCTGAGGTTAAAAGTCCAAGGCTAAACCGCTGAACTACTGCACACCTGCGATGAGCGCATTAGCGAATTCCAATCCATATGTATATTCCAATGTATATTTACAAATTGAAAACGAACGCCCGAACATGACTTTGAAGCCTGAACCCTTAGGTCAAAAGTCGAACGCTGCAACGCTGATGTATTCGGGTTAGGCTGGGAGCTCTTTAATGAATTCGTTACTTGTCCAATATTTTCTAATTGAAAATAAACACCCATTGAACACCGGGCTGTTAGGTTAAGCCTGATAGTCAACCGCTGAGCTACCCGGGAACAGAACTGAGCATTAATAATTTCGTTATATATCTATTTTATATTCCCGTATTGTAAATAATTAGACGAACATGGGATTAAACCCTGCATATTCAGGTTAAAAGCCTAGTGTCATTCTGCTGAACTATTCGTGCTGGGCATACTTGGCTTTAATAAACTTAATAAATGAGAAAATTTTCTTTTCTCATTGAAATTGAACGCCTGAACAGAGGATTGAACTGTGGAGTCATAGGTTAAACGCCTGAGGCTCTACCCCTGAGATATTCAGGCTCAGCAGGGGCGGTATTAATGAATTTGTTACATGTCCAAAATATATTTCCAACTTGAAAATGAACGCAGAAATAAGGGACTGAACCCTGAACCAATAGTTTAAAAGCCTCACGCTCTACGGATGAGGTAGTCCGGTTTGGAATGGAGAACTTCAATGAATTTGTTGTGTATAGAAATTATATTTTCAAATTGAAAATGAACGCCCGAACCCTTATTTAAACCCTGAATCCTTAGACCAGTAGCCTAAACCCCTTCCGATAAGCTATTCAGGTTCCCCAGATAGTGTTTTAGTCAGGCTCAGCAGAAAGGGCTTTATAGAATTCGTTACATGCCAATATTACATTCCCTAATTGAAAATGAATGCTCGAATGCTCGAATGGGATTGAACCGTGGACCCTTATATTAAAGGACTAAAAGCTCTCCTGCTTTGATATTCTGGATCTGCAAGGAGATCCAAAATGAATTCCTTTAACGTTCAATTCATATTTCGATATTAAAAATGAACTCCCGGAGAGGGAATTAAACCCGGGACCCTCGGGTTAAAAGTACAATGGGCTAACGCTGACCTATTCGCGCCCAGCATCAAAGGGTTCATTGAATTCGTTAGATGTCAAAGTTATATTTTTTAATTGAAAATAAACGCCCGAACGGGGGATATTATGTTACTCTTATTTCCAAAAAAGCTACTCTGCCTCGGAACTGAGGGCTTTATGAATTCGTAAATAAATAAATTATATTTCCTAAATGAAAACAAACGCCTTAACAGGCGATTGACCTTGGACCTTTAGGTTAAAATCCAAATGTTATACCTCTTAGCTATTCGGGTTCAGCAGGAAGGTCATTGATGAATTTTTTTCCAAAAACAATGCCCTACCGCTGAGCAATTCAGGCTCTGTAAGGTGGGCCTAAGTCAATTCGATTCAAGTGCGAGGAATAATTCCTAATTGAAAATGAGCGCTGGAACAGCGGATAGAATCCCGAACCCTTAGACAAATAGCCCAATGCTCTACCTTCGTGCTCTGCAGTGACAGTTGAAGTGAATTCAAGTCCGATGTATATTTTCTAATTGAAAATGAACGCCCAAACAGGGTAAATTAAGTGTCCTGGGACACTTAATTTAAACGCCTAATGCTTTATTGCTGAGCTATTCGGACTCAGCAGTGAAGGTTTAAGCGATGTTTTTTCACGCCCCATGTACGCCCGAACAGGGTATTGTATCCTTGCCTCTTAGACAAAAATTGGTTGATTGGTTGATGATTCCGGGCGCGTCAACAGCTTAGGTTATAGTCCCACTAGTGTAGTGCATGTTTCCCCCCTCGGGAGATGGCGGTGAACTTACCCCGCGGAATGGCGAGATCCCGCGCCGACCTACCGTCTGCTATCAGGGTTTCCCCCTAACCAGGACTCTCCCACCAGCAGGGCACCGTCCCAGCCGGGACAAGCTCTAAGCTGTGGTAATGTAGTGCATGTTAGTGTAAGTGTGTGTGTAAGGGGAGAGGATAGAACAAGAAAGAGGAAGGACAGATCGCGCGCGGTCCATGGCCCATTTGTTAGGGTACTGCTCCGGCATTCGCCAGGTATTGATCGGAGAAACCACGGAAAATTAGACTAAAAGGTTAACGTTCTACAGCTGAGCAATTCGGTCTCTGCAGAGTGGGTTGAGTGTCCTCCCTTTCACGTGAGCATTGTTGTCGCAGGTGGCTGGGCTGCAAGTGGGCGGTGGCCGGGTGCATGCTGCTGTTCACGCCGTACGCCGCGGCGCAGCTGTGCGCGTCGTGGGCGTCGCTGGTGCCGACGGCGCTGCTGCTGGGCGCGGCCGGAGCCCCAATGTGGTGCGCCAAGTGCTCCTACCTGAACGCGGCCGCCGGCGCCTACGCGGCCGTCACCGGCGCCCCCAGGGACCTCGTCATGGTGCGCTTCTTCGGGCTCTTCACGTGCTGTTCCCGCTGGGGCACCTCTGGGGCAACCTGCTCACCTCCGAAGGTACTGGGCGTCGAGTGGAGGGACGGAATACGAGTTCGTGGGCGAGAGATAGGAAGAGAGAGAGGGACACAGAGGGAGAGAGACGGGGACAGGGAGAGAGGGAGTGAGAGGGGGGGAGAGAGGGAGTGAGGGAGAGAGAGGGAGACGGAAAGAAAAGGAGGGAGAGAGAGGGAGGGAGGGAGGAGAGAGGAGAGGAGAGAGAGGAGGAGAGAGAGGGAGAGAGAGAGGGAGGAGGAGGAGGAGAGAGAGGGAGGAGAGAGAGGAGGAGAGAGAGGGAGAGGAGAGAGGAGGAGGGAGAGAGAGAGGAGAGGAGGGAGGAGAGAGAGGGAGAGAGAGAGAGAGGGGAGGGAGAGGAGGAGGGAGAGGAGGAGCGGAGAGAGAGAGAGGAGAGAAGAGAGAGGAGAGAGAGAGAGAGAGAGAGAGAGAGAGAGAGTCAGTTAGTTATCACCTACATTGCCGTCGCCTGTCTCTCTAGGATTTTGAAATCATGCATTTCTTTGGCGGCAACCTCCTCACCTCCGAAGGTAATGCGTGTATGTTGGATGGTAGAAATACAGCTGCCTCTATTTTGACATGGATAATTATATTGTTTTCGTTTATTAAATTTATTATATTCGTTAATTACACGTACAATCGTTGCGTTTTATCACTGTATTAATTGCTCACATGCAAGTAAACCTCCACAACTGCAATTCAAACTCAGGAAAAGGGGAAAAAATGTATTAGTCAGTATGTACACAAAAAACTCTTATCACTTCACTTGCGTCGAACATCAATATGCAACATTTATGAACAAATAGTTAATTACTGTTTCTACATAGACATACACATTCCAAGTACACCAACTTCTCTTGGAGAATGATACCCCACCTATACTTGACTTTTGTATTGCGAATGTCAGAATTGTCTTTCACATACAATTTCTTTAGCATGGATAGGTAAAACCACAAACACGTTGGTTTGACACTCGCTTTGTAAATAGATTAGAACTATTATATAAACTTAATACATGTGCAGAAATCGACTGCCCTGTCATTTCGTTCTGGTCTGCGTAGTGGAAGTTTTGACGTTGAAATGTCACGTGATTGTAATCTCATTTGAAGAGAAGAACAACAGAGCAGTTGATCATATGGTGTTAGTAAACTTCAATAAACTCTCACGTTATCTATTCAATCGAATACTATTTTGTCTCATTTTTGTTTCTTGTGACATTGTTTACCGGAGTCAGTGATGGAAATCTTCTAATTTTTATTATTACAAAAGTAATAATTTTCAGGAGAGCCATGACGCAATTGCAAGAAAGGGGTGATTGCAAAGGAACCAGAAAAATTCTGTAAAAATTATTCTTAAAAAGATCTTGGAATGAAGTAACATTTGAACCAGGCAGAAGGTACCAGAACCATTACTGCAGCTACAATATTGATTCAAGTAATTTGTTTAAGAATTTTGCATTTCTTGAGAAATTTCAATTTCTACAGTTATGGTGCACTAAATGAGCGATATTATCTCTCATATGTGACTTGACTTTCCCTAGGAAGTCATGTTGGTGGGCTTTGTTGTACGAGCTTTGTCTAATATTTCATCGGGAATACGGTCAATGTATTCCGTTTTTTCCTTATTCTCTGAGTCTGTAGTGTGACCATAAGTACACAATACAAGTCCAATTAAAATAGATTTTCTTCTGAACGTTCAGTGCAAATCGAATGTATGCCTCCGAGCAGCCACGATGTATTTGTAATTTTCAACATTATATCGTACATTCATTAATGGAAACGAAAACAATGCTGAACACATCACATGGATAGAAGGATATGATTGTACTCGTGATATAAAAATCTCGCTCTTATCGTTCCTCGTAATCTTATAAGTTCACTAGTTTCGTTAATCATTAAAACCCCAATTTTAACTTGCTTTACACCAAACCAAGACATACGTACAGCTCACAAGCTGAAACTTTAAATTTTGTTTTCTCGTCGAGGTTTCTAGTGAACGTATTTTCTTAAAGTAGGGAACGAAGAATGTATGCACGTTTTAAGTTATTGGATTATTTTGTGCGCTTTAAATTATAACATTACTTCATTGAATTTCATAATGCATCTTCAATTGTTGCAGTGTTATCGACAAATACAGAGTCGATGATGACAATGGCAACGAACACAACGCTCTCTATTGACGTGGCCGCGGTGTGCGGAGCCAACTTCTGCCCCACCACGCGCTCTGCCGAGGACAATCCGAACCTCGCGCGGCCGCCCGACGAACAGATCCGCACCATCGGAATCTTGTTCATTGCGCTGACGCTGATCGCCGTGCTCCTGGTGGCCGTTGGAGTAGACAACTTGCGCAGGTTAGCAATAGATAGCGCCGGTGTTCTCTTCTGGCGAATGCAGATCCCAGATTTTTCTTCCACAAGCAATCCTCGGAGAGACACTGAATTTACTGCCCGTGTGGCGAGCCGTTGGTATGATCAAGACAGCCCCCTGCAGTAGTAATTATTATTTTTACTTTCTCATATACATACGTATAAAGGGAGTAATATATGTAGTATAGAGAAAGTAATGTAATGCTGCTGAAAATCAATTTTGAGATTTCAATTTTATCTTGGGATCAAGGTTTTTGTCTTTGAAAAGTCTTTGATTGATTAAACCCTACGCCGATATTAGTTTTAGCTTATCTGCGTGTTTTCTCACTGTGGGGATGCTCTCATGACCGCGATGTTGCTTGAATTGCAATTTTTATTCTTGATTCCACCAGTAGTATACTCCAGATAGTATACTCTCTGGATTCCACCTCTGAACAAGACGTAGTAATACGTACTGAGACAGATTTGAAGGAATATCAAAATGTTGGCGGTATTTGAAAAATAAATGAGTGGTTCTACAATCTAAGGACTTTCATGTATCATGTACAAAAGTTAGTTCACTATATAACATATAATGAATTATAACGAAACTATTTCAGAGATCTCTAGCAATACACTTTCTGCAAAACTACTAGAAACAATGGATTTACTTCGACAATTTTCTAATATGTTCCAAGACGTTCATACCTAACATCTACAAAGATCTACTTTTATTCGTAACTGAATATTCAGGCGACAATCCTATTGTATGAATCTATACACATGAACGACATTTAACAGAATCTACTGTAACAAATCCCGAAAGCCTAAAATACTTTCATTCCATGCGTGTTTAGCGTAAAATACTTTCGCTTCATAACCTATGAATAAAAGTTTTTCAAAAAATGTACAAACTATACAAAAAGATTATTGAATACATTATTTAGAGAAAACATCAATTAAATCAGTATTTTATTCATTATTACAGTAATACTTATATTTTTACCAGGCCACCTCTATCAATTCTAAACAGTTCATGGTATCAGCAGCATGAAATGCAGTTGTCCTCCAACAATGCGAAATAAGGGGTAATATGCTTTAGAGACATTGTAACATTTTTAGTTTTCGAGAAATTTAATTAACTTTGATTTTATAAATAGAACTATATTTTTCTCACTAGCAACTGATAATTCATGCAAAGAGGAAACCAATGATCTATAATTTGTTAATGTTTTGATAATTATTTCAGTATACGTGTCAAATTATTCTTTTAGTTTACATGTAGTTTTAAATTAAATGGACAATATTTCCTTCAGTTGCTCTTTCAAGTGTTGCTTTTGGCGAAGCTGACCTTCGCGACACTGAGACTGTGTCCACAGTATACTACTTATGTACAGTCACTCTCAAAACTATTCGGACACCTGGTTATTTCAAGAACTTTGATCCAAATTTTTTACACATCATTATTATATTTTAATTCAGATAATGTAGGAAAATCACGAAAGTAATAATGTAGGTTTACCACGAAAGTACCGAAAACGACTTCTTAAAAAAGGAACTCTACGAAGTAATATGACCTTTTAATCACCAATTATACAAATCAGTTGGCCTCAAAAACTATTCTGATAGAGCGCGACTGACCTGAAATATTAGCCCTGAAGAAACAGTTGAAGTCAAGGGACGTGAAACGCTGAAGGTCATCAATGAGCCAGCGACTGTTTGCTCTCGTCACAGAAGGGTTTGGATCGTGGGAACCACTGCAAAGGCGGTAATATGAGTCGCAGAGGGACAGTACTTTCGAACAACGACAGCTGGTTGTCATACACCATATGAAAGGTAAGAGCTGCCGGAAAATTACTCAAATGTTAATATGAAGAAGAGTACGATGAGTGGCATTATAATGAGGGTTCAATGAGTAAAACAGAATCTAGCTACACTGTCGTTTTCTACCTATGTATGACCTGATGAATTGTATCGAAAATTATTTAAAATATTTAACTAGTCGTGCCTTCCCATGTTCTTGAACTGTTTTAAAATTATGCATCCATTAGACATCGAACTCTATTCTTGCTACGTTTAAACGCGAGTTTTGTTATCATCTTACTTATGCTACCAATTGTTATTTCGTTCTTTTCAATGATCGACTCTTTGGAATTTCAATCACTGGAAGAAACTTTTAATTCTGATGAATCAGCGGGGAAAAAATCTCTAATTTTGATTTTCGTTAATGTTGAGTACGTTCCTATATCTTTCGGGTCAAGACCATTGATTGCTATAGTTTGGTTTAGTTTTTCCATGTTTCCTGGCGCGTCAAGTGCTTTGGTCATTAGTCCCGTTAGTGTTTTTTCTCGGGAGATGGCGGTGATCTTCCTCCGCTGGATGGCGAGATGCGGCGCCGACCTACCATCGGCTAGTGGGGTTTCCCCCTAACCAGGACTCTCCCACCAGCGGGGCACCGCCCCAGCCGGGACAAGCTCTAAGCTCCTGACCGGTCTCTCGGAATATGTGGCAGTGTAGTGCATTTTAGTGTAAGTGTATGTGTAAGGGGAGAAGATAGAACAAGGAAGAGGAAGGACAGATCGCGCGCGGTCCGTGGCCCGTTTGGTAGGCTACTGCTCCGGGATTCGCCTGGTGTTGATCGCAGAAACCACGGAAGACTACCGATCAGAGCAGCCGGCCGCTAGAATTCTCCTTCAGACAGCGACTGAATTCGACCTATCTGAAAAGCTAGTGTCGAAAATCCTGCCGCCGTGGGGAGTGTAACCTATGACCTCCCGGTCAGAGGCGCTGCATTGACATCAGTTGATGCACTGAGTTACCGCTCCCGGTTTTCGGGTCAAGGCCATTGATTGCTGTAGTTACGCTTCTATCTCTCACTGCCGCTCCTCTCAGACTCCCCTCTCCCCATAACAGTCTCGGCGACGCCATCCCCAGATGCACGAGATACTAAAGGAAATATTGTTCGTTTAATTTTCATTAGAATAACAGTATTATTAGTACAGACGTGTATAGTACAAAATTGTTTTTCTACAGAAATTTATTATTATTATGGTTGAATTTAGTTATTAGCTTTGTGATGTTCTTGTGTGATGTTATGAACTAGTGATGTTTTTGTTTTTATTTTTCATTTGTAAGTACAAATGTTATATGAGTTCACTTGATTACACTATTTTGTTGTGCACAAATTCAAATTCACATTACAGTGCGCCAGGAAAGCATTTGCGCAGTGTATCTTGTGACTGGTGAGAGTGCTAGCACTAGAAATTATGTTGGTAGCACAAGCTGCAGCTTGAAAATGTAAATTGCATGCTCACTACAATTATACCGCTGGGGAACACATCTTCCCAATTGTAGTAGAATGAAGCTTCCATCAGTGTATCTATAACATATGCTGGAATTGTTGTCCTCTTCACTTGTTTCCCAGTAATCTGCTTGCTACCAACATAAATGCAATTTTTAATAGGAATCCCTGATTTGGCTCGTTGCGGCGAGACTTTCCTCGCCCGCTGTGGTACTAGGCACCGTAATAAATTCAAATTCAAATTACAGTGCGCCAGGAAAGCCTCTGGCCAGTGTCACGCGTGACTTATGAGAGTGCTAGCACATGAAATTATGTTGGTAGCGCAAGCCGCAGCTTGAAAACGTAAATTGCGTACTCAGATGCTGGAATTGTTGTCCCCTTCACTTGTTTCCCAGTCATCTGCTTGCTACCAACATCAATGCCATTTTTAATAGGAGGCCCTGATTCAGCTCGGTGCGGATCGATTTTCCTTTCCCACAGTGTTACTGGTCACCGTAGTAAATTCAAATCCAAATTACAGTGTACCAGGAAAACCTTTGCGCAGTATCACTTGTGACTGGTGAGAGTGGTAGCACAAGCCGCAGCTTGAAAACGTATATTGCGAAATCACTACAATCATAACAGATGCTGGAATTGCTGTTCCCATTACTTGTTTTCCCGTAGTCTGCGTACTACCAACATAAAAGACGTAAATGTACAGATTTCCCTCCCCTCTTATATGTTACTACCCTGTATCAATGTAGACTCAGTGGTTAGGCGGAAGAGCAGGCCCTATGGCCTGAGCCTCGCCATTAATAAAGACATTATTATTATTATTATTATTATTATTATTATTATTATTATATTATAAATGCAATTTTGAATAGGAATCCCTGATTTGGCTCGTTGCGGCGAGACTTTTCTCGTCCGCTGTGGTACTAGGCACCGTAATAAATTCAAATTCAAATTACAGTGCGCCAGGAAAGCCTCTGGCCAGAGTCACGCGTGACTTGTGAGAGCGCTAGCACAAGAAATTATGTTGGTAGCACAAGCCGCAGCTTGAAAACGTAAATTGCGTACTCAGATGCTGGAATTGTTGTCCCCTTCTCTTGTTTCCCAGTAATCTGCTTGCTACCAACATAAATGCAATTTTTTATAGGAGGCCCTGATTCAGCTCGGTGCGGAGCGACTTTCCTCGCTCTCTGTGATACTAGGCACAGCAATAAAGAGCGGTTGCGGTGTATGCGCATGCGCAGGTACGGCGAGGGGCTGGAGGAGCCGGCGGCGGGCGAGGGGGGCGTGGCGCCGGCGGGGGGCGGGGCGCTGCTGGTGGCGACGGTGCGGCTGCTGGCCGACCGCAACCAGCTGCTGCTGCTGCCCGTCACCGCCTTCATCGGCATCTCGCAGGCCTTCCTCGGCGCCGACTTCACGGAGGTCAGCGCGCTGCAACTGCGTTAAACACTCTTTTAAGCTTTTTTAAAATTCATCTCGATCAGGTTTTTCGTCCAGTTTCCCTGATCCATTGAGCAAATGCTGTGATGGCGCCTTGTTTTGCTTCTGGACATAAATGTAACTTCATTTTCTGTGCACGTCTTCTAGAATTCAGTGGGAAATACAATTATTCAAATTATCGTTTCCATGTTGACGCGGCAGGAAGTAATAAGAGCCAAAATTTATTGCTTATTTATCCTTGAAAATAGATTTTACTACATGGGAGTTTTTGTTGTTGTTTTTTTCTCCCTTTCAAAATTCAAAATTTAAGTAGTATATGACTTAGTGTAGGGATCACAAAATTTTGAAAATATGCACACAATTCACTTTTCCCCATAGCACGTCATACGCAGTTTTTAACTGTTTTTTTACGTAAAATAAATAAATAAATAAAAATTATGTTTTATTATTTGATTGTTTTTGTACATAGATCAGTTCCTATAAAACTACACATATGCAGTGATGGCTTAACTTATAACACTTAACCTAACTTAACTCGAGTACAGTGGTTGAGGAAACCATGATGGCACCTCGTAGATATTATTCTAGGTCTGAAAATATTTTGCAAAATATGTGGAATGGATATTTATTTTTGATGCGAGTGGGATATGTAGGGTTTTTACAGAGGTTGAACGAGGATAATGTTTGAATATGGTAAATATTAGAGAACAATTTATGGGAGAGGTAAGTAATGTGGTGAATGATGAGGTCGAGGTTGAATTCATTATGTAATTGGTGATTTGATATGAACCAGGGTGCATTAGTGATGGTACGACTCTTTTAAACTCTCGAGGACTGTTGCACTCTACAACACTGTGCAGGTCTCTAGGGCTCGAGTACTTCTTAAGCTTTACAACACTTTGTTGTCCAATCCTGGTTTCTAGGACTTTTGCACTCTAATGCTATCTGTATAGCTCTCTCTGTAGAGCTTTATTAAGGTCAACAACATTCTTTTGGGCTCTAGTTTTGTGATGCTCTGAATCAGTCTGTTAAACTCTCTAGCACTGTTGCATTCTACAACCCTCAGTAAAGCTCTTTAGGAGTTTATTAAGGCCTGCATTGTTCAATTCTAGAACTTTGTTAAGCTCTGCAAAACTCTGTTAATCTATCTAGGGCTGTCACGTCCTTCAATACTTTGTAAAGCACTCGAGGGCTCTTAAGATCTACAAGTCTTTGCTAAGCGCTGAAAGGATCTGTTAAGATTTATTGGGCTCTGTTGAGCACGTTAGGTCACATTTAAGATTTCAAGGCTCTAATAAGTACTGAAGAGTTCTGTACAGCCCTATACAAAGCTACTGCAGAGTCCGCCAAAAAATTGCAGACCTAAGCTGAATATGCCTATAGTGTTTTATAAAAACTATAAATAACTTTATATTTATTTATTTTACGTCAAAAAAAGTTAAAAAAATGTGTATGACGTGCTACGGGGAGAAGTTAATTCTGCGCACGTTTTCAAAATTCTGTGATCCCTATACTAAGTCATATACTATTTGAATTTTGAATTAATAAAAAGTAAAAAAACGCTCCCATGTAATAAAATATATTTTCAAGGATAAATAAACTATAAATTTTGGGCTCTTATCCATGATCTCCTTCATCAAGGAATAATACTTCTGCCGCGACATGGAAACGATCATTTGAATAACTACATCTTCCACTGAATTCTAGAAGTCGTGCACACATAATGAAGTTACATTTATGTCCAGAAACAAAACAAGGGGCCATCTCAGCATTTGCTCAATGGATCAGGGAAACTGGACGAAAAACCTCATTGCAATGGGGTAAATACATTAGTATGCAACTACTTGCAAACTACTCTCCATTTCATGGGCTTTCTTCATATTCAGTTCTGGGGAAAATTAATTTTGGGAAAACCATAGCATTTGAGATTATTATTTATAATATAATTGGTTCAAATTTTAATAAAATACTACAATTTTTTGAAATTTTATTTTACAGGACATTGTTATTAGATACAAGAAATTATCTTACTAACTGCTCTGGGCACCTAGCGAATCTATTAGGTATGAGTTTTCTCGCAACACTTCTGGCCTTCGGCGGAATATATTAAAAACCAATCTGCTATTAGCCACAGGCGAAAATTAATATTGGTGGATCTACCAACATATTCCGCATTTGTGTTGCATTAATTCAACATTTTCCGCATTTGGGTTGTATTAATCTTGACCATATTTTGCATGAACATTGCAGGAATCCTGAAGAAGACCCTGTAAACATTTGTATCTATTCATATACTACTTTTTGTGATAGCAATGTCGGTGACGTCGTAGAATTCACTTTCATTAATATAGATGTCAAAAATACATCTGGCCTTCTCTGTTACATTGTGTACGTGTGTGTGTGTGTGTGTGTGTGTGTGTGTGTGCGTGCGTGCGTGCGTCTACAGATCGTGTGCGCGTGGGTACGTACTCAGGCCTCCTGCCTTTGTCTTCCTGGCTACTGGTGCGGGGGGTTTACAGGTCATTATAAAGCATGTATGTGTTTTGTTCCAAAGAATACTTTGGACTCTCTCCATTGGAAAACGTGTATGCATGTGTGCCACAACAAGGCACATGGGGTGTCCCCCCGGGGACGTACTCATGACCTCCTCCATTGCATTATGTGTGTGCATGTGTGCTCCCACAGAGCTACATCACGTGCGCGTGAGATGTCCCATACATGGGATACGTGCTCATTGTCTCTTCCATTGCATTATGTGTGTTTGTGCTTCCGCAGAACTTCACGACTTGAGCGTGGAGCTTCCCGTACATTGGATACGTTCTCATGACTTCTTCCGGTGGGTTGTAGTGGGGGTGCTTCCACAGAGGTACGTACACCACTTAGGACACTCCTTACATTGGGCATGTGCTCAAAACCTATACGTTTCCTGCCTCTACAGCATTGTGTGTTTGTGCATCCAGAGCTACATCGCGTGCGCCTGGGGTATTACCGCTGGGGATCCTACATCGGTAGGCCATGGCCTCCTCCGTTGCATTTACATCGGGTACGTGCTCATGGCCTCCTCCGTTGCATTATGAATGTGCGTCCACAGAGCTATATCGCGTGCGCCTGGGGTATTACCTACATCGGGTACGTGCTCATGGCCTCCTCCGTTGCATTATGAACGTGTGTGCTTGTGCGTCCCAGAGCTACATCGCGTGCGCGTGGGGCATCCCGTACATCGGCTACGTGCTCATGGCCTCCTCCGTTGCATTATGAATGTGTGTGCTTGTGTGTTCACAGAGCTACATCGCGTGCGCGTGGGGCATCCGTACATCGGCTACGTACTCATGGCCTCCTCCATTGCATTATGAATGTGCGTCCACAGAGCTAATCGCGTGCGCTGGGGTAAGTGGGCGCGTGGGGCATCCCGTACATCGGCTACGTGCTGATGGGGTACGGGCTGGCGTCGTCGGTGGCGTCGGTGGCGGTGAGCTGGGCGGTGAAGCGCCTGGGGCGGCTGCCCGTGGTGACGGCGTCCATCTGCCTCTTCCTGGTGCTGGTGGCCGTCATGCGCTGGTGGACGCCGCGCCCGGGCCAAGGCGCCGTGTACGCGCTGCTCGCCACGCTCTGGGGCGTCGCCGACTGCACGCAGCTCATCATCAACGGTGAGGGCGCGCTGCCTAGTGCTAGAGGAGCATTGATGTTTCTGGACATTGCACCGGGAGCGGTATCTCAGTGCATCAACTGATGTCACTGCAGCAACTCTGACCGGGAGGTCCTAGGTTCCCACTCCCCACGGCGGCAGGATTTTCGACACTGCTTTTCAGATAGGTCGAATTCAGTCGCTGTCTGGAGGAGAATTCTAGCGGCCGGCTGCTCTGATCGGTAGTTTTCCGTGGTTTCTCCGATCAACACCTGGCGAATGCGGGAGCAGTACCCTACCAAACGGGCCACGGACTGCGCGCGATCTGCCCTTCCTCTTCCTTTTCCTATCCTCTCCCCCTTACACACACACTTACACTAACATGCACTACACTGCCACATATTCCGGGAGAACGGTCGGGAGTTTACAGCTTGTCCCGGCTGCGGCGGTGCCCCGCTGGTGGGAGAGTCCTGGTTAGGGGGAAACCCCACTAGCCGACGGTAGGTCGGCGCCGAATCTCGCCATCCAGCGGGGAAAGATCACCGCCCATATCCCGATAAAAAACATGCACTACACTAACGGGACTAATGACCAAAGCAGTTGACGTGCTCGGAAACATGAAAAAATCAAATCAAATCCAGGGGGGAATTTTGATGATGACATTGCCAAAAATAATAAATAAAATGCTTTAAAAGTGCCCTAAAAACCAAAGAAAAATGACGTAAAAAATCTTATCAAAAACAGTTAGGAAGAACAACTAAATCTGTTGGGTACGTTACTGATGTAATCGAGGCTTCTTCCATTCGTTGGAGTTAACTTGGGTTGCAAACTTTTGTTTTGGACTGTTCTTTACCAGGAAACTTCTGTCTTTAGTTATCCCGAAATCGGCCGAACCGGTAAAGACGCTCATATACGTCACAAAAATTACTTACAAAAGCTATCAAAACAATTTCTGAGCGATCACATCGAATAAGCTACTGCGTAATACTGTGAAGAACGTTTGTTGTATCTCGTAAATATTATTTGAAGAAAGTACCATTAAAATGACATTAAAATCGATAAAATCAGCGAAACATGACGACTCAGTGACTTAAACAACGACACAGTGACTTAAGTCGAAATCGACAAAAATGCAAATTAATGACATAAAATGATAATTTCTTTTTCATCACATAAAATGAATTTCTAAACTAAACGGCTTTGTTCTAAAGTGAAAATAAAAAAAGACATCCATTAAATCCGTCTCTATTAATTTCAATGCTGGCGCTAATTGAAAGAAAAGCTGATGATATTGATGTCACTCTAGCACACAATGAATAAACAGGGGAGATACGAAGCAACAGGTGCTGTTAGGTTTTCTTTGCACAATTGTCTTAATGACGAATAAGTTGAATGTATATTTACAGAACATAATATATATATCTGTGTTCCATTATAATAAGCAGTTAATATGAATGTTAATTGAACTCTTCTTATGAAATCTGAAACTCGGACCTTTTGGAAAGTGGCTAGGTACCAAAGAACAGACAAAATGAACAAAACAATGAAAAGTTTCGATTTGATAAAAAAGTCATTACTATTCCACCTATTTTCTTGCTCCGCGAACCACCCGCGATCTTTAGTTCCTTTTCCTCGCGAAACTTACATTTTACCTCTCTTATCTCATTACTCACTCGCAAACACACACAAATTGACGTGCTAAACACTATTACACGTCTAGGGAGGCCAGTCACGAAATAAGGGCTTGTGTCGGCCGGGGACGATGTACGCCATTAGCAGACATACCAGAAACTCTGCGAACCGACGTGCAATTGCATCGAATGTCACCATCGAGCAAGGTCGGAATGCATTCTCCACATTCACCAACTCTCAAAATAAAACTCATTCACCACACTACATTACTGGCAGCGTATAAGTGACAGTTCGATGCGCTGTTGCCGCACACTTATGCACATGGACCCTACATGACAGATAAACGAAATCTTTAAATATTTTACACTTACCGGCAGGGGATGACACCCTTGGTAACATGTTCATAACCTTCGTCACAGCCGAACCTTATGACCACCGATATTCCGTGTGACAGATGATCGGCAACGCTGAATCTTGGCTGTAAGGAAGTAAACCAATCCTCACAAGCTGATTGCTTCAAATCGTTTTCAAACCCGAGAATAAATTGTTTAAAAACGTTTAAACAAATTGTTTAAACAATTTTCTTAATTTGCAACGTCGCTTTTCGAAGAAAACGTGCGAAGGCAGTAGTTTACGCCACTCCAAACCGTAAACGATCCGACTTTCAAAATTCAAAATTTATTGCTTATTTATCCTTAAAAATAGATTTTACTACATGGGAGTTTTTGTTGTTGTTTTTTTCTCCCTTTAAAAATTCAAAATTTAAGTAGTATATGACTTAGTGTAGGAATCACAGAATTTTGAAAATGTGCACACAATTCACTTTTCCCCATAGCACGTCATACGCAGTTTTTAACTGTTTTTTACGTAAAATAAATAAATAAATAGACGTCTCGCTTCGGAGAAATTAAATCGCAAAGTGACGATTTCAACTTGTGGATTTCGACTTTTCCTTGTCAGAACGAGCTGCAAAGTTCAACGACCCTGCGCGCAAACCGGCGCACAGAGACGCGCGAAACTTCGGATTCCTCAATTAGAACGTGCGGAGACCACGGGTGCTCGTTTTGAACCGGAGAATAAATTGTTTAAACGAATTATTTAAACAATTTTCTTAATTTCAACGTCGCCTTTTCCAAAAATATACGCAAAACGTATACAACGATTTTCTTAAGGTTGAGCCAAAGTGACAGCTAGTACTGGCAACATAACTGAAGGTTCTGTGGTCGTTGTGCCCTTGAACCCATTAAGACTCCCTTCCCGCATTCATTGGTTTGCACTTGGCTAACTTGTAAATGGCTTCGACACTTCCTTTCGTAGTGTCCTTGTCCGACAAAAATATAGTGCACTGCGAGAAATAATTGATATTAGGAAGTGCAGTGTAATGTGCTCTTCTGTAAAAATTATTTTTTCTTTATGTATTACATTGAATTTACTTTTTGTGTGATAAATATTATGTTTATTTTAAAACCGAGACTTGAATGCGAGATGCGTACCGGTGCACGTGTTTCCGGCTTAAAATCATTTTCTTTCTATTTACATTCGTGGCAGTTTCTTTACTGATTGTAGAGCATGTTAAGAGATTTTCCATATACGTTATTAAATTTAAATATTTTCCGGACTCGCGTACGTGCATATACCTCAGCGAAACTCTTAGACTTCTGCATAGCGATGTTTCACAGGAGCCATTAGCACTTTACGAAGGGCGTGACTGAACAGCTGTCGCGGCGGAGGATACTTTTCTGAAATAATGTGATGTTCACTTGTTTACGCGAACTGTCACTTTGGCTCATCCTTAGGAAAATCGTTCTATACTAAGGCGAGTGGTTAACTGCAATTCAAATCGCGAGCTGATCCAACGTCTCGTTCCGGGGCAAATAATTTCCAAAATTGCGACTTGTACTTTTCGAATACCGAATTCCTTGGTCACATGACGTACCACAGCACGATGGTGTGAAAACTGTCAGAGTCGCTTACACACTGCCGGCACTGTAAGGAAACTAATGACCTTAACACTCGACATGCGCAGATTTGATTTGATTTGATTTTTTCGTGTTTCCGGGCGCGTCAACCGCTTTAGTCATTATTCCCGTTAGTGTAGTGCATGTTTTGTTCGCGGGAGATGGCGGTGAACTTCCTCCGCTGCATGGCGAGATTCGCCGCACCGCGGCACCGCCCCAGCCGGGACAAGCTCTAAGCTCCCGACCGGCCTCCCGGAATATGTGGTAGTGTAGTGCATGTTAGTGTGTGTGTGTGTGTGTGTGTGTGTGTGTGTGTGTAAGGGGCGAGGACAGGACAGATCGCGCGCGGTCCGTGGCCCGTTTGGTAGGGTACTGCTCCGGCATTCGCCTGGCGTTGATCGGAGAAACCACGGAAAACAACTACCGATCAGAGCAGCCAGCCGCTAGAATTCTCCCCCTTCCTGGAGATTACTAACGATGGTTCGTTTGGTTGCAGCCATGTACGGTCTGCTGTTCCGCGGGCGGGAGGCGGCCGCCTACAGCAACTTCTCGCTATGGTACAGCGTGGGCTTCGTGGTGACGTACTCGTACAGCCCGCACCTGTGCGCCGCCACCAAGCTGGCGCTGCTCGCCGCGGTGCTGCTGCTGTCGCTGGCGGGCTTCGTCACGGCCGAGCTGGCCCTGCGCCGCGTCCTGGCGGCCGAGCAGCAGGCGCAGGACCGGCAGGAGGCCTTGGCCGGCGCGGGCGTCAGCGTGCTGCGGGACAAGGCGCACGCCGCTTGAGGCGGACGGGACTGGAAGGGGGAGGATGGGCGTCTGCTTTGGAAGAACGAGTGGAAAGGAACTAAAATCTTATTATTCTCTTCATTGAAAGAGGGACTGAATTATTTTTGTTTTCTTTGGGAAGAAAACATTCTCCCTGAAGAGGGACTTAAATATGATTATTGTCGTCTTCATTGAGAGAGCGACTGAAAAGGGACTTAAAGTAGTAGTGTTGTCACTTTCCTTGAGAAAGCGACTGAAGAGAGACTAAAACAGATTACACAAGATTAGTTTCTTCTTTGGGTGGATGATTGAAGAGACTATAGTATTATGGATATTCATATTCTTTGGGTAAAGACTGAAGCAGGATTAAAAAGGATTATGGTCATCCTCTTTGCCAAAAACTGCAGAGGGACAAAAAAGAGGATGAATTCTGTCTTCTTATGTAGAACGACTGAGGAGGGCTAAATAGGCCTTCGTCACGGCCGAGCTGGCCCTGCGACGCGTCCTGGCGGCCGAGCAGGAGGCCCTGGTGTACGTGGGCGCCAGCATCTTGCCCGACATGGCGCGCGCTACTTGAGGATCGGTCCTTGCGTGTCGGATGGGCAGCCGTCCCGATGGGGAGAGCGACTGAAGATAGGATGGACATCTTTGGAAGAGTGAATAATAATTTTGTTGTGATAAACTTTGGGAGAGCGACTAAATACAGAGTAAAAGTAGCAGTGTCATATTCTTTTGGAGAAACACTGAAGAGGGGCTAAAACATAGGAAGATTAGTGTCTTCTGTGTGGGGCGACTGATGATGGATATTTGACTTCTTCGGTAAACAACTGAAGAGGGACTAAAAACATGGTTGTGGTCGCCTTCCTTGGCAAGCGCTGAAGCGAAAAAAATTTCGATTAAAAAGGGCTAAAATAAGATTTTCTTTGGTGCATAGCCTGAAGAGGGACTAAAAGTAGAATAATCGTGTTCTTTGGAAGAACGACTGAAGAGGGAGTAAGACTATGATTAGCGTTTTTTTAGGGGGGGAGGGAAGCGACTGAAGTGAGACTAAAACTTATGATGGTTCTTGACTTCGCTGGGCGACTGAAGCACTAAAAATAAGATGGATATTGGTCTTCTAGTAAAAGAGGGACTAAATTGAATTACAGTCGTCGTCTTTGGGAGAACGACTGCAAGAGTCTCAAATAGGATTACGGCCATCTTCTTTGGGAGAATGACTGCAGCGGGGAACAAAATAGAATGGGTGGGGTATCATTTGAGTAAACAACTGAAGAGGGAGTGCAATGTAAAGGATACTCGTTGCTCGTAAGCTCTTTGCGGCCTTGTATTGTCCTGCCGTTTGTGGCTCGTAAGTCAGGAACGATGCTTGCATATTATTATGGGTAAGGAGATGTGGTGGCAGGTAGAAGCAGACCAAAGGACTTTTCAGAACCTTTCTCCTCCTAGCACGTAGGCACTCACTGGTTCGAACCAAGTAGACATAAACATTCGCACAAGACGACGACTGAGAAGAAATTGCCTTTCAAAGGTGCTAAATATTGGTTTGAATAGGCGTCAAACACGCCGCGTCACTAAAATAAACATTCAAGCTCAAAGCGAGGTTGGAACCTACAGATTGCTCAGCTCGTTTCTGTCGCCTTAATCACGACGCTAGGTGACTCAGGTAACTCTTATCACTTTTCAAGGTTAGATTTTCGGTCATTTGGTTGACCCGATAAAGTGGTAAATCAGTCATTAAAAGCTATCAATAAATGTGAGGTATTGTGCTTATTTCAACTTCAATATAGTTTTTTATAGAAGCTAGAAACGGTGGAACACATTTACATCCATAAATCTTTGAATCCTCATGAAGTTCATACTTCTTCTCCGCTTGTGAAATCGTCTCATGATTCAACAGGTTGAGGCAGCATCCAACTTACGATTATAAATACGAGTACAGAGGAGTGAGTAGACATGTAGAGTAATTTCGGTAAGATATTAAATTGGAGATTTTTTGTCTGAGTGCCCCGAAACTGTCCTAGGAATAGAGGTGTCAATTTTAATATTTTTTTGAATAAATCTATCAAACTGAAAAACTGTATCTTCACTGAAAGATGTAAGCCAGGCATGTAGCAAGGAGGAAGGTTTAGATGCTAAATCTCTAACTGAAACTAGAGATAATTTTATGTAATATTGTGCTCTGAATTTCCGATATATTGTGTGTCTGCTGTAAATGAACTTGAATGAACTATAATTTGTATTCAGAGTCTTTTATAAGCATTGGAAATAAATGAATGCAGATCGTTCAAATGTCTCTCAGAAAAACATCTATGAGCTTTATGAAATGTTGTACAGAAAACGACAATCTACTGAGTGATTTCCCCTGCCACCTCGATCTCCTAAGTCTATTGACTACATCGTGATTCTGACATTATTTAGAGTAAATATGTCATAATGTAAAAATGAAGTGTATTCATCTGGATTCTTTCTCAGTACAGTAATAATTATAGAAATAAAAAATCAATTACAAACTTAAGTTTTTTGTTGTTATAATATTTCAGGTTGATGAATGAACAGATGTATGAATTGTGTCATCATGTATTATATATCTCGGCCATCCTAATGAATGTTATGTTTTTTACATCAAGTAATCTCATTTAGTCGTCACCTTCAATGATAATCTGATAGAATTAGTGACACTGTTCTGCTTTGTAGCATTTAATAAATGTAGAAAGGAGAACTTTGAATGTATGAAAACTTTTTATTTACAAGAAGAAAATCATAAATTTAGATTCTAATGATTTCTGTCGTTATGATAATAAGTGTTAAATAATTTAATCGCGTTGTAATAATATAATTATGTCGTTAAATAATAAATGTTGCTGTGATAATATGATATCCGACAAACTGAAATATTTAATATTGCTTTGTTTTACGCAGAATTGAATAAAGTTAAAGAATTGAAATATAAAATATATCTGAATCTTAATGTTGTTACTACAATACGTTTCACAAAAATGATCAATAAAAGTGATACTGAAATACTGTACATGCGAGAAACACACCAAAAATTATAAAGAATACTATATATTCAAGATAACATGCAGTATGAGCCGTCACAAATATTCATACTTGTTTCTTTAGCATCAGGCAAGGAAATATGATTGCAACATATTTTAATTTGACTTATTTGTTGATACTGAGTTTAATATAAATATATTTATTTACAGCAAAAATGAGGTTATGCAATATGTTCTTATCGTTAGTGCTTTTGAAGTTTATTCTTGATCATGCTGTTTCACGAGTACTTAGATCGTCACTCATTGTGTTTAAATGAAATATATTCTTCTATTTGTGATGCCATATCATTTATGATGTGAATTTGCATTCACGTAATTTGAGTTGAGTTGTAAGAAGTCAAGTCGAAAAACTATGTTACTCATGCGTTAAAAGCAGCGCATATGATCAGCAAGAAGCGAATTATTACAGACGAGTTGTTTGCTCTAGGTGAGTTTATGCTTGCTCTATAGTCACCTCATTCACGCACTTGTTAATAAATGTTATTACATGTGCAAATTTCTTGAGCCCCAAAACCCCTACCTTCACTCCTTTACCAACGTTAGTCGAATTAATGAAGAAAGGGAGCAACAATCGTTGTTGGTAAAATCTGATAACCAGAAATGTTCGCTTCCGTTTTTTATCAATACACGTGCTAAGAATTTAATATAGTAGCTCTTCCGTCGAAATAAACCACCCACTCCTCTCATCTAGCAAAATGAGGCTCAAATAAATGGAAATACTAAATGAAGTTTTACTGATTTTATAAATTAAAATTATGTACTCTGTATAATCTAGGATTTATAAAAATCACTATAATGTATCAAGAACATTTATACAATTACATAATACGTTATAAATTAATGTATTCACTAGGGTATTTGATTTCAACACTGGATTATATAATTTGAAATACAATATTGAGAAGAGGTAATTATAAAGCATTTGTTTCCTATGAATACCCTTCAATTTATTAACAGTCTGCGTTCAGTTGTAACTATATTTCTGTGCCATGAACTAACTTGTTCCAATATTATTATGGCTTTTTTAAGTTATGTGTATTTTAACAATGTACAAAAACATTGATAGAATGCCATTTGTTCTCTTAATTGCTTGTCAGATATTTCAAATTTTATTGATAAGATATTTAATAATTTAATGAAAATTGTAGTAAAATAATGTTTGGTTTCACACGGAATACTAATAGAAACACATTTATTTTCATACTACCTTGTAATTGATAACATACACCAAAATAAAATTTAGTTACAAAATATTTCTTACAGCTGATGGTGTGTATTATGTATATAAGCTTGTTATTTTTCATCAAAATACATTTTTCTTGTTGTGCTTTTAAACGTATAAATAAAGTATGCTATTATGTGATATAATTATTTTTTTCAAAATTTATTTATAATTGATCCTGAACTTTGTAGGTCTTCATGTAAAGTTGCAAACTTGAGAAGTTTCAGACAAAATGAACTTGAAGCTGAAGTACATTTGTTTCGATGACAACCATTTAAGCAACAAATGAAGATCTGAGTAGTTTAATAGAACTTCTGGTGTGAGTGGTTTCTTAATTTTAATAAAACAATTGTTTTTATAATTTTGCTATTATAATCATTAATAGTCTAATGATATTATAATCATATCACTATAAACACTAAAATATTAAAGACGAAATTAATTACTTAATTGTGAAATGAATGTAAAGAAATTGGACCTGTTGAAAATACATGCATTGTAAAATTTTCGATTCATCATTCTTTTTTTAGTTGACCTGATTTTCTCCAATAGTGTAATAAGACTCGCTAATGTTATTCTCTAAATTAATCATTTCAAATTATACATCCGTAACAAAATAAGCAGTTTCAGGGGACAGCATCATTTAAATCCGCCACAGCTTCTGTCTATTTATTTATGTTTATGTTATAATCCAAAAATAGTGGTGCTCAAACAGCACGTATTTTCTTTCCGTATTTTCACGCAAAATTATGCGAAAATAATGAAATTTTCGAAACCTTGGACCTGACCTTATTTCAAAAGCTATTCTAAAGGAGAAGAATTAATTAAGGGAAAATCTCTATCTTTCATATCTTAGTTGTAGGAAGACACCGAAACAATTTTGAACTTCTGAAATTTTCAAAAAATCTGATCTCAACGAAAATGAGACCTGCACCATTCTCTTAAACGTCCTTCACACTATCCAACAAGAAAACTTAAACAAAAACGATGGCACCATTTTTTGTTGTTGAACATTTCGAAAATTTACCAGGGGCTTCATGTGCAATAAATATCGGTTAATTAAAGTATCGGTTTCGAATTCAAGGGGCCGCGACATCAACCAGATCAATTGTGAAATATCAATTTTGCAGAAAATCGGCTGAACGGTTTAGCCGCTAGTGTTGTTCAGAGACGGAAGAACAGACGTTTGGTCTTCATTCGATTTTTCGGTAACAAGGACCAACAAAACATAGCTATGGCTATACAACGTGATATAGGATGTTTTCTAAATTTAGCAATTGAATTTATCCACTTTTTCATTATCAGGGCTCTGTAATAAGAGTTTTCTGCAATTTCGCCATTTTTTACACAGCATTATAAAAGTTCTCTTTACTCCGTAGCGAGAAAATAACAGATATTATCTTTTCAAGTATATTTAGTTTTGTGTCCATATGCATGTGTTTCATTTTTAGTCCATATGCATATGTTTCAATTTACTCTGCATTTCTACCTGATGCTACACAATGCTAAAGTTACGTGATGTCAAACCATTGGATGCAACCGGAGGACTGTGGGCCGCGGAGAATCATGGTGTTAGTCAACTCAACACTTGGGGAAGGGATTTTTAACACTATCTACATTGCTACGCCAAATTTACCTACTGATTGGAGAATAATTCTAGATTGATTGATTGTTAGTGATTCCGGACGTGTCAACTTCTCAGGTCATTAGTCCTGTTAGTGTAGTGCATGTTTTCTCACACGCAATTGGAGGTGATTTTCCCCAACTGGATGAAGAGATCCGGCGCCAACGAATCGTCAACTAGCGGGGTTTTCCCCAACCTACCTCCCCCCCAACCGGATATCTCCCACCAGCGCGGCACCGCCCCTGCCGGGAGAAGTTCAAAGACCCCGACCGGTCTCACGGCATGTGTGGTAGTGTAGTGCATGTTAATGTAAGTGTGTGTATGAGGGGTGAGGATATGACAAGGAAGGGGAAGGAAGGATAGCACGCTGTCCGTGGCCCGTTTGTTAGGGTACTGCTCCGGCATTCGCCTGGTGTTGATCGGAGAAACCACAACACTACCACTGCACAACACTACCACTCACGCCTGGAAACCAGTCGGGAGCTTAGAGCTCTTCTCAGCTGGAGTAGTTTCCCCGCTGGTGAGAGATACATGGTTGGGGAAAACTCTTGCGAGCCGACCTAGGTTGATGCCGGATCTCAATACGCCGCAGAGGAAAACATAGTCATCTCCCGCGACAAGAACATGCAGTACACCTAAAGGAAGAATGACCAACCACTGAAATCACTTGCCCAGGAGAGGGGAGGGCATCAAGGTTTAAACCTCTTCCCTCGCCTACGCTGAGACATTGGAATGGCAATATTCATCGGAGGAAGGACGACTTCATAGAGGGGTAAACTGCGACACAGATCACTTGCTGAGAAGTGGGGATGACGCAAATTCGTAAACCGGCAGATGTGGCTGAAGGCATCAACTGATGTCACTGCACTGCCTGAGGCCGGGAGATACGAAGTTAGAGTCTCGACGTAAGCAGTATTTTCGATACTAGCTAGGTCGAGTTCTGTCGCTGTCTGGACGAGAATTCTACCGGCCGGTTGCTGATTGGCATTTCTGTGGTTTCTCCGATCAACTCCAGGCGATTGCCGGAGCAGTACCCTACCAAACGGGCCACGGACCGCGCGCCATATTTCCTTCCTCTTCCTTGTTTTATCCTCACCCATTACACACATACTTACACTAACATGCATTACACTACCACACACGCCGGGAGACCAGTCTGGAGCTTAGAGCTTGGGATGGTATACACTGGTGGGAGATACCTGTTTGGGGAAAACGTCGCTACAAGACGCCAGATATCACCATTTTTCTAGTGGAATATCACTGCCATGCACTATACTTACGTGACTAATGACCTTAGCACTGGACCTGCCCAGAATCACTAATCAATCAAAAACGTAATCCTGCCTGCCAAAGCTCATAAATAAGCAAGACACTCCTCCTCATCGTCACCATCACGAGAAGAAGAAATCCTTCATACAGTGGCAGGCAATTCCAAACAATCGTCTTGATCTTCTTTCCAGGAAAGGGGGCAACATAAGTCGTAAGCCCCACTAGCGCGCGCTCGTAAATGAGAATGGCACTCATTACATCGTTGCTGTCGATGGCTGGAGCCTTGATCACGCGCGAAATAGCAAGCCATCAAGCGGAACGGGGTGCTTAAGGCCGCTGAAGAAAGCAGGGGGCGCGCGTGAGCGCAAACAAACGACGTGCGTGATGCGGCCCCCGCGCACGTGTTACTCGCGACCTCAAATGGCGACGGCGGCGGCGCTCATTTACAGTGGGGCGGATGTGCTGATATGGGATGGATGTCTATCTTAAGGGGCTCTCAGCTCTTCTGCCTTATAGAAGAGACGTCAGAACGTATTATTATTATTATTATTATTATTATTATTATTATTATTATTATTATTTCCTGTTTTCTGTAGATGCTGCCGGGGTTCTCAAAATCACCCAGGGCAACAATGGTTTGCACGTAAAGTGGAACAAGAATATATTTTGTTTTTTTATATCAGTCAAGTCAGACTTCAGAATTTACGACTATATTTGCTGTTCCCAACAATGCGGCTTTTTGAATTGTCCGTACATGCTTATTATTATTATTATTATTATTATTATTATTATTATTATTATTATTATTATTAATAATAATAATAATAATAATAATAATAATAATAATAATAATAATAATAATAATAATAATAATAATAATAATAATATTTTTAGCCTCTGGGGTGGCATACTTCCCTTGCTGTGGTCCCGGGTGCGATTCCCGGTCGAGGCAAAAATAGAATTGTAGCTTTCCTTTAAAATCGTCCCAGTTTCTGTAGCTGTGTGACGAAGAAAAGCTCAAGCAGGCAGATGTTGCTAGTTTCGGTGTAGAGAATACGTCATGTTCGCCTCATGTCGCTCTTACCCACAAGCATGGGAATTTAACTAGACCCAGGCAAGTGGGAGACCGGTAGCTGGCCGGCGAAGTCGAACTACCGACCGACCATCATTATTATTATTATTATTATTATTATTATTATTATTATTATTATTTTATTATTATTATTTTATTATTATTATTCCAATAGACAATTAAAGATGGTATGAGTCGCTTGTTTTTTAAAGTCTACTGCGGGGGGCAGGCAGCTTCCTAAGTATCAGATCTATGAACTCTCGATGCTTCTACAATACTTTACGCAAAATATAGAGTGTTCCATTGTGTAAGAATGGTGTACCTACGCCATGGGCTGTTACATATAAAGCAGCCTTGTCCTTCCTAGTCTTTTCAATGACCTGGGAATTTAGTACAAAAATTTTGCGGAACAAATCCCACAGCTCCGATAACTATCGGGATAACCCGTGCTTTTAAGCCCCACATTCGGCTAATCTCGATTTGCAAACTCTTGTATTTAAGACGTTTCTTTGCCTTTTTGGTTTCGACGTTTTGATCGCACGGCACAGCCACATATACAAGTGTACTCCTTTTTTTTCACATCCCGGATAACAATTTCCATTTTGTTTTCCGCTATCGTGCGACCAGATCGAATTTGTTAGGTTTTTATTATATTTATTAAATTTATTATTATTATTATTATTATTATTATTATTATTATTATTTTTATTTTATTTTTCTAGACATTTTCTCACTCAGGGTTCCAGGATTGAGAAGCCTTTATGCGCGCCTTATTCCTAGCTTTACATATTTAGAACCGTGCAAACAGATTTTAAGAATGACTGATTTTTAGCTTTTGGAATAATTTGATTGCATCGGCTTCAATAATCCTTCCCATGAAGTCCGACGTCATTGGAGGGTATAAGAGTGAATTTTTGTAATGTTATGACTCTAAATATTTTTCCCTTTTTCACGCTACTCGTTATTATGATTTTGAGCTAGGATTTGGAAATAACATCGGGAGTGAGATGTGTCAATCTGGAGATCTGTATTGGTACTTCCGTTTTGCTGTACTTCACATGCAAATTCTGTTATATTTTCAAAATTTGCTGGAAAATGCAGCATTTTTTTTCTTAACACACTGTTCTCTAATAGAAGAATGTGCATTTATGTTCATGATGCAGTCTCGATTTTCATTAAAACCGCCGAAATTTCGAAAATTGCATCATTGTTCAAATTTATTTACAAATCTGGCGAACCCTCCAACATTAAACCTAAATATTTCTTTCTCTACGAAATTTATCCTTCAATTTTTGATATTGAAACAATATCATGAACTTAAAATCCATGAATAGTTGCTGAGTAATAACACGAATAGTAAGTAAAGATTCGTTAATTCCACGAGTTTAATGTGTTTGAACTGCTGGTACATACCACTGCGTCGAGACCGACAGGCATTTTTGAGTTTCATTATCCATTTAAAATGTTCCTCTGATTTTGGATATCCTCTCTTACGTACCAGATGAAAACTGAGTGAATTGAAACTTTATCTCCCAGCCTGTGTTTCCCACATTGAGAACGTTCAAATTTGGTCTGTTTTATGATACTTAGGCACTGGCAATAGATGTTAACCTTACTGAAAACTTGTTGCTGGACTGAGGAATTTACCCACTGCTGAGCTCGGCGGCGGCGGAGTCAGTGCTGCAACGGGATCTGGCCAACGCCCTGCCTGCTAATAAGGTACCACCGCCCGGAAGGAGTCAAGGTCGCAAGGCGTATGTTAGGCAAAGTGCAAAACAAACGCGCTGAAAGAGAAGTCTATCCTTTCAACTGCAGGCGTTACAAAGGTTACAGAGAAGTTTGATCGCAAATCCAAAAAATGGGTCCATTCCTTAAAAGAGTTTAGCGCCAAATTACTTTTATTACTTTCTAAAGTATGCTTTAGTTACATATTTCAAGGTTTATTGTTTCTGGTACATTCTTTAAGGTAATGTCTGTCGTAAAGTCATTACCCAAAACCCTTACACAGATATCCCTGAAAAAATTGAAGTAAAATATTTTTTTCTTGTCTTTCCTACACTAAAGTAAAGTATTGGAATCACTTGAAGAATATGATATAAAATTTGTGGTCGTAAAATCCTAGTTTAAATTTCTTTCTGGCTGTAACTGCACACACGTCAGGATTACGTTCTCTTGGTGTTGTTGCAATGAAAGTTAAGATTAGTTTAGGTGGAGCGTAGACAATTTTGTTTTCGAATTTCACGAAGTCTGTATGGATGGATGGATACGCGTGTTACGCGTAACTCTGAGAGTACAGAATCTATTGAACTGAAACTTGAAAAATACGTTATGATGAAGATCTAGTGGTGCCATTCTGCCGATCAGTAATATATTTTAATTTTTGAAGTACTTTGGATGAAGGTACTACGACATTATCCAAATTTTGTAGAAAATGGCTGGAATTTTAACTTGAAATTTTTTGCTCGAATGTAAGAATGTACATTTAAAAGTATGGTAAAGTTCCGCTTTCATTAAAACTCTGACAATTTGAAAATTCCAAAAATCTGTATGTTTAAAACAGAAAAGAATTGGTTTAAAGACATTTTATCCGTCTACTCAAACAAATTTCTTCTTCCAACTTAAACTATTTTTTCTTTCAATGAAAGATAGTGACCAAGAATAAATAGTAAATTTTAATAATATCATCAAATTGATTAAACGAACTGAGTCATTTGTTCATTATTTCATTTAGTGAGTTGTAATTGATTAATTGAAAGCATTCGACATTTCGTCTTCGACAAAACATGTATGAGGTTATTGTTAAAAAAGTGAAAATAGCGTATTTTCTTAAGTCTTAAGAATTTTCTAAATGTAAATATCAGTAGGTATGCATAAATGGAATCTCCAGCGGGGCAGGAGAGGTAGGGGTAGACTGGTCGCAACGGATCAGGCCAGATTAGTTGAGTTAAGGTGGGTCATGTTTGGATCCGTATACGTCCCGTAAAATACGGAATCGTCGCGTTACTTCACATTTCTCGTCGTTGTTCCAAAAAACCTTGACAAGAAGCCGAAATGTCCCGTATTTTGCTAGGTCCTGTTTTCTGCTATCGGGCATCTTTCTACGAGCTCATCTGTATCCTGCATACCTCCAGGAACTTTTAAATACGTTTTTATTTTAACTACCACTTTTATACGCAAACAGAAAGATAAAGCTTACATACCAAGAACATATCCGTCATCTAGTGTTACTACAATATAAAGTAAAAGTAATAATAAACATTATAAAGTAAAGGAAAATGTTCTCTTAACTGATACCCGTCTTTTGTAATTTTGCAATACCTTCAGAAGCAAAATTAGGTTCCCTATGTTTCTTATATATATATATATATATATATATATATATATATATATATTGTAACCGTCACGTATCTACCTAACTATTTCGTAGTACGCCGAATTACAGAAGTAAATCTGTTATTTACTTGTTTCGTGACGTGTGATTACACCGTCACACAAACCTGGGAATACCTCAAATTATGGATAATTCCCTATCGGTGGTGGGTTCGTCTTTGCTAACTAATATTCATTTAACAAACAAACACAATTTCATAGTTTTAAAGAACAAGTAACATATATTCTTTCCAATATGATCCTTCGTACACTCACGTTCACATATTCTCCTACGTGATTACTTTTCCTTTTGATTACACAATGGTAGCTAACTCCCTATCTAAACTGCAGTTTTCTGTAGTTTAATAATGACTCTGATCTACATTTACACGAAACAAACAGTAAATACATATGTACACTTCTCAAAACAAATTATCTCTTAATGAAACCCACAATTGCAATTTAAATAACCATCGTGTAAAAAAATACATACAAACAATATACCAAAATTCACTAATACCTTTCAATCTTAAATAATACTACACTCAATATTTACACTTAATATTCAGCTTCTGCGTGACCTCGCAGTGCAAAATTCTGTTTTACAAAGTCTCTTGACTGTTCATGAAATAACGTTTTACCAGAAACAATTTAACAGCTTTCATTCATGTTCAAAACCTTTTTTACATAGACAATTCCTCTTGAATGATTTCAAATAACATCAAGTCAACTATGTATGAATTTAGATAAAGAATTATACACAAGGACGACTTTTATCAATAAACATAAAACTTATTTAGATCTGATTTCTCTTACGACTGCAAAAATAAATTTACTGGTTATCAAGACTAATATTTAGTAAAACTTGTCCGATCAATGTCTGTTACTGAGGGAAGCTCATATTACAACGTTTTAATTTGTGCAATCATGATTCTATCTTGAAAGTTTTCCAAGCTGCAATTTAGTAAATATTCTTTCTGCTTTTCTGTGACTCACGACCGGCGAATTCTCCAAGCTGGTCCCGCGCTGAGTAGACGGCTGTCGAGCGACGTTCACGCCCCAAGGTCGTCGTTGTCCTGCGACGGTTCGTGCGCTGCCTACCGCGATGGAATCGGAGTATTTCCGTACGCCTTCTCCTCGTTGTACAGCCCAGTTAAACCACAGCTTACACGAAGGTGATGGTCGCGTTAGAATGCGAGTTCAAAACTCCAAATTATAACTTTGTTTTAGTGAAAGTTGAGCCAGTTGTTGAATAAACTATGCTTTTCGGAATTATCAAAATTCTCCAATAGAATTTTCGAAATGAAATCCCATAAATAAAAATGAAATAGAATAAAAGTAGAATAAGTAACTGCTCAAAACTAAAACTGAAAAAGCTGTAACAAAGAAACAGAAACACGTCCTATGTTACAAAAATCTCTTCTATATTCCAGCAACGAGAATGTAGCAACGTGGTTTATAAATTCATTTTAGTCCACTACCACGTTATTCTTACATTCGTTGCATTACTTGTTTAATATTCCTATCGAATTTTACGTAATCTTGACATATCACAGTGATTAATCACAAGACTCATGCCACATTCGCATTTCTACAAAAGTTCTGATTGGCTAGGGCGAAAGTACGTAAATTTTTGGTTTTCCCCTCGTCGGTTGTGTGGTGGAATAGTACCCATCTAATCACTTCAGCGTCTCGATCCGGAAAGAAAGACAATCTCGTCCGAGTCAAGCCTCATGCCACATTCGCATTTCTACAAAAGTTCTGATTGGCTAGGGCGAAAGTACGTTCAGAAATTTGTTTCTAGGTAACGCCATCTCTTCGCTACTCAAGGAACTATTTGTAGGGCAAGATGTCGGGTATTGTCACTTCAATATTTCTTTTGTCATGAGTGTAGCCGATGACAAGCGGTTACAATATATATATATATATATATATATATATACATACATACACGCACACACACCTAGGTTGGATCGAGTCGGCGCTGAATGGTGCGGAAATAGGGAATAGGTGCTTGTGTTACTTGGTGCAGTGCAACGGAACGGGGCAAGGCAGTGTAGGACGGAGCTGTGGTGCTGCGGGACGTGGCGAGGCGTTGGGGTTAGAGCGAAGCGAGACGCGATGAACCGGGGAGGGGGTTGGCCGGGTCGGCGGGTGGGGTCGGTAGGATCGGATGGGGTCGGTAGAATGGGTGGGTCGGTAGGATCGGGTCGGTAGGATCGGGTCGGGTCTGGGTCGTAGGATCAGGTCGGGTCGGAACGGGTCGGTCGGTGGTCGGGTCGGGTCGTAGATCGGGTGGGGTCGTAGGATAGGGTCGGAACGGGTCGGGTCGGTAGGATCGGGTCGGGTCGCGTCAGATCGGGACAGGTAAGATCGGCTCGGGCGATGTCACTAGCGGATTCGGTTCGGTTTTGGTTCGGTGGGGCGTCGTGTCGTGTCGTGTCGGGTCGTGTCGTGTCGTGTCGGGTCGTGTCGGGTCGGTCGGTCGGGGGGCCGGTCCAGCCGGAAGCCGGTGGGTTGGGTGAGCCGGGTCGGGTCTCATCGGTGCCGGTCGAACGGTGCAGAGCATTTTGGCACGGAACGAGGCAAATGAGTGCAAGACGGATCTGTGCGGGCGCGACACGTTGCGAAGCGTGGCAAGGCGGGGCAGTGCGGTGTGGAGCGGGACGAGGCGCGGCGTGGCCGGGCGGGCGGGCGGGACGGGGGGGGGGCGGGACGGAGAGGGCGCAGCAGGGTAGGGCGAGAAGCGACCGGGCGGGGCGGCGCAGAGCAGGTTAGGTGCGCGCATGTGCGAGTATGTGCGGGGCGGGGCGGGGCCACGCCCTGCCGCAGCTGACGCAACGCCGCGAGGAGTGAAGCCAGACGCTCCCAGGAGGCCTTGGGAGCTCCTTTGTTGCAGCAGAGCATCCCCCGCACCGGCTGAGCTAGCTCAGGGAAACAACTGCTGCCGCTGTCCTAGGGCTCGAGACCCGGCGGTGGCAGGATTTTCGAAACTACCTTTTTCAGCTCGGTCGAATTCAGTCACTGCTTGAAGGAGAACTATATCGGCAGGTTGCCCTGATTGGTAGTTTTCTGTGGTTTCTCCGATCAATACCAGGCAAATGCCGGTGCAGTACCGTAATAAACGAGCCCCGGTCCGCGGGTGAATTTTCCTTCATCTTCCTTGTATCCTCACCCCTTATTTACACACACTTACACTTACACCCTACACTACCACACTTGTCGGGAGAACGGTCGGGAGATTCAGGGCTGTGCCCGCCTGATGCTTTGTACCCCTGCCGGAGATATCGGTGACGTGTCGGGACAGAGTATGTTGGCTCGGTCGCGCCGTATCCGACATTACAGCGGGAAAGATGCATCGCGACCTCTCAAGGTAGAGCATGCAGGCATGCACTACACTTACTGGACAATTATCATTGCAGTGCACGCGCCGGAATGTTAAATAATCAAGCAAACATTCCCTGTAATGCTCTCCCTGCAACCCATTTCTATTCCCAATAAAGGAGCAAGGCGGTTGGAGAAATAAATTGGCAACGGAAGTCAATGCGAATACAATATGAGACAGCGAGTGAGAAGAGAAAGTGGTAGAAAGATAGATAGACAGATAGAGAGATGGAGAGAGAGGGAGAGAGACAGACAGAGAGACCGAGAAGAGAGAGAGAGAGAAAGAGAAAGAGATATGAATTTCTACAATTGGATTATGTCGAAAGAAGGAGAGGAAGTCACTTAAGAAAACAGATTCTACAACAAAATTATATCTACCTCTTTTTAATACGGACAAAATTGTAAGCAGGAATCAGCTGCGGACCTTCTAGAGAAGGGAAAAAAAGCCTTTACTATAGGTTTCTTTATTGACAATTTACAAAAAATTCAACATATGGTAATAATTTTACCTCCACAGTATAATATTATAAATATGATCATTCGTGCGCGCTGTGCAACGTTTATTCAACATAAAATACTAGTTCAACATTTCTTCGTTATGTATATTTGAAAGTAATGAACTTTTGAATGTCACTGATTATAATGGTCTGTATAGTTCGACAAGATAATTAAATGGCAGGAGCAGTAGCGAAGTAGCAGGCATAGGGAAATTCCATAGTAGAGTCGTGTAAATATGACAAATTCGTTAAGCTGGATCGATGGGCGAAATGTATCACGTTACTTTGCAGGTAAATTATTGGAAAATTTCGTACGTAGACTCAGCAAATAAAGCAGATGTGAAAACATCCACATGCCTGAAATCGAACCTGGACTTTCTGAAAAAAAAAATTCTGTCCCAAGGACCACATAGGACTGTGCCGTTAATGCAATGCGAACGTTCGTACTCATTTGGCTACTTCATTCGTGCTACGCCATTTTGCACCATACGTTGCTGCGAAAAATTTCCCTGGCCCACAAATTAGCAGACATGATGTAAAAACGATAATATTAACTGTTCGTTATATTTTTAAAATCTGTCAAATGAAGAACACAAAAACTTGTATGCGAAAACATTGTTATATTTTTAATATTAATGTTAAATGTAACCATACGTACCATGAGTTCAGAACCCGTATGTGTAAAGTTATTAATGGTTAACATTTTTTATGTAAACAATTTTTTTGTAAATACAATTATATTTTTAATGTAAATGTACGATGTAACCATACGTACCTTAAGTTCGGTATGTTTAAAGTTATTGATAGTTAATATATATCAATGGTAGGGACTTGAAGAATTCACTGAAACAAGTTTAGTTTCTGTTTTTTTATTTATTAATTTTTGAAGAGATTACATAGATCAGTAAAAATAACTATACATATGTATTTACAGACTTATATGCTAACCTTAAATGTAATCTTACATACTAACAAGGGGGAGGAAATCCCTTTGTGGGTCCTCAGTCCGGATCTAAATCTGCAAATTTTTTTAGGAATATGTGATATGGATATTTGTTTTTGATTCGTGTTTGGTAATTGGGGTTTTTGGCTAGTTTAAATGGTGATAGGGCTGGGATTTGAGGTAGGTTATGATAAAAGTTGGTGGCCAGATATGTGATGTATTGTTCAATCGGTTCCAAATTAAATTAGTTGTGACGTTGGTTGTTGGTTATATACCATGGAGCATGAGCAACTATTCTTAAGAACCTATTCTGCAGGACTTGCAGTTTATGGATGTTAGTTTTAGCAGAATTAATCCAAATTGGGCTGGCGTACAACATTAATGGTCTTAAAATTGTCTTGTAAATTGCTATGGCTGATTTATATTGTATTGGGCTGCAAACAAGTTTAGTTTCTGTAAGGATGTTTGATGATTGCCATGACAGTCAACGGGTCAACTACCGTCTATCTCCTTTCAAGCACAGAGCGTTTACCAACTTGATCCTATTACGTCCCGTCCTTTCACTTTCTCTTCCATGGTCGCGCGGTCATCTACCTGGAATTCACTTTCGCGGTCAAGGCGGAGCAAGCCAGGTGTTCTTGGCTCTAGCTGTCATGGCAGGACCAAGATTTAGTTTTATTCATTTAAATTCCTGGTATCAGCAGAGAAACTGTGGTAATCTATAATAATTATTGATTAAGGATCTATGAGGTATACCACAAAGTATATTACAATATAAATTTAATACAAAGAATAAACAGCCGCACACGTGTTTCGGGACTAATTTATATGGTTCCAGTGCCTTTAATGGGTCCAAGTATAATGAATTAAGTATGTGGGGCGTAAGTCCGCTTCTTCGTGCCCCGAAACTCGTGTAAGGCTGTTTATTCTTTGTATTAAATTTATTTTGAAATATACGAACGTACTTTGTGGCTGATACCCTTTCGATCCTTCATTTATAATCATTAATTTATTTCAGTTATCGCCAAAAGCAGTAAAAACTATACATGACATTCAGGAGAGCACTGCGTATTACGTTTCATAATTCCCAAACTTCTCTTTTGCAATACACAGTTAAATTGTCAACGTAGTTCAAGTTTAACAACTGGCAACAAGTCAGAAAAGTGGGAACCAACCCGGTGCGGTTCCTCAACCCCCAATACTCTCTGCAATAATGGTAATCTGTGAACCAAATCTTTTTAGGATGACATATGAGCAATAGAAAGAAAGCTACACTATTAAGGATCATAAAACTTAAATTCTTTGTCATCATATTTTAGATTTCAGGAGAAAATGGTCAAATTTTAATTAATTAATATTTTTAATGGTGGGTTATTGTCTCAATGTATGCTGTTAGTCGCTAACGATCTGAGCAATTCCTGGGACTTCAAATAAAATACAATTAAAAAACTTCTTTTTTTGACTTCATTATTTTTTATCTTCAAATTTGTTGATATTCTTGGCATGTAAAGAACTCTTTTACTGTGTAGCCATATTTAATACAGATACAATACATAACGATATTGGAGTGTTCGTGAAAACTGTTTGTGTTGAATAATTTAATTTGTTGCAGTATAATATGTTTATTTGTGACTCTTGAGACGTGCGCGTGCTATTTTTCGGAAAACCACTTTGTATGTTTATTTTCAGCAGCATTTTGTAAAATAGGTACACTAAATACCACTTGTGTTTCGAAAGTTCTCAGAAATTTCTCTCGCCTTGTAAGACTCTAGAATGTATCGAAGCACTCGTGGCTCTACCAATGACGTAACGTGAACAGGTGAAAATCGGAGAAAGCTTCTTTTGTTCTAACCTCAGACATTTCTGAGGCTAGGAACTGGTGCAGATTTACATACGAATAGCACTGGCGCTTATATTAAAGCAAACAAACTCGTGTTATATTTAGAACGAAATGACCTTGATCTTGTTGCTTGCCTTAATCGTTCGGTTGAAATACGAAACAGAAGAAATTCTTGCATCATCCACGAACAAAGCATCCGACCGCTCCGCACCCACATTGAAGTCCCACACCCATCCACACGACAAACATTAAGCACGTGACTCAGAGACCGGATAGCTGTTTCTATCATATATTAACTACATTGCCATTTTTACATGAGTGATTACAAAACTACTTAAAGTATGAAAGACTATTGAAAAAGATAATTAGCATTCATCGGTAAATACAGAGGATGCCAAAAATGTGGACACATTTCAAGCAAATAAACAACTGCCGGAGCCGGAATGGCTTATCTCGTCAATGTTAATGTAAGGAACATTTTCTCAGAAGATGTTTTATTTACTGACTAGAAATTTTTTGTGAGTGTAGATTCATTCTTTATTAGTATTTTCCCCGTTTTTAAGAAGCCGTTATTAAAAAATATTGCTAGTTTTTTAAATATAAATTTTTGTCCATTGTAATCAGTTTTGTTCTTGTATTTAACATTTTATAAATCCGCTCCGTTAAAGTTATAAACTGGTGTGCTACATATTCTGTTAAAATTGGAACATCCTCCTATTGGTAGTTTTGGGGGAAATTTTCCCTAAAAATGCAAATGTTAAAGTTACGGGAAATTGCTCCTAAAATTTTCGGTGCATCCTTGGTCCATATGCTCGTCAAACAAGCACTAATATAATGACGCTATTCAACCCGCAGTTGTTACGAAATACAGTGCCCAACAATAGAAAGAAAACTATTACCTTTTTTCTCACAACGAAAGTCGAAAAACACCCACGACGTTCAATTTAAACCCACGATGTGCACAACAATCACGCCGATTTCAACGCTACATAAACTTCAAAATTAAAAAAACAAAATTTAGAGGTGACATATTAAAATGAAACTTGGCTTATTTAACACCAAAAACTATAAAGGAATTAATGATTCAAAAAGTAAAAAAATTATATTTTCATCATTTTTGCCCATTCTGGCTGCCCTTAACACAACAAAGCTGAATTCACACAAACAAAAAAACTGTTACGTTAAATGCTCCAAGTTTCCGCTGTCGGCGTCGATACACCTCTGAGAAGTTGAACTACTGTTCGAACATTTGCAAAAGTATCCTCAACGAATGCAGCACATACCGTTTCAATTTATGGTGTCGTGTTTAAGTGTAGTTAGTTTTCCACGGTTTACATCATTCTTAAGACTTCCCCATAAGGAGACGTTCAACGGAGTGAGATCTGGAGAACGCACTAGAAACTCAGTCGGACTTCTTCGTCCTCTCCCGTACACTGAAAGATAGTTATCCATGTACTCTCGTACATGTCGGTGTCGAAAATTCGCCAGTCAAAAATACGACTCGATCCCTAGACCCTCCCGGTCAGAGATGCTGCATGATCCCTCTCAGTCAACGCGGAGATGCTGCATGATTTTGCTCCCTGAGCAATATTAGCCAGTTTTGTGTGTGGAGTATCGTTATTTATTACGTATTGAATTAAGATATTGAATGTGTCAACCATGATGAAATATGTCAACCAATCCCCGACGAAGCCAAAAGTGGTGAACAATGTGAACTTTTGGCAGGTTTTCTCATGGTTTTCCATTTTCTCCTGCCCCTCATCCCACCATTTGACGGTCATAGTTCACATGACATTATAATGCAGCGGTTGGACAGTTCGCCGTCTAGCGCTGAGACAAGGAATCAATATCCAGTCAATGCATGTGTTTCATGGAGAAGTGGGTTCATAGCAGATGTAATTGGGGTTTACAATTGCCTGCGTCCCTTATTCCATCACTGCAATATCATAATTTCTATCATGTTATCTTAATGATCTAGTCATTAAATGATTCTTATATTCTCTTTTATCATCCAGAGGAGAGGAAAAACGGACGCGGTGGCTCAGTGCATCAACTGATGTTACTACAGTGCCTCTAACCGGGAGATCGAGTCCTGACGGCGGCAGGATTTTCGACACTAGCTTTCCAGCTAGGTAGAGTGCAGTCGCTGTCTGGAAAGGAATTCTAGCGTCCGGGTGCTCTGATCGGTAGTTTTCCGTGTTTTTTCCGATCAACACCAGGCGAATGCCGGTGCAGTACGCTACCAAACGGGCCACGGACCGCGCGCGATCTGTCGTTCCTCTTCCTTGTCCAATCCTATTCCCTTACACACACACTTACACTAACATGCACTACACTACCACATATTCCGGGAGACCGGTCGGGAGCTTAGAGCTTGTCCCAGCTGTGGTGATGTCGCCGCGGCTCCCTCTCGCTGGTGGGAGATACCTGGTTGGGGAAATACCGTTAGCCAACAGTAGGTCGGCGCCGGATCTCGCCGTCCAGCGGTGGGAGACCACAGCTACCTCCCGAGCAAAAGCATGCACTACACTTACGGGACTAATGACTATAGTAGTTGATGCGCCCGGAATCACTAGTAATCAATCAATCAATTAGGAAGGGGAACACTGCCACCTCCCGTGAAAAAATATTTCTCAACACTAATGAGCATATCAATTCATGTGTTAAGAAACATCAGTTAATCATTTAATTAATCAATCAAACAACAGGTGAAATGTCAACGGCTTCCGCGGCCAGTCATGCGAATGATCTTAATTGCTGGCATCAATTTCTTCGAGCAGCGCCACCCGGACAGTCAAGATCATTAAAACGACATATTGATCACTAGGTAACGGATGGGAACGGATATTCAAGTAAATATATATTTTTACAGAAACAAAATACACGTATTTAATAAAAAGTTTTAGAACCTTCAAGGCATTCTGAATGAATTACAATCATTTTTATTTTACATGTATTTACTTATTTTGGTGTAATTGCATATTTTTACATATTTTACTTATTCCTATATATTTCTTACATTTCTATTTTCCTTCTAATATATTCGAACGTTTAAAGAGAACATTGCAGATGGATATTTGCACATTTATGTCACTGGGATAATATTTCTTACAAATCAATGTAATGTTATTGCGACTGCAGCCCTTCGTCATAAATTATCAAACTTACACACACAGACACCGCCTCTTTGAAACTGCGTGATCGGAGTCAAGAACAAGAGAATTTGTTAAACAGAAGTAATTTCAACGACGTGTTTGCGCATGTTTCATGAGTGATTCGTTCGGAAAGTAACAAATATTTTTACAGTTCAATGTTGTATTGTTTTGGGAGAGAGTATGTTCCCTTTAACCATTCCCCCTTCTGTGGTACACCAACTACACGGTGAACTCATCATTTGAGGACCACCTCCCCGTAAAATACATAGTTTATGTTGCGAAAGTATTTTTTATATCAAATAAAACCCTTATGGTGAAGACCACTGTAAAATTACTTCTGTAGAGGAAGAACTTTCAGCATTTCCGAATCCATTTCAAGGTCAAATCGGCGGCCAGTACTGGAAAAATGCATGAGTTTAAGCAGCAAATGCATATGGCACATAACGTTTGCCTAAATTGAAGTATAATGCATTTTTAATTTACATATGTCCTATTTTTCTTAAATATTTTGTAAAAATACCATGAATTTATATTTTTTCTCTTTTTATTACAATTAGTGGAAAGTAAATGAATTTGAGGCGTTGTTTCGTCGTATGTATTTATTTTTACATAAAGCTTTTTCGACCGCATTGCGGCCATCTTTAGTGCTATTCTGAGGCGGCTGGGAACCTCGTGCAAACGGTCTTGTCTCCTCAGAACAGCACTGAAGATTGCCGCAATGCGGTCAAACAACACCTCAAATTCATTTACATGAAGCGAATGTCGTTATCACAGCACCATTTCCTATCACTAGTGGAAAGTCATGCGATTTAATAGCACGGAGAGTTTAAGACCAAATTCAATTTTACTTGCACTGGTATTTATTTGTCATTTTCGCCTGTTCAGACAGGAAAAATAATGAATTCTACCGGTAGCGTATCGCCACTCTGGCTTGCCCTGCCCCTTTCCACACTCCTCGCCCTGTGCAGCCTCGCCAGAACCTATCAGCCTGAAAATTAATCACCATTTCAGAACTGGAGGGAACACACACTGAAAAACTGAAAAGCTACAAAATGCACTTTGGGCACAAAATACGGCTTCACAATGCACTGAATTGCACATAAGATGCGCTACGACTTCTTTTCCCTTGTGCTACCAAATTTGGTTACTTACATCTCCGCCCTATTGTGTTTGATGTGGACTTCCCAAAATAGTTATTTTATTATCTAGGACGTTAAATGGATGTTTTTGCCCCGAGAGAGACTTTCAAACCCGAGGACCGCAAAGGTATAAAGAATTAGAAAGGCCCACAAGCGTATTAACAATACCGCCACGTGTTTTGTTTCATGTCCGTAAACACACAGATGTGAACTAGAAAACCATAAAATATTTTTTTTATTTTACTAATATTTATACAGCATTTACAAACAGGTAAGTTAAACGTGCAGTCATCGGAAAATTCCAGCTTTGAAGCAACACCTTAATTGCCGAGGTAGATTGAGCAGTTCATCCGAAAAAAGGAAAGTTTACATAACACGTTTTATAGTGAACGTATATGATGATAAATTCCGGTCCGTATTAATCACACGCGAGCGTTTGCAGTGCGATCGAGCACGCGGCCAACGGTGACCTTGTGTCCCCTTCCGCGTGCCGCCCAGCGCTCAAATGTCAACGAGCGTCATTATGGCACCCGTTGCGTGCGCGCCGCCTGCCCTGCCAGCCCACCTGCGCCATCCGCAAGGCCCCGCAGACCGAGCCCTGTGGAGGGTCGAGCGACCAGAACGCTACGCGAACATCGTCGCCACCAGGGTTCAAGCCTCGGTCGGTCCATGTGAAAGAAGATCAAACAATCATCTTGGCTTGAGCCTGTTGATACGTTGCGTCTTCACGTTTGTCTTTCTATTATTGGACTATCCCTACTCTTATTTATTTAAATATTTATTTATTTATTTATTTATTTATATATTTATTTATTTATTTATTTATTTATTTATTTATTTATTTATTTATTTATTTATTTATTTATTTATTTATTTATTTATTTATTTATTTATTTATTTATTTATTTATTTATTTATTTATTTATTTATTTATTTATTTATTTATTTATTTATTTATTTATTTATTTATTTATTTATTTATTTATTTATTTATTTATTTATTTATTTATTTATTTATTTACCACCAAGTTTCTTTTATGGTCTCCTATTTAAGCGGCAAATGTTTTCTGGGCGGAATACCCTATTAAAAACAAAATATAAAGTTTGCAGGATATTTACATACACTTTACCACTACCTTCGAACTCATTAGCGAAATAACGTGTTTTTGGCTCTCCGTCGATAATTTTTTCGGCAGGAAATTAAAATTACTATTAATAATCGGCGAAAATTCAGTATTTTTTTAAAAAATTAGGTAGTAGTATAGATGATTATTCGAACTTTTCCCAAGCATCCTTAGTTTTAGAAACTACATTACAAAGCTAACATTCAATATTTTAAAAAAATATATCTTAATAATAACAACAAACAGAAAAAAACAGAAAATTAAGCCCTCGACGTTTCCAATCAATATACACAAACTAATAATATTTATTTAGTTCATTTGTAAGTTCAAAATAAGTTCAATTATATTAAAAAAATCAAGTTCTGTTCGTATTGAAAGTCAAAATATTAAATGGGGGTTCCAGTTTGCTGCTACCATTCAATGGCGCATCAAAAGCACACCAGAGACTCCTGCTATCATTTCCACTTACTTGCAAACTCTTCTCAGAACCTGTCTAATGCGATCCAAACATCATCCCCGGGCTCATATCAGTTTTGTCCTCTTACTTTTGTGCCAGAGATAGCTCCACCATTTTGTAGCGCTTTAATCACACTTTTTAAAGCTTAAGGGAACCAGTTCCTCACTCAAGTACACAAGTCATTCCAAGACATTTAGCAGACAATTACATTAGTATTACTTCGTGTGTCAACTTCAAAGGTCATATATCCTGGGCGCTTTTCAAGAATGCCATCTTCTTCCGAAGCCAGGAACCAAAAGGACTAAAGAAGACGATAAGTTATAGGCAAATTATTCCTCCTGCTAAATATCTAAACACAGAAAGCATGATTTGAACTACTCCTCTAAACAGATAGAAGAGTCAGGTGACAGCGTCACAACAAGCGCATCGGTGTTTCAGTGGTAGAATGCACGCCTGCCACGCGGGCGGCCCGGGTTCGATTCCCGGCCGATGCAATTACATTTTGTGTAGTGAATATTCCTTTCCACATTTAGAAGGAGGGGAAGAGTGACAGGCAGAAGCGCATCGGTGGTTCAGTGGTAGAATGCTCGCCTGCCACGCGGGCGGCCCGGGTTCGATTCCCGGCCGATGCAATTACATTTTGTGTAGTGAATATTCCTTTCCACATTTAGAAGGAGGGGAAGAGTGACAGGCAGAAGCGCATCGGTGGTTCAGTGGTAGAATGCTCGCCTGCACGCGGGCGGCCCGGGTTCGATTCCCGGCCGATGCAATTACATTTGTGTAGTGAATATTCCTTTCCACATTTAGAAGGAGGGAAGAGTGACAGGCAGAAGCGCATCGGTGGTTCAGTGGTAGAATGCTCGCCTGCCACGCGGGCGGCCCGGGTTCGATTCCCGGCCGATGCAATAACGTTTTGTGTAGTGAATATTCCTTTCCACATTTAGAAGGAGGGGGAGAGTGACAGGCAGGAGCGCATCGGTGGTTCAGTGGTAGAATGCTCGCCTGCCACGCGGGCGGCCCGGGTTCGATTCCCGGCCGATGCAATAACGTTTTGTGTAGTGAATATTCCTTTCCACATTTAGAAGGAGGGGAAGAGTGACAGGCAGGAGCGCATCGGTGGTTCAGTGGTAGAATGCTCGCCTGCCACGCGGGCGGCCCGGGTTCGATTCCCGGCCGATGCAATAACGTTTTGTGTAGTGAATATTCCTTTCCACATTTAGAAGGAGGGGAAGAGTGACAGGCAGAAGCGCATCGGTGGTTCAGTGGTAGAATGCTCGCCTGCCACGCGGGCGCCCGGGTTCGATTCCCGGCCGATGCAATAACGTTTTGTGTAGTGAATATTCCTTTCCACATTTAGAAGGAGGGGAAGAGTGACAGGCAGAAGCGCATCGGTGGTTCAGTGGTAGAATGCTCGCCTGCCACGCGGGCGGCCCGGGTTCGATTCCCGGCCGATGCAATAACGTTTTGTGTAGTGAATATTCCTTTCCACATTTAGAAGGAGGGGAAGAGTGACAGGCAGAAGCGCATCGGTGGTTCAGTGGGGGTTCGATTCCCGGCCGATGCAATTACATTTTGTGTAGTGAATATTCCTTTCCACATTTAGAAGGAGGGGAAGAGTGACAGGCAGAAGCGCATCGGTGGTTCAGTGGTAGAATGCTCGCCTGCCACGCGGGCGGCCCGGGTTCGATTCCCGGCCGATGCAATACTTTTGTGTAGTGAATTTCCTTTCCACATTTAGAAGGAGGGGAAGAGTGACAGGCAGAAGCGCATCGGTGGTTCAGTGGTAGAATGCTCGCCTGCCACGCGGGCGGCCCGGGTTCGATTCCCGGCCGATGCAATTACATTTTGTGTAGTGAATATTCCTTTCCACATTTAGAAGGAGGGGGAGAGTGACAGGCAGGAGCGCATCGGTGGTTCAGTGGTAGAATGCTCGCCTGCCACGCGGGCGCCCCGGGTTCGATTCCCGGCCGATGCAATTACATTTTGTGTAGTGAATATTCCTTTCCACATTTAGAAGGAGGGGGAGAGTGACAGGCAGGAGCGCATCGGTGGTTCAGTGGTAGAATGCTCGCCTGCCACGCGGGCGCCCCGGGTTCGATTCCCGGCCGATGCAATAACGTTTTGTGTAGTGAATATTCCTTTCCACATTTAGAAGGAGGGGGAGAGTGACAGGCAGGAGCTCATCGGTGGTTCAGTGGTAGAATGCTCGCCTGCCACGCGGGCGCCCCGGGTTCGATTCCCGGCCGATGCAATAACGTTTTGTGTAGTGAATATTCCTTTCCACATTTAGAAGGAGGGGGAGAGTGACAGGCAGGAGCGCATCGGTGGTTCAGTAGTAGAATGCTCGCAAAATTACAGAAAACTTATTTTTAACAGTAAAGGAACAAACAGATTTAATTTTTTTGTATTGTTAACGAAATAGAAACTCACCCTAAGCTCTACTACCACTAGAAGCAAAAGGAAAGTTCAACAAAACGTGCGCATAGTGAAGCTACATTTACGTCCAGAATCAAAGCAAGGGGCCATCTCAGCATTTGCTCAACGGATCAGGGAAACTGGACAAAAACCCGATCGAGATGGGGGTCATTGACCCGGAAGTACATTCTTGTTACAGGCATATTGACTCTTTTTTTAAATTATATAATGCAAATGTAGACTAATTCATTATACTATATCTTGTTTTTGTTACGGTAAACATTATTTTTCTTTTTGACGATCAGTATAGTCTCTAATTGTACAGAAACAGTTTTGCAGCAGAAAAGATTTTACTTTTAACTTCAATTTGTGTTTCAATTTTAATTGTTTAATTTCATCTGGCAATGAGTTGAGTGGTAGAATGCTCGCCTGCCACGCGGGTGGCTGATGTTTGGTCACCTGATGTTGCAATTTGATTTGATGGATTAAAAAATGGTGGGGAAGACCATTATCGATGGTTTAGTGGTAGAACTTTCTTGGTCTGAGTGAACACTCACAAAACTGTGTAGAATTTTTTCTCTTACTCTTGGCGTATGTATAATTACGAATAAATATTGAATTAATGATGAATATGATTGAAGGAGGAACCGAAAGAGGAATAACCGAATGACAAATAAGTCGTGAAGGAAGGTGTGCGAATGTGTCAGTGAGTTCAATGAGAAAGAAAGGGGATGATGAATGAGTGAATACACCAAGTGGTAAGGGATTCCGTTTGGCTGAGCTTCTTTCTTACCCAGCATCGAAGTATCTTTAGCGGTGCTACAGAATGGCATAGACTTTTTCGTAGTAAAGCTTTTTAATTTCCTTGGTGTGGATTGGCTTTTCGGTCTTGCCTCATCCTCTTGCCAGCTGTCTATTGCCCGAAGTACATTTTTTGACATCTTCCCAATTTTTCGGTTTCTTAATTGGAGACCCGAAATATTACTTTAAGAATATTAAAGAAGAGTAAAACCTTGTCCTAAATGGCAATTTTCATTGAAAAACTTAGAGCTTTTTTTGAGAAAATGGCGTTTAAGCTTTACTGAAAATGGGAAATTTGAAGCTCTTTTCTCAGGAATCTTTTGAGTTTCCGAAAAACCTTAATTTAAATTCATTTGAAGCACAGCTATTCGCAAATGAAATGATGTATACAAAACGCTGGAAATGTGCGTAATAACAGCCTGAGAGATATTTTAAAAAAATCATTTGTGTACTTTTTGAAAAAAAAAACAACAACAAAAGAATATAGCACAATAAATGGTAGGTCATCTTAAACAATACAATTAGCAATTTTCATGCGAAAAGTTTGAAGAAAAAATTTAGAGCCATTGTTGAGAAAATAATTTTAGAGCGTTTCTAAAACTGCGGTATTTTGAGCTAATTCTCACAACAAAATATAAAATAAAAACTGTAAATTTTATATTATATTATTTAAAGCATATTTACGCATAAATTCAACGATGCGAAGATATTGCCAGTAGTGCAAATATGAATGATGTTATAAACCAGACAAAAACACCTTTTTATTAAATTTTGAAAACACATAGGAATAGAGCAGTATAGGGTTTAGACATATGATAGAGTGAGTTTAGTACTATTTTTATGAAAAATTTAAAGAAAAAAATGGAGTCGTTTTTGAGAAAATCTTGTTTTTGTATTTTTTAAATTGCAAATATTGCACATCATATTGGGAGGAAACTACTAAAGTTTTCATAAAAATTTACATGACATTAATGAAAGAATCAAAAATGGACAAAAAACTTCGTTTGAAGGAAAAAGCTTTATCTTCAATTTTCTAGTTTTAGGAAGACGCCGACAAAATTTCATGCTTCTGCAATTTTCGAAAATTCAGAGTTAACCGTGAAAATTGGACATATGCCATCTTTATAAGTGTATTTTACTCTATTCTTACAAGAAATTTTAAAATTTTGATACGTTTTTGAGAAAATGTTTAAAATGTCCGTGGGACTTCTTATAAAGTAACTCCAAATTTTAAATAATGTTTTTCATAACTTCAAAGCTTCAACTGCAGTCATATTAACATGGGATTCTTCAATTTGGAAAAAATCCTGCATATGGTTTAAGCATTAGTAGTGTTCATAGCGGACGGACGGTCATTTGTTTTTGTTTTTCGTCATCAAAGACCCACAAAACAAGGATTCTGGATACACCACCAGTGAGAGGTTTTTTTCTCTTAAATCTCAAATACAGTAAACCCTCATTAACGTGCATTCCAAGACAACGAAATTATTGGAGGTTGTTTTATCTGAGTACAATAAATGTCCGTTTTAGCATAATCTCTTGCCGGGACTAAAGTTTTGTACGTGTTACGGCGAAATTAAGCGAGTTTGTGCTAACGACGGTTTACTACGTTTTCACAAAATGCTTTGTGTAAAGACTGGGTTTCGGGAAATGAGGGGCATAGTCAGGAGAGGAAATGGACCAGTTTGTTCAAGGCCATTTTTAATAGCACGAAAATTAAGATTATATACCACAAGAGAAGCGAAATGTCAAAGAAAATATTTGGAAACATCGTCTCGTAGGAAATATAGGACTCCACCGAGGTTTGTGCATGTATTTACAGAGTGTGCAAAGGCACGCAGTCCCTATTTATTCGATTTATATATTTATTTATTTTCCTTAAAAAACAATGTAAATCCAATTAATATGTCTAAGCATTCAGAAATATTAATATTAAAACGAATCTTTAAATGCTTTGTTTGTGGACTTTGTTCCAGGAAATGAGGTTAGGCACGCTAGGAAGTGATCACGACTATTTTCTGCTAAATGAAAATCGAGATTATTTTTCTCGAAGTCGAGTCTTGGGGAAACTAAGGCACTTCGAGGTTTGGTTGTGTACAAGTATTAGTGGTTTGCACTCTCCGCAAACAGCCGCAGTCCCTACGAATTGGATTTATTTATTTCTTTATTTATTTTTGGGTGATTGTGAAACCGGGTTCGTCAACTAATGATATCATTAGTCCGTAAGTGTAGTGCATGTTTTTCCTCGGGCGATCTTCCCCCGCTGGATGGCGAGATCCGGCGCCGACCCACCGTCGGCTAATGGGGTTTCCCGCTAACCAGGACTCTCCCACCAGCGGGGCACCGCCCCAGCCGAGACAAGCTCTAAGCTCCCGACCGGACTCTCGGAATATGTGGTAGTGCAGTGCATGCTAATGTGTGTGTGTGTAAGGGAAGAGGATAAGACAAGGAAGAGGAAGGAAAGATCGCGCACGGTCCGTGGCCCATTTGTTAGGATATTGCTCCGGCATTCGCCTGGTGTTGATCGGAGAAACCACATAAAGCTAACGATCAGAGCACACGGCCGCTAAAATTCTCTTCCAGGCAGCGACTGAATTCGATTGTTTGGCCGCCGTCGGGACTCGAACCTAAGGCCCTCTGCCAGAGGCACTACAGTGACGTGAGTTAACGCAACGAGCCAACTCTCCTGGTATTTATTTATGCATATATTAATTTGTTTATAATTATTTCGGGGCGTGTGGGCGTGGCGGGGTGGGGGGAGGGCGTTGCCCGTCTGACGCAATGCCGTCGCCGGTGCGGTCATCCTGAAGCCCTGACCTTGGAATCAGCCTCTGCACTTGGCCCGGGCCCTCTATATAAGCAGCCGCCCGCTTCTCTGGGCATCAGCTGACCAACAGCACCTACCCTCACAGCACCATGAAGTTCCTCGTGAGTACTCTCGGAGCGCTGCCAGCTGCTAATATTTGCTGGCGTTTTTTTTTTGACAGTTTAGGAGCAGACATTTTATAGAACTTGAATTTTTTAGAATTTTGATAAATTTGTCTGAGAGTCTTACGATATTCATTAGAATTCTCGATATGGAGGATAAGTTTGAGAACGATTACGATATAGTGGAATATAAATTCCTGAAAATGTTTAATTATAGCTTTTTTAAAAATAATCTGGCAGTTTTTTGTATTTACAAAAATGATTGAATGACATAGTATTACAAAACAGTTTTCATATTTTGAGATATTTTTTGAGAAACTCCTCCCCTCTAAAAGCTTGAGACGTCTTTGATTCGGCCAATTTTTTATATCCAAGAGTCGATTTTGGGGACTACTTTAGTTTTGACCAAAGGTTCTTTTAGAGAGATTTGAATTTATTTTCCGTGAACTTATATTGTGAAGCTGAGGACGTATGTTCGATAAATCTTGCCTATATTCGAAATAGCGGACAGCGACGAAACTTGTAGACGTGCGCGTACAGTTCTGATCGTTTAGAGTATACAGGGAATAAAGGCCGTAATGTAGAAATTCAAAGAATCCTCCATCTAAAAAGAATACCAGACAACTTTAGCAACAGATACCGAGTACCGTTGATTTTTTTTCATTTTATTTCAATTTGACTGGAACTTAACATATAAATAACTTTACATACATATTGATTTATTTTTAACTAAATTATAATTAGCCTACAATTAGTACAACGGGAGAGAATTTTCACAATGATCCCCTAATATGGTGCCAATTTAGCTAATTTCATGAAGAATGAATAAGGGGGTATTTGTTTTTAATTCTGTAATGGATAAGGTTTTTCATGATAGGAATTTTGTAAAAGTTGTCGAAATTCTCTCTGTAAGTAGAAATGCTTTTTTCTACGGAAGACAATTTCAGTTTCAGGCCCACTGAAATAATATTTCAGATAATTTGATGTCCTTATGTGTTATTCTTTAGTTTAGAAAAAAGTGCCATTTAGAAATGAATACGTTAGGTGAGACAGGAAAATGTAAGAAACAGTACACCCTTAGTATTTAATGTGACAGTGAGGTTGAAGAAAAATATGAAATTGGTGTCTGATTCTTAGGCTGGAAAGTAGAAGTTGATCAGTTCCTATTTTGTAAGTGACTGTTCCTTGTACGCGATTTAAATTACTGTAGAAATTGTGTACCAGTTTCGTATTATAGAAAGTAATCGGTTCTTTTGCAACTGTTATTCTTCCGATTATGTTTCAAAGATTTATAATTCATTTAATGTGGTTGTGTCAACTATAATCCATACTGGGCATTCAAAGTTATAATCAGACGAAGTATATATTTGAATATATTGAAAGATGAATGGATTTTTAAAGAAGAGTGGATATTGAGAATGGGATGTAAAATAACTAATCGCCTATTGGCTTCATTTACATTGGATGACATATAATGGTGTCAATTTAGTCCTGTGTCCAAGAGAACGCCGAGATATCGAGTAGATGAATTTAGTGAAGTCGAAGGAATTTAAGAAGAGTCTGCACCCTAGCCTTACCCTGTGTGTTTTTGTTTGTTTAGGTTGTCGCCCTGGCCTTGTTCGCCGTGGTGTGCGCGCAGGAGACGCGCGACAAGCGAGGCCTTGTCGGCCTTGCCTCCCCCCTCGTCGCCTCCCCCGCCGTCATCAGCTCCCCCTCCCTCCTCACCTCACAGGTGAGTACGCTCCTCCGCCCACGCTCACCCACAAAGACGTAACAAAATAGGATCTTAGTTATCCCGGTAGTGAGAATTGTTAAATGTTTCTAAAATCGACTGTGATAGGCTTGATACGTTACGTATCATAATTCCAAGAGCAAAGAGCAGTACACAGCTGAATCATTTCCTCCGAGATATAAACCTTATTTTAGGAGTTTTTAAATCTCTAATCAATGAGGAAGGGAATGAGATATTTGCAGCCTTCTTTATATACTGTTTCTCACAAAAAAAGAAGAAGAATCTCTGATATTCCGGGAGTAAGAACGAGGCGTTGTGTTGGAAGCGTTTGGTGGGTGAGTGGGTGAGTGTTTCCGTCTTCTGCCGCAGGTGATCGCGGGCGCGCCCATCGCTGCCTCGTGGCCTCGCCGCCCTCATCAGCCGCAGCGGCCTCGTCGCCAGCAGCCTCGCCGGGTGCCCGTCCTCAGCAACGGCGCCTCGTGTCCTCGCCCCTCGTCCTCGCCTAGACCCCCCACCACCACCCACCACCCGCAATGCAAACACCTGTACAATCCGTTGAGACAATAAAGCCACTTTTTATTTATTAAGGTCTTTTCTTTGCCTCTACATTCTCATCCTTTCCTTCATTTACAACGTTCAAGAAACATTGGTTGCGCAATAGCTATTAACGTATCAATAGCTGAACCGATTGCAACAAAAACATCATGGCGGACATACCTTTGGTAAGGTCTCTGAGGCTGCCCCCACCCCGCGGCATCTGAGATTTCCCTTCTCGGCGATAATGGAAGCGCGTAGGCGAGACGCAGCGATCGCGCTGACCGCCACTCGTCATCACTGCCCCCGTCCTCAGAAGAAGAATTCGCACACCCAGGATTGTCCAAAGAAATGACTGATTCATAGATGTGTTGGTCTATCACATTATCTGAATTATTTTGTCGCCTCTATTCCCTACACATGCTCGCAGGATTTCTTCCATTGTTCAGCACTGTATTGTGCAAACGCTTCTCTGCAAAGCGTAACCTTTTCTTTTAAGGATGCACCAATAGTTTCTGCTTTCTCACGCCCTTTTATAAATCCTCAGGGTTTATTGGATTTGGATGTGGATGGTACGGTGGAAGACGGAGAGGCACGTGGCCATGTTCAATGATTATTTGATCAACGACCTATCGTTTTTCAGTGGATATACTTTGAATTATTTGTAATAATTGGGTTTTTGTGAATAACAGAAGCTACTGAGTGAAGCACACTGCCATTGCTAAACCACGATAAAACAGGGACTGGAGACCGAAACTCCAAGACACGGTTTATTTTCTGCTGAGCGTTTGGACAACCCCTACTGTAGAAACACATAAGCTGCCTTTCGTCTGATCCTTCTCACTCATCAGTTTGTTATCACCAAACTCGCAGTGTTGAATTACCGCGCGAGAAAGATAAAAGGGAGAGCTATGTTGTGACAAAGAGCGCAGGCAGGCGGGGAAATATTAGGAGCCTTGAAGGGAGCTTAGAGGCCACATTCCGGAATGAGTAGTAGAAGGTTTTTTTGAGAGTGGTAGAGAAATAGCATTGTTATGAGTGTTAACACTCCCGAGGCTAAAACTTAAAAATTGAGACGGATTGTAGCTGAGCCAAGATTTTTGGTTAATGTATATTCTTGTCAAATTTTAAAAGAAGGGGGAAAGTCGTAACCCCAGCGCATCGGTGGTTCAGTGGTAGAATGCTCGCCTGCCACGCGGGCGGCCCGTGTTCGATTCCCGGCCGATGCAAATACATTCTGTGTAATGTATATTACTTGTCAAATTTAAAAGAAGGGGGAAAGTCGTAACCCCAGCGCATCGGTGGTTCAGTGGTAGAATGCTCGCCTGCCACGCGGGCGGCCCGTGTTCGATTCCCGGCCGATGCAAATACAATTTGTGTAATGTATATTACTTGTCAAATTTAAAAGAAGGGGGAGAGTCGTAACACCAGCGCATCGGTGGTTCAGTGGTAGACTGCTCGCCTGCCACGCGGGCGGCCCGGGTTCGATTCCCGGCCGATGCAATTACATTTTGTGAAATGTATATTCCTTGTCAAATTTAAAAGAAGGGGGAGAGTCGTAAGCCTAAGCGCATCGGTGGTTCAGTGGTAGAATGCTCGCCTGCCACGCGGGCGGCCCGTGTTCGATTCTCGGCTGATGCAATTACATTTTGTGAAATGTATATTCCTTGTCAAATTTAAAAGAAGGGGGAGATTCGCAACCTAAGCGCATCGGTGGTTAAGTGGTAGAATGTTCGCCTGCCACGCGGGCGGCCCGGGTTCGATTTCCGGCCGATGCAATTACATTTCGTGAATTGTATATTCCTTGTCAAATTTAATAGAAGGGGGAAAGCGTAACCCCAGCGCATCGGTGGTTAGTGGTAGAATGCTCGCCTGCCACGCGGGCGGCCCGGGTTCGATTCCCGGCCGATGCAATTACATTTTGTGAAATGTATATTCCTTGTCAAATTTAAAAGAAGGGGGAGAGTCGTAACCCCAGCGCATCGGTGGTTCAGTGGTAGAATGCTCGCCTGCCACGCGGGCGGCCCGGGTTCGATTCCCGGCCGATGCAATTACATTTCGTGAAATGTATATTCCTTGTCAAATTTAAAAGAAGGGGGAGAGTCGCAAGCTTAAGCGCATCGGTGGTTCAGTGGTAGAATGCTCGCCTGCCACGCGGGCGGCCCGGGTTCGATTCCCGGCCGATGAAATTACATTTTGTGAAATGTATATTCCTTGTCAAATTTAAAAGAAGGTGGAGAGTCGTATCCCCAGCGCATCGGTGGTTCAGTGGTAGAATGCTCGCCTGCCACGCGGGCGGCCCGGGTTCGATTCCCGGCCGATGCAATTACATTTTGTGAAATGTATATTCCTTGTCAAATTTAAAACCCCAGCGCATCGGTGGTTCAGTGGTAGAATGCTCGCCTGCCACGCGGGCGGCCCGTGTTCGATTCCCGGCCGATGCAATTACATTTTGTGAAATGTATATTCCTTGTCAAATTTAAAAGAAGGGGGAGAGTCGTAATCCCCGCGCATCGGTGGTTCAGTGGTAGAATGCTCGCCTGCCACGCGGGCGGCCCGGGTTCGATTGCCGGCTGATGCAAATACATTTTGTGTAATGTATATTACTTGTCAAATTTAAAAGAAGGGGGAGAGTCGTAATCCCCGCGCATCGGTGGTTCAGTGGTAGAATGCTCGCCTGCCACGCGGGCGGCCCGGGTTCGATTCCCGGCAGATGCAATTACATTTCGTGAAATGTATATTCCTTGTCAACTTTAAAAGAAGGGGGGATCGCAAGCCTAAGCGCATCGTGGTTCAGTGGTAGAATGCTGCCTGCCACGCGGGCGGGGGTTCGATTCCGGCCGATGCAATTACATTTGTGAAATGTATATTCCTTGTCAAATTTAAAAGAAGGGGGAAGTCGTAACCCCGCGCATCGGTGGTTCAGTGGTAGAATGCTCGCCTGCCCCGGCGGGTTCGATTCCCGGCCGATGCAATTACATTTCGTGAAATGTATATTCCTTGTCAAATTTAAAGAAGGGGGAAAGTCGTAACCCCAGCGCATCGGTGGTTCACTGGTAGAATGCTCGCCTGCCACGCGGGCGGCCCGGGTTCGATTCCCGGCCGATGCAATTACATTTTGTGAAATGTATATTCCTTGTCAAATTTAAAAGAAGGGGGAGAGTCGTAACCCAGCGCATCGGTGGTTCAGTGGTAGAATGGCGGCCGGTTCGATTCCCGGCCGATGCAATTACATTTCGTGAAATGTATATTCCTTGTCAACTTTAAAAGAAGGGGGAGAGTCGTAAACCCAGCGCATCGGTGGTTCAGTGGTAGAATGCTCGCCTGCCACGCGGGCGGCCCGGGTTCGATTCCCAGCCGATGCAATTACATTTTGTGAAACGTATATTCCTTGTCAAATTTAAAAGAAGGGGGAGATTCGCAAACCTAAGCGCATCGGTGGTTCAGTGGTAGAATGCTCGCCTGCCGCGCGGGCGGCCCGGGTTCGATTCCCCGCCGATGCAATTACATTTTGTATAATGTATATTCCTTGTCAAATTTAAAAGAAGGGGAGAGTCGTAACACCAGCGCATCGGTGGTTCAGTGGTAGAATGCTCGCCTGCCACGCGGGCGGCCGATGCAATTACATTTGTGAAATGTATATTCCTTGTCAATTTAAAAGAAGGGGAGAGTCGTAACCCCAGCGCATCGGTGGTTCAGTGGTAGAATGCTCGCCTGCCACGCGGGCGGCCCGTGTTCGATTCCCGGCCGATGCAATTACATTTTGTATAATGTATATTCCTTGTCAAATTTAAAAGAACGGGAAAAGTCTCGGGCCCAAGCGCATCGGTGGTTCAGTGGTGCAATGCTCGCCTGCCACGCAAGCGGCCCTTGTTCGATTCCCGGCCGATGCAATTACATTTTGTGTAATGTATATTACTTGTCAAATTTAAAAGAACGGGAAAAGAGCTCGTAACCCCAGCGCATCGGTGGTTCAGTGGTGCAATGCTCGCCTGCCACGCAAGCGGCCCTTGTTCGATTCCCGGCCGATGCAATTACATTTTGTGTAATGTAAATAACTTGTCAAATTTAAAAGAAGGGGGAAGAGTCGTAACCCCAGCGCATCGGTGGTTCAGTGGTAGAATGCTCGCCTGCCACGCGGGCGGCCCGTGTTCGATTCCCGGCCGATGCAAATACATTCTGTGTAATGTATATTACTTGTCAAATTTAAAAGAAGGGGAAGAGTCGTAACCCCAGCGCATCGGTGGTTCAGTGGTAGAATGCTCGCCTGCCACGCGGGCGGCCCGTGTTCGATTCCCGGCCGATGCAATTACATTTTGTATAATGTATATTCCTTGTCAAATTTAAAAGAACGGGAAAAGTCTCGGGCCCAAGCGCATCGGTGGTTCAGTGGTGCAATGCTCGCCTGCCACGCAAGCGGCCCTTGTTCGATTCCCGGCCGATGCAATTACATTTTGTGTAATGTATATTACTTGTCAAATTTAAAAGAAGGAGAAGAGTCGTAACCCCAGCGCATCGGTGGTACAGTGGTAGAATGCTCGCCTGCCACGCGGGCGGCCGTGTTCGATTCCCGGCCGATGCAATTACATTTTGTGTAATGTATATTACTTGTCAAATTTAAAAGAAGGGGAGAGTCGTAAAGCGCATCGGTGGTTCAGTGGTAGAATCTCGCCTGCCACCGGGCGAGCGCATCGGTGGTTCAGTGGTAGAATGCTCGCCTGCCACGCGGGCGGCCCGGGTTCGATTCCCGGCCGATGCAATTACATTTTGTGAAATGTATATTCCTTGTCAAATTTAAAAGAAGGGGGAGAGTCGTACCCCAGCGCATCGGTGGTTCAGTGGTAGAATGCTCGCCTGCCACCGGGCGCCCGGGTTCGATTCCCGGCCGATGCATTTGGGGCCCCAGCCATCGGGGTTGGAACCTGCCACACGGGCGCCCCGGGTTCGATTCCCGGCCGATGCATTGCATTTTGTGTAATGTATATTACTTGTCAAATTTAAAAGAAGGGGGAGATTCGCATGCATAAGCGCATCGGTGGTTCAGTGGTAGAATGCTCGCTTCCACGCGGGCGGCCCGGGTTCGATTCCCGGCCGATGCAATTACATTTTGTGAAATGTATATTCCTTGTCAAATTTAAAAGAAGGGGGAGAGTCGTATCCCCAGCGCATCGGTGGTTCAGTGGTAGAATGCTCGCCTGCCACGCGGGCGGCCCGGGTTCGATTCCCGGCCGATGCAATTACATTTTGTGAAATTCATATTCCTTGTCAAATTTAAAAGAAGGGGGAGAGTCGTAACCACAGCGCATCGGTGGTTCAGTGGTAGAATGTCGCCTGCCACGCGGGCGGCCCGGGTTCGATTCCCGGCCGGTGCAATTACATTTTGTGAAATGTATATTCCTTGTCAAATTTAAAAGAAGGGGGAAAGTCGTAGCACCAGCGCATCGGTGGTTCAGTGGTAGAATGCTCGCCTGCCACGCGGGCGGCCCGGGTTCGATTCCCGGCCGGTGCAATTACATTTTGTGTAATTCATATTCCTTGTCAAATTTAAAAGAAGGGGGAGAGTCGTAACCACAGCGCATCGGTGGTTCAGTGGTAGAATGGTCGCCTGCCACGCGGGCGGCCCAGGTTCGATTCCCGGCCGATGCAATTACATTTTGTGAAATCTACATTTCTTGTCAAATTTAAAAGAAGGGTGAGAGTCGCCACCTCCAGAGCATCGGTGGTTCAGTGGTAGAAATTTCGCTTGCCACGCGGGCGGCCCACGTTCGATTCCCGGCCGATGCAATTACATTTTGTGAAATCTACATTTCTTGTCAAATTTAAGAGAATGGGGAGAGTCGCAAGCCTAAGCGCATCGGTGGTTCAGTGGTAGAATGGGCGGCCCGGGTTCGATTCCCGGCCGACATTTTGTGTAATGTATTGTGACCGCCCGTTTTCTTAGATTTCGAAAACGTGTCACATCCGACCTAAGAAAGCGAGGGAAAGGTGGATTTTGAACGCGCGCCAACGCGGATGAATATTAGGAAGGCAAACTAGAAATTAGAACAAGAGAGACCGCTACCATAGACCGAGGGCGAGACCGGAGGTCAGATGAAAGAAAAAGTTCTTTCTGAAGGTAGCAGCTGAAGTGGGCGGACGTATGGAAAACGGTACGCCAGGAATTGACATTGCAGCGGACTTCAGATTTGCAACTTTGAGGAAAACTCTTCTAGAAGACCAGAAGCGGTAATTATTCTATTATAAATTGATTTAAACATAATCTTAGAAGAGAGATAATAAGAAACGTTATGAATTTATAATGGAAGAATTAGGGAGTGGAGTTTTGAATAGATGGCAGTAATTAATAGCTTGCATTCATTTCTCTTTCCAGTTTTTTTTTCTCACATGCTTTTCTTATATTTATATACTCTCTTGAAGTTGGTGCTCGTATAAAAAGGGGTGATCTCTGGATTCATTTTAACTCTGAATATCCAGTTGGGCATTAATCGTAATTGAAAAGAAAGTAAAATTCATCTGAGAGTACGCAAGAATATAAAAACTTGAACGAGAAGAAGAACGCGTTTTCTGGTGGGCAGCGGCGTTCTCAACCCGAGGCCACGACGCTTCAAGGCCGAAGCAGCTCGGTTAAAAGGGATAGAAGGAAGCACAGTGAATTGCTCTACGCGGCCGAGAAGAGAACTCAGTAAGGTCGTTCCAAATAAACTGTTTCTGTAGGGATAGGAGTGATTCATTTTAATCAGAAAGCTTATTCTGTATCCGTCACGTAGAAAGAAATGGAGGGTAACAGATTTACCATGCTTAAAAGATAAGAAAAGTAAAAGTACATCTGTTTCCGACTTCTAATACGTGAGAACAGAATCAATCTTTTCTTTCAAAAAAGGATTTGAAGATCTAATATGGTAATTTAGTGATTAAGAGTTTGTGTAAGAGTCTAATTATAATAGTAATCATTCTCTGAATTAAAGAGAGAAAGAGTTTAATTTTTTTGTATAAGTAATGTTAATTCAAAAGTACTAATTTTGATTTTCAATGTGTTTTTCTTTCATTTTTGTATAAAGTAATATTTTAACGATTCTTTCGAATTTCTGAAAGTGTGTGTTTGTTAAACAATTGGGTTGTAAAGAAGAGTAGAAAATTGTGTATAGAGTTATTAGTGTGTGTGTGATTTTTCTTACCGACAGTCAAGAGTATTCTGTATTTGATTTTTTTTCTGTGTGCCATTTTATGTATCTGTCAAAGCAGCAAATATTTTTAGAATATATTCTGAATTTAGTGAAAAGTGATTCTCACCCGAGTTGTATGTAATTTTTGCATCCAATCCATAGACGAACTTCAAGACCCTGCCCCTTATATTTTTATTTATTGTGTCCACACTGGGACGTCTATACTGAGCTAGTCGACCATCTGGTGAATTGTGTTCGCCACCCCGCAAGACGTCTCAGTTCTGGTGCTGGCCTTACGGCTTGTACCGGACGGTACTGTGGCTCGCAGTATATTCCTAGTCAAATTTAAAAGATGGGGGAGAGTCGCAAGCCTAAGCGCATCGGTGGTTCAGTGGTAGAATGCTCGCCTGCCACGCGGGCGGCCCGGGTTCGATTCCGGCCGATCATTAACATTTTGTGTAATGTATATTCCTTCACAAATTTAAGAGAATGGGGAGAGTCGCAAGCTTAAGCGCATCGATGGTTCAGTGGTAGAAGGCTCGCCTGCCACGGGGCGGCCCGGGTTCGATTCCGGGCGATTCAATTACCATTGTGAAATGTATTCCTTCAAATTTAAAAGAAGGGGAGAGTCGCACCCCAGCGCATCGGTGGTTCAGTGGTAGAAAGCTCGCCTGCCACGCGGGCGGCCAGGGTTCGATTCCCGGCCGATGCAATTACAATTTGTGTAATGTATATTCCTTCATAAATTTAAGAGAATGGGGAGAGTCGCAAACTTAAGCGCATCGGTGGTTCAGTGGTAGAATGCTCGCCTGCCACGAGGGCGGCCCGGGTTCGATTCCGGGCGATCAATTACAATTGTGAAATGTCTTCCTGTCAAATTTAAAAGAAGGGGGAGAGTCGCAACCCCAGCGCATCGGTGGTTCAGTGGTAGAATGCTCGCCTGCCACGCGGGCGGCCCGGGTTCGATTCCCGGCCGATGCAATTACATTTTGTGTAATGTATATTTCTTGTCAAATTTAAAAGAAGGGGAGAGTCGCAACCCCAGCGCATCGGTGGTTCAGTGGTAGAATGCTCGCCTGCCACGCGGGCGGCCCGGGTTCGATTCCCGGCCGATGCAATAACATTTTGTGTAATGTATATTCCTTCATAAATTTAAGAGAATGGGGAGAGTCGCAAGCTTAAGCGCATCGGTGGTTCAGTGGTAGAATGCTCGCCTGCCACGAGGGCGGCCCGGGTTCGATTCCTGGGCGATTCAATTACAATATGTGAAATGTGATTCCATGTCAAATTTAAAAGAAGGGGGAGAGTCGCAACCCCAGCGCATCGGTGGTTCAGTGGTAGAATGCTCGCCTGCACGCGGGCGGCCGGGTTCGATTCCCGGCCGATGCAATTACATTTTGTAATGTATTTCTTAAATTTAAAAGAAGGGGAGAGTCGCAACCCCAGCGCATCGGTGGTTCAGTGGTAGAATGCTCGCCTGCCACGCGGGCGGCCCGGTTCGATTTCCCGGCCGATGCGATTACATTTTGTGTAATGTATATTCCTTGTCAAATTTAAAAGAATGGGGACAGTCGCAACCCCAGCGCATCGGTGGTTCAGTGGTAGAATGCTCGCCTGCCACGCGGGCGGCCCGTGTTCGATTTCCGGCCGATGCGATTACATTTTGTGTAATGTATATTCCTTGTCAAATTTTAAAGAAGTGGGAGAGTCGCAACCCCAGCGCATCGGTGGTTCAGTGGTAGAATGCTCGCCTGCCACGCGGGCGGTGCGGGTTCGATTCCCGGCCAATGCAATTCTTTTTGTAATGTTTATTCCTTGTCAAATTTACAGATAGACTTTAAGACAACGACCTCTTCCAACCTCCGGATATGTTGATCTAAATTATTGTTTACGTGTGTGATGACTTTCAGAATTTCGGCTTTGAGGCTGTAGAGAGTAAAAAGAGTAGAACGTGCAGTAGCTGTGTCAGGAATGCGTTTTAATGTACGTGATAAATTTGGAATAAAAACAAGAAAACCCAGATAAAAGCAACAATAATTTAGCTTTACATTTTAAAAGTGTAAAAATGATGTGTATTCAGTAAAGTAAAAAGTAAGATTCAATATAGAAACGGGAAGGTATGCAACTTACAAAATCTATTGAAACTAGTACTTACGAAATTTGGCAATGTGAGTACGTAGAATTTTGTTAAAAGAACACACATCTCTTCAGTAGTGGAGACGGTGGTTAAGTGGTAGAATGCTCTCCTGCCACGCGGGTGGCTGGTGTTTGGTCACCTGACATAGCAATTTGATTTGATGGATTAAAAAATGGTGGGGAAGACCACCATCGATGGTTTAGGGGTAGAACTTTCTTGGTATGAGTGAACACTTACACAAGTGTTTGGAATTTTTTTTCTATCTCTTGGCGTATGTATGAATACGAATAAATATTGAATTAATGATGAATATGATTGAAGGTAGAACCGAAAGAGGAATAACCGAATGACAAATAAGTCGTGAAAGAAGGTGTGCGAATGTGCCAGTGAGTTCAATAGAAAGAAAGGGGATGACGAATGAGTGAATACACCATGTGGTACCCAGCATGAGGTTAGGCACGCGAGGAAGTCTGCTGTGATCACGACTATTTTCTGCTGAATGAAAATCGAGATTATTTTTCTCGAAGTCGAGTCTTGAGGAAACTAAGGCACTTCGAGGTTTGGTTATGTACAAGTATTTGTGGTTTGCACTCTCCTCAAACACACGCAGTCCCTACGAATTCGATTTATTTATTTATTTATTTTTCGTTGATTCTGATACCGCGTTCGTCAACTAATGAGATCATTAGTCCGTAAGTGTATTGCATGTTTTTCCTAGGGAGATGGCGATCTTCCCCCCTCTAGATGGCGATATCCGGCACCGACCTACCGTCAGCTAGGCGGTGTTTCCCCCTAACCAGGACTATCCCACCAGCGGGGCGCCGCCCCAGCCGGGACAAGCTCTAGGTTCCCGACCGGTCTCCCGGAATATGTGGTAGTGCAGTGCATGCTAGTGTGTGTGTGTGTGTAAGGGAAGAGGATAAGACAAGGAAGAGGAAGGAAAGATCGCGAACGGTTCGTGGCCCGTTTGGTAGGATACTGCTCCGGCATTCGCCTGGTGTTGATCGGAGAAACCACATAAAACTAACCATCAGAGCACACGGCCGCGAAAATTCTCTTCCAGACAGCGACTGAATTCGATTGTTTGGCCGCCGTGGGGACTCGAACCTAAGGCCCTCTGTCAGAGGCACTACAGTGACATCAGTTGATGCAACGAGCCAACTCTCCTGGTATTTATTTATGCATATATTAATTTGTTTATAATTATTTCGGGGCGTGTGGGCGTGGCGGGGTGGGGGGAGGGCGTTGCCCGTCTGACGCAATGCCGTCGCCGGTGCGGTCATCCTGAAGCCCTGACCTTGGAATCAGCCTCTGCACTTGGCCCGGGCCCTCTATATAAGCAGCCGCCCGCTTCTCTGGGCATCAGCTGACCAACAGCACCTACCCTCACAGCACCATGAAGTTCCTCGTGAGTACTCTCGGAGCGCTGCCAGCTGCTAATATTTGCTGGCGTTTTTTTTGACAGTTTAGGAGCAGACATTTTATAGAACTTTTAGAATTTTGATAAATTTGTCTGAGAGTCTTACGATATTCATTAGAATTCTCGATATGGAGGATAAGTTTGAGAACGATTGCGATATGGTGGAATATAAATTCCTGAAAATGTTTAATTATAACTTTTTTAAAAATAATCTGGCAGTTTTTTGTATTTACAAAAATTATTGAATGACATAGTCTTACAAAACAGTTTTCATATTTTGAGAATTTTTTTGAGAAACTCCTCCCCTCTAAAAGCTTGAGACTTCTTTGATTCGGCCAATTTTTTATATCCAAGAGTCGATTTTGGGGACTACCTTAGTTTTGACGAAAGGTTCTTGTAGAGAGATTTGAATTTATTTTCCGTGAACTTATATTGTGAAGCTGAGGACGTATGTTCGATAAATCTTGCCTATATTCGAAATAGCGGACAGCGACGAAACTTGTAGACGTGCGCGTACAGTTCTGATCGTTTAGAGATGGTATCATTCAGTATACAGGGAATAAAAGCTGTAATGTAGAAATTCAAAGAATCCTCCATCTAAAAAGAATACCAGACAACTTTAGCAACAGATACCGAGTACCGTTGATTTTTTTTCATTTTATTTCAATTTGACTGGAACTTAACATATAAATAACTTTACATACATATTGATTTATTTTTAACTAAATTATAATTAGCCTACAATTAGTACAACGGGAGAGAATTTTCACAATGATCCCCTAATATGGTGCCAATTTAGCTAATTTCTGAAGAATGAATAAGGGGGTATTTGTTTTTAATTCTGTAATGGATAAGGTTTTTCATGATAGGAATTTTGTAAAAGTTGTCGAAATTCTCTCTGTAAGTAGAAATGCTTTTTTCTACGGAAGACAATTTCAGTTTCAGGCCCACTGAAATAATATTTCAGATAATTTGATGTCCTTGTGTGTTATTCTTTAGTTTAGAAAAAAGTGCCATTTAGAAATGAATACGTTAGGTGAGACAGGAAAATGTAAGAAATAGTACACCCTTAGTATTTAATGTGACAGTGAGGTTGAAGAAAAATATGAAATTGGTGTCTGATTCTTAGGCTGGAAAGTAGAAGTTGATCAGTTCCTATTTTGTAAGTGACTGTTGCTTGTACGCGATTTAAATTACTGTAGAAATTGTGTACCAGTTTCGTATTATAGAAAGTAATCGGTTTTTTTGCAACTTCATTATGGAATTCATTACTGCTGACAAACCAAGGGGAATTTACTGTTATTCTTCCGATTATGTTCCAAAGATTTATAATTCATTTTATGTGGTTGTGTCAACTATAATCCATACTGGGCATTCAAAGTTATAATCGGACGAAGTATATATTTGAATATATTGAAAGATGAATGGATTTTTAAAGAAGAGTGGATATTGAGAATGGGATGTAAAATAACTAATCGCCTATTGGCTTCATTTACATTGGATGACATATAACAGTGTCAATTTAGTCTTGTGCCCATGAGAACGCCGAGATATCGTATAGATGAATTTAGTGGAGTCGAAGGAATGTAAGAAGAGTCTGCGCCCTAGCCTTACCCTGTGTGTGTTTTTGTTTGTTTAGGTTGTCGCCCTGGCCTTGTTCGCCGTGGTGTGCGCGCAGGAGACGCGCGACAAGCGAGGCCTTGTCGGCCTTGCCTCCCCCCTCGTCGCCCCCCCGCCGTCTCAGCCCCCCCCCCCCACCTCCAGGGAGTACGCCCTCCGCCCACGCCACCCACAAAGACTAACAAAATAGGATCTTAGTTATCCCGGTAGTGAGAATTGTTCAATGTTTCTAAAATCGGTTGCAATGGGCTTGATTGGTTACCAAACGTCTTGTATCATAATTCCAAGAGCAAAGAGCATCACAGCTGAATTATTTCCTCCGAGATATAAACATTATTTTAATTTTTAAATTTTTAATTAATGAGGAAGGGAATGAGATATTCGCAGCCTTCTTGGTGTACTGTTTCTCACAAAAAAAGAAGAAGAATCACTGATATTCCGGGAGTAAGAACGAGGCGTTGTGTTGGAAGCGTTTGGTGGGTGAGTGGGTGAGTGTTTCCGTCTTCTGCCGCAGGTGATCGCGGGCGCGCCCATCGCTGCCTCGTGGGCCTCGCCCGCCCTCATCAGCCGCAGCGGCCTCGTCGCCAGCAGCCTCGCCGGGGTGCCCGTCCTCAGCAACGGCGCCCTCGTGTCCTCGCCCCTCGTCCTCGCCTAGACCCCACCACCACCCACCACCCGCAATGCAAACACCTGTACAATCCGTTGAGACAATAAAGCCACTTTTTATTTATTAAGGTCTTTTCTTTGCCTCTACACTCTCATCCTTTCCTTCATTTACAACGTTCAAGAAACATTGGTTGCGCAATAGCTATTAACGTATCAATAGCTGAACCGCTTGCAACAAAAACATCATGGCGGACATACCTTTGGTAAGGTCTCTGAGGCTGCCCCCACCCTGCGGCATCTGAGATTTCCCTTCTCGGCGATAATGGAAGCGCGTAGGCGAGACGCAGCGATCGCGCTGACCGTCACTCGTCATCACTGCCCCCGTCCTCAGAAGAAGAACTCGCACACCCAGGATTGTCCAAAGAAATGACTGATTCATAGATGTGTTGGTCCATCACATTATCTGAATTATTTTGTCGCATCTATTCCCTACACATGCTCGCAGGATTTCTTCCATTGTTCAGCACTGTATTGTGCAAACGCTTCTCTGCAAAGCGTTTCCTTTTCTTTTAAGGATGCACCAATAGTTTCTGCTTCCTCACGCTCTTTTATAAACCCTAAAGGGATATTGGATTTAGATCTGGATGGCACGGTGGAAGACGGAGAGGAATGTGGCCATGTTCAATGATTATTTGATCAACGACCTATCGTTTTTCAGTGGATATACTTTGAATTATTTGTAATAATTGGGTTTTTGTGATAAACAGCAGCTACTGTGTGAAGAATACTGTCACTGCTCACTAGCCACGGTGAAAGAGGGACGGAGACCGAAACTCCAAGACACGGCCTATTTTCTGTTGATCGTTTGGACCACCCCTACTGTACAGACACGAAAGCTGCCTTTCGTCTGATCATTCTCACTCATCAGTTTGTTATCACCAAACTCCGAGTATTGGATTACCGCGCGACTCACGAGAGAAAGATAGAGGGAGAACTATGTTGTGAAAAAGAGCGCAGGCAGGCGGGGAAATATTAGGAGCTTTGGAGGGAGAGGCCACGTTCGGACATGCACAGTGGAAGGTTTTTTTTTTTGAGTGGTAGAGCAATAGCAATGTTACACTGCCGAGGCTAAAAGTTAAAATGGTAGCGGACTGTAGATTTTTAACTTGGATGAGACATAACACTGCAACATGTTCCGCATTTTATCGATCACCATAAAATCTCAAGAATTATGCGAAAATTTATGACATTTCGCTTGAATTCTGTTGCACGTTAGTACGATATTGTGGGTTGTTGTTTGCGATGTATGTACATAAACAATATTCCTATATTGTGGTTTGAAAAAGGTGGATGCAATTAATTCTCCTGAAGATAAAGATACCTAAATAAAGGCCGTTCGGTTAGGAAATTGGCGCATTGACTTCCAGTGGCGACACCTTCTCATTGTCAGTAAACATAATAACCGGAGTAGAATCATTTGGTGGAATATGAGGAAAATGTGTTTAATTTACCCAATATACTTTTTCTAATTGTAATAGTATTAATAATAATACAATTAACCCTGGAATAACAAGGCTGGGGTCATCTGTGACCCAAGTGTGAAATTATCACGTTTAAAAATGTGTAGCCAAGAATAGCAAAGACAAGCCGTCATTGAATCTTACAGTCCAGTCATTCTGCTTCCACCGCGACAGTCGACTTGTGCATCTTTTCTTCTCACGTCATTCTACTACAGGTGATATAAAATAAATCGTAATTGGGGTTATATTTCACCGCACCTTGCAATTAGCGTCACAGATATTTCTAACTAGTGAGTATGTTTCTGCTGAACGTTTTCCTTTATTTTATGTTAGAATGTCAATAAATCTAACATAATTTTCCCATTTGTAAGAATAGCGTTCAAGATTGAGATGTATTTATTCTTTTCTCCTTGTAGTTTTATGACAAAGTTTCTTGTCAGTATGGAAGGCAGATTAGTTACATTCATAATTTTCTAATAATATTTTTTATATTTGTAATTTTGAATCAAGCTTTTAATAGTTTTCTTTCTGAAGTAATTTTGTATCCTAACCGCACAAAATATTATATTTCATAGGTTTATCTGTACGGAATAGTAGCTTTGTTTGCAGGGTGATCAATGCATTCTTTATATAGTTTGTTCTACAATTTATGGCATGGCAAATGATAAAGAAATAAACTTTCCTGTCCCTAAAACCGACATCATACATTGTTGAATATTAAATTAGAAAAAAGAAAGAATAATTAAGAGAGATGATGACAACAACTGATGTCACTGCAGCCCTTCTGACCGGGAGGTCCTAGGTTTGAGTCCTGACGGTGGCAAGATTTTCGACACTAGCTTTTCATCTACATCGAATTCAGTCGCTGTCTGGAGGAGAATTCTAGCGGCCGGCTGCTCTGATCGGTAGTTTTCCGTGGTTTCTCCGATCAACCCAAGCGAACGCCGGAGCAGTACCTACCAAACGGGCTACCGACTGCGCGCGATCTTTCCTTCCTCTTCCTTGTCCTATCTTCTCACCTTACACACACACACACACACACACTTACACTAACAAGCACTACACTATCACATATTCCGGGAGACCGGTCGGGAGCTTAGAGCTTGTCTCGGCTGGGGCGGTGCCCAGTTGGTGGGAGAGTTCTGGTTAGGGGGAAACCCCACTAGCCGACGATAGATCGGCGCCGGATCTCGCCATCCAGCGCGGAAGATCAGCACCATCTCCCGAGAAAACACATGCACTACACTAACGGGAATAATGACCACAGCAGTTGACGCGCCCGGTAACACGAAAAAATCAATCAATCAAACACTGCCGAGGCTACAAGTTAAGAATTGAGGCGGTTGTATCGGAGCCGAGATTTTTAATTTGGACGAGACAGTAATAACACTGCAACATTTCGTGGTATATTCCGCATTTTATCGCTCACCATAAAATCTCATGAATTATGCGAAAATTTACGACATTTCGCGTGAATTCTGTTGCACATTAGTACGATATTGTGGATTGTTGCTTGCGATATATCTACATAAACAATATTCCTATATTGTGGTTTGAAAAAGGTGGATGCAAATAATTCTCCTGAAGATAAAGATACCTAAATAAAGGCCGTTCGGTTAGGAAATTGGCGCATTAACTTCCAGTGGCGACACCTGCACATTGTCAGCAAACATGGTTACCGCAGTAAAATCAACAAAATAAATGATTGTTTATGTAATAGTATTGGATAAATATTTTATACTATCATTTTATTGAGAACATTGTTATAGAGGAGTGATTTGAGTGAATTGATCAGTAATATTTAATAGAAATAGTGATGTGAGAATGTAATCAATTGTGAGTCCTAACATGAGGCCGGAGCCTTTTGCTTAATGAAGCAGGATTCCAGGACTTCCATTTACTTTGAGATGCATAATTCTCTTGGAGTGTGACTTGGCCTGATGAACATGGTTATATACCAGCTTCACCTTAAAAATAATTGATTCAATGACTGAAGTATTTTGCAATGTGAAGGTAATGTTTGGTGAGAATAATAATAGTAATTAATATATCCTTGTGCATATTAAAGAGAACACACAGCAATGCGCATACCATATATTTATTTATCCTATAAGAGAAAAAAATGTAAAGAACATTATTAATATGTAACGTGTCCTCCCAGGACATTTATTATTAACAACCAAAGCCTATAAGGCTATGATTATATCAACTATATAATTGTATAAAATTACCGTTAGACCAAATTGAGGGAAATCTTTCTTTGTTCAGATGAATACTCGCAAGGGTGAAAAGATAAATCAGTTACCATTTATGTCATTTTCAGACCTCTCTCCACCCATTATTTTATTTCTTCGGGTGGAGCAACAAGCCACTCAGCAAATATATTATATGTACTATAGGAAAAATATAGATTAGCGTATAAAAATCAAACGAAATACAAATAATTTCTGTAATTCTAATGCACCAACAACCTTCTAGAGGAGCATCTTCATCCTGAGTACTTGCATTCACATTCTGCTTTTACCCTCTAGAGTGAAGAAACTCGATTTCTCTTCATCTAGAACTAATGTACTTAGAGTAATTTCTAAAAAGGTTCAAGTCGTGCCTTTAAAAATACATACTACTATAAGATATACAATTCCTCTAAGTGTCCGAAGTTTTAGAAATAAGTTAGAACAAGATAAGAGTAATAGATATTAAATGAGTAAGTGCTGTGAAGGCCGGTTAAGCGCTGTGAAGTGCTTGTCAGTGTAAATCAAATCACAACAGTGTAGTGTAGTGCAGTGAACTGTAATGAACGCAATCAATGAATTAAAAAAAAATTAACCAATATTGATGTAGCTTGTATTAAATTTTAGCGTCACCAACATATAATTATTGGATGTCATGACATAGTTGAAATAATTGATATAATACTCAATATTAGTGATAGTATGATTATTGCATTCTCGGCTTGTACTATTGATTGATTGATTTTTTCGTGTTTCGCGTGTCAACTGCTCTGCTCATTAGTCTCGTTAGTGAAGTGCATGGTTTTTTTCTCGGGAGATGGCGGTGTTCTTCCCCGCGAGATCCGTAGTGCATGTTAGTGTGTGTGTGTGTGTGTGTGCGTGTGTGTGTGTGTAAAGGAAGACGATAGGACAAGGAAGAGGAAGGACAGATCGCGCGCGGTCCGTGTCCCATTTGATAGGGTACTTCTCCGGCATTCGCCTGGTGTGGATAGGAGAAACCACGGAAAACTACCGATCAGAACAGCCGGCCGCTAGAATTCTTCTTCAGGCAGCGACTGAATTCGATCAAGCTGAAAAGCTAGTGTCGAAAATCCTGCTGCCGTTGGGAGTGGGAACCTAGGACCTCCCGGTCAGAGGCGCTGCATCGGCTTGTAGTGTACTCCTTTATTCATATTATTATTATTATTATTATTATTATTATTATTATTATTATTATTATTATTATTATTATTATTATTGTTATTTAACTGCCACCGTATCATACCCAATTGCAGTTCAAATAAAGGTATGTATTGTAGCGGCACAGACCACCACGAGGTATTTCGGCCATAATCCCTTGCAACCACAGGAAATCAAACAAAGGGACGGAAATGCCCAACGGCTTGTCAAACCCACCCCAAGGAAAACCCCTGACGTCATGGGAAGGGCGCGCCTCGTCTGGTGAAAGGGCGCGAAGGCCTACGTCACAGGGCGGTTAATAGATGAGACAAATCACGTGACGCACGACCCGATGCGTGATTGGCGGAGAGCCACCGCGTCATCATGACGGGAGAGGGAATGGCGCGTGCAATAAATAGGGAGAGAAGAGCTTCCACCTTCTTATTTGAAAATCTTCGGTGAGCGAGCTTCTGCTATTTTTGAGTCGGAACTGGCTCGGCTCCTCTGGGTTTCGCGTCGCCGTATGGCTGCCGAGTGCCGCTATCAGTGTCTCGCGCTGAGGTGTTAGCCGCCGAACGTGAACTGGTGCAAGCGTGGACGTTACCGCGTGTACGCACGCAATCGTGTCCGCCCCACATGTGCGGGCACCACCCGAAGAAACGGAAGACGGAAGGCGCCTTCCCTGAGGCATCGCTCTCGCCACGCCGCCACTTCAGCGAGTTGCGAGGGAGACTGGAGCTGACTGAGCCTCGCTGCCACCGGAGACCACCACCTACCAGCGCCGATCACGGAGCATTCGGGTGAGATCGCCAAAGGGCAACCGCCCACGAACATTTAAAAGTGGAGAGAAGGACGGTTGAGAGAGAGAGAGAGGAATAGATCGTCAGAGCGCAGTAGGCGTAACTTATAATTTAATACTGATGTGATGTATGGGGCATAATTGTTTATCTCGGGTGGGTATTAGTAATTAAAGTAATATTTATTATATAATCAGCTCGTTTAATGACTGAAAACCAGAATCCAGTCATGCATGTCTCCCGAATCCTCTGCCAGCGTCTATAAGTGGCTACGCAGGTGAGTTCTCACTACCACTGGCAGCCGGGCAAGCCGTCAGCCCACGTTGGACAGGGCAGAAGCTCACAGTATGTATGTATGTATTTTCTCTCTGCAATGAAGGTTACAAGTCTATCGGTTCCCTTAACTCCCCGTTCTCGCTTCTGACCTTTTCCCTTTGCCATTTTGCAATTCACGTACACAAAACGTATCATTAAATAAAAAGTATCACACGATTCACGCAGGAGCAGACTGTAACGACACAAAAGAAAAACCCCTCACGTTTGGGCCTAACTTGTACCAGCAAAACCAATTCGAATTTGCGCGTACAGAGCGCGTTTCCTTAGAAAATGCGATGTTATCGCTTGTGAAACAGTAATCAGGGAGATTATAATACAGAAAGATATTTTATCAACAACGTCCTTGGTGAAACTCAAAATACATATCAGCCACTTTTATCTGACGGATACAGTATCTGTGGGATTAGTATTCGGAACTTTATCAGGCACAGGTGAAGCAGCCTCTAAGGACGTTAGTACCCATTGGTAAGGATGTTAAATTTCTTAACATAGTAGTAGTGTCATGGTTCCTATTATCCTTATCTCCTATCACAATAACAACATTATATTTCCATAATCTCTCCCAAGATATTGGATACCATTATCCTGTTTTACTAGCTCGTGGTAATAATAGGAAGCCACGTCAACGAATTTATATCCGTGGGTACGCAGAACCGGCCCATACGGGAAACCGTAAATAACACTATTATTATTGTAGGGACTTATTCTCATTAATTAAAAATAAACACTGCTAATTAATACTAAATATTTTGAATTACTTTCATTAATTTATTATTGGTGCATCTTCCGAAATTTACTATACTATTACTCATTATTGGATCCATTTAGCGTTTCTTCCATCCACAATCTCACAATTTTTGTCCTACAATGTATTTTAAACTTCGTCTCTCTACACATAAACAAAAAAATGTCAAAAAGTTTTATCATTTTCCTTTTTGGAGTAGCTGCTGCTGTACACTCACGGCCCCATCAGTCTCCACAAACCTTCTTGCGGCCACACATTCCAATTCCATCCATTTTCTTCACGAATAACTTAGCACTATGCCTCTGACAAAACTGTATATTAGAATTCACCGCGCCTACCACGCGTCTCCGTCCGTGCCTTACAACGGCTTATCGTCCTCTGACGACCCTCGACTTTTTCGAAGCGCTTCCTTAAAAAAAAACAAAAAAACAGGCGACGGTTCTCCTTACGTTGTTTATCCTTTCCATTTCCAATTCCCCTCTACTAATTATACACAATTTAATGTTTAAGAAATTCGTATCAGTTCCGAAATGTCCATATATTGTTGTATTCTTTTGACTCGTACACGAATATTCATTCAATTTATAAATGCGATTTCTCGCCGCTCGTCATGCTTCAAAAACACTTGACGGCGCTCTCCTCCCATGGCACCATTACATACAAAAGGTTTATAATGTTTCTTTTGCTTGACGGGATCATTACAGTAGTTACACTTAACAGACTTACCGGGTTACATGTTAAGAGAAGTTAGAGACGCATGTGATCGATAAAAGTTATAAAACTTTTTGATAATTTTTACAGTATTTCCTCATGAATATGAATATATGTATGAATATGAAGCGAAATGATACGACTTTCTGAAATAATTAAGTCATTATCTGAATAAACAAAATGCAGTCACCTGCACTTACTTTTGAGGTAATGATGATACTTCCTTATTTATTAAGTTCTCTCCTCTGTAACAACTGTTACTTTTTAAAGGGGTTAAAGAAATGTGTGGAAGCGGAATAGAAAATCTATATACAAGCGTACAATGATGGTTGCGACAAGGAGCAATTTTAGTAGTTTACACTAATGAATGATAGACGAAACTATGCGCGAATAGTAGTTTACTATTTGTCCGGAGCTAACTGAGCAAAAGCGAAGAAATTTTGTTTCTATTGTAGCGTCATAGATTTGACACCCTGCTCCAGAGAGAAGAGTTGCAAGGTATGGAGATGAGGGAACAAAAATAGGCTTCTGAACAAAGGCCAACCCATGGGGGAAAGTCCAAAAGGGGAGAGGGCTTGTAGGTGCCGGGTGCAAATTGCAACGGGAGAAGCAGACGCCTCAAGACGAGTGCGTGGGGGAAAGATGACGCAGGAAGTCATGTGAGCTCGAGCATATAAAAAGGCTGTCGCAGAAGCCCTGGGTTGGGTAGCGATTCTGGTTTCCCCGCGGCAAAAAACGCAAAAACTTGTCCGCCAAGTCTGGAGCAGAAGTGCTGTAGGCACGTGTAGGGGTTCGAGTCTCGAGCACTGTGAAGTATGCTCGATACTTCGGGGCAGATTGTCTGGCGAGGCACACCAGGTGCCAGGTTGCGACTCGGCCGAGTTAGCTAATCGCAGGCGCGGCTGTAAGGCGCGTGTTGGGAGAGGGGGGCTGCCGCAGGTAGCTCCGACAAACACCTTAGAGTGAGGTCTGTAAATAGTGTACATAAATTAGTGTAAATAAATTGTATATACCCACTCGTGTCTGTTCCTTATGGCGTAGATATCTACCCACGACGTTACACTATGTGTTGTAAATTACATCCTGTAACACATTGCGTCGACCGAGTCACGTTTTGTGAGCTTTAAAATATCAACAAATGTGCAAGGGACGTCTGTTTGTATCCCCTCTAGAGTATGTTGTCAACACTAGCGCATTCACCACTCAGATAATTTTCTCTATAATTTATATTCTCAAAGAGATGTGGGTGCAATGAAGATAATGAGAGTTAAGACCGATATATTCATATTTAGCTACATAGTATGAAGCCTCGAGTTTATCAACATCTTCTCAAAAATAGCCATAGATCTTATAACTCAGCTTTTCTTCGAATGGATTCAAGAACACCTAGAAATTCTACAATTGTCCTTTTCGTATTTTCACTTTGAATATTAGAATCTTGCAAAAACTATTTATTAATAAAAGTAACTTAAGTGAAGAGTTGTCCTTTGACACCACTTCCCAGATGAAAATTTAATTCTTTTTAACTTAATCCAGTGATTACATATTTTCAATGACCGTCGAAATTACATAGTGATACTAATTTGCAATTTTATATCTATGGTTAAGATCTACAGTATGTCGTCGTTTCAGTCTTCTAATGTTTTCACTGATGTCCAGGATGCTCACTAATAGGTAATTTGGATACTGTACGCGTTCTTTCCTATATTTTCCTATATTCTGCAGTGGTATGCAGGATAGTTGGAATCTGGAAGTCAGAATGTACAGTATTGTCAAATACCACAGATACGCTCCGAAGCTGCATACCCCTGTTATGTCCGTTGCGTTCAGAGGAGTAGATGTCTCAAAAGAAGGTTTAGTGCGCAACTGCATTGGGGTAGGAGTAATGTGTCTCTAAAAGAGACTTGCGTCGGCCATTAATCGAATCCGCGCCGCCCGCGTGGCGGGCGAGCATTCTACCACTGAACCACCGATGCACTCCTCACCTGTTCTCTCATCTCTTTTCCGTTGTGTTCAAAGGAGTAGATGTCTAAATAAAAAGGCTTAGTGTGCAACTGCGTTGGGGAAGGGATAATTTGTCTGTAAAACGAACTTGTATCGGCCGGGAATCTAACCCGGGCCGCCAGCGTTGTAGGCGAGCATTCTCCCATTGAATCGCCGATCCCTGTCTTTACTGATGCACCAATTTTACTCTTCTTTAATTTAATTTAATTTAATTTTTTAAAAATATTTGTCACTATTATTTCTCACCTACGTGTTCACTATGAACGTTTGAGATGGATCTCATGAAGCTCATAATAAATCATCACAGTATAATCATAAGGGTAGAATAATCATTACAGAAGAGCACTCTTTCATGCTACCAATTTGTTTAAGAAAGTCTGAAAAAAATGAATTTTTCGGACACTCAAGCAATATTTTTCGAAAAATATCGTACAAATTCAATTAAATTGTTTAATTCTTAGCTGCCGACGTGGTATCCTGAGAACTCCTCCAACTTCAAGAAATTTCTGAAACCGACACTTACGCTTTATTTAAAATCTCGATTCTTCTTGTACCTTTCATTTCTGCAGTTTGTAGAAACGGTTTTATAGTTTACTGTTGTGGAATGCATTTTACGAAAATTATCAGCTTTTTTGGCGTGCAGGAGGCCTAGGGATTCCAGGTCTGTAGCAGTGCAACTCTCGTTGAGGCACGTTGCACTTTTCCCGTTAGTACTGTTTGTTCTGTGGCGCATCCAAAGACAGTGCAATGTACAGAAAAACATAAGTAGGCTGTTAAAAGAGTGTGTGAATATTAATTACGATGATTTTGAAGAAAATATTGCGCAATGTTTGGCGCAAAACTACTGTAATATGAGAGTATATCTTAGAATCAGCAAATTGAAAGTGTCTGTGATGTATCAAAAGGACAACTGTTTGTAGAATCTGGGGAAGAAAGATAATGAAGAGGAATTTTTTGAGAATAATGAACAGAAGAAATGACTTACAATGCAAAATATTATTCCGGAAAGGAGAAAAAATTCTGCAAGATTTGTAGGGAAAGGTTCCTAAAGAAACTAATATCAGAATTTCAGGTATGCGATAGTGTTATTTTTGTACTTTATTTTCAGTTCTAGAATTATCGCAGTTTTCATTAATACATTTTTTAATGATCATTATATTTTGACAATAAAGATAAATTAATTGAGTTAAAGGAATAATTAATTTTTCTCAACCAGTCTTAATCACAAGATATTTCCTCATTAGATAATTTATTAACAAGTATATCCTGATTAATATTTCCTTTAGTCATTATTTAAGTTGTTACGTTCTTTACCTGAAATACCATTTAATATTGTATTATTTGAAACTAAATTTCAAGAGTCCTCGGAACACCACATAGGTACCGGTGTGACTGAATCCTCACGTAGTCAGCAAAGGGTAGAAAATGTATTATTTTTAAAATTAATATTGATAAAATAAATTATTTCTTTTAAGACTGGGTACCGGGACTTCGGACAGGGACTTCGTCCATTGAAGGATCTTACTAGTTTAATCAGAACAATTTTCAACTGGAATATTGAGATTATTTACAGCAAAGGGTACAAAATGTCGACAAAAATTTGCGTCAAAATGGAGTCGTAGAAAAAGTAAGGAATACGAACTCGCGGGTTTGACTGCTTTTAGTTTAGAATCTGCAAAGGCCCACAGCCTCTCTGAATTCAATTATTTATTTATACATTTACTTATTTAACCTTTAATTTATTTTTAATTGATCCAATTATTGCTTGTTTACCTATTTCGGGGGTCTGGGCGTGGTGGGGTGGGGGGAGGGCGTTGCCCGTCTGACGCAATGCCGTCGCCGGTGCGGTCATCCTGAAGCCCTGACCTTGGAATCAGCCTCTGCACTTGGCCCGGGCCCTCTATATAAGCAGCCGCCCGCTTCTCTGGGCATCAGCTGACCAACAGCATCTACCCTCACAGCACCATGAAGTTCCTCGTGAGTACTCTCGGAGCGCTGCCAGCTGCTAATATGTGTTGGCGTGTTTTTGGAGCAAACATTTTAGAAATATCGATAAATTAGAGTGAATTTTATTTTCGATATGGATGTGTTTGTCGTTAGAAACTTCGATTTTTAGGAAAAGTTTGAGGATGCTAGTGGAAAATATTACTGTTTCGTAAATATTTGAATCATAATATTTTTTCTCTGGCATGGTTTTTTGTATTTTAATAATAACAAATATTATTTACTGTCTTGTTTTGTTTTTACCAAATATTGTGAAATACGTAATGATATCTTTTCGAGGACTCTTCTTTTTCAAATGTCCTGTGAGATGCTTTCTGGACTGAGTAACATTTTAGTTCGCCTTCGGTATTGATTTTGTAGGTTACTTTAGCTTTGGCAAATATGGTAGTGGAAGAGATTACTTTTGTTTTAAGTGAATTTGATGAATCCGTGGACATATTGAAATTGTTAGTCATCGATGAAATCTTGTTAATATTTGAAATAGTAGATGTCGATTTTGTTATTCGTGATATGAGCTTTCGCTCCACGCATCGTCGGTTAAAGATGGAACCATGTAAGATTCAGGGAATAAGAGTTAAAATATAGAAGTACATGCAATTTAGCCGTCTATAAAATAACAACAAAGACCTTTTCCTACTTATAAAGTGACCTAGTTAGACTCAGAAAGTGATGGACATGTTACTGGAATGAGGAAGTGCCGTTCCTGACCTTCGAAGAAAACGGCAAAGAAATTGATAGATCTTCCCCGCGCTCTACTAGGGTACGGGCTTGTTATTCCCTCTCCGCCTCCTTTTCATTTCGATTTACAAAGGGTTTCGCGATTTGCTGTTGCTCAGTCAAAACAAGTGATGCGTACGAGCATATAATTGATGTCATCCTCATCAACATACAATATTTATTCAGAGAGTCGACTTTCGACTGCGTTACATGTCTAAAAGTGATATAAATTAAATATAATTAATATGTAGGAATAAATACTGGAAATTGAAGAAGATAACTTGAACTATGTCGGTATTTATTTACGTCAACAACATCTCATTAGATTTCCCATAAAGGATGTATAGTTTCATCTGTGAGGTTAAATACTATACTTACCGCTTCGATTAATAGATTGAAAGATCCCGAGCACGTTAACTGGTACGGTGTCGTATATGTAGTGGCCTGTTATGAGTCCTGTTGGTGCATTGAATGATTTCAGGTTATGTAATTAATATTTGTATTTAGTAGTCGCTACGGATTGGGAAAGTGGAATAGTTACAGCCCGCGGAATTATTGGCAGGCAACTTTTCTCTGGCAGGCAAAATTGTAATTACAATGTTCGAGAAATACACTGGTGGCCGCTAAAAAATGTATGGAATTATTTATTGTGCTTAGGCGATTCAATAGAAATTAGGGAATACATTCTTAAGATATGAAAACGTTTACTTGCGATTCGTACTTTTCATAGAACTGAATATGCTAGAAATTCGTCCATCTTGTGTAATTTGTTCTAGAAGGACTTTGCCTTGTTGCGTGCAAGGTAGTTTTAGTTTAGTTAATGCCATATTTTACGTGGCGAGACTGGGGCCATCAGGCCCGCTCTTCCGTCTAACCACGCAAATTTCGAAACGCTTCTTTCAACACCTAGCGGAGAAACTGGCGAATCTCTTGGGCGACGAAACTGTCGGATCTCAATTTTACTCAGATGCTTCTTTAAGACTTGAGGATTTTTACATGCAGTTAATCTACTACATGGGACAGCCGGCTTTACTTCCCCCCCCCCCAAAGTAGGGCGTACGAAGGATTTTTTTGCCCTTAAAAATCCACGGCTTTGATCGGGTTTGAACCCGCAAACTCGGGTACAACAGACGCTGTACGCTGACCCTTATATCACCGAATCTGCAATACCACGGACTGTAGATCTGTGCCATTGCCTTCTTCCGAATATTTGCATTAGGGTTGCCTATGCAATTTCTTCTTCCTGGGTGTGTGCCTGGATATCCTATGCCATAGCACAATCCCAAGTGTTGTGTTACAAGTTCTCTGTGCCTTAGATTTCATACTAGTGTTTGCATTTTAGATTATCCTGTTCTTTTGCCTTGTTCTAGTTAGTGTTTGTGTTGTAGACTGTGTGTATAAACTCACTAACCGGAGTGTAGGACTGACGATTAGTGCAGCACTGCAATTTGTTTGGCTTGGGAGAGAAAGAGACAGAGATACTGGTCTACTCAGGGCAACTGAAAACTGAAGCACTGATCTAGATCGAGGTCCGAAAACCAATGCAGGGCCGTTTTGAAATACCATCAGGTTCAATAACACCTGTGACTGTCCGTTTAAAACCACTGGGGAATGCCAACGCTGGGAATATTAAACATTCAGTGTGGATAGTAATATTAATAAACACTGATACCAGTATAATAATGGAGGTATTTTGAGTCCCTAGATGTAGCCACATATTGCGATCCTGCTACACAACAAATCCTGCAACTTGAGTACATTATATTATTCGCTTTAATGAGAACATTCACAATATTTTTCTTTAACTTCCACATCCCCATAAAATGTAAGGTAATGGAGAAGTTTTTCAAATCGTTAATAAGTGATCACATTATTAAGTGCATTCTGTGTGGTTAAAGTAATGTTTCTATGGAAAAGTATCTGAGGAAAAACTAACTGGGATGATTAATTACCATTAAATATTGTGATATGCAAAAATCCTTCGTTACTTTGGAACAGAAACACGAAAGCACCTAACTATTCCGCGCCAGCGCTAACACACGATGCAACTGTCGCCATTGTTAGATCTCACATTGGTCTGTCTTTCCTACACTTCTACACTTTGTTTGGTCGGGATATACCTTAGAATTAAACTGTGTGTTTGCATTGCACGTAGTCCTGCCTTAACGTTACTATGGGAGATTGCGTTGATCTCAGTCTCAACCTTTTTGTAGTCTCGATCATAGACTTATTATTCCTGGTTTCATGGCCAATCTTCGTTGTTGATTGTTTTTTATTGATTGATTTTTTCGTGTTTTCGGGCTCGTAAACTATTTTGGTCATTAGTCCCGTTAGTGTGGTAAATGTTTTTTCTCGGGAAAAGGCGCTCATAGCCCACTGAATGGCGAGATCCGGCGCCAACCTACCGTCGGCTAGTGGTGTTTCCCCCTACCCACATCAGTGACACCAGTTCATGCACTGAGTTACCGCTTCCGGTTTGTTGATTGTGTATGCTGATTGCCATTGCTGAATACTGTGCTTTAGCCTTATACTAAAGTTGGTCGCTAATTAGCCTTAACGTGTGTTTTTTTTTTTTTTTTTCCTCAGCCTTATCCTGTAGGTTTTGTTGTAGGTTGTCGGTGCCTTACTCTTTCTATGCGTGTTTGCTTTACAAGTTGTCTGCGCCCTAGCCTTACCCTGTGTGTGTTTTTGTTTGTTTAGGTTGTCGCCCTGGCCTTGTTCGCCGTGGTGTGCGCGCAGGAGACGCGCGACAAGCGAGGCCTTGTCGGCCTTGCCTCCCCGCTCGTCGCCTCCCCCGCCGTCATCAGCTCCCCCTCCCTCCTCACCTCACAGGTGAGTACGCTCCTCCGCCCACGCTCACCCACAAAGACTAACAAAATAGGATCTTAGTTATCCCGGTAGTGAGAATTGTTCAATGTTTCTAAAATCGGCTGCAATGGGCTTGATTACAACGTCTTATCATAATTCCAAGAGCAAAGAGCAACTCACAGCAGAATTATTTCCTCCGAGATATAAAGTTTATTTTAGGAGTTTTTAAATCTTTAATTAATGAGGAGGGGAATGAGATATTTGCAGCCTTCTTGGTGTACTGTTTCTCACAAAAATGAAGAAGAATCTCTGATATTCTGGGAGTAAGAACGAGGCGTTGTGTTGGAAGCGTTTGGTGGGTGAGTGGGTGAATGTTTCCGTCTTCTGCCGCAGGTGATCGCGGGCGCGCCCATCGCTGCCTCGTGGGCCTCGCCCGCCCTCATCAGCCGCAGCGGCCTCGTCGCCAGCGGCCTCGCCGGGGTGCCCGTCCTCAGCAACGGCGCCCTCGTGTCCTCGCCCCTCGTCCTCGCCTAGACCCCCCACCACCACCCACCACCCGCAATGCAAACACCTGTACAATCCGTTGAGACAATAAAGCCACTTTTTATTTATTAAGGTCTTTTCTTTGCCTCTACACTCTCATCCTTTCCTTCATTTACAACAATAAAAAAAATTGTTTGTGTAATAGCTATTAACATATCTAGTAATATTATGAGTGTTAACACTGCCGAGGTTAGCGGAGACGAGAATTTTAATTTGAGCGAGGCAGTAATAACTTCAACATTTTTCGTGGTACGTTCAGCATTTTATTGGCAACCACAAAATCTTATGAATTAAGCGAAAACATTTTAAATTACCTGATTTAAAGTGATATTTTTGTACAACCCACATTGTTTGTGGCAAAGGTCTACGAATATCTTCAATTTTGTAGTTTAGAAATTGTTTTTTGCAATTTTCGAAAAATAGGGAATATCAGCGAAAACGATACCTTCATCGTTCTCTTAAACTTCCTTCGCACTATTGAACAACAAAATTCAATAAAAAAATTAGGAGCCTTTTTTTGAAAATGCCCGATGGGCTTCATGTTAAGTACCACCTCCTCAAAAAAAACACTTAAATATCGGATTCGAATTTCAGGAGCCGTTTGAGCCAAAACGATCGGGGAATATCAATTTTGAAAAAAAATCGGCTCAAAGGTTTAGGATTGTCCACAGACAGACAGAACGGACAGACGGATAATCTGACAGAGGGTCAGACGGATATTTTGCCGACAATCAATTTTTCGGTATCAGGATGCAACAAAACATGGATTTTGGCTACCCCAAAATATAGAGGATGTTTTTTAAATTTAACAACAGAATTTCTCTACTTTTTCGTTACTACACGCAAGTTAAGAGGTTTTTCTGGCGAAAATTTGCCCTTTTCCCCCGCACTATAACATAAGTTTCTCTTTCTCACGTAGAATTAAGGCGAGAAAGTAAAAAATGTGAATACTAAATGGAGGCGTAGGATGAAACACATTAAATCTACTAATTTTTTTCGAAGTTGATAAAATGTACGATATTCGTTGATTGATTGATTTTTTCGTATGTCCGTGCGCGCCAACTGCTTTGGTCATTAGTCCCAATAATGTAGTACATGTTTTTTCTCGGGAGATGGCGGAATTATGTGTTTTTTTTATTGTTCCCGAGACCCCGAGCTTCTACAAAAACCATAGATTTGTCTCATATTTCGGAGGCTTCATAGTTTACTATGAATTACTCCTTTCTTTGGAAATTAGTAATGCAGGTATTGACTCTTAATCGACGGATTTGAAATATCCAAGACAAGTTACTTTGGTTTTGATTGATTGATTGATTGATTTATTCGTTTTTCTAGGCGCGTCAACTGCTTCGGTAATTAGTCCCGATAGTGTAGTGCATGTTTCTTTCTCGGGAGATGGCGGTGATATTCCCACGCTGGATGGCAAAATCCGGCGCCGACCTACCGTCGGCTAGTGGGGTTTCCCCCTAACCAGGACGCTCCCACCAACGGGGCACCGCCCCAGTCGGGACAAGCTCTAAGCTCCCGACCGGTCTCTCGGAACATGTGATAGTGTAGAGCATGTTAGTGTAAGTGTGTGTGTGTAAGAGTAGAGGTTAGGACAAGGAAGAGGAAGGACAGTTCGCGCGCGGTCCGTGGCCCGTTTGGTAGGGTACTGCCTCGGCATTCACCTGGTGTTGATCGGAGAAACCACGGAAAACTACCGATCAGAGCAGCGGGCCGCTAGAGTTCTCCTCCAGACAGCGACTGAATTCGACCCAGCTGAAAAGCTAGTGTCGAAAATCCTGCCGCCATCAGGACTCTAACCTAGGACCCCCGGTTAGAGGCGCTGCAGAGACATCAGTTAGTGCACTGAGCTACCGCTCTCATAAGGTTTTTAGGTCATAATACGGATATAAATAGTTATGAAAAAGTACAATATCCGTATATTACGAGGCATTAAATGCGGACCGTTCCAATCCCTGTTGTATAGGAACTAGACGCAGAAATTCAAAATTAAAGAGAAACTGTCTAACATATGACAATACCTATATCACAACATTCATCTTTTTACGCTTGTCACCACAGACTATACATGACCGCCCAGAGAAATGCTCCAAGCAGCAGCCACTCCTTGATCTTTGCTCCTCCTAGCAAATATATCGGAAAGATATGTCTTCTTTAATCGATAAGCAGCTTGCGGCACAGTTGGTCGGATCTCGGAATTATGTAGTATTTTCCATTCCTCAGTCTGAAAATGTCTCACAGCTCCAGGACTCTCCCACTTATTCTAAATGTGATAGGGCATTTTCATTACACAAAATGTTATTGCATCGGCCGGGAATCGAACCGGAGCATTCTACCACTGAACCACCGATGCGCTGGTGGCGGTGACTGTCCCCCTACTTCTAATTATGGCAGGGCATTTTCATTACACAAAATGTTACTGCATCGGCCGGGAATCGAACAAAGGCCGCCCGCGTGGCAGACGAGCATTCTACCACTGAACAACCGATGCGCTGGTGGCGAGGACACTTCCTACTTCTAATTGTGGCAGGGCATTTTCATTACACGAAATATTATTGCATCGGCCGGAATCAACCCGGGCCGCCCGCGTAGCAGGCGAACATTCTACCACTGAACCACCGATGCGCGGGGTGGCGAGGACACTCCTACTTCTAATTGTGGCAGGGCATTTTCATTACACAAAATGTTACTGCATCGGCCGGGAATCGAACCCGGGCCGCCCGCGTGGCAGGCGAGCATTCTACCACTGAACCACCGATGCGCTGGTGGCAGTCACTTCCCCCTACTTCTAATTATGGCAGGGCATTTTCATTACACAAAATGTTACTGCATCGGCCGGGAATCGAACCCCGGCCGCCGCGTGGCAGGCGAGCATTCTACCACTGAACCACCGATGTGCTGGTGGCAAGGACACTCTCTACTTCTAATTTGGCGGGGCATTTCTATTACACAAATATTATTGTATCGGCCGAATCAACCGGCGCCCGCGTGGCAGGCGAGCATTCTACCACTGAACAACCGATGCACTGGTGGCGAGGACACTCTACTTCTAATTGTGGCAGGGCATTTCTATAACACAAAATATTATTGCATCGGCCGGGAATCGAACCCGGCCGCCCGCGTGGCAGGCGAGCATTCTACCCCCGAACCACCGATGCGCTGGGGCGAGGACACTCCTACTTCTAATTGGCAGGTCATTTTCATTACACAAAAATGTTATTGCATCGGCCGGAATCGAACCCGCCGCCCGCGTGGCAAGCGAGCATTTACCACCGAACCACCGATGCGCTGTGGGCGAGTCCACCCCTACTTCTAATTGTGGCAGGGCATTTTCATTACACAAATATTATGTATCGGCCGGGAATCGAACACGGCCGATCGCGTGGCAGGCGAGCATTCTACCACGGAACCACCGATGCGCTGGGGGCGGACTCTCCCTACTTCTAATCTGGCAGGGCATTTCTATACACAAATATTATTGTATCGGCCGAATCGAACCCGGGCCGCCCGCGTGGCAGGCGAGCATTCTACCACTGAACCACCGATGCGCTGGTGGCGGGGACTCTCCCCCTACTTCTAATTATGGCAGGGCATTTTCATTACACAAAATATTACTGCATCGGCCGGGAATCGAACAGGCCGCCGGCGCGGCAGGCGGGCATTCTACCACGAACCACCGATGCGCTGGGGACGGGACTCTCCCTACTTCTAATTGTGGCAGTGCATTTTCATTACACAAAATATATTTGCATGGGCCCGGGAATCGAACCCGCCGCCCGCGTGGCAGGCGAGCATTCTACCACTGAACCACCGATGCGCTGGTGGCGGGGACACTCCCCCTACTTCTAATTATGGCAGGGCATTTTCTATAACACAAAATGTTACTGCATCGGCCGGGAATCGAACCCCGGCCGCCCGGCGTGGCAGGCGACCATTCTACCACTGAACCACCGATGCGCTGGGCGAGGACACTCCTACTTCTAATTATGGCAGGGCATTTTCATTACACAAAATGTTACTGCATCGGCCGGGAATCGAACCCCGGCCGCCCGCGTGGCAGGCGAGCATTCTACCACTGAACCACCGATGCGCTGGGGCCGAAGACACTCCTCTACTTCTAATTGTGGCAGGTCATTTCATTACACGAAATATTATGTATCGGCCCTGAATCGAACCCGCCGCCCGCGGCAGGCGAGCATTTACCACCGAACCACCGATGCGCTGTGGCGAGTCCACTTCCCTACTTCTAATTGTGGCAGGGCATTTTCATTACATAATATTATTGCATCGGCCGGAATCGAACCTGGCCGCCCGCGTGGCAGGCGAGCATTCTACCACCGAACCACCGATGCGCTGGGGCGGACTCTCCCCTACTTCTAATTCTGGCAGGGCATTTTCATTACACAAAATGTTACTGCATCGGCCGGGAATCGAACCCGGGCCGCCCGCGTGGCAGGCGAGCATTCTACCACTGAACCACCGATGCGCTGTTGCCTACGCCTCTCCCCTCCTTCTAAGTTTGGTAAGGATATTCATTACACAAAATGTTAATGCATCGGCCGGGAATCGAACCGGCCGCCCGCGTGGCAGGCGAGCATTCTACCACTGAACCACCAATGCGCTGGGGCGGGGACTCTCCCCTACTTCTAATTCTGGCAGGGCATTTCATTACACAAATATATTGTATCGGCCGGAATCGAACACGGGCCCGCCGCGTGGCAGGCGAGCATTCTACCACTGAACCACCGATGCGCTGTTGGCGAGGGCACTCTCCCCCTACTTCTAATTATGGCAGGGCATTTTCATTACACAAAATGTTATTGCATCGGCCGGGAATCGAACCCGGGCCGCCCGCGTGGCAGGCGAGCATTTACCACGAACCACCGATGCGCGGGGCGGACTCTCCCTACTTCTAATTTGGCGGGGCATTTTCATTTCACAAAATATTATTGCATGGGCCCGGGGAATCGAACCGGCCGCCCGCGTGGCAGGAGAGCATTCTACCACTGAACCACCGATGCGCTGGGGCGGGACTCTCCCCTACTTCTAATTCTGGCAGGGCATTTCAATTACACAAAATATTATTGTATCGGCCGGAATCGATCCTGGCCGCCCGCGTGGCAGGCGAGCATTCTACCACTGAACCACCGAAGCGCTGGGGGGGGGGACTCTCCCTACTTCTAATTCTGGCAGGGCATTTCTATTACACAAAATATTATTGTATCGGCTGGAATCGATCCCGACCCCCGCGTGGCAGGCGAGCATTCACCACTGAACCACCGATGCGCTGGGGGGGGACTCTCCTCTACTTCTAATTCTGGCAGGGCATTTCTATTACACAAAATATTATCGTATCGGCCGGGAATCGAACCCGGCCGCCCGCGTGGCAGGCGAGCATTTTACCACCGAACCACCGATGCGCGGGGCGGGACTCTCCCCTACTTCTAATTGTGGCAGGGCATTTTCATTACACAAAATATATTTGCATCGGCCGGGAATCGATCCCGGGCCGCCCGCGTGCAGGCAGTATTCTACCACTGAACCACCGATGCGCTGGTGGCGAGGACACTTCCCCACTTGTAATTCTGGCAGGGCATTTCATTACAAAAAATATTATTGCATCGGCCGGGAATCGAACCGGGCCGCCGGCGTGGCAGGCGAGCATTCTACCACTGAACCACCGAAGCGCGGGGGGCGGGGACTCTCCCCTACTTCTAATTGGCAGGCATTTTCATTACAAGAATGTATTTGCATCGGCCGGGAATCGAACCGGCCACCGCGTGGCAGACGAGCATTCTACCACTGAACTACTGATGCGCTGGTGGCGAGGACACTCCTCCACTTGTAATTCTGGCAGGGCATTTCTATTACACAAAATATTATTGCATCGGTCGGGAATCGAACCTGCCGCCCGCGCGTGCAGGCGGGCATTCTACCACTGAAGCACCGATGCGCTGGGGCGAGGACTCTCCTTACTTCTAATTGTGTCAGGCATTTTAATTACACAAAATATTATTGCATCGGTCGGGAATGGAACCGGGCCGCCCGCGTGGCAGGCGGGCATTCTACCACTGAACCACTGATGCGCTGGTGGCGGTTACTCTCCCCCTACTTCTAATTATGGCAGGGCATTTTCATTACACAAAATGTTACTGCATCGGCCGGGAAGCGAAACCGTGCCGCCCGCGTGGCAGGCGAGCATTCTACCACTGAACCACCGATGCGCTGGTGGCGGTGACTGTCCCCCTACTTCTAATTATGGCAGGGCATTTTCATTACACAAAATGTTACTGCATCGGCCGGGAATCGAACCCCGGCCGCCCGCGTGGCAGGCGAGCATTCTACCACTGAACCACCGATGGCTGGTGGCGTACTTCCCCCTACTTCTAATTATGGCAGGGCATTTTCATTACACAAAATGTTACTGCATCGGCCGGGAATCGAACCCCGGCCGCCCGCGTGGCAGGCGAGCATTCTACCACTGAACCACCGATGCGCTGGGGCGGGGACACTCCTACTTCTAATTGTGGCAGGGCTTTTTCATTACACAAAGTATTATTGCATCGGCCGGAATCGAACCGCCGCCTGCGTGGCAGGCGAGCATTTACCACCGAACCACCGATGCGCTGGGGCGGGACTCTCCTACTTCTAATTGTGGCAGGGTATTTCATACGTAGTATAGATAAACTTATGTAAGTAATCGATGAAGCATTATGAGTAATAATACATGAATTTTTCTGGGATTGGAAAGTAAGAAATTTCTTTTTTCTTCTTTTTTTTCATACGTAGTATAGATAAACTTATGTAATATTGCAAACTACTGATACCGAAGAAGAAGATTAATCCTTTCTCTGTATGTAGTAATTCAATGCTTTTGTCACATTGTGTAGTGAGAATGCGCGTTTCAAAAAATTGTACTACGTATTGGGTAAGGGAGTAAAGTAAAAGGAAGTACTTTTTGCGTGTAACGTCTAATATCTTTAAAAACTTTGACACACGACAGTTTTTCCTTTAGTGCCTGAAGTTTATTTCATTAAATAATTGGACCACATATGTCAGCGATTTTGAAGAACAGAGATTTCACTTTTAATTCAAGTATTTTTGGGTAAAGTACTTTTTGGCCTTGTATTTTTAAATAAAGATACTTCTCGTACTTTAAATTATGATTTAGTGGCATTAAATGCTATTGTTAGTTAACACTTTTTAATGGTAACATATAGCTAAACTTTTCACGCTATTGGAATATTCACAATAGTAATATTTTTGTTGTTAGTCTACTAATTGCCTCACACTATATAGTCAATGCAACAATGTAATAAAGACTTGGTAACCTACAACAAGAAGAGGCATAAATTTATATTTCTAATATTTACTTACTATTATTCAACAATTTTTATGTTGAATTTTTCAGTTATATACTTCCTTTGCATTAGAGAACTAAAAAATTATGCGAAAAAACGTTTATGATGCTTCGCTTTTGAAACACGATCAACAAGAAGTGTATGAATAATAGAGAAAAGAATCATTATTGAGAATAAAAGATGATAGACTAAATGAAGAATCAGTAATGAACGTGAATATATAAAAGCGAGTGAAGGCAATGTGTATGAAAACGAGTGAATAAGTGAATAAATTTCATCACACCTTTTGTGATTGGGTTAGGCATGGTTTCTTCCATAGCAGGCATCGAAATCTCCAAAGAAAAATGGTCGGGGGTCTCAAGGTTTCATTACGTGTATATACATGCATTCATAGAAGCAACAAGACACAAAGAACCCTTCAGTCAAAGTTTGCCTTAAATGTTTTAATTAATTAATTTACACCATAAATGTTGGTGAATCAAGAAAAAAATATCTGATAATACATCTGGCGATCACATTCTTTAATTTAAAGGAAAAATACTACTATCGGTTCCAGTAGAAGATCTAATGAAGCCATGGCAGAATACCCTTTTTAATATATAGATAAAATGATAATAAAGAAAATGTTTCACACTTTGAAAGAAAAAGAAGAAAATAGGCTACTTGCTTTACTTCCTCGTACACATAAAACAGAGTAAATTAACTAATGATGCAAAATTGTTTCGGATATTATATAAGTCTTATTTAGAGAAAAGATTGTTTGTTTTCAAAACGTCGGTCTACTGATCCATTAGGCTGTCCATATAACTTTGAACAGCATGAGCACGTCAGCAGTTCACAGGATTTTTCATTAAAATGTATGTAACGAAATAGATTCGGCGATAGTCGCTGCGCCTTATATTTGAACAGATAGTTCATTGTTAGGGAATACGTTACAAGAAGCTCCATCCACATGTTTTGAAATTACCTTAAAATTGGCTTTAATATTTTTGTTAAATTTTTCTCAAGTACAAAAATTTACGCCTATAATAATGGCACCTATCCGATTTTCACTTAATTCTCAGAAATTTCGAAACTTAATAAATACTGAAAACTTTCCTACAACAACCCTATTCAAGATACAATAGAGGAAATGGTAATTCCAAACAAACACATTGAGAAAATAACTCAACAGACGTCTCCAAACGAATGCCATGGGCCAGATATCCGGCGACGACCAGGCGCGATTGCTCAGTGCATCAACTGATGTCACTGCAGTGCCTCCGACCGGGCGGTCCTAGGTTTGAATCCCGACGGTAGCTGCATTTTCGACTCTAGATTTTCAGCTAAGTCAAATTCAGTCGCAGTCTGGAGGAGAATTCTTGCGAGCGGCTCCTCTGATCGGTAGTTTCACATGATTTCTCGTGGCGAACGCCGGAGCAGTACTGTACCAAACGGGCCAAGAACCGCACGCGATCTTTCCTCCCCTTCCTTGTTATATCCTCTCCCCTTAACCACACACTTACACTAACATGCACGACACTACCACTCATGCCGGCCGGGGACTGGGGAGTTGTCCCGTTTTGGATGGCGCTGGTAGGAGATGCCTGGTTGGGAAAACCCACTTAGTCGACAGTAGGTCGGCGCCGAACTCACCATCCAGTGGGAAGATCACCGCCAACTCCCATGAGAAAAAATGCACTACAGTTACGGATATAACGATCTCAGCAGTTGACGCATCCGGAATCACTAACAATCAATCAATCAATCAATCGAGAGGTGCCTCGCTCCTGCCATTTGTATACCCCTTACTTTAAAATTCGACGCAGGAGTTCTGGCCACAGCGCCCGCGAGCTTCGCGAAGTTCGTAACATTGCCAGCGACCTCACACAGTCCTGGGCCAATGGCTGGGTTCCGGGAAATCAGGGACGTCGTCAAGCGAGGCAGTTTGATCAGGACTATTTTCAACTGGAATATTGAGATTATTTACAGCAAAGGGTACAAACGTCGACAAAACGTTACGTCAAAATGGAGTCGTAGGAAAACTAAGGAATACGAACTCGCAGGTTTAACAGTTTTGATTTAGTATCTGCAAAGGCCCATAGCCTCTCTGAATTCAATTATTTATTTATACATTTACTTATTTAACCTTTAATTTATTTTTAATTGATCCAATTATTGCTTGTTTACCTATTTCGGGGCGTCTGGGCGTGGTGGGGTGGGGGAGGGCGTTGCCCGTCTGACGCAATGCCGTCGCCGGTGCGGTCATCCTGAAGCCCTGACCTTGAATCAGCCTCTGCACTTGGCCCGGGCCCTCTATATAAGCAGCCGCCCGCTTCTCTGGGCATCAGCTGACCAACAGCATCTACCCTCACAGAACCATGAAGTTCCTCGTGAGTACTCTCGGAGCGCTGCCAGCTGCTAATATTTACTGGCGTGTTTTTGAGAGTTTGGGAGCAGACATTTTATAGATGTTTTTGAATGTTTAAATATTTGATTGAATGTTTTTGCGATATTTATGCAATACCTTTGAAAACGTCGGTATGAAAGAACTTTTGAGGAAGCTGACGATAGTTGATAATAGTAGTTTCGGTAAAAGTTGGAATAATTATATTATATTTTGTACTAGAGCAATGGTTTTGGTGTTTTTAAAATTACCAATTTTATTTGTTTTATCAATCATCATGAATGTATAACGATATCTTTCTAGATTTTCCCTTTTCATGTACCCTGTAATTTTGGACTAAGGTAATTTTTTGTTTATTGAGATATGGTTTTGTAGGTAAATTTTTTTAGGGAATATTGTAGTGGAAAATATTACTTTTGTTTTCAATTAAATTGTTTGCAGAAGCGGTGACATATGGTCGATGAAATCTTGCTCTAGTTGAAATAGTAGACATCGACGAAATTTTTACTCGTGCATTTAACACTCACTGCAGGCCTCTTCAGAGATGAAACCATGCGAGATGCAGGGAACAAAAGTCCAAATGTAGAAATAAATCGAATCCAGTTGTTTGAAAAATTGAAAGACCGATTTCATAGATAGATATCCCCTTCATGGACTCGGATGTTACTTTTCCGGAAAGACTCGGAAGTGCACTAGAACCAGTCTCTAGAGAGTTTGACAGAGTTTCGCTGCGCTCCATTTTGTACAGCCTGTCTCTACTTGTCTCTCGTATCCATTTCATTCCGGTTAACAAAATGTTTCGCGTTTTGCTGTCTATTTCAATACAAATAATATGTAGTTCCTTCTGTGACATTAATAACTACGCATACCGATCCGATTGATAGATTGATGTTTGCGAACCCGTCAACTCCTGCGGGGTGATTAGTGTAGTGGAATGCCATGATCCCCGCCAGTGTTATGAATGATTTGAGTATAGTGAACATTTTCTATATTGTAGTGGCTACGGGTTGGGAAACTGCAATCAAATTCAACATGGCACTGAGCGTAGGCAACGACGTTTATGCAATCAACTTTTCACATGCTCGAAATATCATAAAATCTTCCAAAAATGCACTCGCTCTTCACAGGGAAAGTTTTTTTTACAACGGCAGACAAATTCACTGGGGTAACTTGAAGATGAAAAAAGTGTACTACTACTGAAAAATGTATTGAATTATTTAATATGGTTGGGCGATTTTCTTCAATTCAAATTAGGGAAAACTGTTTTATAGGAAAGAAACATTTTACGTGTGATTCATTATTTTCGTAAACCTGAATAAGATAGAAATTTGTCCATCTGTAGACTGTGATTTGCCACAGAAGGCCATTGGCATATTCCGTGCATTAGCTGTGTGCCATTGCCTAATTCCGAGTGTTTCGTTTGATGATTTCTTGCGCGATTCCCTGGTGTTGAGCATCAGGCCCTCCTGAGTCTTAGCCTTAATGCAAGGTTGGTGTTGCAGACTGTCCGTGCCCTAGACGTTTTACGAGAGTTTGCGTTTAGTTTGTCCTGGGATTTTGCCGCATCCCAAGTGTTTGTGGTGCAGTTTGTGTGTGTTTTCGCGTCAAACTGTGTGAATGCGTTGCGGGTAGTTCTGGCTTAGCCTTGCAATGAGTGTTTGTGTCGGTGGTTGTCAGTGCCTTGGACTTAGCATAGGCATTTGTGCTTTCGAGTGCAGACTCCTTTGCCTTATCTTCAGAGTTAGTGTTGATGATAGTTCATGCTTTAACCTCATCCTTTAGGTTTTGGTTGAGTTTGTCGGCCTTACTCTTTCTAGTTTGTTTAGGTTGTCGCCCTGGCCTTGTTCGCCGTGGTGTGCGCGCAGGAGACGCGCGACAAGCGAGGCCTTGTCGGCCTTGCCTCCCCCCTCGTCGCCTCCCCCGCCGTCATCAGCTCCCCCTCCCTCCTCACCTCACAGGTGAGTACGCTCCTCCGCCCACGCTCACCCACAAAGACGTAACAAAATAGGAGCTTCATTGTCCCGGTAGTGAGAATTGTTCAATGTTTCTAAAATCGATGGATAGGCTTGATACGTTACGTATCATAATTCCAAGAGCAGAGAGCAGTACACAGCTGAATTATTCCCTCCGAGATATAAACCTTTTTTAAAATTTTTTTAAAATTTTAATTAATGGGAAGGGGAATGAGATTTTTGCACCTTCTGGTGTATGTTTAAAAAAAAAGAAGAACTTGATATTCCGGGTGTAAGACCGAGGCTTTTGGTTAAGCGGGTTCGCAGGGTGATTTTTTTGTCTTCGCCGCAGGTGATCGCGGCGCGCCCATCGCTGCCTCGGGGGCCCGCCCCCCCTCATCAGCCGCAGCGGCCTGTCGCCAGCGGCCTGGGGGGGCCGTCGTCAGCAAGGGCGCCCTCGGCCCCCCCCGTCCTCGCCGACCCCACCACCCACCCCCCGCAATGAAAACACCGAAAATCCGTTGAGACAAAAAGCCATTTTTTTATTTATTAAGGTCTTTTTTTGCCTCAACCTCTCATCCTTTTTCATTTATAATATTCAAACAATATAATGTTCCGTTTATTAACGTATCTAGTAATGAAGGAGGTTTTTTTCCCGAGGTAAAATTTAAAAAAATTGGGGGGAGTTTAGGGAGACGAAATTTTAAATTTTGGGAGAGCGAAAATTTCAACATTTCTTTATGTTCAGCTTTTTAGGCAACCAAGAATCCATTATTATGCAAAAAAATGGCGGACCACCGTGGGCCCAGGGGTTTAGCCAGACAAGCTCTGCCCCTGATCGGCCTCCCGGAATATGTGGTAATGAGTGCATGTTAGTGTGGTGTTTTTAAGGGGAGAGGATGGGAAAAGGGAAAGGGGGAAGGGAAAAGATCGCGCGCGGCCCGTCCCCGTTTTGGGTACTGCCCGGACGCCTGGTTGATCGGAGAAACCACGGAAAACTACGGATCAGAGCGGGGCCCGCAGAATTCCCCTCCAGATAGCGACAAACCCGACCATTGAAAAGCTAGTGTCGAAAATTTGCCGCCGTCTGACGCTGATCATGTTTCTTCCTATAACTGACAATCTGCATCATCATATATGGAATAATACGATTCTCTGAAATCATTGAATTATCCTCTCAGCAAATGTAATGCAATCTCTTGCACACATCTTTAAGCGAAAAATGGCACTTTTTAATTTATTATCATCTCTTCTCTAACACGATTCTTTCGCCTTTTCCGTTAGTTACATCCTGACAACACAAACTGTGGTTGCTTAATAGTTTGTTCTTCAACCAATGTATAATAATTTATTGTTATTATTCACGAGTTTATTACGACACAAAAGCAGGAGCGCGTGACGTAATTGATGGAGGGATCAGGGGATAATACGCGAGGAGAATGCTAGGGGATCACGGGGGAGAAAAGCTTCTGAATAAAACCAAAAGAACTGTTTTCCAAACAGAAAGATGCACACTAATTAAATACATTTAAACACTAAAAGTGGTTGTTCCATAACGCAAGTGTTTTTTAAATGCCTGCTTTCCCTTCCTTTGGGAGCCACGCTGTTGGGGACGCCCCCATGTAGCAAACACTGAGTATGCAAATTCATTTGGTACGCGCAGTACTGGCAAAACAGCAATCAAGTATATGCATTTTTACTCAGAAATGAAGCTCTTTCAATTATTTTCGATTATTACGAGTTTTTGGGTATTTATCAAAACCGCTGACACCTTTCACACATGGGCAAAAATTTTTCCCCCAATTTCTGACGAAAACGGATATAATAAATAATATTAAAATTCACTAATTATAGAAAAACATTTACGTAATACAAAATTACATTTTCTTAAAATTTCCTAAATAAAATTTTAAAATAAAATAATCGTCTTAAATATTATTTGCAGTAAAATTTTTCCCGTCATGGGGCTTTATCTATTGCATCCAGACCCATAGTTTTGCACCGAGAAACGCATAAAATATTTTAAATTTATTTTTTTTTGTAGTCAAAAAAGTTGAGATCGTATGAGGGCGGGGAGCAGGAATTTGGACATTTTAAAATTTCTATCCTTAAACTAAGTCATATACTACATGAATTTTGAAATTTAAAAAAAAAAAGTTCATGTAATAAAATCTTTTTTCAAGGATACAAAACAATAAATTTTGAGCTCTTATCCTTGATGTCCTTCCAAGGAAAATACTTCCTACCGCAACAACATGGATAGATAATTTGAAAACTTTTTCCCCAATGAATTTAGAAGAGGGTTCATTATTTGTAATGAAGTTACATTTATGTGCAGAAGAAAAAAAGGGGGCCATTCGCATTTGCTCAATGGGTCTTGTATTGGTCATTTGAATTGAAAATACAAAAAAATATTAAATAACATGTAAATCGGATTTAAATACGCCCGGAAAAAATCCCCAATGAAGAAATCTCTTTGAATATCAAACGTCGGCAATTGCCAATGTTTCTCCTAAATTAAGGTTAAAGGTCAAGGCCCGCGGCGTTCGTGATAGTTTTCACCCCAAAAGGAAAAATTCCATTTGCTGGATATTCCCGTCACTGAAATAAAAACAGCACGCAGTAATAACATAGGTAAAAATACTTCTTTCAAAAAAATAATAAAATTGAAGAAAATTCAAAGAATAAAAAACTTGTGAAAATACCAAAATATGTAAATTTAGTAATATAGTACAGAATAAGTAAACATATTTAATGACAAAATTAGATATTGTGTTAGGACGGCGACGATTCACCAAGATTACAAATTTGAGATTGGTAAGTAGAAGAACAGAAAATATGTAATTACATAAAAATCCGGTCTCTACTGATGATTTTTTTTCGAGTTCCGGGGTATCTGAGAAATCAGAACCTGGTTGAGGCTTTTTTTTTTCCTTAAACCCGGCTTTGGGAAATTAGTAAGGGGAGGGGGGTACCCGAGAGTAAGATTAGTCCCCTTTGGGATCTGGGACCAAAGGGACGGGGTTCGAGTTCCGCCTCGGGATAGTTGGTTTGGGATTTTTTGATGTTTGAAATGCGCACATACCGTCGATAACCCTGAGGTTAAACAGATTCAGCATTATAGTGCTGAACTCTACCCCTAAAAGTCATGCGCACATACCGTCGATAAATATGACTGAGCAAAGGCTGACTGCGTGTTCCCGTCGTCCCGAGACGGCCAAGTCGCGACAAAAAAGAAAGAAAATGGAGTGTGTCTACAGCAGCAAAAATGCTTTTGTTGAGTCTGTGTTGTAATTGAGGCCTTGAATTAGCAAAGAAGCTGCTTTCAAGTAAATGGAATATAGGCCTCTAGATTCCACATATTCTAATTGCAAAATGCTTTCAACCAGGCATCTAACTTGATGAAATACGATATGGAAATAACTAGGAGAAAAAATATGCTGAACAAGCTTTATTCAACAACAGAATTCCATTGTAGACCCGTGACGTAATATAATTATTTACGTTTGAACATTTGAAACAGAACTGTTTCTCGACGACACACAATATCACTCTTCCACATGTGCTCCTGCATATATTTTGTCAATATAATTCAATAGAAAACTCTTAAGAAATGAATGAGACAAAGTTTAAAATGCTTTTGTTTGTGAAATACATTTGAGAATAAAAATATTAAAAGGTGTATTTTTCTGAATTGTCAACAATTCATCAATAAATCCGTCATATGTTACTCAGGGTGATGCCTATGTTTGTAAATTCTGGACAATAAAATTACAATCCACTATAAACATACAGTTAAACATGTTTATGAAAATGTAAGTTACATGTTTCATATTTACTAATGGCATTATTATAATCATTGATTGTTGTGTTTATAATTGTTTCTCGAAGTTTGCTGTATACTACATGCCTTTTTGTCGGGATTTTATTCGAATTACTTAATTTTGGTGTTTAGATGAATATGAAATTTCAATTCCACATCAAAAAATAATTTTTGAATTGAAACATCTATAGGTGACAGGAAATTGGGGGAAGATAAAAAAGATCAAGTCGGTTCCGCGGGGCCGATTGGGGGAGGGTTCCCGGGGGAAACTGGGGAAAAACCCCAATTACCAAACACGAATCAAAAACAAATATCCTTTCACATTTTCCCTAAAAAATTTGAGTTTTGATCCGGATAGGCCCAAAAAAGGATTTCCCCCCTTTGAAACACGAGGGGTGAAATATCTGGAGGAACTTTTTGGGGAGCATTTTTTGGAAATTTGGAGAAACACGTGAAGTAATATTTGTGGAACATTAGAGAACACGAGGGGTGAAATATCTTGGGACGCTTGTGGAACAAGTGAGAAATTGTGATTAATATGTTAGGAAGCATGAAGGGAAACATACGCTCGGTTAGAGAGTACAGAAATTGATGATATTAGTGCAATCAAATGCCAACTTGATAATGGGTAAATGACTAAGGGTGAAAAACACATCAATAAAAAAGTTATTGAAAATTTTTAAAATTAATTCATGAAGTTTTGCATGCTACTGAAGGTTGAAATTATTAAAAAAGTTTTGGGACATGTCGATGATTTAAAGATGGTTTATAAATTTTTGCTTAACAAGCTTAACAGTTTATAAAATTTTAGGTCAGGGGGTGTGTTTCCGTACTACCATCGACGGAGTTTTTTCACAACGTTTACAAAATTTACACTCTTTAATGTATCAGATATCAGCTATCCAACACAAATAATTTCTTTCTTGTGGTATGAACCTATGAAAATTGATAAATAATTTTTTTAATAGTACCTTTTAGGGGTATCGGGGTCAGGTGTTAGCTTATGGTGCGATCTCAGGTTCAAAACACGATTGGGGCAACAATAGTGTTGTGGATGCATGAAGCATTTGGAGTTTGTCGCAGATGGACAGCGCGCGGTGTCAGGGCTTGCAAGGACAGTAGAAGCAACCATTAGAACGCGAGTCTGAGGCTAGTGAGGCCAGTGACGTCGCCGCCTGAACAAAAAAAAAGCAACGGGCACCGGAGTGAACAGATTTAAATTTTTGGGGGGCACCGAGAGGCGACTAATACTTCCCACCCCGGGTCTCTCGCGATATCTTCTGACTTTAATTCCTCCTTTCGACCCTTGTGTCACGCCCGCAATCCATCAGGCCGCATAACCCTTTAAGCCCTCACTATGATAATTCTTAGCCACGTGCTTCTCAAGGATATCTTCTGACTTTGGGATATTCCTCGTTTCACCCTTTTTCGCCCGCAATCCATCAGCCACATAAACCCCTTTAAGCCCCCACCACCCCCATCTAGCCTTACATGACGAGAAAATCATATAAAGATGAGGCCTGACGTCCGTGGCCCACCATGGACAAATGCGCCAAATGACTCAAGATCACTGAAAATTTTCCCGCGGTCAGGGATGATCGTATCTGGGTCCAAGAAAAGGGAGCCCGAAAGATAATCGGGGTCAGTTAGCTGGTTTGATCAGTCGTGTCCGTCAGTTGGCTCCCGTTGGCTGAAAAGGTCCCGTCTGGCAGCCCAGACCCAAAAAACGTTTGGGGAACGCAAAAGACAGCGGGCCATTGAGCTGGGCCCGCGGATACAGAAAGGGATGCACAAGGGTGAGAAACAGGAGCATGCGCGTTTTGCGAGGATGTAAAGAGAGTTCGTTACGAACACTGAATTTGCCTGAGTGACTGCAGCATCCCCTTGCGTCCCTCCGTCTACCCTGAGCTGAGATGCACCCCCACCTTTATGATCAACAACCCCTCTGGGTGTGACACTTGGTATATTCCCCCAAAAATATATATATATATATATATATATATATATATATATATATATATATATAGTAAAAGGCATTGTTATTGGTACGAGGCGGAACTTTGGAATTCTATAAGTGCATGATCAACATTGTTAACTGTTTATTTCTTGGGTATTTTTTGACATAACACATAGAGATGAACCTTTCTAATACAATCGTCTCAGTTTTTAGCATTTACGAAAGAAAACTAGGAGGCCCAAAAAGTATTTATGAATGGGGAAAACGCCCACTCCCCGTGTCTCCCTTTTTCACCAGGCGGACAAAATTAAAAGAAAGACCCCGGATGGAAAGCACGGGGGAAAATATTTATCCCACCCTAAAATGAAAAATGCATGCACACATTTTTTTGTAATTAAAAGAAAATTTCTTGAAATGAATTCCACCTAACCATTTTCTAATCCTAAGAAAAATAATAATAAAATTGTCACAAAAAAATAATAAATCACCTTTTGGGTTTTAAAAATTTTCACTTCTACCCGGGGAAATTTACTTTATATATTTTTCTTTCTTTTACTTACGGGGTATTTTTCAATTTTTTATTTAAAACTACGATTTTTAAATTAAAAAAATTATTTTTAAATTTTGGGGATTTTGTTTATCCCGTATTTACATTAATAGGGGACTTATTGGCGGGTCAATTTTATTTTTTTTTGTAGACGTTTTTCATCTTTGGGTTTTTAGAGACCCAATGAGTTTTTAAATGTAGGGAAAAATTTTAAGGGAAAACAAAAACACACAAACATCCATGCCGAGACGGGGTTCGGGAAATGCGACCCTTGAGCCGAGGTGCATTTCCCTTCAGCCTTCATGATGTTTGCCGGTGTGTCTTCTTCATCTATGACTACTATTAGTACTACTACTCAAGAAACATTCGTGTTTGTAAAAGAAAATGTCATACATAAAAGGGAAATGAGGGTTTTATTGGAAAAAAAAATATTAATTCCAAAAATTAATTTTTAAAATTAATTTAACAAAATAATGTTAAATATATTGACTTATATTTCCTTATTTGAGCATTATTTCATTTATTCTCACATCTTCCTATTTCTTACGTAAAAAAATGAGTGTTTGTTATAAAAGGGGGGCATAAAATCCAAAAAACACCAGGGGAAAACATAAACCGAAGGGACTGCAAGGGGATTAAGTAAATTATTAAGTGTTTCCATTCTGATTCTCAAAAACACATTAATGCACCAATAAACCATAAAAAATATTATAGACAGTATTCTGATTCAGACATGTGGGTGGCTTGTTTTTCGGTTTTAAACCCCAAACTTATTAATCTTGGAGCCACTGAATATGGGTTATAAATTGAGACCCGAAACACGTGTATCGCTGTTCATTCTCTATATTAAATCTATTAAAAACCTTTTGGGGGGTAATCAACCCTTAATTAAATACCTTTCACATTATTTTTTCAAAAAAGTAAATGAACGAACCCAACAACAACCTAAGAAGATTAGACGTAAAAACAAAGGACTGAAAAAAAAAACTCCGTGCCAACGTCTGAGACAAGGCCTGCTGACCACGCGGAAGGGGGCGGCAACGTAGGGCCGGCCGGCATTCCGGGGGTTGGTCAGGCAAAAGGCCCGGGGGGGGGGTCGCGGAGGCGGGCCTGGCCTCCCGGGCTGTAAAAGCGCCCTCCCGACCTTGGGTTTAGACAGCCGACCAGCCGATCGACTGATTTCGTTCGTACCTCCACTTCCGCACTCCACCATGAAGGTTCTGGTAAGCATTCGCCGGCTGCGGGAGGCGACACTGCGTCGGCAGAATCGGTTGGGTTGATTGATTTAGATGCCCGGGACGTTAACTGTGAGTCGTTACCCGAAAATGTAGTGCATGTTTTTAAACCCGGGGTTTGGGGGGCTCCCCGGGGGTGAGATCCGGCGGAGAGACATGCGGTTGGGGAGGATTTTCCTATCAAAGTATCTCCCCCAGAGGAGCAACACCCCCAACTGGGGCAAGCTCTAGGCTCTCAACAAGTGTATGTGTGTGAGTATGAGAGAGAGAGAGAGAGAGAGAGAGAGAGAGAGAGAGAGAGAGAGAGAGAGAGAGAGAGAAGTAAGGAAAAATTAGATGAAAGATGAGGGGGAAAGGGAAAGATCGGTCCGCGTTGTCGTTTTTTGGTACGATCGTTTGATTGTATTGATCGAAAAAAGCATAATAAGCCCTGTCAGAGGCACTGCAAAGTTAACGGCTCTGAGCGAAACTAAACTCAGCCGGTCATTTTTTGACACCTTTCCTAGAAAATACTTGATTATAAACGGCTACTTGTTCGATGGCAGGAGAGGGGAGGAGCAGAACGCATTGCAAAAAAGGGAAACTCCGGGAAAAGGGTTCCCAAAAGGCGTACATTACATTCCCAAATAAAGAACGGGGTATTTCCGGGAAAAAACGCGGGGTTTCCAGACCGATAGGTCTAGGGAAATTTCCGCCGAATCATGGAAAGTCACCGTGTGATACACAATATTTTATTCCAGACCTCAATTTTATAACAATTTGTCTACTGATAGTACAAATTTGTGTGACGATCACGACTACATAGTCCGTATTATTCCGTTCAGGGGTTGGTACATATTATTTTCTAATTATACTTTTAGTACCGTAAGAAATTAAGGCACCGTCTGGATGAGAATTCTAGCGGCCGGCTGCTCTCATTGGTAGTTTTCCGTAGTTACACCGATCAATTCCAGGTGAATGCCGGAGGAGTACCTTATGAAACAGACCAAGAACCACGTGCGATTTGTCGTTTTCTTGCTGAATTTTTTTCTTAAAAACCACACTCCCCACAACGGGAGCTTAGAGCTCCCCAGAGCAAACCTCGGGGGGGGTACCAGAGGAGGGAAATTCCCGAATGCCGAATGGGTTTTTCCAACTAGACTCTCCCGGGGCACCGCCCCAGCCCGGAACAAGCTCTAAGCCCACCGGTCTCCCGGAATATTTGGAGTGTGGTAATGTCATGTGGTGTAAAAGGGGAGGGTAGGCAGGGAAAAGGAAGGACAGATGCGGCTCCGTGGCCCGTTTTGAGGGTACTGCCCGGGACTGCCTGGGTTGATCGGAGAAACCATAAAAATGGGAAAGAGACAAAAAGTGTGTGTGTGGGGTGTCCCGGGCGTCGTCGCCTTCCTGATTTGAGTAACGAGCCAAGCAGCTGACACGCCGCATGACCACGCCCGTGCTCAGGCTCTGGTCTTGCTGCTGGCGGCGGCGGTGCTGGCCCAGCAGGAGCAGGCGCGCGACAAGCGCGGGCTGCTGGCGGCGGGCGTCGTGGCGCCGGGCCTCCTGGCCCCCGGCCTCGTCGCCCCGGGCGTCGTCGCCTCGGGCGTCGTCGCCCCCGCCGGCGTCATCGCCGCCCCCGGACTCGTCGCGCCCGGACTCGTCGCCGGCCCGACGGGTTTAAAATGGCGGTTGTCACGATAGTAACCGATTGAGGTTTATTCCAAATGGTTTGTTTATATCACGACGGTTTAAAATGGGTTGTGGGTGAACGTTTGTCCAAAAATGTTTTTAAAATTTTTGTACACTTAAGGGTACAAAAGGGTTTGGAATTATATATATATATATATATATATATATATATATATATATATATATATATATATATATATATATATAATTATTTCCTGAGGTTGAGAATTATTCCGTTTTTTACCGTTGATTTAACGTGATGGTTATAACTGCTCAAAATAACCGGTTAAGAATGTTACGATTTTTTCTGTAAAAATCAGTGTTTGTACATAGAAAATTGTTATTTTTCTAACGTTGGTTTACAATTGTGGATTATATACCTATATAAATGCATGATTTTTCATGAGGTGTATTTTTGAAACTGGAGGTTTGTAATTACACCAAAAGAAAACCACATATTTCTCCGAAAGTGTGTAGGATATTGTTTTCACGACCACAATCTTTTTGTGATAATCAAATTTAAACATTGTTTTAAAAAACAGGCAACAGTACTATTTTTCCAGTATCTTATTTAATTTTAATGTTTTGTCACTAATTTGTGTCTTTTTGAAACAAACATATTTTGAGAAGTAAATTCAATAAAAATTTAACCAGTTAGCCTGGTTCTCATATATATGCCAACAAATTTATACTATTTATTTTCAACAATGACAATTTTTAAATAAAATGCTACATAAGAATTAAAATTTTTTAACCAGGTCTTTTTGACAAAGAATGGTCAAGATATATTTTTAAAAGACCCTAATTAGTGTTGAAACGTTAAAAGTTAAACCAATAACAAATTATTGGTAAAATTGGTATTGTAGTGTCATTTTGTCAAAGAAAAGTCAGAACAGATTTACAATTATAACAAAGTAACAGACTCTAACATTATCTTTAACATTTAAATCACAGGATTCTAGTATGTACGTACGCATTAGTATTATGTATTAGTCTTTCAGGATGTAAAAAATAATACATGAAAAAAAACAAATATTTTCTAAAGAAACTGTCACGTATCTCTTATTCTAAATCTTCGCGAGTTTTCAATATCTGACTACCTAAACCTGATCAAAAATTGGGTGGTCAGATCTCGCTACCGAAAATATGTCTTCTAATTTGTGTTTGGTACTTCCTTTCCGACAGGGAGGTGCACTCGTGTGGGGCTGAAGACCTTGGTTCGTCTCCCACTACCGCCGTCGCCGCCACCACCACCTCTGCTGATCTTTTCCACAGCTCTCTGCTTCACCAAAAGAGTGTTCTTTAAATATTCAATTCTGTCTTTTCTTTCGCAATAAATAATAGATTTTGATAATTTCTGTATTTTTATTGACATCTCCTTTAACATTTCTGTAGAATGCAACAATGAAATTCACAGAAATTTTGTGGTTTCACGATGTTCAGAAATTTTACGAGATACAAACGGTGAAGAAAGAGTTTAAGAAGGATAGGAAGTATGTGAAATGTATTTCGTTGCAGGAAATATTTTGGGTTCTGTAGCGTAGATAAGGTTAGATGTAGTGTTCTTTCAGTTGCCTCTAAGAGGGACTCTTAGCGAAGATTGTCCCTTTTACTTTGACTCTTATACCATTGACCGCAGACCACTTTTTCGTGCTTCCGTAGTGAGTTTTGTGCAAAATTTTTTATTATTTTAGTATATGGCATTTTATACGCGAGAAGTTCCTCAGAAAGCAACTCTCAATTATAGAATGAACGCAGACAGTTGTTTCCAGCTGACAGCTTGGCTTGCGAAAGCACGCACAACGGTATTACAAAGATTTTGAGGATTCAATCATATAGAACAAAGCAGTTTCAGAACCGTAGCTGCTAATTACTCACTATATTTTGTGAATCACATAACGTGAGTTCATTAAAATAAAAAAGGATCAGGCTGTCGGACTTACAGGAAACTAGTGGTACTACAATAGTGCGTATACTAGTGGTCCGAACATTTCCGAGAAATGTTCCTAATTCTTTCATGAAGTTAGCTCTTTTATCACCTAGAATGTTTTGGGCGAGTTACGTTCCTATGTTGGAAGTAGTAATTTCCCATTCCCATCCATTTTCCTCTCCACGTTTCGGTCGCACTGCAAATTAAAAGGATGTGGATCCAGTCTTCCCTATCACCGCAAAGCACACACATGCCATTACCATTCGAGTCCTTTAATCTACGTTGCATCCACCCCCCGACCCTGATCCAAGCGTATCCCCCTCTTGCGTCCTTTGCAGTGTGTTTACGTAACGTTCGCAACCCCATAACGGACTCGCGTGAATTTGTGCAACTAGCGAACGTTTTTCGGCCATTGCTGCCAGGATCTCTTGCCTTTTAATATCCGCAAGTCAATCCGAAATTAACCGTTCTATGTCACGTGTTCCCCTATCTCCCACCATCTCCGGAGAAACGTCTCCCAGACCTGAACGTTCCAGTAGCAGTTTAATTTTATACGACCAGTAGCGTTGGTTGATAACTGTTATATGTAAAACTAGTTGAATGCAGCGTCGCCGACGCTGTAAATTGTTTTAAAAGTATTTTCATGACTTCAAACTTTCTTTCATACTTCATTTCTTGCTTGTCTAGCTTTGCTCAAACATGTTCTTATAGTATTCTTCCACATTGGCAGTTAAGAAGAAAAATACAAATATACAAATTAATAGAATTATTCACATACTACTTAAAACACACACACACACACACACACACATATATATGTGCATATTATATATATATATTATATATATATATATATATATATATATATATATATATGCAAGGTTTTCAGTCTTTCAAGGCGTAAACGTTTTGTTTCTGACAGCACACACATTTATTAATTCAGAACATGTTCACTCTCCAATCTTCCCTTGCTTTCTCTACGGTTAATAATTCAAATATTTTCTCAAATCTTGTAGTATTTCATCAATTAAAAAATAGTACCTTGTGGCGTACAGATTTACTCAGAACATGGCTATGGGTGAATACATTGTCTCCAGGGCTGAGAGAGCAAATCGCGGGTTTTCGTGAGCTCCTTTGCACATTGCATCACTACATTTACGGCATGGTCGACGAACCGGAAGGGAATGGCCTCGCCGCATATCACCTGGAATTTCTCGTTCAGATTACGGAAACCAGCAGTCGGCGTGCGTCTTTAAAACTCTTAATTTCTCCAAAATTTTGTTACGTAACATATGACGATATGCATATTTATGAACTCGTCTGTCCACGTTTGTTATGATGAGTTAAAAAAAATTATAGGGTTCCTATTAAAAAATCGAAGTTGGGTCAATATCACTGCAATAAAAAAAAATCAATAGAATAATATTATGCATGACCATATGTGCCCCTTGCATATGTGAATGCATTGTTTTAGTGAAAACTGCATCTCAGTATCTGCAACGGTTCAGGAAAAGCTTGAAGGGAACATCTTAGGTGGGCCACACGGTATATATACATATTATATATATAATATATATATATATATATATATATATATATATATATATACAACATAGTATATATATATACACAAATGAAGAAAAAAATAAATTGAAAACTCAAATAGTCAAGTATAAAAGATGTATAAAATGAATATCTCTTTGACTTCACATCACTGTACTGCAGTTCACTGCACTTCGTTTCATTACCCACTAATTTACTACACATTAACGGTAACATTACATATATGTACGGCGACTGGTGAGTAGCCACGTGACAAACCGCGAACGGCGGGCGTTCTTCGCTTGTCAACACCGCCGCTCCCTCGTGACCTCCTTGCAAACGGCGGCGTTACGGCGGATGTCGAGGTTACGGTTTTACAAATTAAGCACCGGCTGCCGGTTGGGATCGTGCGCTCTCGTGCGCCCTTGCGCCACGCCCACTTCAGTGCTCCGCGCATGCGCAGTGTCGTAATCATCCCGACGCTAGTAGGCTTCTCACCGGCCCGATTTGCCAAGGAGCTTCTGTTGTTAATTATACATAGAGCTCGGAAATATGGGCTCTAAAAATAGGCAGTAAAATAGGCAGGCAAATAGGCACTTTAACATTTTTAAAATAGGCGAAGAAATAGGCATTATAATTGACAATAAGTAGGCACTTAAGAAGTAAAAACTTAAAAATAGGCAGGGAAATGGACATGATGGTTGAATAATATTAAAATGTATACGTACAATATAAAGGATAAACATAATTCTGTAAAAAATCGAATTTTTTCGATTGTCAAAACATATTGCAGATTTAGATAATATTTTCTAAGAGTTGACTCCTGTGGAATTTTATACTTTGTATATTTTATTGATTAAGCTGGTTAAATGTTGGATTTTCTAGTTTTAAAAATTGAATGTTTGCGGCATGGCACAAGTCTGTGTTGAATTTCTTTTTCGTCTTCATCTTTTGACTGCGCTTGCTGAAGACGTTTTGAATAGTTCTTCTCAATTTTTTTGCATTTTTTGCATGAGTTGCAATGTTTTATTTTGTAAGAAGTATTTTTTGCACAGTTTACTATCTTTTCACAACACTGGCAAAAAAATACATTTCCAGAATCTTCACAATAAATCCACTCTTTTAACAATACACTTCTTAAAATTGTCTCTTTTGACATTGCAGCAAACATTGCTTAACAGGAACAGAAAATTTACTGATCTGACGTGCACGAAACTTCAAAACCAATTCAAAACTATCCCCCTATATTGTCTTTCAGAAGAAAACTCTTCCTATCCTGTGTAATTCTACCTTTCAAAACGCGAAAGATGCCGGGAGCGCCATTTTTGAAGAGATTTGTGATCTTGATAAGGAATAGATAGCTCACTAATCATTGCGAAGATCGACAAAACGAGAGCAATTTCCTGTACTCTGGAGCGCCCGACGGGTTTCGGCGAAATAGATAAGGTAACCCGCACGGTGTCAAATTCACATACATCTCTAAGCGATGTCCCTGCTCGACGCGTTGCAGGGAAGAACACAGGACATACAGCTCCGCGATCAGAGGGCGCCGTGGCAGATTTCACGCGGTTGTTACTTGATTGGTAAAAAATTACTCATCAGTTATTTCTCAAAAAATGATTGTAGGAAACAAAATATAGTAAACAAAAAATATTAAAAATGAGGAAAATTCAATCTAGGCACTTATAGGCTCTTAACGTCGATTAGGCAATTATAGGTATTATAAAAACCTTGCGAAAGTCATTTGTGAGGTAAACATTGATAATGGGATAAGTTGCCTAAAAATACATTGAAAGAAATAAAATATACAAAAGGGCATTGTGTGAGTTCTAATTATAAACTGTGAGTATTTCGTTAAAAATGAGGGAGCGAAAACCGGCTTAGGTGGCTCGGGGTATCACTGATGTTACAGCAGTCCCTCTGGAAGAGAAGTCCTAGGATTCTTTTCCCCGCGGTGGCTGGATTTTCGGCACTAGCTATCTAGCTAAGTCAAATTCAGACGCTGTCTGGAGAAGAATACTAGGGCCCGGCTGCTCTGATCGGTTGATTTCCGTGTTTTCTTTCGAACAACACCAGCCGAATGCCGGAGCAGTACCCTAACAAACGAGCTAAAGGCCGCACGTGATCTTTCCTTCCTCTTCCTTGTTCTAATCTCACCCCTTACTAACACGTACACTCTCATACACTACATTGCCACACAAGCCGGGAGAGCAGTTAGGAGCTTAGAGCTTATCCTGACTCGAGCGGTGTCCCGCTGATGGGAGATACCTGGTTGGGAAAACGCCCGCAAACCGACGTAGGTTGGCGCCACGCCCACTCCACTGCCGTGCGCATGCGCGGTGTCGAAATCATCCCGATGCAAGAACGCTTGTCACCCGGCCCCATTTTGCAGGGAACCCCTCTTCTTTAATATAAATTCGGGATAAATCGTCAAAAATGGGGGGACGTAATTAAACATTCAAATCAAACATCAAATCAAACATTCTGATCAATCAAACATATAATGATATTGCAGATACAATTAACATATGTTATTGTAGTGACGTCCAAGAAGTTAGTAAAAAACTTCCAGATTTAAAACTGGTTGTGTGTAATTTGCAGTTAATTTGCCATTCTTAAATTGTAAAAAAAACAATTACTGCAAATCATTTAAAAAAAGTTGTTCCTATTAATTGCGACGAAAGTCAACAAAACCCTTACACTTAATTGGCAAATATCAACACAAAACTATTCTGAGAATTTTCCACTTTTAATTTCTAAACTAATGTTACAGAAATCAGATAAATATCTCAACCTTTAAAATATATTATAAAAATACGTTAAATAATAAACTTTAGGGATTAAATAATCCCCATCTCGATCAGGTTTTTGTCCATTTTCCCTGATTCATTGAACAAATGCTGAGATGGCCCTCTGTTTTGCTATTGGGCGTAAATGTAGCTTCACTATGCGCACGTTTTATCGAGTTCCCCTTTTGCTTGTAGTGGTAGGAGTAGAGCTGAGGGTGCGTTACTATATTATTAGCAATGCATAAAAATGCAATCTGCAGTTCGCTTACCGTTGCAAATAGTTTTTCTATAACTCGGGAATGAAAATGTCTAGCTTTTCAAATGTTAATCTCGCGCATTTATAAATTGTTTTATTATTATTATTATTATTATTATTATTATTATTATTATTGTTTTAACTTTCATTCATCTTTCAACTATCGTTAAAATTTTGGGATAGGGTTCTGGTACTCACGAAAACGTGCTCAGATAATCTTCTCCCCCATACATAGATTTTACTGTTTTTTGATCAAATAAATCACATAAAACAAATTAAGTGTGGGATTAAAAAACGGGTGTTTCCATGTCTGGACCCTGTTTTTTATTTATTCTTTACGTCTGGGGGTAAGGGAGACATGTGAGGAACATGACACGTTTCCTTTACCATACCTAATTTACCTAGCCTCCCGCTAACATTTTTCTCCAGACAGCGGGAGAACTCGATCCAGCTATCTGGCTAGTGTCGAAAATCCTATCACCTCGGGACTCGATCCCTAGGACCCCCCAGTCAGAGGCACTGCAGTGACATCAGTTGATGTCCTGAGGCACTTAAACTGGTATGGGCCAACTCTACTATCCACTTTGCGAATGAACGTCTAATTTCCATGTAAAATCAAGGATTAATAATATGCTGTAGCAATTTTTGAGTGACAGAGAACTAGCTATATACAATAAAGTAGGAATATCATATTAAAAAATAGCGACCATTACAAGTTTGCATTACTTTATCATTTACATTTTCACTCCTACATATTTGTTGGGATGCTTTTTTGCATAAGTGTCTTTAGAAATTAGTAATTTATGAAGGTAATGAATGTGAACAGTTTACCTTTAGAACGAAAATGTTGAAGATGTTGACAAAACTATCCCGGAGTTTCGCAGTTCCCATTGTACCAGATACGTCACAAAAATCATTGTACAAGACAGAGGTTAACTAATAGCGCTACAATAGTGCATACTTTCTCATATTATTTCTAACTAAAATTTCCAAAAATGAGACCCGCACCGTTCTTTTAAGCGTCTTTTACGCGAACAATGTTAAAAAAATCGGACCCCTTTTTGTGAACATTTTGGTGAGGCTTCATAAAAAGTATCGCCATGAACAAAATATCCATTTCAAACTCGCAGGACTTCAAGTGCCTATAAATAGATCGAGAAATATCATTTTCAAGAAAATCTAAACGATTTAGGCGCTAGCATTGACCACAGACAGACGGACGGTAATGGACATTCTGGCAAAAGTTTTGCCGTCAATCGATTTTTTTCGGTATCAAGGACACACAAAATATGAATTCTGTCTTCTCAACGTGTTAGAAGAAGTCATTTACTACATATAGGAACCCAATTTATACACTTTTTTGTTTCCAGGATCCCGCAATAACAGATTTTCTTATCGTTTTCTACGTACGATGATATCTTCATACAAAGTAAGGGCGAAAAAGTAAAAATCAGTGACCACTACAAGTTTGAAATAATATTATAGTTTATTATTAATACTTCTGTTTATATTAATTTTTTAACACTTTATTGCGTAATTGTGTTTCAGAATTATCTTTAAAGGGAAGAAATGCAAACAGTTGTGCTGAAGATATTGTCTAAACTATCTATTGCCAAAACATATCATGGGGCCACGCAGACCATTTTATACCAAATACGTGAGGGAAAAAAATCATTGTACCAGTTATGGGTTAAGAAAAAGATGAAACACTACACCGGAGGCGGCTGCGTAAAAAACACTGATTGCGCCCGGCCGCTGCCAGCCGGATGTGAAGCCCCTGCGAGGGCGCGTGGGACGGTGATAGCGTCGCGACGCCGCGTCGCGCCGCGGCCGCCAAAGCAACGACGTCGTGCGAGCGTCGTCGCCATTCACGAGGGGGGCAAGGGGCGCCACGGCCCCCTGGGGGGTATAAAGCTTCCCCGGAGGGCCGACGCTCAGCACACACCGCAGCAGCCGAGCCAGAGCAGCATCTTCCAACTCGCACCCGCAGACCCGTACTCAGTCGCCATGTTCAAGTTCTTCGTAAGTACAGTGAAACCCCCGTTTTCGTACGTCTTTTTTTTTTGTTTGTTAAAATTAAATTTTTAAATTTATTTCAAATTTTTAAATTGAATTTTTAAATTTATTTCAAATTTTAAATTTAAATTTTATTTCAAATTTTAAAATTAAATTTAAAAATATGATTTGATTTTTAAAATTTAATTTAAAAATATTATTTTATTTTTTTAATTAACATTTTGGGCTGGTTTTGGCAAATACAATCATTTTTTGTATAGTATAAACTTGATCCTCCTCAGGCTAGACTGAATTTTGCAACTCCCGCCCTCAGTCGCAATATTAAAGTTCTTCGTAAGTACTGTGAAACACTGTTTTCTGTAAGATTTGTTTTTTCGAAGACACTTTTTCGAAATTTTGAATTTTTTCACATGTGATTGGTTTTTGTAAGTTGAAAATTGGTCTGTACTAAGGTGATGTGAATCTTCAAACTCTCGCTCACAGTCCTGGACTAGGATGTTTCGTCAGGAAAACTCGTATTGTGGAGCCCTGATATCAAATACACAGAAAAAATTTTGTTCTTATAAGTAGTAGTTTACTACTTCTAACGCGTTGAGTAGTCATAATACCTTTTTTTTTGGTCCCTTGATACCGAAAAGTTTGTATCAAAAGTTGGTATTAAAAGTTGGTATACTGATACGCAAAGGAATTTGTTTGGAAGGATTATTAATCCCTCCATCCGACGATTTCCTCCAAGATTGACATTTCCCGATCAATATGATCGAATGAGAGGCCCTCTGAATTTGAAACATACTTCTAAATTCTGTCGTACTGTACATGAAGTGTACATGAAAAGAATATTTTCAAAACTTCCTTAAAAATCTCTCCATATTTTTATTGACTTTTTGGATTGCAGCATCGCTTAAAACAATGACGCACGTCTCATTTTCATTATACCTCTTGGATTTTCGAAAACGGAAAATTTTCAAATTTTTCGGCGTCTTCCTTCAGCTACAATACTGATGATAGAGATTTTTTTCTCCAAAGAGAGATCTTTATATACGGTCAAGTACAATTGTCGAGCAAGTTCCGTGTCTCATTTGTTATGGTACTGATCGGATTTGATCGGATAAACCACGACTCAATGCAGCCTGTCGCTAGAATTCCTGTCCAGAGAGCGGTTGAACTCGACCCACCTATGTAGCTAGCGTCAGAGGTCTATGTACCATGCGCGCACCTTTTCTTGACCGATGACCTTGCTTCCCCCTCCCTGGAGCCATAAACAGCTGAAGGCAAAAGATCGAAGCGAGCACTGATGACAACATTCCCAGCATTAAAACTTCGTTGGCACGAAACAGAAGCTAGTCAAAGCTAGTTGCTTTCATAGTCGAGAACTTCTGTTCAGCTTTATTACCATTATCTAAAGAAATATCTGAGGCAGGTCCAGGACCTTCAAGGAAGGCACCTAAAACTCCTATGTACTGTCCCTGCTGTTGCCTACCCAGAGCGATGACCTGCCCGCACACATAGCGGGTTTGAGTTTCATCTACCAAAGGTTGGCATTACTGAAAATACTCTAGTGGCTGTCTTTGTAACTAATACCCCCACTCCGCCCGCATTTCGTCAATCTATCGGTCAAGAAAAGTTGCACGAGTGGTAGCTAGGTCAGAGGCAATGCAGTGCCATCAGTTGATTCCCCGAGCCTCTGTCTGGAGTCGGAGGCAGTGGAGTGGCAGAGCCTCGCCAGCCGGCCGTGCGTGTTTGCGTGCAGGTGACGGTGGCGCTGCTGGTGGTGGCGGCGTGCGTGGCGCTGGCGCTGCCGCAGGTGGGCGACGCCGCTGCGGCCGCCGACGCGCCCCGCGACAAGCGCTCCGGCCTGCTGCTCGCCGCGCCGCTCCCGGCCGTCGTTCCGCGCGTGAGTACACCCGCACTTTGCCTCGCCTCGCTACTACACACGGGCTTTTCTTCGATAACAGCTGACTCGTAATAGCTGTTATTAATTAATCAATGTTTATTCTTGATTGTCTATATATGTTTGCAAATAAAAGTATCCAAAGTTTTTTATGACAATCATTTATTTCAGTAATTTCACGTTTCGTAACGGGCTTTTTTTCAATAACAGCTGACTCGTAATAGCTGTTATTAATTAATCAATATTTCTTCTTGATTGTCTATATATGTTTGCAAATAAAAGTATCCAAAGTTTTTTATGACAATCATTTATTTCAGTAATTTCACGTTTCGTAACGGGCTTTTCTTCAATAACAGCTGACTCGTAATAGCTGTTATTAATAAATCAATATTTCTTCTTGATTGTCTATATATGTTTGCAAATAAAAGTATCCAAAGTTTTTTATGACAATCATTTATTTCAGCAATTGCACAACGTTTCGTAGCTAGTTTTGTTACATCATCATGTGTTTAGTGAGGGAACTGCTATCCCATCGAATTACCTCTGCAGTAGAACAATCGAGGAAACATTACGAGATTAACTCACTCTCACTACAGGTGATATCAGATAACTAACAGTTACCAATGGTTCAGTTGGGTCGGTAAACCTAAATCCATCTCTCAATCAATCTCAAGGGCTTATACTCTTTGAAAACTTTGTGGAGAGTTTGCAGGAACCTTGGATCTACGACCTCGTCGAGTTGTTGGCCACAGTTTCAACGCAGTAAATTCTTCAACTAAATAAATCTCAAAACCCAGTTTTTGGACTTACTGAGATTGACTTGCATACGAATTTGACTTGACGACAAACGAAACCACCTAATCTAGATGTTCTTCCGTGTTCGGGTTCTTGGTTGACTGTATTCTGAACCCGAACCGGGTAGTCCCAGCTTTCTTATTGAGTGAAGGTGTTGTGTTGAGCATGAAAACAAGGTAACTACTACTTACTGCCATCGTGCTCGCGTATTCACGTATTAACAGAATTGCTGAACATCACTGTACTCATATTTAAATGTGGGTAAATTGACTTTTAATTAGCTCGGACTGGTTATCCAACCAGAAGTTTCATTATCAAAAATTTAAGTTGTAACAAAACTCCCGCGTGAATAATCGCATCATAGCTGATTGTTATCAATTTGCCTTATTTTTAAATCAGAGTTTATACTTCATACGTACTGCGATTTTTACATCGCTGCGTTTGACATTTGATCAGCTGTAACGTTGCCGTCCAATCGGGACCTTACACGTCACTACAGTGATGTCAGAATTGGTATCGTTCATCCTTCCGATTGAATGACACCGTAACAGCTGGTTTACTTCAAACGCAGCTCTATAAAAGCCGTAGTATAGGACCAATGTTATAGCAATAGATGCAACATCCGCCAGCCCATCTCGTACGAACAGCCTGGCTAACCGTAGTTCATGGTAGCATGAAACTGGGGTATTCCTCGCCATATACATCTCGAGCAAGCAATAAATCCAGCAAGTAATAAAAGCAACAATATTAGTTCGTGTGGTGGACTACGCGGTGTCAAATACACCGTCTGATCTAAGTTTTCTGAAAAGTTCCAAAGACAGCCTAGCCTTCATGAGCCCTCGCTCCCTTCCGCCCTCGCGTTCGCTCATTCGTCTGCTCTCCTGCTCTCTCGTGTTTTCGTCCTCTCGAATTTTCACACTTCAGCAATCCCCCCACCAGTCGTTTGCGATAGCATATATGTTCGAACAATCGCATACATTTTGCCTCCTCGGAATATTTCTTGAATTAGAACAAACTGTATCACGTAGTGTATAACCGGTTTGCAAACATCGAGATTTAAATCATTACCTAAGTCAAGATTTACCTTAACAAAGGAAGATAATATCTAGTTATCAATATATATATATATATATATATATATATATATATATATATATATATAATATTTGCTACAAAAAAAGCAATCATGGAATTATGAATTCAAATGATTCGGTTGATATTCGTAGCTTAGTTAACAGGCGCGAACTCTGCCTAACGAAATTGTGAAAAATTTTCCCTCCACCCAACTCTCACTACCTCCAAACTTTATCGTGCTTCCATTACATTGTAAACACCAGCTACATAGGCGATGCGATAGTCCACGTTACGGTCTATTCTAAAAACATTGTTCATTTTCTTACGCGGGCGCACAAAATAATTTCGTCCTTAAGATTTGCGCTGGTGGTATGTACAAATTAAACGAGTGCAATTTGGTATAAGTTTATATGTGATGCAACATTGCACGTGATGGGTTTTTTTTTCTGCGAAACGCGCCGTCCTAGACTCTTTAAAGAGCAGCCACCAATGCCTCAAACACCCTTTACATATCATTCTCTCACTTTCGGCAAGTCTGTTCCCTTGATCTTACCATCCCTGTCTGACGCATTCCCGCCCTTCTTTCCCCCGCCCTCCAGCCCCCCTGGCCCCGTTCACCAACCCCCCCCCCCCCCCCAACCCCCCGCTTTCCCACCTACATGTACTTCCTCTCACCCACCCTTTAACCGTCCCGCTTTCGGACCCTCCCACCACCCCGCCCTCCTTCCCTCCTGCCCATTCTGTCCTCCCCTTCCCACTGCTGACCCTCGCACAATCTCTTCCCTCCTGCCCATCCCTTCCTCCCGCTGGGTCGCGCCCCCGCCAACGCCCCCTTCTTCTCCGCCTCCCGCAGCGGCCCCGCCTCATCCGCGCGTGCGCCTGCGCCAACGCCTACGCCTACGCCTTCGCCGCCGGCGACGCCGTGCCCTTCGACGACCCCGCCCCCGCCGCCGCCTCCGCCTTCGCTCGCGACGACGCGGACGGGGTCGCGCGCTGACCAGGCGGAACACAGGAGGCATCCACGTGTAAGCAGCGAGTCTCATCGCGCATAAGGTGCTGTGTAGAGTTCGCGCGCGGAATCTGCATTCGGTGACGCCGTAGAGGAGGGAGACGGCTACATTAGATGCCGTCTCAAAAACATCGACTTTATAGCTTTTCAACAGAGAGTCCCAGCCCCCAAAAATTACATTCACATTTCGCATGAGAAAACAAATTTAAAAAATATGATCACGGGCGTAGCAAATTTCTGGGCGATTACATTTCCTGGCTCGCAATGGGCTGACCGATGTTTTGTCAACAGCGGTGGAAAGCTTAGATGGCTCTCGTGCACATGCGCAGTGTCCCTCTTCTCGTGTGTCTCGCTCGCACTTCAACGGTCTCGGGCAACGGTCGAAGGTACAGATCGATCAATTGATTGATTCTTTCGTGTGGAAGAGGAAGGACAGATCACGCGTGGTCCGTGGCCCGTTTGTTAGGGTACCGCTCCGGCATTCACCTGGTGTTGATCGGAGAAACCACGGAAAACTACGGATCAGAGCAGCCGGCCGCTAGAATTCTACTCCAGACAGCGACTGAATTCGACCTAGCTGAAAAGCGAGTGTCGAAAATCCTGCCGCCGTCAGGACTCGAACCTAGGACCACCCAGTCGGAGGCGCGTGTGCGTGCCGGCAGTGACATCAGTTGATGCACTGAGCTACCGCTCGTGGTCGAGGATATAGATATTTTGCGCGAACTCAACCCGATGTTTTCTGAACAGCTATAGTATGCGTGAATCCGCGCACGCTCAGGTCTCCTATCTCGAGTGTCAGGTCAGCTTTTTCAGTCTCGCTCGCACACAAACGGTCGTTGAGTGCTTATATGTTTCGTGCGAACTGCATCTGCGTGATATCTTCGTAATTTGTGCATCGGAATTATTCAAATTAACACCAAACTTAGTACCCTCATCGCCGTAGGATAATCACTCTGTTCCCGCAGCAGCGTACACGGGTACAGTAAAGTGCTCATCTCACCAGTGGCCCCATCTGTCGTTCACGTATTCCTTCTAGAACTCCTGGGTGTCTCTGACATGTCTCTTGAAAATTTTTTGAATGGTTTCTTAACGACCCTTGAACAGGTTTCTTAAACAGTGTTTAAAAACTGTATCGAAACGAAGTAATTTCTCAATCATCTCTATTTATTTCAAAAATAACATTTAAATGGTAAGACTTAAATAGTAGAATTTTTTTAAAAAAATATTTAGATTGAATCTATGTCGTGTCTTGAGTCTGAGAGTTGAAATGATTCGAAATGACCCCACCCTCCGGCATCCACATCACAATACCTTTTTCACGCGGTGGAGGAGGGGTGTGCAACTACAGTAAAATTCTTCTCCCTTTCCCAGCGGACCCGATATTGTCCGCCTACGACTTCGAAACTTGTGCGAAACGTTCTACTTGATTTATTAAATTTCTGAATTTTAAATAACATCGATACGAACTAATAAATTGATTGATAATTTCTGCCTATGAAAATTATTACATTTAAATCTCTGCCTATGAAAATTAATACAACTAAAAAATATTAATAAATTACAAATAAATAAAATAAGTGTATTTAACGACGTATTCAAACTAACTCCACCTTGTGGCACCCTCGCCACCACAATACATTCTTTCCGTCCCCATTGCGACGTGCACAGTACAGTTAAGTCCTTCTCCCCTCCCCAGCAACCCTACCTATTGTCTTCCGACGCGTTCGAGAGTTCTTATGGGTCTGCTATTATTTTCTTTTCGAAATTTCTGAGGTTTAAATAACATCCCAACTAATTAAATTGCTCAGTAAACTCGGCGTATGAATATTATAACATTAAAAATGAGGATTAAAAACAAATTTAATTGAAAGGACTGTAAATCTTAGCGTTTGTCTTACGTATCGAAGTGATTTCAATTAACTCTACCTCCTAACCCCCGAGTCCCCGCTATAATTTCTCTCCTTCCCCGCGGCGGCGTGTAAAGTCTTTCTCCCCTCCCCAGCGGTCCTGCCTCCTCTCCACCTTCGAGACCTATTATGTGCCTCTTATTATTTGATTTTAAAAATTCCATAATGAAATAACACCGAAGCAAATTAAATTGCTCAAAAATTTCTTCTAATGAAAATTATAACATTTAAAATAAAAATATTAAAAGATTAAAAACAAATTTAATTGAAAGGACTGTAAACCATAGCGTTTGTCTTACTATTGAAGTGCCGACGTGCACGAGTACAGTAAAGTCTTTCTCCCCTCCCCAGCGGTCCTGCCTGCTCTCCACCTTCGAGACCTATTATGTGACTCTTATTATTTGATTTTTAAAATTCATACAAATGAAAATGATAGCATTTAAAATGAAAATATTAAAAGATTAAAAACAACTTTCATTGGAACGACTGTAAACCTTAGCGTTTGTCTTACGTATTGAAGTGACTCCAACTAACTCCCCTCCTAGCCCCGAGTCCCCGCCATAGCTTCTCTCCTTTCTCACGCCGCGTGCACGAGTACAGTAAAGTCCTTCCCCCCCGGCCCCCCTTCCCCTGCGCCTGCGCCCACGCCTACGCCCTCGACGGCGGCGCCGGCCCTTGACGCCGTCACAGACACCGACGCCGACGACGACGCCGACGACGGCCCCGACACCAACGCCGCCGCCGCCGCGCCTTGACACAACTCTCGCGGTGACAGCGCTGGACGGACGAGTAAAGGCCCATTGACAATGCAAACATAAGCATAAGCATGGCGTTATCATAAAAGTTAGGACTACGTCTACAAGTGGACTCACTCACAATGCGTTCGCATAAGCATAACACGTAAGACGTTAACTTAAGAGCTTGCAAGCTTCAAGCTTCTGTGCTTATGCTTATGTCAGACATAAGAAATGAGCCAATCACAGTTCGATAACTCAAAATCGAGTATCGAAGTCGATAGGCGAACTATTCTTGTCGATTCGTGTGCTGCGTGGTTGTGTTTGTCGTATTTGTTTTGATATCTCGAAATCGATTCTCGTATCCAACCAATAGTAAACTAGAATGTCTCATAGCCAATAGAAACTCTTATTTTGCCTATGTTTATGTTCGACACTGTGAATATGCTAACTCTTCGCTTATGTTAATGTCTATGTCTATGTGTTATGCTTATGTTTGTGATTGCATTGTGAAAGAGCCTTAACGCGAGGGAATGGTCTGTCGGGTTCTACGGCGCTTGGCCATGATGCGAGTTACGAGAGACGGAAGGGTGTCCGCACTATCGGATGTGTTTTGTCTCTTCTGGATGTTTATTGCACGAGGGCATTTTATAGTCACACCGATTTGCAAGAAACGTCGTCTGAACAACAATTCGAGGGCAATATCTTAGTACATGATTATCTCTTCGACGTCTGATCTCTGCACATTCTAAGAAATAGATACTCATCTGTTTTATGGATGTGGTTTCTTCTTTCGCTTATTTAGTAATTTTGTATGAGATGCTTGGGAGGGAGAATGTTTAGAAGCAGATAAAGGAACCATTTCAGCATTTGCACAATGAATGAGGGGGCACAAGTGGAGCTTATCACAATAGATGGATATGAAAGTAATTGATCCCGTTGCTGGTTGCAGTAGTTGTTAAGGGCGTTTAACCATTTCGAATTATAAAAAAATAAATTATAGAAATTTCTAGGACATATACGGAAGTCGAAGATGATCACGTTTTACTTTGGGATTTTTCATATAACTAAGTTACACATGTGTTATTTGCCACTGATTGGTAGAAAACTTGTCGTGCATTGGTATATAGCAAGTACTACACGCGTAAGTTTTCTTGATATTCCACCTCGGGAGGTGCGGGGAGAGGAGGGCTCTGCTGCGTCACGGCTTAAACGGGCGTACCAACTGTGGTCTAGAACTTAACGCACCAAAGCGTGCAACGAGTAATACTACGCTTGTTTTTAAAGTACGAGGGAGTTGTTGCCAGCATTGTAAAATGGTACGGGCCGGTCCGAGTCAAACCTAAGTATCTCAAGGGGCCGTGCTATTAAGCGCTGACTGAGAACTAGGGAGCTGGTGGATCAAGAAAACTTGCGCGAGCAATACAAGAGTTATCTTTGCCTGCACCGGGAGCGGTGGCTCAGTGTATCAACTGATGTCACTGCAGCGCCACTGACCGGGAGGTTGTAGGTTCGAGTCCTGACGGCGGCAGAATTTTCGACACTAGCTTTTCAGCTAGTGGGAGAGTCCTGGTTAGGAGGAAACCCCACTAGCCGACGGTAGGTCGGTGCCGGATCTCGCCGTCCAGCGGGGGAAGATCACCGCCATCGCCCGAGAGAACATGCACTACACTAAACAAAGATCAACCAAAAACACTAACCTAATGACCAACGCTGTTGACGCGCCAGGAAACACGAAAAAAATCAATCAATCAATCAATCTTTGCTTGCGTCAGGACGAGACATGAGGGACTTCGACCTTCTGCGCAGGTGCAGTTCGGGTTGCGCATGCGCAGATGCCCAAAAGTGGTATTAAGTGGTCGAGATATTGCTGTCCATTGCTATAGGCTACGCAATACTTAATTTCTCTGTTCATCGGCAACCTAACAATCTTATATCCCATTCTTCAACTGCCAGAGCGTATACCCAAGGTCGCTAAGGCGAAAGAGAGGTAGCTGTCTCGTGCCTGAAGGGTTACGGGTTCGGATCCCGCCCGGGACATGAATATTTGTGTGTGTCTGTATGTTTGTAATTGCCCATTTCCTTCATTATCAATTCCTACCTCATCTCCTCAGTGATGACAACCTTGAGGTGTCAAAATTGATTCAGCATAGAAATGCTGATTCCCTCCCTCTAAAAAATGTCACATGCACTTACTCGGGAAATTGTGACTGGGCTTCAGAGGGTACAGTAACATGTTCGCGTGGTCCTAATATAACCAAAAGAAAAAAATCAAGCCCTTGAAATTAGTAACATTTATATTGAAACATCTGTGCAATACAATCTTGACTACTCATTTCTGGCTTAAGGTGTATTAAAAATATTTATTTTATAAACATTTGTTGATCATTAGTGTCTTGGAGGTTATAGTTGTTTTTATTGTTATTTTATTATTATTAATATTACTGAAAGAATAAATTCAATATATTAATTTGCACCTCCACTATTTTCCATTATTCCCACCGAATGTATAATCTTTGCAACTTGGCCGAAGGATAACGAGTCGTCTGTGGCTGTGTTGCAGGTGGTGGTTCCTGCTGGCCCCTACATCTTGGGCTGAGCGTCGCCCTCCGCCCCCGCCCTCCCCGGCGCCCGGGCGCTGCTGGCAGTCCAGCGCGCCGCCGTCGCGCCGCGCCACCTCCGGCTGCCCGGGCCCGACTTCGTTCTTCTTCCTCCCGCTCCGCTGGCTTAGCGCTGCGATCGCACCGCTTGGGCGCCCTGCTTCATGCTCGCACTTTTTTCTCAATAAAGCAACTGCCGCTTTAAGCAATGGAAAATGTTATTTCTTCCTTGAAGAGCCCTTCCAGTTTCCCATCCTGGTATTGTTCGATTTGAAAAACAAACAAATAAGGAGTTGGCGAGTATAGTTACGGCGTTTTATCTTTATGACATCCGATCGTCATTAAATGCTAATCATTCGTAGTAGATGAAAAGGCTCGTTGAATGGGAAATAGTGAAGGTTGCCTAGCGGCAACAATTATATTTTTTTGCTGTATTTATGGTTAGAAACAGCTATGGTACCTAGAAAATATTACTCTAAGCATAAACGAAGAACCAACTATTCGTATCGTACATACACATCAATATTAATAATGCCTACTTGTGCTTGTAATTCTGAGTTATTTTATTGAACGTGGATGTTTATTTTACAATTTCTACATTTTTTAACTTGCACATAATGGACTCTTTTGGGCACTTGTAAAATCTTAACATTGTCTAAAATTCGAAAAATATCAAGTTGCCAACCAAAAACAGAAATGAGAGACAATATGAAAAAAACATTAAACAAATACATAGTCATTCAAAAAAGTCTAATGACACTAACCCCATAGTATCAAATATAATGGAAACACTTACAGGTATACACACATATAAGATAGGCAAATGCGCTTTTGATACTTTTATTATATGGACATTAGAGTGCTTCAAAGTAATCTATGTTAAATCTATGTTCCATTGACGGAAAGCTAAAACAAGTCACCCAAAAAATCGATTAAATTACATTTGCATCAGCCCTTTAATATTTCAAATTCCATTTTTCTAAACCAAATCGATGGTTTCCACATTCAAATATAATAACATCTGATACCAATATAGTCTTTTTTCTGAACTTTGTAGGGAATGTACTTCGATGCTTCGATGTTTACTTGTGTGATGCAAATATTGGAAAATACCGGTAAATGAGATTTTCTTGGACAGGATTCCAAAAATTATCTTAAAAAAATGCAAAAATTCTCATGAATTTTTTATATGAAAGCACATCAAAGTAATGTTTCATAAACGATTTTTACATATTACGATTACTCTATTCCTACAAACTATTACCCGTACAAATCCGGGAGCGGTAGTTTAGTGCATCAACTGATGTCACTGCAGCGCCTCTGATCGGGAGGTCCTAGGTTCGAGTCCTGACGGCGGCTGGATTTTCGACACTAGCTTTTCAGGTAGGTCGAATTCAGTCGCTGTCTGGAGGAGAATTCTAGCGGCCGGCTGCTCTGATCGGTAATTTTTCGTAGTTTCTCCGATCAACACCAGGCGAATGCCGGAGCAGTACCCTACCGAACGGGCCACGGACCACGCGTGATCTGTCCTTCCTTGTCCTATCCTCTCCCCTTACACAAACACACTAACATGCACACACTACCACATTTTCCGGGAGACCGGTCGGGAGCTTAGAGCTTGTCCCGGCTGGGGTGGTGCCCCGCTGGTGGGAGAGTCCTGGTTAGGGGAAACCCCACTATCCGACGTTAGGTCGGCGCCGGATCTCGCCATCCAGCGGGGGAAAATCACCGCCATTTCCCAAGAAAAAAGCATGCACTACACTAACGGGACTAATGACCAAAGCAGTTGACACGCCCGGAAACACGAAAAAATCAATCGATCATACTCTTACACAACAAAAAGTCCTGAGTCCATAGTTTTCACGGTTGTGCGGCAGTAACTTTAAGAACAACCTTAGCAACAACAATGCAAATCATTATCTGAAAGCGTACTAAAGATGAAAGTATGTGGAGACAGAGTTAATATTTACAGTAGTTAAACTTTTGCTATTAAGTAGTACAGAAGGAAGAAGTGTTGAAAAGTGTAACAGAAAAGTACATATGCACTAAACGGAAAATCGAATCTCCCTTAAAATATCGTTTCATGGTTTTCAGTTCTTATTCTCTAAAATTAATAAAATAAGGTTCACAAACTCTGGAACAGTAATTTCTGTTCACAGTAATCACAGATTCAAACGTGCTAAAAACTTTGCTGAAAAGGTTACTGATATATTTTTAATTTATCACAATTTGGACATGTATGTTGTAGACAAATATAGCTTGAAATATTTCAAACAATTACTAAACATTGTGTTAATGTGCTTCCAGTAAATTTCACTTAAACAAAAAAATATTATTTTATTTTTAGCTAGTTTTAAATCCTCGTATTATACGTTTACAGCAATCAATAGCTTTAAGAATATAATTAAATCTCTTCAACGCTTGATAATCAATATATTCACACAAACAGTATTCAATTCAAACGATTTATTTTTTGCCAGAAACGAATCTGGATTAGAGACTGTCCGGATCTGTGACATTGGGGTTAGTCTAGCGAAACACCCAATAATAGACCATAGTACCTATGTATTTAATTTCTAACAGATACACCGGAAGCGGTAACTCAGTGCATCAACAGATGTCACTGCAGCGCCCCTGACCGGGCGGTCCTAGGTTCGAGTCTGGACGGCGGCAGGATTTTCGACACTAGGTTTCAAGCTAGGTCAAGTTCAGTCGCTGTCTGGAGGAGAATTTTAGAGGCCGGCTACTCTGATCGGTAGTTTTCCGTGGTTTCTCCGATCAACACCAGGCGAATGCCGGAGCAGTATCCTACCAAACGGGCCACGGACCGCGCACGATCTGTCCTTTTTCTTTCTTGTCCTATCCTCTCCCCTTACACACACACTTACACTAACATGCACTATACTACCACATATTCCGGGAGACCGGTCGGGAGGGCTTGTCCCGGCTGGGGCGGTGGTGGGAGAGTCCTGGTTAGGAGGAAACCCCACTAGCCGACGGTAGGTCGGCGCCGGATCTCGCCATCCAGCGGGAGAAGATCACCGCTATCTCCCGCGAAAAAAGCATGCACTACACTAACGGGACTAATGACCAAAGCAGTTGACGCGCTCGGAAACACGAAAAAATCAAATCTAACGATCTTTCGATTACCTACCGCAGGTAATGAATATCGTATAACTCTAATCGGCGAACCTTTTTCAGTATAAAGCTATCATCAAATGGTTATATTTATTACTATAGAGCTGCCCATATCGGCGTGAGAAAGTCCAGTCATTTATTTTAACTGGAGGTCGACGCAACAATAATGAAGTCAGATCCAATGGATCAACTTTCTACGTGCGGGAGCGACATATCTTCAAAAATGAAGGGTCCCGCGAAAGGAGCAAACATACACTACAGCATAGCTGCCGCAAAAGGAAGTGAGGAAAGCGTCTCATTTAGATCAGAGTACACAATGAGCGAAGTCGACCTTTGTTTGGACGCATTTGACTCTCTCTTTCCGGTTCCCCTCCCCCATCCAAGAGAATTAAGTGGTTTAATGTTCCATCCGGAAATGGTCTAATCGAAGGATTTTCCCGCCAGATCCTTTGATGTACTCGCCGCTCATGAAACGGATGTTTTTGTTTCGTTTCCCGGTGGCGGTTTGTTTCCCATAGGAAACGTGCTTTCCATTCTTCATTGTCGTGATTAGAATTTTATAAAAAGGTTTTACATATGGCTTACATTCGGTTTCGAAGTAAGAGAGCAATGTCTTTCAAACAACATTATCGCAATTTGTTTCTTTTACTACTTGAATGCACACGAATGCTTCTGAGTGACTGTCCACAAGGCCAATACAGAATGAGGAGCTAAGACAGTCGTAGTACGATCTCATTTGTTACCTAAACAAACGGGATTGCGCGCGATCCTTCCTTCCTCTTCCTTTTTCAATCCTCCACCGGGAGCTTAGAGCTCGTCCGGTGCTCTGCTGGGGTATATTGATTTATTGATTGATTTTTTCGTGTTTCCGGGCGCGTCAACTGCTTTGGTCATTAGTCGCGTTAGTGTTGTGTATGTTCTATTCTTGGGAGATGGCAGTGATCTTCCCCGCAGAATGGCGAGATCCGGCCTGTGGGGTTTCCCCCTAACCAGGTATCTTCCATCAGCGGGGCACCGCCCCAGCAGGGACAAGCCTGAAGGTCCCGACCGGTCTCCCGAAATGTGTGGTAGTGTAGTGCATGTTAGTGTAAGTGTGTGTGTAAGTGTGTGTGTAAGGGGAGAGGATAGGAAAAGGAAGAGGAAGGAAAGATCGTGCGGGGTCCGTGGCCCGTTTGGTAGGATACTGCTCCGGCATTCGCCTGGTGTTGATCGGAGAAACCACGGAAAACTACCGATCAGAGTAGCCGGCCTCTAAAATTCTCCTCCAGACAGCGACTGAACTTGACCTAGCTTGAAACCTAGTGTCGAAAATCCTGCCGCCGTCCAGACTCGAACCTAGGACCGCCCGGTCAGGGGCGCTGCAGTGACATCTGTTGATGCACTGAGTTACCGCTTCCGGTGTATCTGTTAGAAATTAAATACATAGGTACTATGGTCTATTATTGGGTGTTTCGCTAGACTAACCCCAATGTCACAGATCCGGGCAGTCTCTAATCCAGATTCGTTTCTGGCAAAAAATAAATCGTTTGAATTGAATACTGTTTGTGTGAATATATTGATTATCAAGCGTTGAAGAGATTTAATTATATTCTTAAAGCTATTGATTGCTGTAAACATCCCCGTGGGAAGCGCTACAGTGATATCTGTTGATGCACTGAGCTACCGCTCCCAGTCTGCGGCAGATACATCTAATGATACCATTTGGGAGCATAGAGCTTGTCCCGGATAGGGCGATGCTCTTTTAATATAAAATATTACTACTAATATTTACTAATATAAAATATTATTAGTATTGTGTAATTATGCAAAACAATGTACGTAATATAGATACACAATATAGTAAGGAAAAGAGAACACCATAATTTTAAAAAATGTGTCAGACAAATTGATCGTTTAAATAAATAATGGCCTAATTGCAAAAAAAGGGACAAATGTATTTTATGTTAGAAACGTCATATATGGACGATAGCCTATAACGTATCAAATGAGCTAACTCCTCACGCCATTACACATACTTGGATATTTTACGGCTAAATAGCTAAGTTATGTGCCACGAGCTTTTTCATTAAAAGTGCCGTTAGTGCAATTGCTAGAAATTTATGGTTGTGGCATCTGCTGATTTTTCTGAGAGTTGTAGATTTTCTAAGGCATTGATTGTGTGTAATTAATTGAGTCGTGTAAATACATATACATGTCACCCAATGAAATGAGTGAATCTACACCGATGAAAACGAGCTATCGTGGGTAAATACATAAAAGAAAGTAAATGAGTTAATACGGGATGCTAAGTTTGGCGATGCCACGTCGTTAGCGCCTGTGGTAGCTCAGTTGGTAGAGCGGTGGACTGTAGCGTAGACACACAGGCATCCATAGGTCGCTGGTTCAAATCCGGCCCGGAGGAATGCATTCTTTATACATAAATAAATAAAATAAATGTTTTAATACATGATGTTCAGTATGGCGATGCCAGATTCTCAGCGCCTCTGGTAGCTCAGTTGGTAGAGCGGTGGACTGTAGCGTAGACACACAGGCATCCATAGGTCGCTGGTTCAAATCCGGCCCGGAGGAATGCATTCTTTATACATAAATAAATAAAATAAATGTTTTAATACATGATGTTCAGTATGGCGATGCCAGATTCTCAGCGCCTCTGGTAGCTCAGTTGGTAGAGCGGTGGACTGTAGCGTAGACACACAGGCATCCATAGGTCGCTGGTTCAAATCCGGCCCGGAGGAATGCATTCTTTTATACATAAATAAATAAAATAAATGTTTTAATACATGATGTTCAGTATGGTGATGCCAAGTTCTCAGCGCCTCTGGTAGCTCAGTTGGTAGAGCGGTGGACTGTAGCGTAGACACATGGGCATCCATAGGTCGCTGGTTCAAATCCGGCCCGGAGGAATGCATTCTTTTATAAATAAATAAAATAAATGTTTTAGTACATGATGTGCAGTATGGCGATGCCAGGTTCTCAGCGCCTCTGGTAGCTCAGTTGGTAGAGCGGTGGACTGTAGCGTAGACACACAGGCATCCATAGGTCGCTGGTTCAAATCCGGCCCGGAGGAATGCATTGTTTTATACATAAATAAAAAAAATAAATGTTTTAATACATGATGTTCAGTATGGCGATGCCAGGTTCTCAGCGCCTCTGGTAGCTCAGTTGGTAGAGCGGTGGACTGTAGCGTAGACACACAGGCATCCATAGGTCGCTGGTTCAAATCCGGCCCGGAGGAATGCATTCTTTATAAATAAATAAAATAAATGTTTTAATACATGATGTTCAGTATGGTGATGCAAGGTTCTCAGCGCCTCTGGTAGCTCAGTTGGTAGAGCGGTGGACTGTAGCGTAGACACAGGCATCCATAGGTCGCTGGTTCAAATCCGGCCCGGAGAATGCATTCTTTTATACATAAATAAATAAAATAAATATTTTAATACATGATGTTCAGTATGGCGATGCAAGGTTTTCAGCGCCTCTTGTAGCTCAGTTGGTAGAGCGGTGGACTGTGGCGTAGACACACAGGCATCTAAAGGTCGCTGGTTCAAATCCGGCCCGGAGGAATGCATTCTTTTATACATAAATAAATAAAATAATTGTTTTAATACATGATGTTCAGTATGGCGATGCCAGGATTTCAGCGCCTCTGGTAGCTCAGTTGGTAGAGCGGTGGACTGTAGCGTAGACACACAGGCATCCATAGGTCGCTGGTTCAAATCCGGCCCGGAGGAATGCATACTTTTATACATAAATAAATAAAATAAATGTTTTAATACATGATGTCAGTATGGCGATGCCAGGTTCTCAGCGCCTCTGGTAGCTCAGTTGGTAGAGCGGTGGACTGTAGCGTAGACACACAGGCATCCATAGGTCGCTGGTTCAAATCCGGTCCGGAGGAATGCATTCTTTTATAAATAAATAAAATAAATGTTTTAATACATGATGTTCAGTATGGCGATGCCAGGTTCTCAGCGCTCTGGTAGCTCAGTGGATAGAGCGGTGGACTGTAGCGTAGACACAGAGGCATCCATCGGTCGCTGGTTCAAATCCGGCCCGGACAATGCATTCTCTTATACATAAATAAATAAAATAAATGTTTTAATACATGATGTTCAGTATGGCGATGCCAGGTTTTCAGCGCCTCTGGTAGCACAGTTGGTAGAGCGGTGGACTGTAGCGTAGACACACAGGCATCCATAGGTCGCAGGTTCAAATCGGCCCGAGGAATGCATTTTTTATACATAAATAAATAAAATAATTGTTTTAATACATGATGTTCAGTATGGCGATGCCAGGTTTTCAGCGCCTCTGGTAGCACAGTTGGTAGAGCGGTGGACTGTAGCGTAGACACACAGGCATCCATAGGTCGCAGGTTCAAATCCGGCCCGGAGGAATGCATTCTTTTATACATAAATAAATAAAATAATTGTTTTAATACATGATGTTCAGTATGGCGATGCCAGGCTCTCGGCGCCTCTGGTAGCTCAGTTGGTAGAGCGGTGGACTGTAGCGTAGACACACAGGCATCCAGGTCGCTGGTTCAAATCCGGCCCGGAGGAATGCATTCTTTATACATAAATAAATAAAATAAATGTTTTAATACATGATTTCAGTATGGCGATGCCAGGTTCTCAGCGCCTCTGGTAGCTCAGTTGGTAGAGCGGTGGACTGTAGCGTAGACACACAGGCATCCATAGGTCGCTGGTTCAAATCCGGCCGGAAATGCATTCTTTTATACATAAATAAAATAAATGTTTTAATACATGATGTGCAGTATGGCGATGCCAGGTTCTCAGCGCCTCTGGTAGCTCAGTTGGTAGAGCGGTGGACTGTAGCGTAGACACACAGGCATCCATAGGTCGCTGGTTCAAATCCGGCCCGGAGGAATGCATTCTTTTATACATAAATAAATAAAATAAATGTTTTATTACATGATGTTCAGTATGGCGATGCCAGGTTCTCAGCGCCTCTGGTAGCTCAGTTGATAGAGCGGTGGATTGTAGCGTAGACACACAGGCATCGATAGGTCGCTGGTTCAAATCCGGCCCGGAGGAATGCATTCTTTTATAAATAAATAAAATAAATGTTTTAATACATGATGTTCAGTATGGTGATGCCAGGTTCTCAGCGCCTCTGGTAGCTCAGTTGGTAGAGCGGTGGACTGTAGTAGACACACAGGCATCCATGGTCGCTGGTTCAAATCCGGCCCGGAGGAATGCATTCTTTTATAATAAAAGCGTTGGTAGAGCGGTGGACTGTAGCGGAGACACACAGGCATCCATAGGTCGCTGGTTCAAATCCGGCCCGGAGGAATGCATTGTTTTATACATAAATAAAATAAATGTTTTAATACATGATGTTCAGTATGGCGATGCCAGGTTATCAGCGCCTCTGGTAGCTCAGTTGGTAGAGCGGTGGACTGTAGCGTAGACACAGGCATCCATAGGTCGCTGGTTCAAATCCGGCCCGGAGGAATGCATTCTTTATACATAAATAAATAAAATAAAAGTTTTAATACATGATGTTCAGTATGGCGATGCAGGTTCTCAGCGGCTCTGGTAGCTCAGTTGGTAGAGCGGTGGACTGTGCGTAGACACAGGCATCCATAGGTCGCTGGTTCAAATCCGGCCCGGAGGAATGATTCTTTTATAATAAATAAAATAAATGTTTAATACATGATGTGCAGTATGGCGATGCCAGGTTCTCAGCGCCTCTGGTAGCTCAGTTGGTAGAGCGGTGGACTGTAGCGTAGACAAACAGGCATCCATAGGTCGCTGGTTCAAATCCGGCCCGGAGGAATGCATTCTTTATACATAAATAAATAAAATAAATGATTTATTACATGATGTTCAGTATGGCGATGCCAGGTTCTCAGCGCCTCTGGTAGCTCAGTTGATAGAGCGGTGGACTGTAGAGTAGACACAGAGGCATCCATCGGTCGCTGGTTCAAATCCGGCCCGGAGGAATGCATTCTTTTATACATAAATAAATAAAATAAATGTTTTAATACATGATGTCAGTATGGCGATGCCAGGTTCTCAGCGCCTCTGGTAGCTCAGTTGGTAGAGCGGTGGACTGTAGCGTAGACACACAGGCATCCATAGGTCGCTGGTTCAAATCCGGCCCGGAGGAATGCATTCTTTTATAAATAAATAAAATAAATGTTTTAATACATGATGTTCAGTATGGCGATGCCAGGTTCTCAGCGCCTCTGGTAGCTCAGTTGATAGAGCGGTGGACTGTAGCGTAGACACAGAGGCATCCATCGGTCGCTGGTTCAAATCCGGCCCGGACAATGCATTCTCTTATACATAAATAAATAAAATAAATGTTTTAATACATGATGTTCAGTATGGCGATGCCAGGTTCTCAGCGCCTCTGGTAGCTCAGTTGGTAGAGCGGTGGACTGTAGCGTAGACACACAGGCATCTATAGGTCGCTGGTTCAAATCCGGCCCGGAGGAATGCATTCTTTTATACATAAATAAATAAAATAATTGTTTTAATACATGATGTTCAGTATGGCGATGCCAGGTTTTCAGCGCCTCTGGTAGCACAGTTGGTAGAGCGGTGGACTGTAGCGTAGACACACAGGCATCCATAGGTCGCAGGTTCAAATCCGGCCCGGAGGAATGCATTCTTTTATAAATAAATAAAATAAATGTTTTAATACATGATGTTCAGTATGGCGATGCCAGGTTCTCAGCGCTCTGGTAGCTCAGTTGGTAGAGCGGTGGACTGTAGCGTAGACACACAGGCATCCATAGGTCGCTGGTTCAAATCCGGCCCGGAGGAATGCATTCTTTTATACATAAATAAATAAAATAAATGTTTTAATACATGATGTTCAGTATGGCGATGCCAGGTTCTCAGCGCCTCTGGTAGCTCAGTTGGTAGAGCGGTGGACTGTAGCGTAGACACACACGCTGTCGAAGGTCGCTGGTTCAAATCCGGCCCGGAGGAATGCATTCTTTTATACATAAATAAATAAAATAATTGTTTTAATACATGATGTTCAGTATGGCGATGCCAGGTTTTCAGCGCCTCTGGTAGCTCAGTTGGTAGAGCGGTGGACTGTAGCGTAGACACACAGGCATCCATAGGTCGCTGGTTCAAATCCGGCCCGGACAATGCATTCTTTTATACATAAATAAAATAAATGTTTTAATACATGATGTTCAGTATGGCGATGCCAGGTTTTCAGCGCTTCTGGTAGCTCAGTTGGTAGAGCGGTGGACTGTAGCGTAGACACACAGGCATCTATAGGTCGCTGGTTCAAATCCGGCCCGGAGGAATGCATTCTTTTATACATAAATAAATAAAATAAATGTTTTAATACATGATGTCAGTATGGCGATGCCAGGTTCTCAGCGCCTCTGGTAGCTCAGTTGGTAGAGCGGTGGACTTGTAGCGTAGACAACAGGCATCCATAGGTCGCTGGTTCAAATCCGGCCCGGAGGAATGCATTCTTTTATACATAAATAAATAAAATAAATGTTTTAATACATGATGTCAGTATGGCGATGCCAGGTTCTCAGCGCCTCTGGTAGCTCAGTTGGTAGAGCGGTGGACTGTAGCGTAGACACACAGGCATCCATAGGTCGCTGGTTCAAATCTGGTCCAGAGGAATTCTTTCTTTTATAAATAAATAAAATAAATGTTTTAATACATGATGTTCAGTATGGCGATGCCAGGTTCTCAGCGCCTCTGGTAGCTCAGTTGGTAGAGCGGTGGACTGTAGCGTAGACACACACGCATCCATAGGTCGCTGGTTAAAATCCGGCCCGGAGGAATGCATTCTTTTATACATAAATAAATAAAATAAATGTTTTAATACATGATGTTCAGTATGTCGATGCCAGGTTCGCAGCGCCTCTGGTAGCTCAGTTGGTAGAGCGGTGGACTGTAGCGTAGACACACAGGCATCCATAGGTCGCTGGTTCAAATCCGGCCCGGAGGAATGCATTCTTTTATACATAAATAAATAAAATAATTGTTTTAATACATGATGTTCAGTATGGCGATGCCAGGTTCTCAGCGCCTCTGGTAGCTCAGTTGGTAGAGCGGTGGACTGTGCGTAGACACAGGCATCCATAGGTCACTGGTTCAAATCCCGCCCGGAGGAATGCATTCATTTATAAATAAATAAAATAAATGTTTTAATACATGATGTGCAGCATGGCGAGGCCAGGACCCCAGCGCATCTGCTAGCTCAGTTGGTAGAGCGGTGGACTGTAGCGTAGACACACAGGCATCCATCGGTCGCTGGTTCAAATCCGGCCCGGAGGAATGCATTCTTTTATACATAAATAAATAAAATAAATGTTTTATTACATGATGTTCAGTATGGCGATGCCAGGTTCTCAGCGCCTCTGGTAGCTCAGTTGATAGAGCGGTGGACTGTAGCGTAGACACAGAGGCATCCATCGGTCGCTGGTTCAAATCCGGCCCGGACAATGCATTCATTTATACATAAATAAAATAAATATTTTAATACATGATGTTCAGTATGGCGATGCCAGGTTCTCAGCGCCTCTGGTAGCTCAGTTGGTAGAGCGGTGGACTGTAGCGTAGACACACAGGCATCCATAGGTCGCTGGTTCAAATCCGGCCCGGAGGAATGCATTCTTTAAACATAAATAAATAAAATAAATGTTTTAATACATGATGTTCAGTATGTCGATGCCAGGTTCGCAGCGCCTCTGGTAGCTCAGTTGGTAGAGCGGTGGACTGTAGCGTAGACACACAGGCATCCATAGGTCGCTGGTTCAAATCCGGCCCGGAGGAATGCATTCTTTTATACATAAATAAATAAAATAATTGTTTTAATACATGATGTTCAGTATGGCGATGCCAGGTTCTCGGCGCCTCTGGTAGCTCAGTTGGTAGAGCGGTGGACTGTAGCGTAGACACACAGGCATCCATAGGTCGCTGGTTCAAATCCGGCCCGGAGGAATGATTCTTTTATACATAAATAAATAAAATAAATGTTTTAATACATGATGTTCAGTATGGCGATGCCAGGTTCTCAGCGCCTCTGGTAGCTCAGTTGGTAGAGCGGTGGACTGTAGCGTAGACACACAGGCATCCGAGGTCGCTGGTTCAAATCCGGCCCGGAGGAATGAATTCTTTATACATAAATAAATAAAATAAATGTTTTAATACATGATGTTCAGTATGGCGATGCCAGGTTCTCAGCGCCTCTGGTAGCTCAGTTGGTAGAGCGGTGGACTGTAGCGTAGACACACACGCTGTCGAAGGTCGCTGGTTCAAATCCGGCCCGGAGGAATGCATTCTTTTATACATAAATAAATAAAATAAATGTTTTAATACATGATGTTCAGTATGGCGATGCCAGGTTCTCGGCGCCTCTGGTAGCTCAGTTGGTAGAGCGGTGGACTGTAGCGTAGACACACAGGCATCCATAGGTCGCTGGTTCAAATCCGCCCCGGAGAAATGTATTTATTTATAATTAAATTAAATGTTTTAATACAGGATGTTAAATTTGGCGATGCCGGTTTTTCAGCACCTCTTGTGGCTCAATTTGTAAAGCGATGGGCTGTTGCGTAAATACAGGCATCGATTCGTCGCTAGCGTAACTAAACAAGTGTTTGTACTTTTCTGGTTGGAATCCTGACTGACGCATTGTAATTAGGATTAAAAATTGTAAAATATTATTTATAATTTGGAATCGTGATGTCTGTGTTGCTTAAAATATTGAGAAATTAATTTAAGCGAGCGTCTTGTAGGTCAGTAAGTAAACCGGTGGATAGTGGCAGGGATGCATAGTTCGATTTTATGGAATTCGGCCGGGAGAAACGATATATTATTTATATTTAGGAATATTGGTATGTATATTGTGTAATATATTGAGAATAAAAGCCAGAAAAACTTGTGGTTTTTCTGTTGGTATAGCTGTCCACTGTGGTGTAGACTGACAATAATTTGTAGGTCGGTGTTTGAACTCCGGCCCGGTGAAATGAACTTTAAAAATATTGATGGTATTTAGGAAACCGAGTACTGAGTTTGTTTAAAGTAAGGTGCAACGAATGTCGGAGCCTGTGATGGTTCAACTGATAGTGTTGAGAAATTCATTGCTTTTTTTTAAATTCCGGTTCGGAGTATTTTAACTTTTAACATATTTTATGGTACGAAAACTGTGTAGAATGGTGAAGGGCTGTGCAGCTAGTTTTTAATAGAATGCTAGTTTTGTTGCAGTTCGGAAGAATTCGATTTTTAGCTTTTAAGAAATAAAAGATAGCACATCTTAAATTGGCATGTTCAACGTATTGATACATAATATCTTTACATAATATTTTTTGTTAAAATATTAGAATGTAAATGTTATTATTGTAGAGAACTTTCATATAGATGAGTTTGTACAGCGGAAATTTATATATTTTTATTGTTGAACTTTACATTAGAATGCATTTTATTAATTATTTTGGTGCAGAGTGTATTTGGTATTTATCTATTGTGTTTTTGTTTTAATTTCTTTATGAATTATTACTTTTTATACGAATTTTTTTTTATAGATTTTCGTCATTTGTGTTGGTAATGGCAAAGGTTTATTGAAGGCGTCTTATCAAGCGTATGATATACATAATTCTTAATTTTTCTTTAATTTCTTATCCTTTTGTATTTTTAGCGCATGTGTTTGTACTTTTATTGTTTAATTTCCTTGAACTGAACTAGTTTGATGTTCTCCTTTCACTATGTCTTCAATTATCGTGTCTGTCCATATCCCTCTACGTATAGAAAGTTTATGTATTGGATTGGAACTGCCATTGTTGAAACGCTGACGTTTGAATACGTGACGCGACTTTCTCGACTTGATGTATTCCGAGAATAAATTGTAAATTCAAAGATAGGAAGGGAATGTTGGTGAATTAGAATTTTTCGAGACATGAGTTAACCTTAATTCGAATTCCTTTTGCTGATTCATTTCGTTCTTTAGACGAGTGAGTGGCACTTACTCTCTTTCTGAATACTATCGTTTCTTCCTCGTTCTACGTGAAAATATGAAAAACGTCACCACATTTAGTGATGATTTAAAGGAAACATGAGTCGCACCTAGGATTTATTTTTTCTGGACGTTGTGTATGTGTGTCGGCGCTAGGTGCCGAAGCGAATTGATAATTTCTTAAAAATAATTTTATATTTGTGATTAATAAAAAATGAATTGTATTATAGTTGATATATTTTAACTTATAGTTATTCATTATAAGGCAAAAAAAATGAGACGCAAGATAAAATGCCATTTTCCCCTCTCGTCTCATAAATATTATAAACAGGACGCAGTAGTGTAATGGTTTCCAAGGCGGGTGAAACGGGGAATTTTGAATACTTTAAGAACCCAGAAGAGCGAATACCCCCAAAATATAATAGAAGAACTTTGGCTGATCGGGAGAATAGCTACCCCCCCCATGTCAAGACTACGTTAAGTCACATACATTTCTAAGCAATTGTTTTTTTCCATTCATTCATTCATTTCCATTCATTTGTTTGATTTAATGAAAGTCAATTGCTTCATACATTCTTCCCCACATATATTGATAAAGGTAAGTTTGAAATTATTCTTTAATTGCATTTCTTTTACGACAATCACTCTTTGCACTTCAAGGATCCTGAAAATAATGAGCACACCAATACAATAGAAAGCACTTGGAGTGCAATTAAGCGTCAATTGCCTCGGCATGGCGTCAAAGACCAATTTCAGACTTATCTTTTTGAATATATGTGGAGAAAAACATGTTAAAAAGTATTAGTGATGTTACGTGGAAATTCTTATAATGTTAAAGAAAAGAATTTTTACAAAAAATTGCTATCAGAAACTTAAATCTATGTAGTTATAAATACTCTAAACAACTTCAAGGTATAAGTTATCCCAAAAGGTGTAAATTAACATAAGTAATATTAGCGAAGTGCTGTGTGCCGGTAAATTCACGACTAGCGTAGCGAGGAGTGGATTTACTAGCTAGCACAGTACTTCGAGTGGTATTTAGTGTAACTATTTCACGAAATAACACATTAAATGACTCGAATGGATAATTAAAATCACAGGAGTTACGAAGATGAGAAATATTACTCAAAATAGCTACCAGAATATGTAAAACTTCCAATTAGCTTCCAGTTATCACTGCCTCCTGGAATTACATTTAATCAAGTAAAATATAAATAACAGTTTAATGCAAAAAAAATATTTTAACTGTATGTATCGATTTTATTGTAAGAAATTTTTCAAAAATCAATTATAACAAAGATACATACAATAACATTTATTAAAAGCACAATTATTAAAGTTGTGGGAAGTTGAGTTTTCCATGTCTTGGTATTGCATGGAAGTATTTGAAATGGAAGATGGACAAGCTGAATAAGCAACGGAATTCGTTATTTCGAATGAATTGAACACACGTGTGTACTTATGAAAGTATTTTTCTGAATAATTTTCATTTCACGAAGTTTTAGTAGCATATTCTTTGTACTCTTCAACATCTAATCTTCGCATATTAACTGCCTAAAATATGTGAAATTTCTTCATTTGTAGTTTTGGCTGTTCATTTGAATTTTTTCTTCACAAAATTCTTGAAATTGTTTCCACAAACTTTCCGTTTCTTTTGCTGTTTTTAGGCACTGAATATTTAATAATATATTATATTTCAGAGTTTTAAACAATACCACAACGACACATTTTAATATTGATGCTCACAAGCCGTTATGGACCTAAAACAATTGCTATCTTTATCTTGAAAAGGTAAACAAAGTGATAATCACATGGCAATAGATATCTGGGATTGGTTTAATTTGAATGCATTCTTGCTTAGCATTGGCTGCTTATCGCACGACCATACATGAATGAAATAGTCACAAAACATTAACAATATACCAATGTGAAACGTTATTAATATTGTTGAACACAAGTGGAGTGGCTAAAGAGGATTTGCCTAATAAATTTATCAAAAACACCGCCTCATATCTTGATCAGGATACGCACCTTATAGTAACGTATCATTCATTATTTCTTGATTAAACAATTGAATTAAATTTTATTATTGTTATTAAAACAAATAATATAATAAATTAACGACCAATAATAATTGTATTAAAGAAGAATCAATCAAATTGTTTTCTTGTTACAAAATTTGAGGTTGGTATTAGCTTGCTGTGATTGTCAAGTGGAGTTAACTTGTTTTTTATTAAAAGATGGCTAATGTAGATAGTACTCTCTGGTTGTATCGTGTTCTTGAGAAATGGTGAGAATACTCTAGAAGACTCCGATTTATCTTGGTGAGTGAATGTAAGTTGAAATTGTGTTTGTTTGGTAAGATATTAAAGAATGTAAATCTGAAGTGTTTTGTGATTTCTTGCAGTTTGGAGTAAAGATGTGATTTGGTGGAGTTGTATTACCTCAAACGTCTCGGTAAGTAGGGCCTGCACTTCTTTTATTTGTACTTGTGATTTGTATTGGAGTGTTGTCAATAAAGTGTAAAATAAATACTTTGTTAAAATATCATACCTACAGTAGGTAGAGGTTGATGAGTGATATGATGTGTTATTGTTTTTGTTAAATTCTACTTCTTTTAGTAATTAGAAATAATAGAGTTGAAATCAGATGCTCCAAACACATAACCCAGTTGTTAATATAATAATTATGCAACATGTATTTTTTATGACTGGTTTTGCAATTTATATTATTGAAGACAAATTGGAAGCTGTGTGTAGAAACCTTTTTTTTTATCTCAACTCATTAAAGAGACCCTTACTAATTGGACATTTGTACTTAAAACATTTGTGTACCAGATAAAATTAACAATTGGTGAGAAAAAATGTTTAAAAGCAGCTGGAGTAATTCCTCATAAAAGGTTAATTTCTAGATTTTTAATTACATTAATTTAAAGTTAAAAACAATACAAATAAATTGTGTGTGAGAAGAGTAATGATACACTTTATATAATCTGCTATACTGATATAAAGGGATTGAGTATTGATATAAAAGTAACCGATAAGAAATGTAAGGAAATATTGAAAAATAGAAGAACATTGGAAAATCTGTGTTGCTATTTATATATGTGTGTAGTATATTATATATTTGCAGGCAGATATTAATGAGATTTCTGGTTAGAACAAAACATATTTTATATTAATATATTTGTTTTTTATTCTATGCTAAATTTTTAATAAACATATTTTAACACATTAATTTTATTCACTGAACATTTAATTTTTTTGGATATAAGTTTGTTACTCTCTCCGCAACTAAGTGTTTTAATATTTAAATTTTCCATCAATTCAATGAGAGAAAACAGATTTGGATTAACAAAAAAAAAATCAATGAATTTTTAAAAAATGCATAAATTACATCAAAGAATAATATTGATAATAAAAATATATTTTAATTGCTTCCAAGAAGTCTATTTGGCATTCAAAATGTATAGAATGAAGAATTTTTTGAAGGTAATAGTAGGTATCTACAAATTACTTGTAGAAACAAACATTATTAGTGTCTGGTATCAATCAAGACAACACAATTTTCTCTTTGACAGCTTTCTGTTACTTGTTCTAGAGAGTGAAACTTGAAAACTTCACTTAATGAAATAGATTATAATGTAAATTACAAAGTTTAGAAATCATAAAAACTTTCTCTGAAACACTTGCATCAAATTCATTTCAGACAAAAGCTATTATTTTAAATACGTACCAAATGATTTTCAAAATATTTGTTATTACTTATTTTGCTCATTTTTTCATTATTTGTGACAAGTGGTATCAAATTAATAAGAAATTAGACAATGGATTTGTTGTACATTACAAAATATGGTAATTATTAGTTATTAATGTAATGAATAAAAGTTAAAGACACATCATTATTAATTTGAAAGGGAACTGGCTTATCGATGTTTTTTTCTGATCAGCCACTCTAAATCAAATTTTATGGGATAGTAATATACATTATTATAAAATAACTACTAATGACATGATAAATTATGAGAAGATTCTGTGTGTCCTTTGAATACTACTGATGCAGAATACTACTGACGCAGAATACTACTGACGACATTTGCTGAAGGGGAAAAAAATGTCAGAGACATATTTTTTAATTTATTTATGTTTACTTTTGTTGTTATTGTGACAACATTTTTGTGTAAGTTCATGGAATTGCAACATGTTCTATCAGGAGAGTATTTAGAAAGGAACTCAGTGAATTTCACTGCTGCCTACAAACCATTTTTTTTTCTATTGTAAATATTTGTATAACTGTATTTATTTGCTGTCTGTGAATATGTGTGATGTAACCTTTATCCCTCTACCAAAAGCATACTTAGCAGATATTTCTTGTGGATAGCTTTTATTAAGAAAAAATGTTGTTTCAAAACAAATATTTATTTTTAGACATAGTTCCTCCAACAGAAAAAGTAAATTCACAAAAATTATTGATACAAATTAGTTTGTTCTGAATGAAAATAATTTGATGCGTATGACTGGTATAGTTTTCATTAAACTATTTACACTAATTTTTTTTTAATTAACGTTAATAAATAAAAATAAATTACATTAATAAATATAAATAAATAAATATACAAAGAAACAACCAATCAATGAAACAAATAAAAGAGTCAGGTGAATGTAATGGAATGATGGTAGATAATGAATTTTAATTGGAATGATGGTTTAATAATTAACTTCGTACATTAAAGAAATTACTATGATTTACGTACATTACTATTGTACATTACTATTGTGTACTCAAGTACATTACTATTGTGTGTATCGTGTGGAACCTATATATCAGTCGATCCATCAGGAAGCAAAATAATCATTAAATTCTATCAAAACTAGGTGAATGCTGGAGCACTACCTTAACAAACGGGCCAGGGACCGCGCGCGGTCTTTCTTTCCTCTTCTTTGTCCTCTTGTCATTTCTTGCACCTACAGTACCATACGCAGCCACACCGTCGGGAGATCAGTCGAAAACTCACGTTTCTCTCGGTTGTGACGATGCCTCTGGGGGAGATACTGGAGGAGGGAAACTCCGCAAGCCGACGTGAGAGGGGAGGTGCCGGATACCACCATATAGCGTGGGAGTAACTGCACCCTATCCATACTCTCGAAGCATTCACTATACTAACGGGACCTAACGACCATAGCAGTTGACGTGCCCGTGCAGCAGCATGTGCCCGACTGAAGTACTGGCGAAGCATCGTAACGGCAAGTGGTTCAGGGCATCAACTGATGTCACTGGAGTGCCTACGACCGGGAGGTTCTAGGTTCGAGTCCCGACGGTGTCGGGGTTTTTCGACGCCAACTAGACAGCTAGGTCGAATTCAGATGCAGTCTGAAGGAGAATTCTAGCGGCCGGCTGCTCTGATCGGCAGCTTTCCGTGGTTTCTCCGATCAACACAGGGCGAATGCCGGAGCAGTACCCTAAGAAACGGGCCACGGAACGCGAGCGGGGAAGAGCACCTCCATGATAAAACATTCACTGCACGGGCGGGAATGACTGGTTGACGCAGCCCGAAACCCGAAATAAACGAGCGGAGAATCGTGATGGGTGGTGGCAGTGGTGGTGATGACCGATGATGGTAGTTTATACAAAAATTTCAATTTTTTTAAGTGGCTGATGACATACGGTCATAGTTACATTTCCTATCTTATAAAATGAATATTTTTAACAGTGGTAAGCGCATTTCTGAGACGACGAGCCCCGTTGACGTTCGGGATTTAATTAAAAAGATTCCTTTTATAAGGCGAGGAGGTGTAACAGTGACATGTCATCGGTCTCTTTAAAAAAATATCCGAAGTATAGTGGTGGCGGCGGCGGCTCTAGTTGCGACGTCGGCGGTGCAGATGACCGCGAAGGCGTGGCTTGCCGTAGTGTGGCGCGGGGCGGAGGCTGCTGTAGTGAAAGTGCGCCTAGCGATGTGGAGCGTCCGGAGCGGAGCGGGTGGGGCGGGGCAGGCGGCCGCCTGCAGTGAAAGGGCCTCCAGCCAGGGACCGAGGCGGCGGCGGGCGGCCGGTGCATTGTCCTCCGCGCGGACGCCTCCAGCCCCACTCGCACAGTGGGGCCAGAGGAGGGGAAAGTTGGCAAAATGTCCAAAATCAAAATGTGCTTCACAAGCTCCATTTCACATGAAAGGACCGGGAGCGGTGGCTCAGTGCATCAACTGCTGTTACTGCAGTGTCTCTGTCTCTACGTCCTAGGCTCGAGTCCCGACGGCGGCAGGATTTTCGTCACTAGCTTTTCAGCTAGGTCGAATTCAGGCGCTGTCTGGAGGAGAATTCTAGAGCCCGGCTGCTCTGATCGGTAGTTTTCCGTGGTTTCTCCGATCAACACCAGACGAATGCCGGAGCAGTACCCTACCAAACGGGCCACGGACCGCGCGCGATCTTTCCCTCCTCTTCCTTGTCCTAGCCTTTGAACACATACTTACACTAACATGCACTACACTATCATACATGACGGGAGACCGCTCGGGGACTGAACTTGACCCGGCTGGGGTGGTGCCTCGCGGGTGGGAAATACCTGGTTGGGGAAAATCCCGCTAGTTGGCGGCAGATGTCGCCCTCCAGCGAGGGAAGATCACCGCCCCCTCCCGATGAAAATCATTCTGTACATTTACGGAACTAATGACCTTAGCAGTTGACGCGCCCGGAATCACTAATCAATCAAAATAAAAGCGATAGCAAAATGTCTCTTTCATCGTTCTCCGATCAAGAAAGGAAGGGTTCGCGCTCCTCCTTGCATTGCAAGTTTGAACTCACGCAAGTGATGCGTAGCGCACTTCTTCGCTCTCGCAGTAAGAAGACAGGTGTGTTTTTCCATGCGAATATTTTTGCTCTCTGGACTGCCAGAATTGTACCTGCTATGGATACGATACCTGGAGATATGGACTTTAAATCTGTATTTCTAAAAAAACATATTCCTTGAATAATAATTTAGTAATTCCAAATAGAAACATCACGTGTCACAATGAAATGAAATTTTAAAATCAGGTTTTTCATATTGTCATTTAGTTCTTTCCGGGATATGATATTAACGGAATCTGATTATAGAATTCATCTAGTTTTCAAAACATTAATGAAAGTTTGTCCCATTTTGCGTTGAGGTTCTTTGTTTATGATGATGCACATCTAGTTTTGTTAGCCTTTCTACCTACAATATGCATTTTATTTTTCCTTCATGATCTGGTACTGATAACTCTTTATCAACAAGGAGGGATTTGTGCGGTGTTATTAAGTACACTACAAATAAAAAAGAAGATACGGAAAAAGGTGCAACATGGAAGAAAAAAGGAAGTGTTTCGCAGGCTGTTAATTGCATCTAACCCACTGATTTTACAAATGGAATAGAGAAAAATTATCACAATGGTAATTTACAAGTTACATCAATGTTAATGGCTTCAAGTACAAATTCACTTTTTGAAGAAGAGTCACATGATGAGAGTTCTGACTTTGAGGGTATGTAAATAAATATTTAAAGGTTAAACAATGAAATAAGTCATTTAATTATAATTTTTTTATTAGCAAAAATTCCGAAAATCGCCTAAACATACCTTTTGCCAACTTGTCTCTCTTCTGGCCCCATTGTGCGGCGCGGTTCGCAGCGCAGCAGGAAACGAACGCATCGGGTGAATAGCAGCAGGCTACGGGACGCACGGGGACGGCGTCGCCATGCGGGACTTCGCAATAGGGAGTTACAGCGCCAAGCGTAGAGGAGCGATGCTATGCACCAACAGTCACGGACCATTGGTGCCCGTAACTGTTCATTAAAGTCATAATTTCTTACCTTAGACTTAGCTTTTCTTACATTTGCCATTAAGATAATAATGGAATTCAAGACGTCCGAATTTTTTTTTCCAGGGCAAGTTGTTTATTTTTATGCAACTTAGTAGTGTATAAAGTAAATCGCAAAACAAGGAAGTAGGTAAATCAAGTAAACAACTAAAAAGTAAATTACATTGTTCAGTTTCAAGAATAACAGGTAGACCAGTCTTCTGCTGGGACGAATTTCCCTGATTTTTTCCAGGTCATTTTCTTGTTTTCCATGACATTTGTGAAATATATATATTTTTTTTTTTTTTAGATAAAATGTGTGTCTTTGGTCGATATTTTAAAACAGTGTTATTGACTGAGCCCTTTTCGCCTTTGCGTTCCTGATTCAAATCACAGAATTGCACTGTAAAAAGACAAAAGTAATATTTGCTTAACAAAGGAGTTAGCCGCTTGCGTTCTCTAATATAACGCGTAGTTCTCTGATGTAGTTGACAAGTAGTCCTCTAAAAAGCAGTTTTTTTGTAGATATGTGTGGAATTATAACAATATAAAAATTCAGAACATTTGGCAGAAACAAAGAAAAATATGGCGGTACAGACGGACACCTGTCGATATTCAGGACATACCCCGCTTTTTCAGGACGTATGGCAACTCCACTTTTACCGTCATAAATTGTGCATGCCTGTCTCTACGGTAACTACAAACGCCAAAAGGACCTCAAAACCTCGCCTTAAAACCTCGAAAGGTTGCATTTTCCGATTCTAATAAACATCCTCGAATGTTAGGCAAATACAATTATTCCTTACTAACTTCACAACTCTGGCAAAAATTAATGGAAAAAAATTGGTAAGGTGATAGGTAAGAATTTCGCGAAAGAAGTAGTTGAAATCATAACTTCGTCTTAGGTTCATAGCAATCGCTGTTGTTAGGCATACTGAGTGTATTGCATACTGAGTGTATTACTGTATCGAGTGTATTACTGTATGATACTTTTTCTACGACTTTTATAAGTTAAACTTTTACATTAAATCGTTTCGTGTCAGGTGACATGCAGGATTCCGCCAAGGCCACCTAGCGGACACCTACTCTACGTGCCGTAGGTGGCCACTGCGAGAGAATCGTTGCTAGAATTGGCTCAATGAGAATCATGTATTCATTTCACAAAACGTGGACATTTATTAAACAATTTACGTATTTTATAATTTTACCCAATATGAAACAAAAACCTTGGTCATGACCGTTTCCAACCTTATAATGTCTTCGCGCGCTTTTGGACCATCTTTATTCATCTCCGACGTCGCCGTCTTCAGGTCCAGACACCATCTTCTCTCTTCTTTTCTCGGAAGCACACTTCAATCACCGTTCATCAGATGAATAAACTATCTGCTGCTAGCATTTCAGTCCAATTACTGATTACTTCGCCTAAGCCCTCAATGTCCTTCTAACTCGTTCACTTGAAATATTGTACGTTTTACTGTCACACTTAGTATTCAAATTCGATGTTCTATCAATATCTATTCCCTAGTAGATGCTTACAAGTCCCCAAAAACTCCTAACATTATTTTCCACGATCCGTTCAACACCACGGCATCAGTCACAATGAATGCCTCTCGTATTCTTTCAGCCCTGCAAAGCTCGGTCCATTTTTTGGATTGTTTATTTGCAGATAACACTTGATGTACTTTCGTACCTAGCCAATTCCTAAATTTCTTGCAAAACGAACTAGCAGTCTTCACGACTGTCACTGCGTTTTCGGCCAATCCCTGAATTCTATACAAAATAAACTAGCCGTCTCCGCGATTGTCACTGCATGAAGATGTTGATCTTGACGACAGCTCCCTTACCGTTCCTATGCTAGCATATTCACATATATTTATCCCCTTTCATTTCCGCCATTTATAATAAATATTGTACCACATTCAGTCACATATTGGTATGTCACAATACTTCAAAAAATAAATTCATGCCAACATATTCTTCATAGCAAATACTGTGTCAGTAAAGAGGAGCAGAGCACAATTAAATATGCATTGGATGATAATGTAACGAACAAATAACGACCCAAGAAAAGCAGTATTATGAATTGATATTGTGTTAGTCTGGATAGTTAGAAAAGCTTCAGATTAGTATGGTAAATTTCAAAGTATCACCAGGGGCGTGCGGTGGCAAATTTGTGTGGGTAAGCTCTGTAAATAGCAAGAGCGGGATTTTAAGTCTGTTTTGGAAGACAAAACAAAAATACATTCAGGTTTTTAATTTTCAAATATATCTTTTTATCAAAATTTACATTATTATTAATATTATTATTATGAAGATATTTATTTCTATAGTCCACTTCATCCCTCTGCGTGGCCTCCCAGGCGCAGTGATGCCTGAAAGTAATATCTCCCTTTTCTGGGAATCACTTGCGCCAGGAGCAGTTAGTGTGTGGATATGATCGGTTGCTGCCGTCTTCGGCTTTTGCATTGTCGGGATTTCCTCGATCAAGGCCCGCCTGTTCAACGCCTAATCACCACCAGCTCGCAAGCAGTCACCTACAGCGGTGGCCGCAAAGGTACCTTAGCACTCCCCGGGTACCGGCTTCTCTTCCGAGAACATACGACGCATATTCATTGTCTTTTCGCTACGACTGGTATCGCCCAACTTGCCGCCAGAATTTTAGACGTTGCCCGTCGCCCACGTGACTATCTTGTCAATTGCTCAAACGTAAGGTTGCGTTTGAAAGAGAGAATAATTATTGTTATTATTAATTACATTTTTTACATTATTATTATTTGTGTATTGTGGCCCTATTTAAACGTAGGGTTGAGTTTGAAACAGAGTATTATTATTGTTATTTACATTTTTTACATTATTATTATTATTATTTATTATTATTTATTATTATTATTTATATTTATTATTTATTTATTTGTGTATTATGGAAGAACGCTTCTACTCTGCAAATACGCAAACTATTCAAGAGAGACCACAGTCAATCAACAAACGCTGGATTTCGACGGCACTGCCCTCTCACCAGCGCTTCCTTACCCCGCACGCCACCGCTCTTGTCTGTGTGTAATCTTCCAATGCACAAAACAAGGATGCATCGGCCGGGAATCGAACCCGGGCCGCCCGCGTGGCAGGCGAGCATTCTACCACTGAACCACCGATGCGCGTGTTACCTCACGCACGCCACCGCTCCTGTGTCTGTGTGTAATCTTTCAATGCACAAAACAAGGATGCATCGGCCGGGAATCGAACCCGGGCCGCCCGCGTGGCAGGCGAGCATTCTACCACTGAACCACCGATGCGCGTGTTACCTCACGCACGCCACCGCTCCTGTGTCTGTGTGTAATCTTTCAATGCACAAAACAAGGATGCATCGGCCGGGAATCGAACCCGGGCCGCCCGCGTGGCAGGCGAGCATTCTACCACTGAACCACCGATGCGCGTGTTGCCGCAACGCACGCCACCGCTCCTGTGTCTGTGTGTAATCTTTCAATGCACAAAACAAGGATGCATCGGCCGGGAATCGAAGCCGGGGCGCCCGCGTGGCAGGCGAGCATTCTACCACTGAACCACCGATGCGCGTGTTACCTCACGCACGCCACCGCTCCTGTGTCTGTGTGTAATCTTTCAATGCACAAAACAAGGATGCATCGGCCGGGAATCGAACCCGGGCCGCCCGCGTGGCAGGCGAGCATTCTACCACTGAACCACCGATGCGCGTGTTTCCGCACGCACGCCACTGCTCCTGTGCCTGTGTAATCTTCCAATGCCCAAAACAAGGATGCATCGGCCGGGAATTGAACCGGGCCGCCCGCGTGGCAGGCGAGCATTCTACCACTGAACCACCGATGCCCGTGTTACCTCACGCACGCCACCGCTCCTGTGTCTGTGTGTAATCTTTCAATGCACAAAACAAGGATGCATCGGCCGGGAATCGAACCCGGGCCGCCCGCGTGGCAGGCGAGCATTCTACCACTGAACCACCGATGCGCGTGTTTCCGCACGCACGCCACTGCTCCTGTGCCTGTGTAATCTTCCAATGCCCAAAACAAGGATGCATCGGCCGGGAATTGAACCCGGGCCGCCCGCGTGGCAGGCGAGCATTCTACCACTGAACCACCGATGCGCGTGTTGCCTCACGCACGCCACCGCTCCTGTGTCTGTGGTAATCTTTCAATGCACAAAACAAGGATGCATCGGCCGGGAATCGAACCCGGGCCGCCCGCGTGGAAGGCGAGCATTCTACCACTGAACCACCGATGAGCGTGTTACCTCACGCACGCCACCGCTCCTGTGTCTGTGTGTAATCTTTCAATGCACAAAACAAGGATTCATCGGCCGGGAATCGAACCGGCCGCCCGCGTGGCAGGCGAGCATTCTACGCACTGAACCACCGATCCGCGTGTTACCTCACGCACGCCACCGCTCCTGTGTCTGTGTGTAATCTTTCAATGCACAAACAAGGATGCATCGGCCGGGAATTGAACCCGGGCCGCCCGCGTGGCAGGCGAGCATTCTACCACTGAACCACCGATGCCCGTGTTCCTCACGCACGCCACCGCTCCTGTGTCTGTGTGTAATCTTTCAATGCACAAAACAAGGATGCATCGGCCGGGAATCGAACCCGGGCCGCCCGCGTGGAAGGCGAGCATTCTACCACTGAACCTGCACAAAACAAGGATGCATCGGCCGGGAATCGAACCCGGGCCGCCCGCGTGGCAGGCGAGCATTCTACCACTGAACCACCGATGCGCGGGTTACCTCACGCACGCCACCGCTCCTGTGTCTGTGTGTAATCTTTCAATGCACAAAACAAGGATGCATCGGCCGGGAATCGAACCCGGGCCGCCCGCGTGGCAGGCGAGCATTCTACCACTGAACCACCGATGCGCGTATTTCCGTACGCACGCCACCGCTCCTGTGTCTGTGTGTAATCTTTCAATGCACAAAACAAGGATGCATCGGCCGGGAATCGAACCGGCCGCCCGCGTGGCAGGCGAGCATTCTACCACTGAACCACCGATGCGCGTGTTACCTCACGCACGCCACCGCTCCTGTGTCTGTGTGTAATCTTTCAATGCACAAAACAAGGATGCATCGGCCGGGAATCGAAACCCGGGCCGCCCGCGTGGCAGGCGAGCATTCTACCACTGAACCACCGATGCGCGTATTTCCGTACGCACGCCACCGCTCCTGTGTCTGTGTGTAATCTTTCAATGCACAAAACAAGGATGCATCGGCCGGGAATCGAACCCGGGCCGCCCGCGTGGCAGGCGAGCATTCTACCACTGAACCACCGATGCGCGTTTTTCCGTACGCACGCCACCGCTCCTGTGTCTGTGTGTAATCTTTCAATGCACAAAACAAGGATGCATCGGCCGGGAATCGAACCCGGGCCGCCCGCGTGGCAGGCGAGCATTCTACCACTGAACCACCGATGCGCGTATTTCCGTACGCACGCCACCGCTCCTGTGTCTGTGTGTAATCTTTCAATGCACAAAACAAGGATGCATCGGCCGGGAATCGAACCCGGCCGCCCGCGTGGCAGGCGAGCGTTCTAACACTGAACCACCGATGCGCGTTTATTGACTGTAGTTGATCTGTAGCGATTGGAGATCGCAGGTTCAGTGGTACAAAATGTAGGGGTATTCTTTCAATCCGTGTAACATCAATGTATCCATTGGATGTATAGTAAATTGGAGGATACTACAGTATAGGGAGGTAAATTTAAGATGTTACAAAGATTATTTCTATTGCGAATGACGGAGTTGTATTCCACCGCACGCTTTTTTTACTTTCTTTGTCTTATTCAATTCTTCCCCCTTTCACTCATTTATATGTTCTACACTTCCATACGAATCGAGAGGTTAGTTGGGGAATTGGAGTTTGTCCTATCTGGGACGGTTCCTCGCTGGATGATTGGATATACCTGTTAGAGGGAAAACCTGCAAACCGACAACCGGGTTCGCGCTCGATCTCATGATCCAAAGGGGAAAGATCATCGCCAACTACGAGACAAACATGCGCTACACTAAATGGGCTACTGACCTCAGTTGTCGCGCCCGGAATCAATCAGTCGAGAGTCGCGATTCGGAATTGTTACGGTAGTTACAGATGGTCGGATTGCATCGCGTTTTGATTTCAGAATCAGTTAAATACCTCTTCAGAAATGTATATATTATCAAAAATTTCGAATTCTAAAAGGTTTTGAGCAATGGTCACTCCATCTCCAAGAAGCCCAGTTCCACCGGAGCAGCCCCTGCGAGTGTCGCGTAGGCGTCGCCGCGCGTGCAAAACCCTGCCTCTGCGCCGTCCGCCGCGCCCCCGCCGTCGCCCCGCCCACTTTTCCCCGCCGCCGCCGCCACCTCGGGTGCGCGGGCGGAGAATGCCCGGCGCGCAAAGATCTTCGCGCTGTTCTTGTTGCCCCCTCCACCCTCGGGATTGATTCTGCGGCGGAACGGAGATGTTGCGCTCTCTCCGGGTCTTAAGAGCCGCCACCTCCCCCCCCCCGCTGCCCCCGCACAGTTCGGATGCCTTTCGCCGCGTCGCGCGTGTCGTTCGTGGATGCCCCGTGCCACTGTCTGTGGTGCCTTATAGCAACATCGGCTCTTCGGCGGTATCGTTGCCCTGGAGGGCCGCAGGGTTCGAGTCTCTGGACATTAGTTTTATTTCAATGAAAATACATGCGTTTGTAATATTACATCCATTAATTTATTCTTTTACGAAAATCGAAATAAATAAATGGAAATGGTTTTTGGTTCCATGGGTCATCCTCAAAAAGAGAAGGAGGGAGGAAATAATGAGAGAAACAAAGCCAAAGTGTACCGAAAAGTGAGATGGGACAGAAAGAGAGGTCAAAAAAAAGAAATAAATCGACGGGAATAGGCAAAGAGAGATAGGGGACAAGAAGAAAGAGTCAGAAAGAGGAACGGAAACAAAGAGGAACAAATCGCGTTAACATGAGAGACAAAAAGAAATCAATATCAAAGAGAGAAATGAAGCGATAGAAATACGCCAAAAAGTGAGATGGAGGGAGGGAAAAAGAGAAAGAAAAAGAGGGACCGTGACCGTTTCCACCTCCGCTCCGTTTCCCATCACTCGCTCCAGACTCCATCTACCTTACTCCCACGACGTCTCCCTCCTCACCCCAAACGCCTCCCTCTTTTCTCCCTTGTCCCGCCACTCCTCTGCTGCTGCTCTCACAACTCTGCAGCCCTTCATTCCCTAACCGGGTGAGATCGCTCAGGTCCAGTTACTGATGCCACTGCAGTGTATGATGATAGCATTTGATGCGCCCGAAAAAGAATCAATTAATCTCTCTATCATTTCCCTCCCTCTTGCCGGCTCCCTGCATGGAATGCACCTCGCTGGCGTCATGACGGCTGAAGCACTCCTCCCGCGGTCAAGGTTGGCGAGAGGAGCTGCCTAAGCGCTTTGGCCGCAGCGGAGAGAGCGCAAGGCACTTGGCCAGGCTGACCAACTGCGGGAGGCGGCGGCGGTTGCGAGGAATGCGCCGCCCTCTGGCGGACGGAGACGAAATCGCGGTGGGTCGGGCAGTCGGGGCGGCTCCCGCATTTTCTCCTGCAATTTGATTACGAAGGGTTTTTGATTGTTCGATTGCTTATTTAAGGTTTCCGGGCGGGACAACGGATATGCTCATTAGTCCCGCTAGTACAGTGCATGTTTTATCGCGAAATGGCGCGGTGATCTTCCCTAGGTAATAGGTAGATCCGTCTCCGACGTTCACGTCTGCTTTTCCCCATACAGGTAGCCTCTCCCAGCAGCAGGGCACCGCCCCTGTCGGGACAAACACTAAGCTTCTGAGCGGTCTCCCAAGTGCGAGAGTGCAGTGCATGTGCGTTTGTGAGTACGTAAGGGGTGAGGATAGAACGAGCAAGAGAAAGGAAAGATTGCGCACGGTTCGTGGTCCGTTTGTTAGGGTAGTGCTGTGGCATTCGCCTGGTATTGACAGAAACCAGATTGCATCTAGCATTCTAGCCACTAGAATTCCTTTCCAGCCAGCGGCTGAAACCGACCTAACTATCCAGCGAGTGTTTAAAGATGCCACCGTCGGGAATTGAACAATAGAACATCCAGGTCGAAGGTCACTGCAGTGACACCAGTTGGTGCCATGGGTCACTTCAGCTGGTTGTCTGAATTTGGGAGGTGTCTTTAAATGTAGTTTTTGCGGCATTTGCTTTTTTTTTTTTTTTTTCTTTTTAAAAACGGCACCAGGAATGAGGCGGAGTGGTGTTCGGCAATTTTGGGCCAGTTAGGTGCTTGCTGTGGACGAATCGAAGTTGGGTGCTTGCTGTGAACCGGCCCTGCCCCTAAATCAAGAGGGAGGGACGAAACTCTAATTCTGCGCCCATCTGCCGTCATGGCTTGCCGTCAAAGTTTTTTTTTTTTTTTTTTTTTTTTTACTGAAGGCACCAATTAATGTCACTGTGTGCCTGTGCCCTCTGGTAAATAATGCATTAAATGTCACTTTAAAGTAATGTTACTTTCCTTGTGATGCTCAGTATTGTCTCTAATTGTTTAGAAACTGTTATGCAGCAGAAACGATTTCACTTGAGATTCAAACTTTTCTATCGAATTTAAGCGTTTAGTGTCATCTGGCAAAGTGCTGTAAAGTAATGTAGTACATGTATTGTATATGATTTTTTTGTAATGAGCTGTTGGTATTGTCACCTGATGAATATGATTCCTACGTCGAATGTTTTAGTAATAGACGTTTTCTGAAAATATATTCCCATCCTTAAGGAAGTCAGTTTTGACAAAAACCACTGATTCGTGAATCAACAGACAAGGTAATGGTAAAATTCCTAGATTAATGAAGAGAGAATTTCAAGAATTACATGGGTGGGATTTGGTTATTATTCGTACAATTCTTTTTTGTAATCTAAAAGTCTGAGAGCTACAAGATGTATTTCCTCAGAATATTATGCCATATTTCAGGCGGGAATGAACACGTTCTGGAAATATACTCAACGAACAGTATGAAGGCTGACGGAATTTGAAAGAATTCTGATCTTAACTTTTTAGAATAATGAACTTAATTTTGTGTTCAATTCATTTAAATGGACGTTCCATTTAAGGTTTAACTGAATTGAGAGACCTGAAAATTTTGTTGCCTTAGTATCAGTCAATGGTACATCGTTAATTTGCAGTGGAGCACAGAATTGTTTATTTGACATGGAAAACTGCATTAAAACCGTTTTGTTTTCATTTACTATTAATTTATTTCGGAAACAATTTGAAAATCTGATTATTTACTATTACGGTTTGTTTATTGCAAAGAATGTTCGTATCATCCACAAAGAGAACTGTTTTACCATTTCGAATCGTCGAGGGCATATCGTTTACGTATACTTAGTAATATTGCATCATTCCAATAAAGCATTTCCATTCTGGATCGTTGTTTAAGGTACGAACATAACCAATCATAGCCAATCTAGGGCACGGATTCCATATGAATGTAATTTTGACTGTAAAATGTCATGATTAGACATCGTATGTTTAGGGAAATGCCTATTTTTTCTAGAGAACTTATTCAAAGGCTGATAATATATGTCCATGAATTATGACAAATGATAACATATGACGAAGTTTGATAATGCTTATTTTTGCTTATTGTAGCAAAAATGCCTATTTTTTTGCATAAATACCTTTTTCAGGACTTTTTTGCCTGTTATTTATTATATTTATATACAATGCTAAGCTATCGGAAAATCGGTGATGGTCCGACGTGACCATTCATTATGAAATCTTCGATTCACGTCTTGCATTTTAAAATTACGAGTGAATTTCCGAAAGTATACCAACTAATTTTTCTCCATTTCCCTATTTCGTAAATACCAGCCATGATCTGAGAACATGGACGATACACCGAGAGAACCGAAATTTTAAGTGGAAATAAAGATAAATTCCCAGAAGGTTTCAGTGGTGCTAGTGTTGGACTGCTAAAATATTGTGACCATCCGTTTGCCGAGGTCTCGGAAAACGGAGCACATCAATATTCAAGAATAAGATGAGCTGTTTGAACGCGCGCCAACGCGCATGAATACAATCCGAAAATGAAAACTACGAACTATATCCGTAAGGGAGCGTCTCGGTAGAGTATGCGACACCGAGAGTCGGGAGAAAGAAAGCCTTCTTTTCTGAAGTAACAGCTGGGAGGAGGCACCACGGAAGGGGCTACGGACTTCAGGACTGCATCTACGATAAAAACTCTTCAAGACATTCGAGGAGGTAATTATCATATTACAAGGCATTAAAACAATTCATCAGGAAAAGGATGAAAGTATAAGTGACGCATTTAAAATCTTTGTAAGAGAGAGGAGTGTGAATAGCATGAAACTAACGAGGCCATTCATTTCTTTTCTTTGCAGTTTTTTTATTTTTATATTTACTCTTCTTATACGATAGACTCAGTTGTCGTATTGTAGATTCTTTTAAATATGGAATTAAAAGCTAGTTACATTCTATAAAAGAATACGAAAAGAGTATCAACGGAAAACGAGACGGAGGCCACATCGTGAGTTGAACAACGGTACTGGAAAGGGGCGACCGTGCGGTTCTGCAGAGGGGCGGCTTTGCTCCCGACCGAGCTGCAAGGACAAGGACACCGAGCGACTGGAAGAGTCGACGCCGTAGATTTCTACGCCGTGAAAAGACACAGTAAGGTCGTGCCAACTTGAACAATTTGTAGATATTAAAAAAAGAATCAATCTTTTCTTTCTTAGAAGGAATAATTTGTTTCGGAAAGAAAGTATTAGTACAGGTTCTTTATACCGATATTCTGTAAAAAATAGAATCAATCTTTTCTTTCAAGAAAAACTTAGCTAATTGTAAAGTTGCAACTAGGGAATTTACGACTGGAATGATTAGGCAAAGTTTTAAGTATTCTTTGAAATTGATTTAAATGAGAGAAAGGAAACAGTGTAGTTAATTATTGAGAGTGTAAGTTGTTTTCTTTTTTTCAGCAGGACAAAATTCTTGTATATGTAAAGTGTTTTATGTTCATTTACTGTAACAGCAATTTAATTAGAATATACTTAAGTAAGTGGAAAGTGATTCGACTTGAGTTTCTGTGTAAATGCATTCAATCCACAACGGCCCACATGACCCTGATCCCCGCTATTCTAATTGTATTTTTTTATTTTGCGCCCACCTTGAAAACCCATTCTGAGCTAGCCGGCGGAGGGGTGGGTCGCAATATATGCCAGTCACATCGTTCAGATATCCTTCTCGGCATTCAAACTGATTTTGTCTCCCAGTCGTCGCAAATTTGAAATTGTGATCCTTGAAAAAATACTGGTAATATGTAAATATTACTAGTTAATGGAAACTATTAAGAATAAATTGTAGAAGAGTTGTAAATGTGTAAATCGAGTTTTACTTTAAAATATACGAACTGGTTTTGTGTATTTAAGTTTACAAAATAATATAGACAAAAAATACAATTTTTCCATTTTATTGTGTATGACTTATGAGAGTGCCTTTTTTCTCCTTATTCTTGACTTTTTAGGCGCCTAAAAGACGATTTTTTAGTGCCTAAACATCCGATGTTGAAAATAATGTTCTGTGTCCTTTAGTATTTAGTGTATACAAATGCACATATAGCTTAATATTTTACTGTAGTAGTCTTCAATCTTACAAAGATTTTTTTTTCAGTTTCGTTTATAAGATGTCTATTATATTCAGTTACAGATAATATCTTAATAGCCTCTTGACCTCACCTTTATTATCTTTCTTCTTCGATCAAGTGAGCAACGAGCAATGAATTAAAATCATTGTTCAGATTAAATACGCCGGAAAGTCTTTTGACGATAACAGATATTGGAATCGACAGAAAACGTTTACGACGCTGTTATTTCCCCCCAAAATAATAATTTCTCCGTCTTTTGCCAATGACTCTGTTATCGCTGTCCTACACTATATAATGAACATTATGAAGGACGTTGTGTCTCAGAAATGCGTCTACTTACGGTAAGTAACTTACTAGCCGTAAGAAAGGTTTTGTGCTAATTTATTCTTAAATCTCACAAGTTACGACCTGTCTAATTCGCCGATCTAACATCTGCAACAAAAATAATATCCAAAAACACATAAAAATCTTTATCATGTGTTAATAATTATATTCAGATTTTTATTATATTTGCGTTTGGGTATAATTATTTTTGAGGCTCTTGCGCATTATAAGTGATTCCGTCATGCTTATTTGTGCTCATGTTAATCAACTCTTGTGTTAGTGACGCCATATCGACAATACATCGTTGTGAAATATCGATGTTGAAATTTAAAACATCGATGTTTAATCGATCAAAAACCATCGATGTTTGAAAACTGGTTTAGTAACATCTAACATTAAATTCGTGCACAACAAAATTTAATTTGACAGCGGCCGTGTATATTAATTTATAATGTAAATGTTAGTGAAAAAGTTATTAAACGCCTCTCCTTGTGCGAACGACGAAGGAAATTCGGGGACATCAGAATCATCTCAGTATAGTCTCCTCAATGAAAGGAGTACAAATCGCGTGTGTTTGGTTAGAAAACATTAAACGGACAGTGGTGCCAACAGTTATTTCATATTTTAACTTTTAAAAGATTGCGATTGTTGATATTGTTCATCCAGAAACAAAACAGCAAAATCATCGAAGATCTAAAACAACTGCGCCTTTGTAACGGTTTAATGTGTAATACAGCGATGTTTTTATAGAAACATCGGTGTTTTGAAAACATTGGCGTCGATGTCGCAACACTACTTTTAATTTTCACTAAATATTTTCTTTGAATGTTTTCCACGCTGATTAAGGGTGCAAATAGATGCTCTAAAAATTGTGAAAATTGAGTTACATTTATTTACGAAGTTTGTGAGACTTTTCGCTTTCCATTCAACCACCTTTCAACCTATTCACAAATACTTGACGTGATCTGAGTAACTTCGTGGTTTTGAGGTGTGTGTTTTATTCTACGTGTAGGCCAGTTCTGATGATTGAGGATTTTTTTCCTTTATCGAAATTCTAATCCGATCTATTATGTGTGGTCAACGTGTATGGTGGCAGAAGTTATGTCTAATATTATGTCAACATCTCTTTGGTGTGCAAAAAGCGGGACATTGTATGACTGCGATAGCTGTCAACGTTAGGCTCACGTCAAGTGTTGACATTTCTGGTTACACCCGATGTACTTGGCTTGGGTTTGAAAACGCGTTCGCTGAAATTTCTTTGAATTCATCGTCAGGGTAGATTGAAGTGTTGGCAAAATTGGTTGCGGGATTTGGCGAATTTGAAATTCAAAGTGAATACATGAGAAACAACAGCAAGTCTGTGACTGCTTAATACGAATGGGCTTGTCGCTGACATGTCGCTGTGAGTGAGGTTACAAGTGGCAGGTTGAATCGCAGAAACAACTGCACCTGCTTTTCCCGATGTGAAGGCTCAGTGGGTCGTATGGAGAATCCGCGCGTTGATGCCGACGAGTCACGTTCGCTTGCCCCCGCATGCTTCAGAATCGTCGAAATCACAACGACCTTACTCGACATATGCATCTACTGAAAATTGTTTGTTTTTTTTTTGCACCCATATGATTATTAATATTATTGCCGTAATCTTTTTATTAACTTAAATATTTTATTTAAAGGGACCCTTTATATATAATTTCTTATAAAATGAAAAGATATCTCCAATTGTTGATTGTGCCGCCAAATATTAACTAATTTATTTACGCAATAAACGAAACACTATGACCATCATTGATCCAACTTTCATCGTGGTACATTATGTTCGTTTTCTTATTTCTAAACTGTCGCATTTCCCGTAGTTATGAATATCGGCATATTATTGAATTTTTTTTTCAATTTGCTCGCTTTTGACATTCAAATTCCATTTTTATCAATAAGCGATGAAATGTAGAATATTTGAAATTTGGTAAATGTTTATCATTAACATCTTCCATTACATACACGATTGTTTCAGAAACATTTAAAAATAGAAACGCATGGACATTGAGACGTACCATATGCACAAAATGTCGAATTTCATTTCCCTACTGATTTATACTTCAGTTAACTTCATTTTTTTCGAGTTTCGCACGTTTTCATTCTCATTTTGTGTTTTCATTCTAAAGAAGGGATGTCTGCTTATGGCTCTTGCTCTGCAAAATTCATTCAAACGATTGACTCCGTTTTTGGATGTTTTCCTTTTAAGTTCTCGAATATTTTGAAAATGTTTTTCACCTCTTAATTATTTCACCCTTTCTCTGCGATCGATTTACATTTCTTAAAATTGACCCACTTCACGATTCACTAACTTATATACCTGCTTCTCTTTACCACTGCACAACCAACGTCTTCACTCACACCCACCAGCAACAAATCGACTGACAAGAATACCCAGCAATATTAAATTCTCGAAAGAGCTTCTAGTGATCATTCGAGTATCGATTTGGATGATCCCTTTCGCTGATGACATCATATAAACGAACACTTCGTTTCAGCCCTAGGGGTTACATATCGTGGCTCTGAGCCTTGTGTTTTCGTCGCGTCTCCCGTCGAGCCTCACATTGTCGTCTCACGTGGTCGCGCGTGGCACGACTTCAAGCATCAGAAGACCTTCCGGTGATGGCAACAAAATAATTTCATCATTTTAATCAAAGTTTTGTCGCTGGCAGTTTTTAATTGGACCTCATGAACGGAAATATCCCTGTGACGATATTTTTTAAAGCACACTAGTGGTGCTACAGAATGGCACAGACTCTCTCGTTGAAAAGATTTCTAATTTCCTTGGTGTGGACTGGCTTCTCCCATCCTCCTCCCAGCTGCCATCTATCGTCGCAATAACTACATTGCTTTCACATTTTCTCAACTTTTCGTTTTCCTAATAGTAGAATCGAAATATACCTTCAATAATATAAAAGAAGAGTAAAACCTCGCCCTAAATAGAAATACTAATTGAAAAATTTAAAACCGTTTGTAAGAAATGGTCGATTAACTGTTACTGTAAATGCAATATTTGAAGCACAGGAATCTATGGAGTTTTCGAAAAATTTCATTTTTGATCGATGATCTATGAAAATGTGCTTATTAACGGCATGAGAGAATTAACAATTTATTTTTGGGTAATTTTTGGAAAAACAAAATAAATTCAGCAATATGGTGTTTATGTAATCCTACATTTCACACTACCCCTATCAAAATTTTAAAGAAAAAATTGGAGCCGTTTTTGAAAAACTTTTGTTTTTGATATTTCGTAAAATTGCAATTATTGCTCGCACTTTTGCACGAATACTACAAAATTTTCAAACAAATCTGCATGACCTTAATGAAAGAACTATTTACGGACAACAAATTTCATTTCAAGGAAAAGTCGATGTTTTCAATTTTATAGTAGTAGGAAGACGCCGAAAAAAATTAACTTTTGAAATTTGCGAAAACTCAGAGTTAACCATGAAAATCAGACGTTTGCTTCCTTTTACGTGTATTTTACTCTATTCTTTCAAGAAATTAACAGAAAAAAATTTGAGCTGTTTTTGAAAAAAAATTGACAATGTCCAGAGGGCTTTATGTAAAGTACCGCCAAATGTTTTTCAAAATTTCGAAGCTTAATCTAGAACCAGACGGACAGAGGTGTCTTCAATTTGAAGAAAAAATCGTACGCATGGTTTAGGCGCTAGTAGTGTTCACAGACGGACGGACGGATGTTTTGAAAAAAGAATAAAACCTTTATATGACATTATTCAAAGCACATGTGCTCATATATAAAATAATGTGATGAAATTACCGACGTTAGGGAGAAGTCAAAAAATTTACATTTTTGTATTTTTTTGAAAAACAACAACAACAAAAGAATAGAGCAAGATGGCGTTTATGTCATCATTACGTTTAAAATGTTATGCACTTTGCGCCAAGAAATTGTTATAAACGATAAAATTCCATGTACGGCACCAAATTTGAATTATGTTAGGCCGCCTATGTGCCAACATTCACATTTCCATCGATTTGTATACATTATTGGATGCGTCAGTGGAAGTGTTTCAAATGACTTCAAATCAAGTTTTTCGAAAACTCAAAAATTTTCTGTGAAAAGGAGCTTAAAATTTCGCATTTATGGTAACAAATAAACGTCATTTTCTTAAAAACGGCTCTGAATTTGTCAATTCAAATTGCCATTTAGGACGAGTTTCTACACTTCTTTAAAATTCTTAATGTAATACTTCGGTTTTCATGTTTGCAAACGGAAAAGATTTAAAGAAAATTTTAAAAAAATGTACATTGTGGTTTTCTTTTCAAACGTCCGTCCGTCTATCCGTCCGTCAGGATGTCCGTCCGAATGTGTACACTCCTAGCGCTTAAATTACACGTACGATTTTTTCCAAATTGAAGAAACCCTCTAGTTGAAACTAAGAAATTTTTTAAAATCATTCTTTAATATTTGGGGGTACTTTATATGAAGCCCCCTGATATTTTAAAAATTTTCTTAACAACGGTTCCAAGTTTTTGCTTTAAATTTCTTGTAACAATATAGTAAAATATACTTATAAAGTTGGCATAAATCCAATTTTCACTGTTAACTCTGAATTTTCGAAAATTGCAAAAGTTTGCGTTTTTCCGGCGTCTTCCTATAATAAAAAAATGTAAGACAGATATTTTGGCATTCAAATGAAATTTGTAGGCCGTAAATAGTTATTTGATCACGGAAATTATTTGCACCATAAAAAAATACAAAACAAGATTTTCTCAAAAAGGGCTCCAAATTCTTTCTTTAAAGTTTTGCTTTGCGTAGTACCAAACGCACCCTATTCGATGACATAAACGCAATATTGGTCAATTCTTTTGTTTTTTCAAAATGATAAAAATGTATTTTTTATTTGACTCCCACGTCGCTAATGATTACATAAGAGGCGATTTCTTTACATTATTAGGTTTATGTGCTTTAAATAATGTGAAATAAAGTTTCTCGTAAACTCAACTGTTTTCTGTAACAATTATCTCAAAATTCTGCATTTTCAGAAAACGCTCAAACGCTGTTTTCTCAAAAATGGCTCCATATTTTTCTTCAATTTTGTCCTATAGACATGCTAAATACACTGTTTAATATCACGTTAAGTTCATATTGGTGTATTCTTTTGTTTTTCGAAAATTACAAATTAATTTCTTTTAAACAATACCTTTCGCCGTTTATTAACGGCGAAATTTTTGGACATTTCCATTGATTTGTATGCATTATTACATTTGTGAGTGGAAATGCTTCAAATGAACTTTTTCGAAAACTTTCCAATAGATTCCTGTGAAAAAGAGCTTCAAATTTCGCACTTACAATAATGTTTGATCTTCATTTTCTTAAAAACGGTTACGAATTTTTCAATGTAAATTTTTGTTTAGGACGAGCTTTTGCTCTTCCTTAATATTCTTGTTGTATTAATTCTTGTACTGGGAAGACACTGAAAAAAATTAAAACGTTTGTAATTATCGAAAATTCAGAATCAACTGTGGAAAACAGGCGTATGCCATTTTTATAAGTGTATTTCACTCTATTCCTACAAGAAATTTAAAGAAAAATTTGGAGAAAATTTTTTCTTCTTAAGTACCCCCCCCAAAAAAAAATTAATTAATGATTTTTCAAAATCACAGAGCTTCAACACAGGCTAAATCGACAGGGGTTTGTTCAGTTCGGAAAAAATCGTACGCATGTTTAAACGCTAGTGGTGTTCACATACACCAGACGGACTGACAGATCTTTAGACAGATAGATGGACGGACAGACGTTTAAAAAACATTTTTTCGGTATCAGGAGCCCCCAAAACATGAATTTCCGATGAAATCTCGAAATCGATTTTTCGCAGCATTACATAACTTTCTATGTACTAGCAATATTACTCCGTATGTACGTATGTATACGAGAAAGTAAAATCAACCTTTTTTTTCAAACCCCGCCAGAGACCGGCGTGTGCTTTGCCCGCAGGTGGTGCTGGCGGTGGCGGCGGCGTTGGTCGCGCTGTGTCTGTCGGCGGCCGCGCAGCCCCACGGCTCTTGGCCCCCGATGGGCTCGCAGGGCCACCACCATGGGGGCCATTTGGGGCACCCCATGCCCCATAACCGGGTCGCCTACGCACCACTCAGACCGCTCCACTCATTCGCTCCCGGGCAACAACCGATAGTGCCCAGCGGCGGTCTTCCGATTGGAAATTGGCACAATGGCATCGGTTTGAACGGGAACTTGCCGTTCGGTTCGGTGCCGAACGGAAACATGGACACCGGTATTGGCGAAATTGGTAGCGTGCCAAACGGTAACATGCCGACCGGCAATGTTCCAAACGGGTACGTACCGAACACTAACGTAATGAACGGAAATGGGTTAAACGATAACTGGCTGTATTGGTCCATTTTATACAGAAATCGGTTATATGGCATCATGCCAGATGGTAACGGAATAAATGGAAATGTGATTAACGGAAACCAGTTAAACGGTTTTGTACCCAACCGAAACTGGATGAATGGTAACAGTTTAAATGGTTACCTACTGCATGATTACCTGCCTAACGGGAATACCCAAAGCGGCCCAAAGGGAGAAAAGGAAAACGATTATATGCAGAATGGTATGATACCGAATGGCAATTGGTTGTACGAACATGCAACAACAATGTATCATCCAAATTGGAAAGGCATTAACATCCAAAAAGGTATTTGGCAAAACCGAAACGTGTCGTACGGTTACCTACAGAATGCCACGATCCGAAACAAAGTTTTGCCGCATAGTAGTGTACGGAGCAATAGCGAGGGAAACAAAAATGTGCCTCATCAGGTGGCAAAGCTAGCTAGTCGCAAGTCAAAAAGAAACACGACAGTTATTAGCGTACAAATCGAGGCCCCCAACAAAGATGATATGTCCATGGGCAACGATGGGCGAGGCGGGGCTAACCTTACTGAGACGAGGCAAAATCCGAACGTTGATAAGCCTAATCAAGGAGCGCCAAACCAAGGTAATACATCAGACGACGGTGGTATAACGCAGAAGTCCGGAGATCAGCTACCGAAGCCTGGGAGCGACGGGAGCCCCGCAAATGAGACCGCCGGGAGCCTCTTCGAAAAAATCTTGGATATCCTAGCCGAGAAGGTGCGTACGCGCTTTGCTTTCCCGTCGTTTTACTGCAAAATCTGGCTGGTGTAGCTCACAGGCAACGTCGTTGTGTCCGCTGCGGCGTGGCCCAGGAGGTCCTTCGGAATTCGAGTCCCGACAGGTGGTTTTTGAGACATCGATATTTTCGAGCACAAACATCGATATTATTATACCCCTGTTTTTACAACGTTGGTATTTTTTAGCATAAATATCGATATTATAACATCCACGTTTTGCTTTCCATGTTTTCTTCACACCGGTTGAGAAACATCTGGTTTAAAAGAATATGATATAAATAAAATTTGCAGTATTTTTTTAAAATTTTGTTATCAATCACCTGCCATTTACAACGGTCGATCAATCCCCAGACGGCACAAAACAGTTTGCTATTCGCGACCTTTCGTCAGTGTTATTACCTTCTTTGATTATTTTTTTTCCCTTGGTAATACCGTTGAACTGCATTTTGAATCTTGACTACGTAGAACAATGATTAGAAAATTAAGATGGCAGTCAAATTTAAGGCAGAATATATATTAAACTAATACTATCATGTATTGTATCTTTTTAGACCCAAGACATTTTACTTCGATATCTTGCATCATATTTGAAATATCAATGTTTCAACATCAATGTTTTTGTCAATTTTTCATCGAAGTATTTGTTAATGATCGATGTTTTGCTAAAATTCACCATCTACTCTAGATACAGAGTGCGGGCGAATTCAGTAACTGTCTGGAAGAGAATTCCAGCGACCGGCTGTTCTGATCGGTAGTTTTTCGTCGTTTATCCCATCTACACCAGGCGAATGCCGGAGCAGTACTCTAACAAACGGGCCACGGACCGCACACTATCTTTCCTTCCTCTTCCTTATCCTCGTCCCTTAATTACACACACTTACACTTACATGCACTACACCACCACACGTGTCGGGGGTTAGAGCTTGTCCCTGCTGTGGCTACGCGTGGGGGGAGAAAACCCGGCATGCTCAAGTAGAGGGCGTCGACGCTGTATGTCAAGTTCCAGGCGGAGAATCAAGGAGTGATGACCTGGGTAGTGGACTAGCGCGGAATTTGCAAACACTCTCTCTTCTCTGAAAATGTATTGTCATTTCGACTTACTAAGTTCTACATTTGTGTATGTGGGCTAATGTGTTTAGGCTTTTATGTTTACATACCAAGTTTTATGCATAAAAATTATTAACAAATTTCAATATTGTTACGATATCATTTGATAAGTGCAAAAGGTGTCATAGTTTTTTCACTCTTGGAAATTTATTGTTTTAATTTATTCTTATCATCTTAACTCACTGTGAAGCATTCATTAATACCCTACTTATCTCCATAATTATGTTTCGTTGTTTTGGGTATTTGGGTATTAAATCTGATTTGGGTATTAAATCATCCGTGCTCTAACAAGCGGATACTTCGCTTGCTAATTACGCATTATTATTATTATTATTATTATTATTATTATTATTATTATTATTATTATTATTATTGGGAACTAGCGTTCCTAGTTTTATACGTTATTTCTAATATTACTAAATCTCGTCATACTATATCATGAAGGGGATTATTTCCTCTGCTATTACCAACATTCTTTTTTCATCCTTTGCCCTGCTATACTCATAAATTCTCTCGATGTTAAATATGATCTTATTCATTTTACTTCCAATTTTAATCATGGGTTTCGACGTACAACATTTTACTCCTTACCTGTTGCATGTGGACGCGTAATTCAATACAGAATCACGATTCCTGGAAGTTCTATTGATTAAAACTAATTATTAAATTGATGGCAACTACTATAAATTATCACCCTATTTGTTTCTCAGAAAATAGAAATTTAACATTTATTCCAAGATTTATACAAATTCTAATGAGCTCAAAAACGAAATAATTAACTTATTATCTTTACAAACATTAAGGTTCCGTACGGCTTTTTGTAAAGTTTATGAGTATAATGCCATGACTTCTTAGATGAATTTCTCGGATGAATCGACTGGATTTGTCCTTGGAATGTCCTCCATACCCTTAGTATCGTGTTCTTGCCGATCACTAGAATAAATTTAAAATATTTCCGGAACATCTTCAACTATTTGGTACTTTATAGCATTTGATAATTTTCATTAAACCAATTCGCGGTCGCGGCTTGCCTGTGCCTCGCGTGACTCGCATTTTTAGAAACGCTCAACAACCATTTTCTCAAAAACGGCTCCAATTTTTTTCTTTAAATTTCTTGTAAGAGTAGAGTAAAATACATTTATAAAGGTGGCATAACGGTTTTCACCGTTAACGTTGAAATTTCGATAATTGCAAAAAGCTTGAATTTTTTTCGGCGTCTTCCTTCAACTACAAAATTGAAGACAGATTTTTCCTTCAAAAGAATTTTTTTGTGCATAAATAGTTCTTTCAATAAGGTCATGTACATTGTTTCAGAAATTTCAGTAGTTTTCGTGCAATAGTGCAAGCAATATTTGCATTTTTTTAAAAAATACCAAAACAAGATTTTCTCAAAAACGGCTCCAATTTTTTTTTTAATTTTTGGTAGAGTTAGTGCGAAATGAACCCTATACTATGACAGAACGCCATATTGCTTTATTTTTTTCTTGTTTCAAAAATTACAAAATATAATTTTTTTATTTATTTCTCACGTTGATAATACTTTAGAGGCGATTACTTCCAGTATTATTTTTATGAGTGCATGTGCTTTAAATAATGTCAAATAAAGTTTCTCAAAAAAACAACAACTACAAAATTGAAGAGAGATTTTTCTTTTCAAATGAAATTCGTAGTCCGTAAATAGTTTTTATTAAGGTCATGTAGATTTTTTTGAATATTTTAGTAGCTTTCGTGCAATCGAGCGTAAAATATTTGCGTTATCAAAAATTACAAAACTAGATTTTCTCAAAAATGACTCAAAATTGTTTCTTTAAATTTTGGTATGGGTAGTACCAAAAGCACCCTATCCGATGACATATACGCCATATTGGTCTATTCTTTTGTTTTTTCAAAACTTACAAAAATGTTTTTTTATTTGTCTCTCACGTGGCTAATGTTTACATTAGAGGCGATTTCTTTACATTATGGGATTTATGAGTACATGTGCTTTAAATAATTTCAAAGTTTCTCGAAAAATCAACTGTTTTCTGTAAAAATGAGCTCAAAATTCCGCATTTTCAGAAACGATGAAATGCAATTTTCTAAAAAATGGCTCCATGTTTTTCTTCAAACTTTTGCAAGGGATAGTGGTAATGGCATTGTTTAATGACGTGAAGTTTATTTAAATGTAGTTGTTTAATTGCACAAATTATTTTTTTAAATCTCTCACGCCGTTAATACACACATGTCAAAATATTTATGTACATTATTGCATTTGTTAGTGGAAGTGTTTCAAATGACTTTAAAGTTTTTTGAAACCTCACAAGAATCTTGTGAAAAGGAGCTTCAAAATTCGCATTTACAGTAATGCTTAACGCCATTTTCTTAAAACGGTTCAAAATCTATTAATGAAAATGGTTATTTAGAATGATATTTTAGTCTTCTTTAATATTCTTAAGTTAATATTTGGTTCTACTATTCGAAACCGGAAAGTTGAGAAAATTTCAAAAATATGTAATTTGGGCGAAAATAGATGGCAGCAGAAAGGAAGGAGGGGCAAGACTATACAGTACCAGTCTACAAAAAGGAAATTCGAAAACTTACTATGAGAAAGTCTGTGCCATTGTGTAGCACCTCTAGTTACTTTCTCATATACATACTACATACGTAGTGTAGAGAAAGTTATGTAATTCTGCGGAAGATCGATTTCAATATTTTAAAGGAAATACACGTTTTCAGGTTCCCTCATACCAAAAACGTGTTTGTTTTTTTCAAAACGTCCGTTCGTCCGTCTGTACGTATGTGTGAGATATGTGAACAACAGTAAGCTTGAGTTATTCGGACGATTTTTTTCAAACTGAATATGAACCCTGTTTATCTGCCCTGAGTCGGTCTAAAATTTTGAGAAACATTCATTAATTTTTCGAGGTACTTTACATGAAGCCACCCGAACGTTTTCAAAATTATATAGATGTATATAATATTATAAAAAAATCATATAATATCTATATAAATAGATATAATTATATAGATAGGGTAATAGCACTTTTTCATTTCGATAATTTCTTTTGTTTTTTCGAAAATTACACAAAAGTATTTTTTTAAATATGTCTCAAGCCATTAAAATGCACATTTCCATATACTTGTATACATTATTGCATTTGTGAGTGGAAGTGCTTTAAATTAATTCAAAAGAAGTTTTTCGAAAACCCAATAGTTTCGTGTGCAAAAGGGATTCAACGTTTGCATTCATAACAACGCATAAATGGGCCAACCATTTTCTTAAAAACTGCCTCAAATTTTACAATGAAAATTTCTATTTAGGACGAGGTTTTATTCTTCTGTAATATTCTTTGAGTAGTATTTTGGTTCTCCTATTTACAAACCGAAAAGTTGAAGAAATGTCAAAAAAGTGTTGTTTGAGCGACGATAGATAGCAGCTGGCAAGTGGTTGGGGCAGGACTGTAAAGCCAGTCAACACTAAGGAAATTAGAATACTTTGCTATGAGATACTCTGTGCCATTCAGTAGCACCATTTGATTACGTTCTCGCCTTACAAAGGTACTTTTACTTTCTCGTGTGTGTGTGTGTGTAAATATATATATATATATATATATATATATATATATATATATATAAATATATATAAACACACTATAAGAAATATACGTAATATACGTGGTATGTAATGCTACGGAAAATTGATTTATATATTTCAACGAAAATACACGTTTTGGGGTCCCCTTATACCAAAAAAGTGGTGGCATAGGTACGATTTTCACGGTTAACCCTGAATTTTCAAAAATTGCAAAAGTTTGAAGTTTTCAGCGTCTTCATACAATTATAAAATTGAAGGCAGAGATTTTTCCTTCAAATGGAACTTTTTGCCCATAAATAGTGCTTTCATTAAGGTCATGTACATTTTTAAAAATTGTAGTAGTTTTTGTGCAATAGTGTGTGCAATATTTGGAATTTTAAAAAAATACATAAGAATTTCTTAAAAACGGTTCCAATTTTTTCTTTAAATGTTTGGTAGTGGTAGAGCCAAATGTACCCTACATTATATGCGATTCCTTCATATTATTGTATTTATACGTACATGTGCTTTAGATAATGTCAAATAAAGTTTCTCGAAAACTCAACAGTTTTCTGTGAAAATGAGCTCAGAAATCCGCATTTTCAGAAAAGCTCAAACACTATTTTCTCACAAAATTTCTCCATATTGTTTGTTCAAATTTTTCCGTTGTATAGTGCTAATTGTACTGTTACGTTTTTAGGTGGTGTATTAAAAGTCTCGTATTATTTTCACAAAAACGTTTATTTTGTTTCTTAACACAATCACTGAAAACACTTGATTATTTATTTACACTACACTTCTCTTCCTTTATTTACACTACACTTCTCTTCAGTTATTTACACTACACTTCTCTTGATTTATTTACACTACACTCCTCTCGCACACTCGCACAGTCCTAAGCACTGGCCACAGTTCACTGCACTGATCACAGTTCGATGCACTGGTCACAGTTCACGTCCAGACCATAGTACGATGCACTGACCACGGTTCACGTCACAGAGCACAATCACTGCACTGTTATTCACCGCGATGCACACACTTCATAGTTCAGCTTCCACTGCGGACTTGAGACTGACTCGCGGTCGCCGGCCGTCGCGTATTTATACCTGTCAAGACAATCCAGAACCTTCCGGACACCGCGACTGTTCTGGAGTAATCCGCCGGCAGGTGATGCAACTCGCGCTCACGGGCAGCTCGTGGTCACCGATAGATGACGTAACCCGCGATCACAGGCACCTCGGGGTGGCGCCGGCGGATGACGCAATATTCGTTACAGTACTGTTTAATATTACGTAAAGTTCATTTTGCTGTATTATTTTCGTTCTTCAAAAACTACACAAGTTTTTATAATCTCTCACGCTGTTATTATGCACATTTCCATCCATTTGTATACATTGTTACATTTGTGAGTGGAAGTTCTTCAAATGACTTCAAAGGAAGTTTTTCGAAAACGCAATAGATTCCTGTGAAAATAAATTCAAATTTTGCATTTATAGCAATGTTTAATTGCTATTTTTTAAACGGCTCCAAATTTTAAAAAAACGAAAATTTTTATTTAAGAGGAGCTTTTACTCTTTAATATTCTTGAAGTAATATTTCGGTTGAATTATTATAAAAGCTAAAAGTTGAGAAAATGTAAAAAAAATGTACTTTCGGTGATGATAGATAGCAGCTGGCCAGAGAATTGAGCATGACCTTAGTGCCAGACCACGTCAAGGAAATAAGAAAATCTGTTCCATTCTGCAGCACCTCTAGTTACTTTCTCTCATACGTAGTATATTCGGAGTAATATACGTTGTGTGGAGAAAGGTATGTAGTTCCGCGAAAAATCGAATTTGAGATACACATTTTGGGGTGCCCTAATACCGAAAAATTGTTTCTTTATTCAAAACTTCTTGTGTATGTTAACAACACTTGCATCTAAAATATGCATAGAATTTGTTTCAAATTCAAGAAATCCCTATCGTTTTTACCGGAGTTGAAGCTGTGCGATTTTTTGAAAAACATTCATCAATTTTCGGGAGGAGTTTATATAAAGCCCTTTGGTTGTTTTCAATTTCTTATTCAATAATGTCATCAATTGTTCTTTAAATTTATTATAAGAATATCTGAATTTTCGAAAATTGCAAAGGCATGCTTTTTTACGGCAACTTCTTACAAATACAATACTGAAGTTAGAGGTGTTCCTTCAATAGATATTTGTTCTTCATAGTTAGTTCTTTCCATCGAGGTGGGTTGGTCCATGTCCTGACGGGGCGATGCAGAGAGGGCTCTCAAGTATTCCTTTTCATTCTCATTCTTTTATTGTTATATTGTTATCTTTTATGGTTTTATTGTTATCCTGTTTCTTTTCTTCTCCCTCTTCTATTTCATTGGCTCCCTCTGTATGCTGAACGCCCACCCATGATTGCTGTGCATGGCGACCGGTGTCGGAAGGAATGTGTGTCCTGGCGGCTGAGGGCCCTGTCTGTTTCCCAATTACTCTCCCCGTGTTACTTTCTTCTTGGCAGCCAGAGATCCATCCTACGTATTTTGGGGAACATTACTTGTAGGTCTCAATACACTTGCTTTGGCTACGGACTCTTCTAGACGGGCGGTCGGGAGCGAACCCACTCCCGGTTAATCGGCTCGGGCTATGTCCTGGACTATCTCCAGGGTGAGCGGAGAGATGAAAGGCGGTGCAGCGCTGTGGTACCCCCCTCTATATCCCCGTGGCAACGCTGGCACTCCGATGGAGTGTCCCCTTGTTGGGGTTCGTGGTGGGTGGTGACCACGGGGATGAATCTGATATCCTCTTAATGGATAAAAAACCGACCCCCCCCGCTGACTCTGATAGACCTACTAAGACCCGTCTTCTCGTTATGGCATGTAAAAATGATACCGTAACAATGAAGAGTCCGATCAAACTTGCCGGAGATATCGAAAAATTTGGCAAATTTCAGGCGGTGGTTCGTCAAAGAAAGGGCACAATCCTTTTCGAATATCGCTCTGACGAACAGATCTGTAAAATCACTGATCTAAAAGAAATAGCCGACATCCAGGTGCATGTGTCCAGGTGTGATGAACCATGAAGACTTTTCATCCGAATCGGAACAAAACTTGAAAGCTTACTTCCAACCATATGGTGTGTCCGGCATTTACAGGATCTAGCGGAGAGTAAATGGAGTACTCACCCCTACCTCAACGCTGATACTGACATTTGACCGTCCATCTCTGCCAGAGAAAATAATATGCAGTTTTTACAATCTCCGCGTCAAACAGTATGTTCCAAACCGTCTGCGCTGTTTTAAATGCCAGAGGTTTGGCCATACGCAACCTCGATGCATGAGCGCCGCAGTCCGCGTGCACTGTGGATGGAAGTCTTGTAACGACTCTCATTGCTCCGCAGAGGTAAAGTGCGTGAACTGTTGAGGAAAGCACCCATCAAATTCTAACTAGTGCCCCATCTTCTTAAGAGAAAGGAAGATCCAGATGATTAGGGTGTCTGAGAAAGTTTCCTTTTCGGAGGCACGACGTCGGTTCCAGATGCGAAACCCCGTGGACTTGGCCCCAAGTTTCGCTGACACCGTGGGTCAACAGAAGAATGTGAATTATGAAACCCAGACACCTAAAGCCTCCGCTGTGCGTGATGCTGCCCGTCAGGTGTCCTTTGATGACATCGGCGGAGATGCCGATATCAAATATCGTGTCCAATCTGAAACAAAAAACGATACAAAAAGCATGTATTTCGACAAACACTCAAACGCATCAAGAGAAACCGAGGGAGACAGGCCCTATTTCTAGATCTAGGTTACCTCTTTCAAGGGACCATGGTCTCTCAACACATGCGACCCTCTCTAGCAGTAGTTAAGACGACTCTGCAGGGAACGATGAACTCCACACGAACCAGCCTATTACTCTCCAACAGAGAAGAAAAAAGAAAAAGAAACCCGATACATAACTTGCCCTACAATCTAAGAAACCTAAGATCTAGAAACTATGGCTCTCCTTTCACGGAACTTAAATGGCTGTCGTACCCGTTTGGACGAGTTAAAGTTAATGTCTATGCATAGACCCTTAGTTATCTGCCTGCAGGAAACACATCTCCATTCTGGGCACTCCGTTTCTCAACGTGGCATTTGTTCCCACATGCAAGACGTAGACGATGGCCTCCGCGCACATGGCGGAGTCGCCACTTTTATCACAGACTTTCTAGTATGTGAAGAAATAGACATACGAATTACTCTCCAGATATCGTGCGTTCGTGTGAATTTCTGCACTATTTCTATTACCATTTGCAACGTCTATATCCCGCCTGGACAAGTCGTGTCACAGAAAGAGCTTGAAAATGTGTTCTCTCAGTTGCCCGCACCTTTTCTTATTGTTGGGGACTTCAACGCCCACAACCCTGCCTGGGGTGGCACAAAGTCGTGCACGAGAGGCAGTATACTTAAAAATATTATTGATAACCAAAACGTAATTCTCCTAAATACTGGCGAAAGCACACACTTATCCATAGCGTCAAACACTTTCTCGTCCGTAGACCTAGCTCTCTGTTGTCCGTCTATTTCTACATTTTTTGAGTGGACTGTCCTTGGCAACATGAATGGCAGTGACCACTTCCCCATTCTGGTCAACCTCGATATTCCTGACCTGAACGTTACCCACCCTCCTCGCTGGCTAATCCACCGAGCTGAGTGGGAAACATTCAAGAAAGAAATACGAATATTGGAAATCTACCCAAACGACATCGATGCCCATTTCCCTGACGCCGTCCTTCATGCGGCCTCGTTTGCCATTCAGAAGTCGTCGGGCCACCCACGACATGCCCCTGTGACATGGTGGAATGCTGACTGTGCCACCGCGGTCCGTGATCGGAAGAGGGCATTAGCAAAACTTAGTAGGTTCCAAACCATGGAAAACCTAATAAATTATAAGATCCCGAGCCAGAACTAGATTGACGATACGGGGAAGTAAAGCTGCGTTCTGGAGAGCTTACATCTCTTCACTTCATCCCCTGAAGTTGTGTGGAGAAAGATTCGACAGATCGGAGTAAGACTCTCTTTGCCGACTATCTCAAGACTTCTGGTAAATGGCAATCTCCTTACCTCTCCACAAGAAATTGCTGAAGAAATGACTTCTCACTACGAGCACATCTCCTGCTCCGTACACTATCCTTCTGGTTTTCAAAAAAACGAAAAGAAAAATGGAAAACTGCAAATTAGACTTCTCGAGTCGCGTGGAGGAAGATTACAATGTTTTTTGTTTTTTTTTGCATGGACGAATTCTCCTGTGCCCTCGCTTGTTCGAGAGATTACAGACCAGATACATAACCAAATGTTGAAACACCTACCTGAAAACGCTCGTTCCTTTATCCTCTGCATTTTCAACAAGATTTGGGCTGAACCTGCCGTACCAAGGATTTGGCGTGAAGCCATTGTTCTCGCAATCCCTAAAGAAGGAAAGGACAGAACAACGCCCCCAATCTCTCTCACAAGCTGTGAGTACAAGCTTTTGGGGCGAATGGTAAATACACGTCTGGTCTGGAACAAAAGAACCTATTTTCACCTCTCCCATGTGGCTTCAGGAAGCACAGGTCAACCATTGACTACTTAGTCACGCTTGTCACACACATTTCCACTTCTTTCGTACTACGCCAGCACCTGGTAGCAATTTTCTTCGATATAGAGAAAGCGTATGACACCACCTGGAAGTAAGGTATTCTTCGCAACTTGCATACTTGGGGCCTTAGGGGACGGCTCCCTTTGTTTCTGGTAGGTTTCCTTTCATCAAAATCTTTCTGCGTTTGCCTTGGTGACGCGTTATCCTCTAGTCACCAGTTAGAAAAGTGTTCCCCAGGGATCGATTCTGACATCACTCTGTTTGCCATTGTTATCAATAGTATTGCATTTGTTATCCGGGAGTCTGTGAAGGCATCGCTTTTCGTTGACGACTTTGCCATTTTTTGCTCCTCCAAGAGCGTGCAAGTTATTGAGAGGCAGGTACAACTTGTGTTCATCAAACTGCAGGAATGGAGCGATGAAACAGGATTAAATTTCTCTATCTCAAAAACCAACTGCATGCACTTCTGCAGAATTCGTCACCTCTATAATCACCGCGACCTTTTTCTTGGGGGACAGTAGCTTCCATTTGTGGAATCCGCAACCTTCCTTGAGCTCACATTCGACAAGAGTCTAACCTGGCGGAAACACATCCGTAAACTACAGGGCCGATGTGTATCACCTATGAATCTCCTTCGCATTCTTACTTGTAGCTCTTAGGGTGCAGACCGTGTGTGTCTTGCGTTTGTGTAGAATTCTCATCCGCCCTACCTTGGATTACGGATGCATAGTGTGTGGGTCAACGTCTCTTATCAATCTTCCGGCCATTAAATACCATACGCAATGCCGGTATAAGGATTAGTACAGGCGCCTACCGCAGGAGTCGCATCGAATGCCTCTTGGCCGAGGCTGGAGAACTATCTCTGAGCCGAAGGCGGGATATTCTGATGGCGCGAAATTATCCAATATTGATACTCCCTCACACCAAACAGTCCTCCTTCTAACCCGCTTCACTTCGTATGAACTTAGACCAGCGTTACCCCATCCTCTGGGAGTCCGCCTCTGCATGCTTTTACAGAAGCATAATATAAAACTGTCCACGTCTGTGAAACACCCCGAAACCTTGTTTCCCCTTGGAAACTATAATAAATCTTAGACTGTCTAATCTTCCTAAATCCTTAACTCCCCCAGTACATTCTTATCGGAATTTGAGGCGATAAAATCTACGTATCCTGGCCATTACTTCATTTTCACCGATGGCTCCTCTCAAAACGGCAATGTCGGATGTGCCTTCTACTGCAGTAGAGCCATTTCGATTAGACTCTTCATGCAGCGTCTGTTCTGCAGAGAAGTATGCGCTCTTGGAGGTACTTAAGTGTGCTGTATCGATGTCGTTAAAGAAAGTGATCTGCAGTGATTCCAAAAGGTCTCTTGAATCCATCTTCTCGTCCTCGTCTTGTGACCCACTGACAATGATCATCCAACGCCAAATCCATCATCTATTGGTCTGCCACTATATTTTGGGCTTTTGTTGGATCCCTGGTCACGTGGGAATAAGAGGAAATGAAATAGCTGACCAGGCAGCAAAGTCCGCCACGAAGAAAAGAGAGTTAGAGTTATCTTCACAGTCCTCACGGAAGACACTCAGCTCTTTATCAAACGCTCTATCCTCAGTGAATGGCAGAGTGGTAGAACTCAGATTTTAAGAATCAAGGATTCCACAAATCCTTGGTCTTCCTCATTTCGTGATGCTCGGTGCGAGGAGATCATTTTAACATGCCTTCGGATCGGACACTGCCATTTCTCTCACGGGTATCTCCTCCGCGGAGATACATCTATATGCGAATACTGCAAAATAGATCTTACCGTGGAGCATGTGCTCTTGCACTGTGTTAAGATAAGAGATAGCCGTCGAAGGCATCACCTTGCTAGCTCCCAAGCGGAGATTCTTAGAAATGACGAATCTTCTTTCTGCAAGATTTGTTTGTCTTTTACGAGAGACTAACTCTTACAGCCTTATCTGAGAGAAGATGATTATGCCAATTATTGCCTTTTGACCTGAGATTTTAAAGTAACTATCTGGCACTTTCCTGCCAAACCCTTCAATATAGTTCCTTGTCGGTTTAGCCCAATTTCTGATAATTATAGAAAGAGGCTTCCTGGTAAAGAACAGTCCAAACCAAACCAAAAGTCTGTGTTGTTCAAGAATTCAGTTAAACGGAAGGAAGAAGCTTCGAATACTTCAGTTGCATAACCAATAGCTTGAGTTGTTCATCTGAACTGGTTTTAATAAAATTGTTACGTCATTTTTCTTTAATTTTTGGAAATTTTAAAAACATTATAAGACCATATAATTGATCTTTTTTGTGATATTTTAGGTCATCAAAACCCGTCCTCCAATCATTATCCTACCCAGCTATCCTCTTCAAATATCTCCCCATCACCAGCGAGGCACTGCTACCTCACTCGGGACAAGCTCAAAGCTACCAACCGGACTACAGTCATCTGCATGCAGTGTAGTGCTTGTAAGTGTGAGAGTAAGGGAAGAGGATAGGATAAGGAAGGGAAGATCGCGCGCAGTCCGTGGCCCATTTGTTAGGATTGTGCAATGGCATTTGCCTGGAATTGATCAGAGAAACCACGGAAAACTACGGATCAGCGCAGCCCGCCGCTAGAAGTAACCTCGAGACAGCGATACAACTCGATGTAGCTAGTGCCGAAAATCCGTGAACGTCGGGATTTGAAGCCTACGACCTCACGGGCTGAGACGCTGCACATACAGCGGCAATGCTGGCTGTGACCTAACTCAGCCAGTGCTGGTGTGGTAAATATGGTTGTTTCATCTTTACGTCCTAGCGAGCTTTATTTTGTGTTTTTTTTGCAATGCTATACTTTTGCATGTTGATTATTTGTTAATTGAATATACTTGTATTATTTTTCTGAAAGCACCTTACAATTTTAAAAATTTTTAAAAGTGAAATATACGTGCATTGATGATAGACAACCTATATAAAAAAAAAACAAAATTTTACAGAAGGAAGAAAAATTTTTTAAGGAATTCTACCCTATCTTATTTTTAATCTCCTATGTGGGTTTTACCACATACGAGATACTCTATCATCAATAAATTGTATATGTTAGTAGGATATTTTTTATTTTTTAACCTCTAAAAATTACCTATATTAAAACCAGTAACCAAGATCGAGAGAAAAAAAATTATGTAAAACGTGACGTCATCTCTTTATCACGCTGCGCTTTTCGTCTGTGCAGTCTGACGAAGATTAGGAGCGGATCTTTTTATAAGAGTATGACATCACTCGGAGTGCCATTGCCTGAATCAACTGCAGTGTTAGAAATGCCTCTTTCACATTTTGACAGAACGTCAAACAGACGCACTTCTAAAAGACAGGAATTCTCAAAGAGAAATGTGATTTGTGACCAACTACTGCATTTCGAAGTTGCACGTCTTTCATTATATATTCCAAACGAATATTATTGAAATTACACAAAACAGTCTTTTATTCAGATGAAAGTTAGCGAATTATGTAATATACATTTCGTTTAAATTATTTATTTGAATGCAACTTAATCAAAATATTTATTTTTTGGGTGTTAAGATATTTTGTACTTGAAAAAATGGGACTCTATTTCAATTTGCACTAAACATTCAACGTTCACGATTAAGAGGAAGAATATGTACTTACCTAAAAGTCCGAACCCCAATGATAACAAACGATAATGATCCCCAAGAAGTGTCTGAAGATAATCCCCAATCCGTTACTCTCTTATCAGAGCGGTCAGTCTAATCAATCCTCTGTTGCAAGATGTGTGGGTAATGTTGATTCAATATATGGGAATGTGTAGTCCGTAACCAATTAATCTAATCCATCCTCTGTCGCAAGATGTGTGCGTAATGTGTTGTTGCGCTGATAACAGGTGGCGAAGAAGATGAAAGAATCTGCCAGCGGAGGAGACCAGCCCATGAAGGACGGGATAGGGGCAAACACGACTTCTTTTCAGGGGACTACTGACCCGGTTGTGGCCCCAACTAACGGTCCTCCTTCGCCCCAGCCAACGCCCAGCCCGAATACGAATTCGACTCCTGGCCCAATTGCGACCTCAACTAACCGCCCTTCTTCGCCCCTGCCGACGCCCAGCACGAATACGAATACGACTGCTGGCCCGATTACGACCCCGAAGCGCCCCGCAACTAAGCGCCTGCTTCGCGCCGGCCGACGCCCAGCAAGAAAAATACCCGTCCGACTCCTGCCCCGAAAACGACCCCGAAGCGGCCCCCAACTAAACGGCCTCCTTCGCCCAGGACGACGCGTCGCCCGACCACGCGTCCGACTCCTGCCCCGACAACGACCCCGCAGCCCCGCCCGACTAAGCGTAATTGTGTCGGGCTGCCTTTCGTCCTGAATGTTTGTCATATTGTTGTTCCGGCGCCCCACCCGGCTTGCCGTCGTCATTGTACCGGGCAGATGCACGGCCAGAAATATTGTCCGGTTCCTGGCCCGTTCTCGTTCCCGAAGCGCTGCATGAATTACTGTCCCCCGCTGACGAACGCCTTGAATATTTGTCCGATTCTTCGTCCGAGCACTGACCGCAAGTACCGCCTGACTTACCGTCCTGATTGTCCTGGGCTGATGAAAGAAGGCAAGAATGTTTGTCCGCATCTTGGCCCGGTGACGGGCTTCGTACGCGCGGGCTGATGCACGGCCCGAACCCGTCCTGTTCCATCGCCCGAAGCACCGCCGGTCTCCGCACAAGACTGACAACTCATGGTGTACACGAAAATAAATAATAAATATCTAGTTGCTACTATTTCTGTTTCTCTTTTTCTAGCCCTTATGCATCCCATTCTCAACCGACTCCGTTTAGTTATTCCTTTTTAAAAAAACAGCTATGTGAAATGTAATCGAACTGCAATCCCTCCTGTATCGCGAGATGTGTGCGTAATGTATTGTTGCGTTGATGACAGGTGCTAAAGGAGGCTGCCAGTACAGAAGTCCTGCCCCCGGAGGACGGGCCGGGGACCGACGAATCGTTTGCCCGGGCTGGTACAGGACGCGAATCCGGAGCCGACTCGTAGCCCGGTTCCGGGCAACTTTCGTCCGACACAGCACACAATTTTCCACTCGCCCCCAAGTTAACCATCAATCCACCCCACCCCCTCTAAATAGCCCCCCCCCCATGCCGCAACCATACTCGTCCTACGAGCTCGCCCCTCTCTCTGGGTTTCTTCACGCTTCCTTTAATTCCCGGGATTGGTAGGAAAATGACATAAATATTGCATGTAGGCGATCTTATGATGAAGAGTTGGGGTTATAATTAACACACTAGGGGGAGATAGTGTACACGAAAATAAATAATATACCTCTAGTTGCTATTCTTACTGTCCCTTTTTCTTCTAGCCCTTATGCATTCCTTTTTCAACTGAGTCCGTTTAATGTGTTCAGGCCTGACAAGGGAGGCTGAAAGGCAAGGGGCCCGGGCAAAGTCGAGCTCTTCAGCCAGTGTTTAATAAAATGTAATCAATTAACACATTATTTTCGAATTTTCAAAATACAATGGTCATAATTGTAATGAGGTTTCTGATGTCACATAAATGGGTCTACAAAAACAAAGAAACGTAACGCAGTTATTGCAGATATCGTCCCAAAGATAACGCGTCAAGTACTACAGCGAGTAGTAAACGAACGGGCTTCCTTGAAAACCCGGGATACCTACCCCTCACGTCTTAGCTAACGTTTGTTGAATTAAGCAGAAACGATAGCAACGAGCCCTTGTTAACAAAATCTGATAACCAGAACTATTCATCCGTGTGTAATTGAAACCATTTTGCATTGAAAAACGACCTACAGATTTGATACAATTGTTCCATCATCAAAATAACTAACCCTCCTACTCCTTTCGCCTTGAGCTAAATGAAGGCTCAAGAAACGGTGTGCGGACAATATATACTTAATGATAATATGATTATAGTAGTTTGGTCTCCAATCATAATTTACGAGAAGCATCCATGATTGTATCTTTTATCCACTTTGGTTAGTTAAAATCAAACATTATGTGGGAATCCACTTGATTACCACACTAGGGCGCTAAAGTATTGACGTAGTTGGCCGCTCGTCTTTTAAAAATATATTTCACTTCTTTGTCATGCGTCCTCCCGTCTTCCTCTTTAAAAACGCTAATAACTGAGTAAACTTACTGATATCAATATTGTCATTACGTGATCGTGTCCTCTTTAACATGTCGTAGTGATTCCACAGTCTCCTTGGTTTCTCCTCTGACTTCCAAGAAAAGTAGGCAATCAGAACTTTTTCGGATATGGAACTTTTTTTTCCACACCTATCTTTCAAAATTTAATACTGACGCTCAGATTGTCGGCTCCAGTTATAGTGACCATGTGGAAACTAACATTTTTTGGTTCTCTATATCCGAAGTTTCCTATATCCGATGATGTCATAATTGTGGGAGGGATGCTGGAGGGAAAAAACTCTTTAAATGAAACATACACTTTTCAACATTAAAGTTTCATTAATAACTTGCTACATGAGTACGATTGTTAAGCAAAGCACACCACGCTGTTTCCCCCACACCTTCACAAGTCTGTTTCGTCGCCACTTCGTGCCCAATGCAGTCCGTGCGATCACTCAGAAACCAAACAGGCGTTGTATTCGACTCGGCTCATCTCATCGGACTCCCCTTCGCACTGCGCCTCTCCTCGTCGCCCCCTTGAAACTGCTACTGCTCCACACCGCACTTACCGGACATCGCTGCCAACCTCAGCGTAAGATACGCGCAATCCCACATAATTAAATAAAATTTCTCCATAAAGATTAACATTATTAATATAGAGGCATATCGAAGTACATTAACATGAACTGAACGTTTCGATATCTTTATTTGTCCATAAAAAATAAATTATTGTCAATTGTTTGCTTCGTACTTTTTCATTAGTAATTTTCGTTAGTAATTTCTGTAGATCCTTCGTGCTCTCTCAATACTTGATTCTGCATTGTTCTCTGTGTCAATGTATCGTTTGACACCTTTAAATGCCTCATGCACATGTAGGAACCGTCCCACTCTCCGCTTGCCCTTTCACTCGCCTGTTAACATATGAGATGCTTTTGGTAGCGGGATGGAGCAAGCGGCTAATGAAACGGATCGCTTTTCCGTGAGGCACGGCGGGTATCTTCAGGCTATGGACGTCGTGTGCTTACTGTCGCCTTCGTAGAAATCAACGCGCTTTGCCCCCCGGAATATCAAGATTGAAACTTTATCAAGCAATCGTGCTGCCGATCTCACTAAGGGTCTTCGGCCACAAAATTCAATAACAGACAGTTCACCCAAAATTTTAGACATGATCTTCGTTTCCGAAACGTTTTCCTATGAAATTCTCAAAATAATCGGTAAACTAAAAAATAAATATTCGTCCGGTTTAGATGAATTCCCGGATTCTTTGTTAAAGACCTGTGCGTATGCCATTATACACCCGTTAACTCACATATTTAATTCATCGTTATGCACCGGAACGTTTCCAGATATTTTCAAAACAGCTAAAATTAAGCCGCTCTTCAAAAAATGCAACAAAAATGAAATTCAAAATTATCGGCCCATTTCTCTTCTATCAGTTTTTTAAAATATATTTGAGAGACTTTTTTGCGTACGAATGGAAACCTTTCTCAGTAAAAACGACGCACTTTCAGATTGCCAACATGCATTTAGAAAATGAAAATCAACGGAAACGGCCAATTTGCTTTTCTTAAAGATGTCGCTGTATCATTAGATCAAAACGACGCACCTATTGGATTATTTTTAGATCTCTCAAAAGCTTTTGACGTCATTGATCATGACATTTTACTTTCAAAATTACCTTCACATGTAATCTGTGGCATTGCTCTAGATTGGTAATGTTCGTACCTTATACAACGATCTCAGAGAGTGGAAATACCTTACTGGAATGATGGAACATTATGTACGCTCCTTTCTGACTCTTTGCCCATTGCACGTGGAGTTCCCCAAGGATCGATTTTAGGCCCTATTCTGTTCCTATTTTACGTAAACGACATGCCCTCGACGATACGAAACGGAAGAAAAGTTCTCTTTGCGGATGATACGAACATCCTTTGCAATAAAGAAACCGTAAATAGTACAATATCAGATGTTTCAAATTGGTCCGGAAATAACAAATTAATAGTAAACGAAAAGAAAACGGTTTTAATGCAGTTTTCCATTTAAAATAAACCATTCTGTGCTCAATTGAAAATGAACAGTGTACCATTGACTGATGTTAAGACAACAACATTTTTAGGTCTCTCAATTCAGTCAAACCTTAAATGGAACGTCCATTTAAATAAATTCATAGTAAAAACGAAGTATTTACTACTAGTTAAAGTAACTAGTAAAAGCATTTACTTCTAGTCAAAGTATCTAGTAAAAGCATTTGCTTTATTTGGTGTGAATAACCTTATACTTTTACTAAAGAATAAATAATATTTATTATTAATTTACATAGTTATTCTATTTACATATATAACGTATGGCCTAGTTTACAAACTAGATACTTACAAACTAATCTAACTCTACTTTGTCTTACATCCTGACTTAATTTAACAACGAACAATATTTACATTATTGGCAGTAAGCAGTACATACACATGTAACACAAAAACATACGCTTATAAACATCATTTATATTGCGTCTGCACAAGTCATCCACAGACCATCCTCTCTCATCGATCACAGGGGTATTGTCTTTATGTTTAGGCTCGACTGGGATGAGGTCATCTGGGGCAGTGTGGCGAAAATAGCAGGCAGCGCTCCCTGCTATAGTCTTGGCGACAATGCGCTCACGTAGCACGCGCATCTTTTCGCCAGTGGTAAATTTACGGAGTAGCGCTGCACTTGACTCACACCACTCGCCCAGAGCTCCTACCACGATGGGAAGGAAGCTGACGTCCCGAAAGTTCCTGGCTGCTAAGAAGGGGCGAATATGTTCGTATTTCGCCGCCTTCTCATCATAGCGTTCACCGATGCGCCCCGGGTGTGCTACGCAGACGAGGCGTCGACGACGATCGCTTGATGGTCCTTAACCAGCACCAGGTCCGTACGGTTCCGCCCACCGATGGCTTGGTCTTCGAGAAGCACCGTTCACCCACTCGCGACTGCGGCTGCTTGAACGTGTTCCAGTATTCTATTGTGGCGCAGCCGGCAGATCGCGGAGTGGGAGCGGCACTCCGAGATGACGTGGGCGATCGTTTCGGAGGTGGGGGAGTTCATGTTATCAGCATGCTTGCAGCCGCGGCGGCAGGAGCGCTGATCCCTGGGCCGCTGGGGTTGGTGATTAAGCTGCCGGGAAGGATTGAGGCGTGCCGAATGGATGAATTTGTAAATCGACGGCCTCATATTCACTCCCGACCGCAAGAAGAATGTTGATTCTTTACCAACTCCTTTAAGTGCTGCCGAGAAGGTACCTTGCTGCGGCAACTCCCGCCACAACTTAGCGTATGCTTCCTGGAATAGGCGGCGTAGATTTCGGACGAGCAGGTGACGGCTGCGGGCGTTAATGCTGCTGCCTGTGGCTTCCACGACGTCCTGCTCCTCCACGAGTCGAGCTTGCTCGGCGCGTGGGCAGGGGAGGGGTGGGGTTGTAGCGCCGAGGAACGTGGCGAGCGCCTCAACGCCACTGTTATCTTCCAATGTAGCACTACTCGGAAGACCTTGGGGATCCTGCTCACTGGCGCTCCGTTGCAGATGGTCACGTGCTAAGCTGCGAGTGTGTCGTCTGGGGGGGGGCCGGGCTGCCGTGAGGGGCGTCCCTAGTGTCGGGTGATGTGCTCGATGGAACCTAGGACTGCGCCGAGGCGATGCCGCCAGCTGCAAATGGCGGGGAAGGTTGCCGCTCGAGGCCGCTCGGCTCGCTCGCTGCTCTTGGCGGGTTTCCTGTGCCGCCGTGCATTGTGGATAGTGCGTGCCAGGTGCTCGCTGGGGATTGCGAGATTGCTGCACGTTGTGGCGGGCCAGGGGTGCCATTGGTCACGACGGGGGCAGGATAGGTAGGCGGAGGAGCGGAGGGGTGTCTCCGTGCGATTACAGGCGTTGACTGCTCCGCGGCGGTACTGCTGGCCAGAAGGGGCAGGGGCCGTTGGCGGAGCGTTTCGTCGAGGAGGTTAATGCGCTGTTGTTGAGAACTTGTCACAGTGTATTATATCTCTGCTCTCGGCCGGAAAACGCTCTCAAGTGTTAGGTCGTTCTGAGCCTCATGTAGGGGCTGGGCGAGGGCGTCTTCTTCCTCAGCGCCATCCAACTCTATTCCTCCCAACCCTTCCCAATCAGCTCCTAGATCTGCCACTTCATCACCATCCTCCTCTGCTACATCAACACTATTCCGCCGCTTCCGTGTACGAGATTGTAGATTCCGTGTACGAGCCGTAGATTCCGAGAGAGGCGTGTACGGGCGCCTCTCTCGGAAGCTCTATGACGGGGATGCCGAGATCTTCATCTGTTTCAGGCGAGCGCCACCGCAATTTTAGGCGTCTTGTCGCTTGCCGGGCCCGTGTGAAGAACGAGGGATGCGGGGCACTGCGTGAGTTTGTGACTCCATTTAAGTAGCGGTAAATATCACCTGTGCCGGCGCACACTCGTTGGCAGTGCGAGGCCTCCTCAACCAGGTCAGCCATCGCACGCTCCCGTACCACCAGGTCGCGACTGGTCAGTAGCTTATATGCGCTGTCCACTGCCCAGATGTCTGCTTCCGTTGTCGCTTTCAGCAGTCCGACACCGCCCTCGTCCCTGCCGGCGTACAGGAAAGCCGTCGAGGCGCCGACGGGGAGGGACAGAAAATACCGGGCTCTTGCGCGAACAGCAAGATCATACGGACCGAGCATACTTTTGGTGTAGCGGCCCATGCGAAGAGGAAACACCGTGGCGGGAGTACGAGTTTTTCTTCTTGGGGGTTATAGTGTTATTTCCGTTGCTTCTCTTCCTCGTTTCTGACCTCCGTGAGTGCAGCGCCGGTCTTGTCCTTGTGGCTGTTTAAGACCCCGTAGAACCTTTCTCGTATGTGGCCTTGACTTATAGTCGGAGGCAGGGCAGTCATGGTTATCTAGAGCTGCAGAGGAACCATTGATTCGGGTGGGGTCATTGTTGTGCCAGCGTCTTTCCGCTTCACTGCTTGCTTCCACAGCGTAGCTGCTCTCGCTTTTTCTTGAGTGGCCGTATTTGGCGGCTTCCTAGTGGCGGGCGTTTTCGCGTCTCGACGGCCGGGTTTGCGGGCGTATTGGCGGGCAGCATGGGGTCACTTTCTGGAGGTCTTGCTGGAACGGGCGACTGGTAACGCTGCATTTCAGTGGTGGGAGGTTGTGGCGCATTTCCAACTGTGTAGCTTGGTTAGCTCGTAAAGTGGGACGTGGCTCATCAATTATGATATGGAGGCTTTGGCGGGGGTTTATCGCACTCTCTCTAATGTCTTGTGTGTGACAAAGACCAACTGTTTCTGCAATCGTTTTTTCAAATGGGGAGGCTGCTCTGTCCCGTGAGCTATCGCTAGCACCTGCGTTGTTTACGGTACGGGAATCAGTCACGGCGGGCATATCATTGTGATCCTAGCATGTCCACTCGGGCTTCCTCTCTACCCTCTCCAACGAATAGGTCATTTAGCGCAGTAAGTCGTTTTTGTTTATTCCGGATTCTTTCTGGTATAATTCTCATCCTATTTTATTTCGCTTGTCGACCATGGTGGCTGATGTGGCGGGCGGCATGCGAGGCGTATGCAAATTTCTCACTACAGTGGGGAAATAGGCAACGAGCAGGAATGGCATACTCTGGGAGAGGTGGGGCGGTAACTGTCAGAGCTTGCGCACATTCGCCGCTGTGTTCATCCCATTTTTGTCCTTTTTGCACGAAGGAACGGCATCTAATGCAGAACAGAAGTTGTTCTCGCACTCCGTGTGCCGTCTGCACATGGTGTACTAACATTTTGCGACGTGTGGAGCACTTCAGGGCGCTTGATATCACCTTTTTACACAAAGGACGAAATAAGGCCTTTTGGGATGGGACGGGAACCGCAACGACTGTATTACTTTCATACAGGATCGGTTGTATGATGCAGCTATACTGGACTTGTACTACGGTCGCTCGTCGCTGTGACAGTACAACGTGATCATACCGTGTGAGGTCGCGGCGCAGGAAGCTGCAACTCTTGGTGTGGCCAGGGGTCGCTGCGTTCGTCCCGCAGCCATTGCATTGTATTTCCGTGTGGTAGTTACCGTGTTTTCTATCAACGTGGCGCATATAGACTGCTATCCTCCGCCTCTTTTGATGACTGGACCTCGGGCGGCAGGGCAGAGAGGGCATATTATTTCTGGAAGAGGTGGGAGGGAACACCGAACAGTGTTTTTATCCAGCTTTGGTTGAATCCTGGTTAGATTTTTGCATTGTCAGTTTCCGTTCTGCTGCTGTCACCACGTCCTACCGCTCTGTCGCGGTTGTGGGTGTTGCTGGTGTAGGCAATGCTGGGAAAATAAGTAACTACGTGTTAGGGAATGCTGGGTAACAAGCCGAGCGCCCTCTACGTACTGATCTCGCACGCTGCGTGTTGTGAGGTTAGATTTGTATTGTAGTGTTGAGTTGTGTGATTTACGCGTGCTACTGTTTCTTGGTTAAAAATCAGTTCGTCGGACGAAGCCGTGGAAAATGAGAATGTTTCTCAAATAAGTTTTGTGAATTTGTTAGAGAAGTACAGTATAGTATGTAATAAATCACAGCTCCCAAGTGTGAACACCGAAAAGAACACTGCATATGCAGCTATTGTGCACGAATATCAAAACATAAGTGGAAAACCGGTCACTGTGAAACAAATAAAAAAGAAAATAAATAACATGAAGACTGAGGTAAAACAGAAAGCTGACGTGAAGGAGACTGGGAATAAAAAAATTGGGACGTGGAAAAATAAATTGTATGGCTGGGGAACAGAATCCCGTTTTTGATAAAGTACCAGGTATGTTAAAACTATTTGAACGAGAATCATTTACAATATTTATTTAAACTTAATTTTGTATTCATTACATTCTTGAATGTAAATATTTATAGGATGCATCTCCATAGGACTGGCAGATGCTGCTTCTGAAATTTCACACGAGCAGCCAAACATAAGTAATTCGATCCCTGGGCGATCTCCTACACCACCACCCCCGCCACAAAAGAAACAGAGGTTACTTCAAGAAACTGATGAAACAGTTAATTTAAGCAATAGTCATTTACAGAGACTTGTTCTTTTGGAACAGTTAAAATTAACTCGAATGCAAATTCAGAGAGAAGAACGTGCATCAAATTTTGGCAGATTCATGGAATAAAAACTATCGATTTTGATTGAAGATTTGTTTTATTTCTTCTCTCCTCCTTTGCCCGCGATGCCGTATCAAATGTTCATCTGGATCATCTGAATTTTCAGAGTTATCATCATCATTATCATCTGTAACTTCATTCTCTGGTAGATGTTCCGGATTCTTGAGATACTTGGCAACATTGTGAAGTACAATGCAACTTACTATTACTGATGGCACCATCGATAATTTGACACGAATTGCGCTTTGCAATATGGGAAATCTTCCTTTCAGTTGCCCAAAGCATCTTTCTGTAATCACTCTTTTCTTTTTAAAAAGAGAATTATAAGCACGTTCTTGTGGCGTTCGTGGATCTCTGAATGGCCAAGACGTAATGCCATATCCGCTGTCTCCTAGCAGTACAGCATTACTTCGTTGGCGATTCATTACGTCATACAGCTTGCTTCGTTTCAGAATTCTGTTATCATGAACAGAACCTGGCCACTGGGCATCTACACTGGTAAACTCTTCCTTAGAATTACAAGTGGCCTGAACATTAATGGACATAAATCCTTTGCGGTGTAGGTATTCATCTCCATGTGGTAGACGGTTTCATAATTCGTACGTGAGTACAGTCTATTGCGCCAATTGCGCTGGGGAAGTTGAAACGTTGAGCCCATTCTGCGTGCGCAAAATTAACATCACTGATGTTTGGAAGTTTTATCCAAATATAGGACGATTATTTTTTGGTTAACATTTTGAATAGTCTTTGATACTGTGGAACGATGAACACCAATGTCTTTTCCTATTCCAATTTGAAAACCTGGATCACTTACGAAACGCAGGAAAATTTCCAATCTTTGCACGTTCGTCAGAGCTCCTTCTCTTGTCTCCGTAGATTTGCCAAGGAAGTGGTTTGCTAGCCACGCCACATCTTCCTTATCAAATCTAAATAATTTCCGGTAATCAATTTCAGATGTAATAACGCAAAGGTTTTTCGGTGCTCGTAAATTCAAGAACGCCGCCATGATTATTATCACATTTTTATTTTTTTTATTTTTATTAATTTTTCGTCAAAAAACAGTTAAAACCTGCGTATGACGTGCTATGGGGAGAAGTGAATTGTGTGCACATTTTCAAATTGATTATATCCTCATTCGTACATTCAAGAATATACGTGTTGTGGTGTTTCAAACACATTCACACTCGCGTATCTCACAGAAGAAATTTACATAAGTGCGATCACCAGCGTGCTTAAGAATTGCGCAGTATTTACTAAGTGAAATGAAGCAAAAACAGAGTTTTATTCACTCCATTTTAAGTAAACGCTGGAAAATACTAGTACTTACTACAAGTTTAAGAATTTACTATAAGTAAGAAGTATTTACTACAAGTAAAAGCTAATACTTAAACTTTATTCGACGAAGCGTAAGTATTTACTGTAAAATCTCCTAGTATAAGCATTTACTTCCTTTCATTCACATCACCCATTATGCTATGCGTCCAGAATTCTTTCAAATTCAGTCATCCTTCATACTGCTCGTTGTGTATATTTCGCGTTGTGTATATTTTGAGAACGTGTTCATTCCCGCCTGAGATATGGCATAATATTCTGGGGAAATACATCTTATAGCTACCAGACTTTTATATTACAAAAACGAATTGTACGAATAGTAACCAGATGCCACCCACGTGATTCTTGTAAGCCTCTCTTCATTAATCTAGGAATTTTACCATTACCTTGTCTGTTGATTTACGAATTGATGCTTTTTTTTTGTCAAAAATGACTTGCTTAAGAGCGGGAATATATTTTGAGTAAATGCCGATGTCTATTACTATAAAACTCGTCGTAGAAATAATATCCATTAGGTGACGACAGTATCAACCGCTCATTACAAAAAATTCACATACAATAAATGTACTACATTATTTGACAACACTTTGCCAGATGACATTGAACGATTAAATTCGATAGAAAAGTTTAAGTCCAAAGTGATCTTGTTTCTGCTGCATAACTGTTTCTATACAATTAGAGACTATACTGAGCATCACAAGGAAAGTAACATTAATTTTAACAGTGATATTTAATGTATTATTTACCATTGGACTGTATATTTCTAAACAATATGTAACAAGTATTGTATCGCAGCTTCTGGGTCAATGACCCCCATCTCGATCAGGGTTTTCGTCCAATTTCCCTGATCCATTGAGCAAATGCTGAGATGGCCCCTTGTTTTGCTTCTGGACATAAATGTAACTTTATTATCTGTGCACGTCTTCTAGAATTCAGGGGGAAATATAGTTATTCAAATTCTCGTTTCCATGTTGTCGCGGCAGGAAGTATTATTCCTAAGGACAACATGGATAACAGCCCAAAATTTATTTCTGATTTGTCCTTGAAATTAGATCTTTATTACATGGGAGCTTGCTTTTTTTCTCTTTATTCATTCAAAATTCAAGTAGTATGTGACTTAGTGTAGGGATCACAGAATTTTGAAAATGTGCACACAATTCACTTCTCCCCATAGCACGTCATACGAAGTTTTAATTTGTTTTTTGACGTAAAAATAAATAAGCAAAATCGGCCTCGCGTCCTCGTTTGGCTATTTTCCAATTTGGTATTGTAATCATAAGCTTTACGAGACGTATATCGTAAATAACTATAAAATGTGTTTCGTTAGTTTATTTTTCTACTCCCATTGTATAACTGTCATTTGATGGCTGCAACACGTTGCATAATTTTCATTACGATATAGATACGATACGATTTTATTATGATACAGGTTCTTGACCAGTCACAGAGAACTTTACAAACTAAGTTGAACGGGCCGGTTGTATTTGGGGAAAAGTGGACTGTATTTTGGTGTTGGATGTTTTACACAAACCGGTCCACTCCTATCGACAGTTCAGATGAAGGAAGTTTTCGGTGAGGATCAGCTGTGAATAAATCATCAATTTTACCTTGCATTATAGTTTACTGTGTCTTGAGTTGTCACTTATAACATTTTCACAGGTATAGTGCAAGCACATGGCAATTTAAATCACACTTGAAGTAGTTTTACATATGACGCTACTCGGAGTCAGCTGACCTTGCTTGTGAGTCGTGGCACTTAAAAGAGTTTACACAAAATTAACAGTTAACATAAAGTTGACAAATTACACAATGTTAACAATGCTGAATGCGATAATCTTCACGAGACATCAAGATTTGTACGTGCCGTAAAACGGAGCCCGGGCACATACACATGTTACCCGCTAGGCGTTCATACTGCGACTGGGGCTTTTTCTAACAGCGACAAGCGTCGCGAGATTTTGATTTAGAATTACATGAGTGTGAATAGGACCCCAGCCAATCATTGAGAATTTGAGTTCTGGAAGTTTCGAGAACAAACGGTTTGCTAGAGAGATGTTAGTAAACGGTTGGCCAGAATATCGCCAGACGCGTTTTTGGGAAACACGAGCGGATGCACACGTGCACTGGGTGTTATAAGGAACGGACGCGGCAGTTACATCAGGCGGTTGACGCTAGGAGTCGTTAGCAGATAAAATAAGATTTTGTCATTCTACTTTGCTGCGGGCACGAACACAAGTATTGACCAACGATGTATGAAGACTTATCGAATATATTTAAAGAAACGTTCAGAAGTTCAAAGACTATACTACGCTTGGTTCAATAACTTCTACAGGGGAATCGTAGGATTCGATATCCAGAGGTATGAGATACCTCAAAGATATAGGTAATAATGCCAGTATCAATAGGGTACCTAAGTTGGGAACGAGATACGAAGTAGATTCTACTGTGGGAAAGAAGAAAGATGTAAGATTTCTGCAGGGATGAGGAGTCACGGGAACATAAGTTTTAGAAATACGTTGGAGAAGTTACAGAAGGAATACTGAATGGAGAGGATTTATTTATTTTATTTATTTATTTTACGTCAAAAAAAAGTTAAAAACTGCGTATGACGTGCTATGGGGAAAACTGAATTGTGTGCACATTTTCAAAATTCTGTGATCCCTACACTAAGTCATATACTACATAAATTTTGAATTTTGATAGGGAGAAAAAAACAACAAAAACTCCCATGTAGTAAAATCTATTTTCAAGGATAAATAAGCAATAAATTTTGAATTTTGAAAGGGAGAAAAAAATAAAAAAACTCCCATGTAATAAAATCTTTTTAAATTTTGGCTCTTATTACTTCCTGCCGCGACAACATGGAAACGATAATTTGAATAATTTTATTTCCCACTGAATTCTAGAAGACGTGCACAGAAAATGAAGTTACATTTATGTCCAGAAGCAAAACAAGGGGCCATCTCAGCATTTGCTCAATGGATCAGGGAAACTGGACGAAAAACCTGATCGAGATGGGGTCATTGACCCGGAAGCTGTAGTACAATAGTTGTTACAGGTTGTTTATACTCATTTATACAGTCCAAATGGTAAATAATGCATTATGTATCATTGTTAAAATTAATGTTACTTTTCTTGTGATGCTCAGTATAGTCTCTAATTGTATAGAAACAGTTATGCAGCAGAAACGATTTCACTTGGATTTAAACTTTTCTATTGAATTTAATCGTTTAATGTCATCTGGCAAAGTGTTGTAAAATAATGTACATGTATTGTATGTGAATTTTTTGTAATGAGCTGTTGATACTGTCACCTGATGAATATGATTTCTACGTCGAGTGTTATAGTAATAGACTTCGGCATTTTCTGAAAATATATTCCCGCCCTTGAGCAAGTCATTTTTACAAAACCGCTGATTCGTAAATAAAAGACACGGGAATGGTAGAATTCTAGATTAATGAAGAGAGGCTTACATGAATCACGTGGGTGGGATTTGGTTATTATTCATACAATTCGTTTTTTTAATCTAAAAGTCTGGGAGCTATAAGATGTATTTCCCCAGAATATTATGCCATATCTCAGGCGGGAATGAACATTCGCGAAGTATACACAACGAGCAGTATGAAGGCTGACTGAATTTGCAAGAATTCTGAACGCGTAGCATAATGAACTTAATTTTGTGTTCAATTCATTTAAATGGACGTTCCATTTAAGGTTTGACTGAATTGAGAGACCTAAAAATTTTGTTGCCTTAACATCAGTCAATGGTTCACCGTTCATTTTCAATGGAGCATAGAATTATTTATTTGAAATGGAAAACTGCATTAAAACTGTTTTCTTTTCGTTTACTATTAATTTGTTATTTCGGAACCAATTTGAAACATCTGATATTGCACTATTTACTGTTTCTTTTTTGCAAAGGATGTTCGTATCATCCGCAAAGGATACAAAGACTCAGTGGAATTTTATGGGACGATGGAAAGGTAGAGAAATGAGGAGGATACAGAAACTAAGAGAGGGGAATAACATAGGATTAGGAGATCGTAGGGAGGAGAAAGTAGTAAGTTTAATGATGATTTAGTTCAATTGAGAAAGGTTTGGAGGTGTGACACTTGGATTTAAATGGGGAGTTGTGTAAATAAGTAAGGACTGCTGAGGTAATAAATGGAGGAATACATGAGGAAGGGGAGAATTTATAACTCCTTCACACGTGCCTCCATCACACATTTTAATTCCTGTTTACTTTGGTTGCTGTTTAGATATCCCGATGGATGGCTCTAGCAACAGTACAGAGATCTAAGAAAGAATCAGTGAACTAATCGTTCACGATGACACGACCTGTGGGCTTCTGAAAATTTATATTTTCTCTTATCGAAAAAAACACGTCACATGTACGTCGTTAAGTCATGCACTTGTGTCCCAGATATAGCAAGGCTATATAGCTGAACATTAAAAATAGCAATAGCGTCGGGAAATGTAACAGAAATGGAATTTTAAATTCATTATAGTAGATTAATTCACATAATGTAATCAGCTGAATAATTACTTATCTCCCAAAATTAGTTTCTGATGTGCAAATCCAAGTCGAACAAGTTTGTCCAGGTTGTTATCAGAAACAATAGGATATAAATATTTTATACATTGTGAAGTTATAACAAAACAAGTTAATAAGAACACAACCCAAAGAAAAAAGAATTTCGTTTGTTCGTAGTATGTTGAGAGTCGTTAAAGGTTTTTAAATTGCTTATTGAAATACTCGGGAATGAAAGAAAATTCCATAAAGCCGAATGAAACAATACAGCTAACAAAGAAAGATAGCTCATAATTTTAGGGTAATGAAAAGTTCTACCCGAAATTTTAGGCTGTAATAGTTTTCTCAAAAAAAGGTTTCCAAACAGCTTGATAATTAATGCAGCTGAAACGAAATTAAAAAAGAAATCCTCTTCAAAGACTCACAAAAACTGCAAATATCATTAATTGTTATTCATATTTACTATTCAGGAACGAAACTTAATAAGGCATTTATTATATAGTAAATTTCGCTTAATCAAGATTTTAAAACTAGCAAACAGAAACATCAATATTTCTAACATAAAATATGCATGTGTTTGCAGGATTGGGCAGTATTTAAATACTTGTACTTGAAATACGTATTTTAAATACATTTTGTGTTTCAATAACTGTATCTTTTAGTTTCTTGGGCATGTATATTAGATATGTATTTATTAAAGGAAATACTTAAAATACTTCAAATACAGATTAAGATAACGAGGATAGTTTCTTTTTGATTGATTTTGCTAGTAAATGAACCTCATTGTAACGAAAATACAAGCCCGTTTCATCTGTTGAATTTGAATTCTCTTAATTTTCACTTTCTCGTATTCGTACGTATATACGGAGTAATGTAGAACGTATTATAGAGAAAGTTTGTAATGCTGCGCGAAAAAACGGCGAATTTTAGGCGAAAAAAACATTGCCGGGCTTTAGTAACAAAAACATGCATCCGCTCGTCCGTCTGTGAACACTGCTAGCCCCTAAACCGTGCGTAGGCTTTATTCCAAATTGAAGAAACCCCTCTCCATCTGGCTCTTGTTGAAGCGTTGAGATTTTGAAAAACATTATTTAAAATTTGGGGGTACTTTACTTGAAGGAAAGTTTACAAAAGTTCTTTACTTCAACTATTCTTTTGTTTTTTTAAAAAAATACATAAATGCATTTTTTTTACTCGCCTCTCATGTCGTTAACATTTACATTACCGAACATTTGTTCATATTATGGTAATAATGAGTACACGTGCTTTAAATGATATCCTACAATTTCTGGGAAACTCAATAGTTTTATATGAAAATGAACTCACATTTCCGCATTTTGAGAAACGCTCAAATGCCTTATTTTCAAAAATGACTTATTAATCCACACCAAACTCCCTAAAGTCTGCAAAGAAACCACTGATGCATGTATTGAGCTGGTGGTCATCCATATTACTACTAAAATAGAAGTCAAATCTCCGATCAGCAAGTCCACACCACCGACATTAATAATTGATCTACAGAAGAAGACAAACGATAAAATGTATTCAACTGAGGACTATCTGAAATACGTTGATCAAATAATGAAGGAGAGGTGATCAACTCTACGGACCGATTCTAAAACAAGTAGAATCCACAAGGAAATCAATGAATTCTTTGCTCTTAACACCCACGCAACGTTTTTTCGGGGACAGGTCATTTTTTCGCGTATTCAATCAAGCCACACTAAATTCTCTCGCAGTTATATACTAAATAAAAAGCCAACTCCGTTGTGCGATTGTTGCAACAAAATTCTGAATATTGACCACATACTCATGGAATGTCGCAAATATTTTGACGCTAAACATTTATTCCCCGTTTTAACAAACTACCCTTTCCAAATCAAGGTAATAAACTTCTTTAAGAAATAGGCATTCTAGATTTAATTAAATTTTTATATATTATGTTTTCTGTCCCTATACACGTATATTTATTTATTTATTTATTATTTTTACGTCAAAAACAGTTAAAAACTGTGTGACGTGCTATGGGGAGAAATGAATTCTGTGCACGTTTTCAAAAATTCTGTTATTCTTACCCTAAGCCATATGCTACTTGAATTTTGAATACAGACAGAAAATGAGCGTTTTTTTGCAAGGATTGTTAACAAAAATATTCGCTCCAATGTAATAAAATCTATTTTCAGGGGTAAATCAGCAATTAATTTGGGCTCTTATCCCTCATCATGTCCTTCGTCAAGAAATAATACTTCTTGCAACATCATGGAGAATGAAAATATGAATAACTATATTTCCCACTGAATTCTAGAAGAAGTGCACAGATAAGGAAGTTACTTTTATGTCCAGAATCAAAACGAGGGGCTATCTCAGCATTTGCTCAATGGATCAGGGAAAATGGACCAAAACCTGATCGAGATGGATGTCATTGACCCTGACGCTGCAGTACAATACTTGTTATAGGTTGTTTAGAATTATATAGTCTAAATGATAAATAATACATTAAATATTACTGTTATAATTAATGAACTTTTTGGTGCTCCGTATAGTCTCTAATTGCATAGAAACAGTTACGCAGCAGAAACTATTTTACTTGAGATTTAAAATTTTTTATCGAATTTAATCGTTTAATGTTCTGTGGCAAAGTGTTGTAAAATAATGTACTTGTATTGTCTGTAATGAGATGTTGAGACTGCCACCTGATGAATATGATTACTACGTCGAGAGTTACAGTTATAGACATCGGCGTTTTCTGAAAATATATTCCCGCCTTTAAGCAAGTCATTTTTGACAGAAACTACTGATTCGTAAATCAAGAGACAATTTATTCGATTCCGTGTCTTTGTAATAATATTTCTAAATACTATTGTATCCATTAATTGTTGCTTTAACGTGTGTAAAAATGTAAAGTTTCAAAAAATGTATTCCTATATATAAGATCACAATTGATGTAAAGGTCCAATAAGCATTGCAATAATTATGTAATTAATGGAGTCGATAATATCCTCTGCTGTTGATGCGACAGAAAATAAACGAATAAAAAAATACAGCATACTCCTCCATCTCAGGCACCTTACAGGAAGTGAACCCTCCTCACCTCCACACCAAGAAACAACGTGATGAATCAGATGCAAGTAGAATGTTGGGCGGTGAGACGAGAATTATGTAAGTTGTGGCTGAGTGACGTACACACTAGGCTCCGGTGCGATTACAATCGGAATACATAATATCTAGTTTCATTGTATTTGTTTTTACATGAGATTGGTCTGTTAACTAGACATATTAGTTTATTTATTTTTTGCCACTTTCTTATTCTTTTGATGTTGATGTAAGATAAATTTTATTTATTTATTATATATTCTTCTATTGTGACCAAAACAAAAAAAGGAACCGGATATGACCACACAATAAAATTACAAACCAAAAAAGGTTTTAAAAAATACAGGAATATAAACATGGGCATTAAAATGAATTGATCAATAGGTATGAAATTATTACACATTTTCTTCTCCATAAAACACTTAACAAGCAAATAATTGACACTTATATACATTAATATGAATTAATTGATATTGTGGAACTTAATAAAAAAAAGTAATAATTATTCTAAAACGAAACTAAAATTTACTGTAAAAGAGTTGGTATTAATAGTATATCTAAGATAGGATTAATAATATATTCACATAAAAACCTATGTTGTGAGAAGGTGAAGAACACATAAAAAGAAATAGTGAGGAATCGGAAGTATCCAAAAACAATTAATTTTTGGCAACAACCATTAGAATGAGCACATGGTGCATATTGGTTGTGAAAATTATTAAGGTAAAATAACTAACGGATGGTTGGTAGTGACAGACTGGCCTTTGGGAGATCTATTGAATTGTGTGGAATTAATGGCAAACAGTTATTTGGAATTAGATTTGTGGGAACTATTTGGTCTATTGATGAGATTGACATATATTTTGCTAAAACTCTCTATCAGTTTTTTTGTTTACTGTATCATGCTTATTAATATGGATAATTTCTTTGATTCATCTCTTTTTATAATTAACTTCTTTGTCCACGATTTGGAATTCATTGAATTTAAAAAAATGGCCCGTTGATTTGGTGTGTTGAGCGAGTGGGCGAGTCTTTCTTTAAATCATATTGATGTTGGTACAACCTTTTTTAAGGTATTTTCCAGTTTGTTCAATGTAACCCCCATCTGGTATCGCAACCCCCATATGGTACCGAATAAACTAAGTTGCTCATATACTGTGTAGATATTCTGTCTTTGGTTTTGCTGAACACAATATTGTTGAGGGTTCTTTTGATAGAGAAGGCTGAGAGGATTATCTGTTTTTAGAATTTTACCCAAGTATCCCAAATCCTTTTAATTTGTTGCGAGAATAGTGTAAAGTACATTTATGGAAGGGGCATAGGTCCGATTTTCACGGTTAATTCTTAATTTTCGAAAATTGCAAAAGTTTGAATTTTTTTCGGCGTCTGCCTACAACTATAACATTGAAGACAGAGATTTTCCTTCAAATGAAATTGCTTGCCCATAAATAGTTCTTTCATTAAGGTAATGCAGATTTTTCGGGTAATAATGCCTGCAATATTTGCAATTTTAAAATAAAACGAAAACGATTTTGCCAAAAAGGCTCCCAATTTTTGCTTTCGTATGCATACGGAGCAGTTATATACAGCGGAATACATAGTACAGAGAAAGTTACGTAATGCTGCGGAAAATCGATTTCGAGATTTCAACGGAACTACACGTTTTGGAGTCTCCTGATTCCGATAAAGTGTTTTTTTCAAATCGTCCGTCCGTCCGTTTGTCTGTCCGTGCGTCTGTGAACACCTACTAGCGCCTAAACCACACCTACTATCTTTTCCAAATTGAAGAATCCCCTATCCATTAGGCTCTAGTTGAAGCATTGACATTTTGAAAAACATTCTTTAAAATTTGGGGGTACTTCACATGAAATCCCCCGGACATTTTCAAATTTTCTCAGAAACAGCTCCAACGTTTTTCTTTAAACTTCTTGGAAGAATAGAGTAAAATAGGTTTCATTTGCACTGATTTTTCGGCGTCTTCCAACATATAAAATTGAAACATTTTTTCTTTTTTTGAAAATTTGAGTATTTTTCGTACAATTTTTTTTACAAATTGTTTCTTTACATTTTTGTTAGAAATGTTGCCAAAATATACGATGACATAAACGATATATAGCTCTAGTTCTTGTTTTTCAAAAATTACCAATATGTATTTTTTTGACTTGTGTTTCTCAACAGTTTCCGTTGAAAGGTGCTCAAAATTACGCATTTTCAGAACCTCTCAAACGCCATTTTCCCAAAAGTTGCTTCAATTTTTTTCTTCGAACTTTTCCAACGGGTAGTTCATTTTGCTGTATTTGTTGTTGTTTTTTTTTTCAATAATTTCACAAATGTAATTTTTTAACACGTTGACTGCCAAGTCGATATTCGTGAAACTACCCTAGTTTGCCGAGGCGATAACTTCATCAATTTTGATCAGAAAAATCTCTGGTAAAATTACAAATATTAATTCTTTCAGATCTTTCTAATGGTGATATTATCATGCGTGGTGCCATATGGCGCCACAGTTGCTTTGTCAGTTCGTAATTTTTCTATGGGCGCCATATGGCACCACATCTCTAGTGAAGTGTCGGAAGGTTCCACACTCTCTCGTTGAACGATTTTAAAGGTTTGAATGAGAATAGCAGATTAAAGAATATTGTAAATAATGGTATTTATCAATTTCAATCAAATATTATTCATTTCTATGAAATGGTTCAAAACAATTAATTCATAAGTAAGGCTTGTCTGGGCAAGTCTTGCATCTGGTTGATACCCGTGGTGCCTTGTTGCCTGCCTGAACTCTACCCAATGCTTTGTTAAGATTGGTGTAGCAACGACAGCAACGTCGTCTTGCGGTTCTGAAAAGAATAAATTCATTGTACACCTATAAACAAATTTTATTTTTTTGTATTGCATTTATCATTTCACCTTTTTTGGGTTTTTCCTTGCATGTAGTCTGATTCCTCCAGGTAATGGTTTGTTTTTTTTGACGGTCCTGTCGACAGTATTATCTGTTATTCTCAGCAAATTCTGCACGATCTTTCTTCGAAACTCCTCTAGTTTCATTCTTCTACCAGTAGAGCAAGTGTTGCTGTACAAAATCCAAGCATTTACCACACAAGTTCCGGAAAGCAAGTCATCAGCTACTTTATGATACCACCTCACAGTCTTCCTCAGTGAAGAATGGTATGCAGCCAAAGTATCTGCAATATCTATGCCTCCTTTAATTTTGTTATAGTAAATGACCATCTGTGGCTTTTTGATTTCTTGGTCATCTCTTCTCATTTTCCAGTTCCTTCCAAGATACCATTCCATTTTGTTGACATCATACACACTTCCCTTTTATCTAACCATTTCATAACAACAACCCCACTGTCATTTTCTTGAGATACAATTTCTCCTTTCTTCAATTTTGTGGCTACCACCTCACGAGGAAAACCTTTTCTATTTTCACGATATGTGCCTACGAAGTGCGTTATTCTTTGCAATAATGCCTCCGCCAATTCCATAGAAGAATAAAAGTTGTCCGTGCACACTGAGCGTCCACAATCAAGATATGGCTCCATCATATTTAAAACTACTTTTGTAGCCATGCTCCCTGATCCATCGGGCATAAAACCTTTCCCAGAATAAATTATGAAATCATCACATAACCCTTCTCGTCACACAGTTTAAAAATTTTTACCCCATACTTGTGTGCCTTTCCTGGAAGATATTGCCGAAAGTTTAGACGACCACGCCATGGAACCATAGACTCATCAATAACCAGAAATTCTCCTGGAGAATGTCTTAGAATAAAATTTTTCTTAATAGCTTCCACAAGAGGTCGAACTTTGTCAGTTCTTTCTCTTGCTACTTCGTTGTCACTAAAATGCCAAAATCTCGAAAGAATTTGAAATCTGTTTCTTGGCATCGTTTTTGTGCAACGCCATTTGAGTAGAGGGTAATTTGCTCCAGTAACTATCAATGGAAGGCATTTTTACAAGACCCATCCACATTTTCAACCCAAGAAACTTTTCATCTCAGCCTTCGTGGTGTCCTGCCATTCGTTTAGACGGCTGGTGCGTTTGGATCGAGATTTTTGGATCACCTGTGCTGCATTTATATTTGTTTCCTCAACCATCATTTCAATTATGTCTTCGGATAAAAATAATTTATAAAAATCATGGGATCCATCGTCTCAGGTTCACCCTCCAAATTTGTGTTTTGGGTAAGAGAGAAAGTGAATTGCTGTTGTCGACCAGAATAGTCGCTCCACACACTCACCCTTCTCGTACTAAAAGAAGCACCGACCGCGCCGCCATCAGACTCAGCATCGCTATCAGGAGGTCCGTCTTCACTTACATCACTATCGCTGCTACTACTTTCGTGAGGCACAAAATCAGAATCGCTACTTATCCCACTTATGCTAAAATCATCACTGTCTGAATCTTCTAATAGCGCCCTAATATCCTGCTCTGAAACTCTCTTCGCAGCCATGCTTCCCTCACTAGATATCGACAAGAAATGTCAGCAACAGGCACTAGGATGAAACATCGAAATAAATACGGGGCACCTACACGTGCGGCACACATTCTTTTGCTTCTCCGAAGCGATAAGGCAGGTTCCGAAACCTGAGACCCTCACAGTCGCGCGTCTGCCGCGAACAAACTCGTGGTAGAAAGAACTGATAATAGAGACCACCACCAGGCAGACAACCGCAGGATAAGTAGCACAGACGAAAAGTAAACTTCTCTCAATAGAGCGAAGCACTAATAACACATGTATCAGTTTTCCAAGTCTCAAAAATGATCAGAGAATTCAAACTGACGCGAGCGCCATATGGCGCCACGCGCGCAACAAAGGAAACATAACGTGTGGTGCCACATGGCGCCACGTGGCAGTCAACGTGTTAAAGAATCTGTCACGCCGTTAAAATTCACATTTCCCTCAATTTGTATACATTATTGCATTTATGGGTGAACGTGCTTCAAATGACTTTAAATGAAATTTTTCGAAAACTCAATAGATTCCTGTGAATACGATTAAATTTTTTCGCCCATTTTCTTAAAACTGCCTTCAAATTTTTCAATGAAAATTTCTATGTATGACAAAGTTTTACTCTTCTTTAATATTATTAAAGTAATATTTCGGTTGTACTATTAAGAAATCGAAAAAGAGAGAAAATGTCAGAAAAATGTACTTTGTGTGACGATAGATGGCAACTGGCAAGAAGAAGGGCTAACACAGTAAAAAACCAGTCCACACCAAGGAAATTAGAAAACTTTTCTACGAGAAAGTCTGTGCCATTCTGTAGCACCACTAGATAACATTTTTTGTTCAGTCCATTTTGTTTTCTACTATCATTTTGTAAGAAATCACTGATGAGTAATTTTTACCAAACAAGTGACAACTGCAGCAAATATGCCAGGTCGTCCTCCAATCGAGAAGCTCTGTGCCTTGTTCTGCCTAAAGCGTCGAGCAGGGACAGCGCTTAGAGTACGAGATTTTGACGCTGTGCGGGTTATCTTACCTACTTCGCCGAAGCTCATCAGCGCGCTCCAGAGAACAGGAAATCGCTCTCGTATTTCCTATCTTTGCAATGATTAGTGAGCTATCTGTTCCTTACCAAGAACACTACTGCCTTCAGAAATAGCGCTCCCGGCATATGTCGCTTTTAGAAGGTAGAATTACATTAGATAGGCGGAGTATTCTTCGATAATTTTGTATAGGTTTCGATTGATCGATTTTTCGTGTTTCCGGGCGTGTCAACTGCTTTGGTCATTAGTCCCGTTAGTGTACTGCATGTTTTTTCTCGGGAGGTGGCGGTGATCATCCACCGCTGGATGGCGAGATCCGGCGCCGACCTTACGGTCAGCTAGCGGGGTTTCCCCCAACTAGAACTCTCCCACCAGCTGGGACATGCTCTAAGCTCCCGACCGGTCTCTCGGAATATGTGGTAGTGTAGTACATGTTAGTGTAAGAGTGTGTGTAAGAGGAGAGGATAGGACAAGGAAGAGGAAGGACATCCCGCGCGGTCCGTGGCCCGTTTGGTAGGGTACTGCTCCGGCATTCGCCTGGTGTTGATGGGAGAAACCACGGAAAACTACCGATCAGAGCAGCCGGCCGCTAGAATTCTCCTGCAGCAACTGAATTCGACCTAGCTGGAAAGCTAGTGTCCAAAATCCTGCCGCCGTCAGGATTCGAACCAAGGACCTCCCGGTCAGAGGCGCTGCAGTGACATCAGTTGATGCACTGAGCTACCGCTCCCGGTATAAGTTTCGAAGTTTGGTGCATGTTAGATCAATAAATTTGCTGTTTCTGTTAGGTATGCTTGCTGTAATGCCAAAAGAGAGTGTTTCAAGAAGTGCATTGTTAAAATAGTGGATTTAAGGAGAAGATTCACGGCGGACTGGAAATGTATATTTTTGCTAATGTGAAAAGGTGGTAAACCGCAAAAAAATGTCTTGCATTACAACATAAAAACACTGCACGCATGCAAAAAATGCGAAAAATGGGAGAAAAACTTTTCGAACCTTCTTCAGCTAGTGCAGTCAAAAGATGTAGACGAGAAAGAATTTTAACTCTGACTTGTGTCATGCTGCAAACATTGTTAGTTAATGTGGTTAGGCGGAAGAGCGGGCCTGATGGCCCGAGTCTCGCCACATGAAGTCATTATTATTATTATTATTATTATTATTATTATTATTATTATTATTATTATTATTATTATAAAATTTCATTTCCAAAACGTAAAAATCCAACATTTAACCAGTTTAATCAACAAAATACAGAAAATATAAAATTCCTTACGAGTCAACTCTTAGGAACTATTATCTAACTCCGCAATATTTTTCGACAATCGAAGAAATTCGATTGTTTTTAGAGAATTGTTAATCCTTTATGTAGTACATATTACGTATACATTTTAATATTATTTAAGTGTAATACCCATTTCCCTGCCTATTTTTAAGTTTTTGCCTTCCTATTTTGACCTTTTTAGTGCCTACATGTCCGAGCTCTACTTATAACACTAGTTTACGTTCATCCGTGACAGTTGAACGTCCGTTTTCCTTTGCGGGTTTTATGCATTCGCCAAATGGGGTTTATTGTCTGATGATTTATTTGAAAAAAAAAAAAACGGTCGCTTTAAAAGAAAATTCCGTTTCTGTTAGACTTATATGTTATTGTTGAGAAATGTATGGGTGTCATTTAGTAATTTATTGTAATTGACAATTGTAATAAATTTTTGCAATAAAAAAATTAATAATAAAAAAATATTTTTTTACTATATTTTGAGTATATGAAATATTTTAAATACGTATATATTTTTCTACTTAAAACCTAATGTATTTTGAACACTTATTTTCGAAGTCTTGTTGCGAAGTATTTAAATACTAATTTTAAAGTATTTTGCCCAACCCTGTGTGTATACTCCTTGTTGACAAAAACATACAATTAAATGCTCATCAATATGCATTCTGGCAATATTAAAACCAGTTTGGACCTATGGGTTACAAATCTGGGGAACAGCTAGGCAGTCGAATATTGAAATTCTGCAAAGATTTCAGTCGAAAGTTCGACGATACATAACAAATGCACCATGGTATGTATCTAATAATACATAACATTCTGATTTGCAAATTTCAAATATCCATCAGACCATTACAGAATGTAGAAAAAATACGAAAACAGACTTGAAAATCATCCAAATTACCTTGCAGTGAAAATCCTGGACAACAGTGAAGACCTCAGAAGATAGAAACGACACCACCCCCTAGATCTCAGCCATAGATATAAATAAAATAGTAACAAAGATAACATTAAAAAATGCAATAGCTGGATTAAGTTTTAAAAAATCAATTTTATCTGAGAAGTGCTGTCAAAGGACAACTCTTCACTCAAGTTATTTTTATTTCTAAATAATTCACCGAATGTTCATGTAAAGAACAAATTGTGAATACACAAACAAACAAACAAACAAACAAAAAACATGCATTCTGGACATTCCAGTATATTCATATAATGAGGATGAACACTGAATAGGTTGTTAACGCAACAGATAATGCAGTCAGATCGACAAAAATCTTTCTTCAGGAAAAAAACAACAAGGAGAAACGTAAATAAAAAACAACAAAGAAGTCTCGTCAGATTACTCTATGACTATAACGCGTCTCGCGGAATAAATTACTACCAGCGTTGCCGCCTAGCATCCGAGCGAGGAGCAAATCAGAGCGTATTTAAGGCTTCGTGACACCGCGTCGGGAGCGAGAGTACTATCATAGAAATGAACCATCCATTTGTGAAATTTTCCTGCGTCGGTCGGGAATCGAACTCGGACCGCCCGCGTCCACGCGGGAATCGAACCATCCAAAGGGAAATGAACACCGCCACCTCCGAGACAAACATGCGCTACACTAACGGGCTACTGACATTTGTCAGTTGACGCACCCGGAAACAATCAGTCGAGAGTCGCGATTCGGAATTGTTACGGTAGTTACTGTTGGTCGGATTTCATTGCGATGATATTTCAGAATCAGTTGAATACATCTTATGAAGTGTATGTATTTGAGAGATAATTCAGAGTTCTAAAAGGTTTTGGGAAATGGTCCCTCCATCTCCAAGAAGCCCAGTTCCACCGGGGCAGGCCCTGCGAGTGTGTCGCGTAGGCGTCGCCGCGTATGCAGAACCCTGCCTCTGCGCCGTCCGCCGCGCCCCCGCCGTCGCCCCGCCCACTTTTCCCTCGCCGCCGCCGCCACCTCGGGTGCGCCGGCGGAGAATGCATGGCGCGCAAAGACCTTCGCGCTGTTCTTGTTGCCCCCTCCCCCCTCGGGATTGATTCTGCGGCGGAACGGAGATGTTGCGCTCTCTCCGGGTCTTAAGAGCCCCCACCTCCCCCCGCTGCCCCCTCACAGTTCGGATGCCTTTCGCCGCGTCGCGCGTGTCGTTCGTGGATGCCCCGTGCCACTGTCTGTGGTGCCTTACAGCAACATCGGCTCTTCGGCGGTATCGTTGACCTGGAGGGCCGCAGGGTTCGAGTTTCTGGACATTATTTTTATTTAAATGAAAATACATGCGTTTGTAATATTACATCCATTAATTTATTCTTTTACCAATATCGAAAAAAAAAATTTAAATTGTTTTTGGTTCCATGGGTCATCCTCAAAAAGAGAGGGAGGGAGAAAGAAATGAGAGAAAGAAAGCCAAAGTATACCGAAAAGAGAGATGGGGTAGAAAGAAAGAAAGGTCAATAGGAAGAGAGAAACAAATTGAGGGGAATAGGCAAAGAGACTTAGGGGGCAAAAAGAAAGAGAAGCAGGGATGAAAACAAAGAGAAACAAATCGAGAGAAATAGAGAGAGAGAAATGAAGCGATAGAAATACCCCAAAATAAAGAGAGAGAGAGACAGAGAGGGAGAGAGAGGGAGAGAGAGAGAGGAGAGAGAGAGAGAGAGAGAGAGAGAGAGAGAAAGAAAACAAGTGTCGATTCCACGCCGCGCGATCTCGACAGCTTCCACCTCTACTCACTTTCCTTACGTCGCTCCCGTCTCCATCTACCTTACTCCCACGACGCCTCCCTCCTCACCTTCTCAAACGCCAATACATCCTCCCCCTTTTCTCCCTTGTGCCCCCGCCCCTCCTCTGCTGCTGCTCTCACCACATCTACAGCCCTTCATTCCCTAACCGGGTGAGATCGCTCAGGTCCACAGTTACTGATGCCACTGCAGTGTATGATAATAGCATTTGATGCGCCCGAAAAAGAATCAATAAATCTCTCTATCATTTCCCTCCCTCTTGCCGGCTCCCTGCATGGAATGCACCTCGCTGGCGTCATAACGGCTGAAGCACTCCGCCCGCGGTCAAGGTTGGCGAGAGGAGCTGCCTAAGCGCTTTGGCCGCAGCGGCGAGAGCGCAAGGCACTTGGCCAGGCTGACCAACTGCGGGAGGCGGCGGCGGTTGCGAGGAATGCGCCGCCCTCTGGCGGACGGAGACGAAATCGCGGTGGGTCGGGCAGTCGGGGCGGCTCCCGCATTTTCTCCTGCAATTTGATTACGAAGGGTTTTTGATTGATTGATTACTTATTTAAGGTTTCCGAGCGGGACAAGTAATATGCTCAGTCCCGCTAGTACAGTGCATGTTTTATCGCGAAATGGCGCGGTGATCTTCCCGAGGTGAATAGGTAGATCCGTCGCCGACCTACACGTCTGCTTTTCCCCATACAGGTAGCCTCTCCCAGCAGCAGGGCACCGCCCCTGTCGGGACAAACACTAAGCTTCTGAGCGGTCTCCCAAGTGCGAGAGTGCAGTGCATGTGCGTTTGTGAGTACGTAAGGGGTGAGGATAGAACGAGCAAGAGAAAGGAAAGATTGCGCACGGTTCGTGGTCCATTTGTTAGGGTAGTGCTGTGGCATTCGCCTGGTATTGACAGAAACCAGATTGCATCTAGCATTCTAGCCACTAGAATTCCTTTCCAGCCAACGGCTGAATCCGACCTAACTATCTAGCGCGTTTTTAAAGATGCCACCGTCGGGAATTGAACCCTAGAACATCCAGGTCGAAGGTCACTGCAGTGACACCAGTTGGGGCCACCTCAGCTAGTTGTCTTAGCTTAGAAGGTGTCTTTAAATGTAGTTCTTGCGGTATTTGCTTTTGACCTTAACTCTCACTTACGCTCAGTTGCTCTGCACTACCAGACATATCGGAAGACCATTTGGGATCTTAGTGCTTGTTCCGGCTGGGGCGGTGCCCCTATTGTGGGAGGTACTCGGTTAGGGAAATCCCCGGAAAGCCGACGGAAAGGTCACCGCCGTATCTCACCATTCTGGTGAGGAAGATTACCGCCAACTGCCGCAAAAAAGCATGCACTACATTTACGGGACTAATGATAGTTTACGATCACGGAAACTTTAATCAATCAAACTTTATATATCAACAGTGAGAAAAAAATGGCTTAAGGAAATTAGCAAATGGGAGCGCGCAGAGATTGTGCAAGAAATTATAATTGACAACCAAATAATCAAAGATGAACGTATCGGCAAATGACCCGTGCAGCGTCATAAATGATGCATTGTAACTGTAAAAACGGAGGAGAACAGGGGAGGCAGCGAAGCAGTACATACGCGTCGTGATGGGCTACGAGGTTAATGTTTTTAATAATGAGATTTTAAACTTTATGTTAAAACACGGTAATTTACCCTGCGATAGTAGATTTTCGATAAAGTATAGAAGTTTAGAAAATAAAATTTGAAAGTTGAAATTATAAATGATATCCGTATTTTTCAGTGTGGAGAATGATATACAGTTGGACCGTGGAGCAGTTGAGGAGTTGGTACTAATGGACCAAGAGTGATTCTCGGTCAAATGGGCAGCAAAATCAACCAATGGAAAGTGAGAATTTTAAAAAAGATTGAAGAGAAATGTACAAGGTAAAGATTTGCTTAACTTGTTTATACAAAAGTAATACTACCAATAATGTCATTGAGATTCCAGTCAGTAAATATATAAATCGATCTGCGCATTTGATGAATAAATGGAGGTGACTATCATTAATTTGGTATTAATGTGATGTTATTTGTAATTGGAATTTTTGTTTTCGTTGCTAATGTTTATTATGTGTTATTTGTTTTGTTACATTCGAAGCAGATCTTTAATAATAAACAGCGTAGTAGCGCTCTAGAAATTTCAATTAATGTCTTTTTCTTAATTTTAGAATGAGAGTTTTAATAAATCCTATTGTAAAAGTTATGTCGAGTTCTTCTAGAGCGGTGAATTTTCTAGTACCTACGATAAAAAAAACTCGTGAGATTGAATGAAATTTCGAAGTAGTAACTGAGCTAGCCTACATTGTAGAAAAGGCACGTAAGGAAGTTTGTAAAAATGCGGAAGACTCATAATTATTTAATGATGTACATACAAAACACAAGGTGGAAGTACAGAGAATTTCTCGTTCTCTCTGTCATATATATTGTGCTACTATGAAATAAATAAAACGAGAATGAAAATATAACCTTTTCGTTAAGAAAAGTTAATTAACTCGTTAGTTCCACGAAACATTAATTATCAACATTTGAATTGTGCGCATATAATCTCACAGCATCCTGTTAAAGGTTATTCTTTGTTGCAAATAATGTTCTAAACCCATTAGTATTTGGTATATACTAATATATACATATATGTTAATATTGAACTGTAGTTGTCTGCTTAAACAACACACTACATTTTTTTATCAGTTTCGTTTATAAGACGTCTTTTATAAAGAAGAAGTTACAAAGAAATATCTTAATAGCCTCCTAACCTCATCTTTATTATCTTCTTCGAACACGTAAGCAACGAACAATGAATTGAAATCATTGTATATATTAAATACGCTGGAAAGTCTTTTGACAATCACAGATATTGGAATCGTCAGAAAGCGTTTATGACGCTGTTATTCCCTTCCAAAATAATTTCTCGGTCTTTTGCCATTGACTTTGTTATCGCTGTCCAGACAATATCAAGAACGGTTGGTCTCAGAAATGCGTCAACTTAAGGTAAGCCATAAGAAAGGTGTTGTTCTAATGTATCTAATATTGTTAATCTAATTGAAATTAATGTAATTTTGTTCTATATATTAAATCTCACAAATTACTACGAGTCTACATAGCTGATCTAACATCTAAAACAAAAATAATTTCCAAAATACGTAAAAAGTTTTGGCGCGTGTTAATAATTATATTTAGATTTTTTACTATATTTGCGTTCGGGCATAATTATTTTTGGAGGCGCTTTCGCAATACAAGTGATTCAGTCATGTTTATATGTTAGTGATGCCACATCCCCAACAATACAAATGCTATTTCTTCACATTGTTATTTTTAAGAGTACTTGTGCTTTAAATGACGTCATATTAAGTTTCTCGAAAACTCAACAGTTTTCTGTTGAAAAGAGCTCAGTATTCAGCCTTTTTAGAAAACTTTGAACAACTTTTTTTCATAAATGGCTTCGAATTTTTTCTTCAAACTTTCCTAACGGATAGTGCTGCGTGCGCTGTTTAATGTGATGTAAAATTCATTTTGGGGTATACTTTTGTTTTTCTAAACTTATAAAAATATGCTTTTTTTAAATATCTCTTACGGCGTTAATATGCACATTTCCGGTGATTTGTATACATTATTGCATTTGTGGATGGCAGTGCTTCAAATGACTTTAATTGAAGTTTTTTAACACTACAGATTCTTGTGAAAAAGAGCTTCGATATTCGCATTTACAATAATGCTAAATCGCCTCTTTTCTTAAACATGTCTTAGAATTTTTCAATGAAAATTTCTATTTGGGATGAGGTTTTACTGTTCTTTAATACTCTTGAAGTAATATATCGGTTCTACTTTTAGGAAACCGAAAACTTGAGAAAATATATTTTAAAAAATGTACTTGTGACGAAGTGACTAGTGGCAAGAGATGAGGCGAGTCCGTAAAGCCAGTCCACACCATGGAAAATAAAAAAACTTTACAACGAGAAAGTCTGAGCGATTCTGTTTCATTTCTAGTTACTTTCTTGTATACATACGTATATAAAGAGTAATGTATGGAGTGAAACCGAAATATCGATTTTGAGATTTCAACGGATATACACGTTTTGGGGTCCTTTGATACCGAAAAAGAGATTTTTTCAAAACGTCTATTTGTCCGTCCGTCCGTTCTTCCGTGAACACTACTAGCACCTAAACAATGCGTGAACAACATTTTTAAAAAAAATGAACAACATTTTAAAGAAAAATTACGAAAATGTAATTTTTTGGCTGGTCGCTTGTCTGTCATATTTATATTAGAGGCAATTTCTTCACATTATTGCATTTATGAGTACATGTGCTTTAAATAATATCTGTGAAAGGATTTCGAAAACTCAACAGTTTCCTGTAAAAATGCGTTCAAAATTCCGCATATTTGAAATGCTCAAACGCCATTTTCATGAAAATTGCTCCAAATTTCTTCTTCAAACTTTTCCAATGGATAGTGCTACTTGCATTATTTAATGTTATTTTTGCTGTATTCTTTGTTTTTCTTCACCACAAAATTACAAATGTAATTATTAATTACAAATGTATTTTTTTTTAATATCTCTCACACCGTTCATATGCACTTTTCCAGCAATTTAAATACATTATTGCATTTGTGAGTGGAAGTACTTCAAATGGCTTCAAATTAAGTTTTTCGAAAACTTAATTGATTCCTGTGAAAAGGAGCTGCAATTTTCGCATTTACAGTAACGGTTAAACGTCATTTTCTTAAACCCAGCTTCAAGTTTGTCATTGAAAATTGCGACTTAGGAGGAGGTATTACTCTTCTTTAATATTCTTTTGGTACTAGTATTAGGAAACCGAAAAAATGAGAAAATGTCAAAAATGTACTTTGTACGACGATAGATGGCAGCTGGCAAGGGGATGGCAAACAATCGTATAGCTAGTCCACACCAAGGATATTAGAAAACTTTACTACGAGACAGTCTGTGCCATTCTGTGCGACTATTAGTTTCTACTTACTTTTGCAACAATCAATTTTTCAACAGTGCACGAGATTCTTCCATAAGAACAGTATTGTCCATAAGAGCCCATTGTGCCTTCACGACATGAAAATCAGTGTAGTTAATTTTGCATTGTGAAGATATCTGAGAGCTCTGAACAAACTTTGCGTAAAAATAATGTCGATCAGGATTCTAAAATTTGGAGCGATATTTGCAGTGTAGATAGTGGCGATATTGAGGATGTTTTGAGATTGGGTTAATATAATTCGGGCACGAATCACCCTATTTATGTGATTTTGAGAAATCCCTCTACGCTGAAAAAGAAGAATATGTCTGCTGAACCGTATAAAATTAACTGTGTTTTAACATTTGGTAGAAAAATCAACTAAAGAATATGTAGAAGAACGGAATATATTAAATAGAAAATAAACAGCACATACATTATCGCATTATTTCTAAATTTGCATATTTCGAAAATTCAGAGAATTAAACGGAAATCAGACTTGCGCCATTGCATCTCTTGTTATCTTCTTTCTCTTTACTCCAAAGATTAGGCGCTAATGAACCTGTTGCGGTGCCCATTGTGCTCATGGTGTTTCAAAATATCTCTTCTTCCCATTGCTCTATAATATCTTGTGATTGCCAGTAGTCTCGTGTTCGGCATTCTGTCAAATGTTCCCACCATCTTTATGTTTCTTCTCAGAGTATTCAGCAATGGTTCAACCTTCAACTCCTGTCTTATATTCGTGTTTCTTTTTTATCTAAAATTGTTAAACCTGAACTTCATTTCTGCCACCTGGATTCTCAATTTGTCGTTCTCTGGCATTACTCTTATTTCGTCTCCATACATGAGTACTGAAATAGCATCAATATTGAAAAACATTACCCGTATTTCTCTCCTTGTTTTGTTTTCTAAGTTTCTGTGAATTGTACCACAGATTCTTCTGAATCTACTATTACGTTTTTCGTCTAAATCAATGTCCTTTTCATAAGATTTATAACAGCCTAAATATTTCAAGTATTTTTTGACTTGTTCTATTATCTTTTCTTCTATTATTATTTTAGTTCTCACGTGATACTTTCCTTTGAATGCTATTGTTTTGGTTTTTTTCAACCGATATTTTAATAGCATAATCCGCCACATTTTGGTGAAGTTTGTAACCTGCCATCTGTAGTTTATATTCAGAATCTTGTATTATTACTTTGCCATCCTCATATGAAAAGGAGTTTAAAATGGTTTTATTAAAATAGATCCCTGGATCTACGTTCAACTTCCACGTTCTAAACATGTCATAAACAGTCACATAAACACGCGCGCGCACACACACACACACACACACACACACACACACACACACACACACACACACACACACATGTATATATTATAAGGTGTGTGAATTAGTTTTGAGGGATTTACAATTGATGGCGTAACTTGTGTTATATCGCATCAGACTCTTCTCTAACTATATTCTCGTGTAAGCTCTATGAATAGGCTTTACGGTTTAGTATGTGACTTTGGGCTGATGTGTAAACAACACACTTGTTTGCAAGTCTGAAAATGTCGAAGTACGAGCCAACAAAACACCATTTGCGGGAAGTGTTAGTTTTTATGTTTAATTTGAAGGAAAGTGCTGCTGAAAGTCATCGAGTGCTATTGGAAAGTTATGGCAAACATTCTCCGTCGATAAAAACGTGTGAGTATTGGTTTCGACGTTTTAAAAGTGGTGTTTTCGATACAGTTGACAGAGAACGCCCAGGTCAACCGAAAAAGTTCGAAGATGCCGGATTGGAAGAATTCCTCGACCAAGATTCATGTCAAACGCAAGATGAACTTGCTGAATCGTTGAGTGTTGATCGCACAACCGTTTCTAAACGTTTTAAGGTTCTCGGTATGATTTAAAAGCAAGGAAATTGGGTGCCATATGAACTGAAGCCGAGAGACATTGAACGCCGATTATTCACCTGTGAACAATTGCTTCAATGTCAAACCAGGAAGGGGTTTTTGCATCGGATCGTCACTGGCGATGAGAAATGGATTCGGTACGATAATCCTAAGCGGAGAAAATCATGGGGTTTGCCTGGTCATGCATCGACGTCGACGGCAAAACCGAATATTCATGGTGCAAAACTTATGCTCTGTATTTGGTGGGACCAGCTCGGTGTTGTGTATTACGAACTGCTTCAACCGAATGAAACAATCACTGGTGAACGCTACCGAACACAACTGATGCGTTTGAGCCGTGCATTAAAAGAAAAACGTCCGCAATTCGGGCAAAGACATGATAAAGTGATTCTTCATTATGACAACGCTCGACCACATGTTGCTTGTGAAGTGAAAAAATATTTGGAAACGTTGAAATTGGATGTTTACACCGCCATATTCAGCAATTTTCCGATCTGTTACTACCGTTCAGATCCAGGAACACAGCCTGCACGCAGCCTTCAATCTTATGAAGATACGAAAGTTGGATTGATTCGTGATTGCACAAAAAGATGAGTTGTTATCTGAACGAATCCGTATTACCGAAAGATGAGAAAGTAGTGGCTAACAATGTACAATCTTTGAAACATAATGATGTATTCAGTGTCATAATAAAGCTATGAAATTGTTTAAGAAAAAACCTCAAAATTAATTCACACCTTGTATATAATTGAAAATCAGTCGCATAAAGAACAGCTGTCTCTCTTCTTTATTAGTGGGAATGTCTTCTGTCAATATTCTTCCAACTACCAATCTGATGCTGGTATCTTCATAGAGGCTTTTTGTTGATTCTACAAGGTGTTTTGGTCTTCCTAATTCCCATTTCTGGTGAGTTTCGCAATTAAATTACCGCCGTCCGTCAATAATCCTTTTTTAAAGAAGAGATGGCATCTGTAGTTAATCTTCCTTTCTTAATTCCCATTTGCTCTTCATAAATTAAATGATCAGCATTTAATTTTTGTTTCAGTATTCTTGCATTGATCTTATAAGATGTATCTAAGAGACTTATTCCTCTATAATTGTTGGGATTTTCTCTATCTCTTTTCTTAAAGAGCGAAATTACTTTTGCTTGCTGCCATTCTTTGGGAATCTGTTTATTTTTTCAACACACATGAAAGAAATGGAGGAGGCGTAGATGGAAGAAGATTCCTGCATACTTTAAAAATTCTGTATTTATTCCATTCATACCTGGAGCTTTTCTATTTTTTGATTTTTTCAGCGCTTCTTGTAGTTCTTCAATTGAGAGGTTGTCTACATCTGTGTTAACATGTATTTTGACAATTTCAAGGAACCAAGTGAGGCCTTATAGAAAAGATTAAAGAGATGCGGCACAAGTAAGTAGAAGCAATGTCACACCAGAGAAGACCATCAACCGGTAGATACGTTGCTGGCGGGAAGAAAATCATATAGGAAATGGTCGAAATGGATTAGGGGGAAAAAGTTCGGGAATGGGACAGACATGTCATTGCAAGACACTCTTCGTCTGGCTTCTCCGCTGATACCTTTATAACTTGGGAAACCCTACCAGTAGCAGCGTAAATAAGTTCTACAGCTCATTAACAATGCTACTCTTATCATAGCCCTCAGCTTCATTGAAGCGCTCAAACCCCCCCCCGCCCGCACGCACAGTGCTATTTTATTGCGGTATCTTTCGAGAGAGTTGATGTCTCCGTTGAAGAGTCCGATCTCTTGTTATATGTACGTAAAAAGAGTTGAAGAAAAATTTTGGTTTTGAGAAAATCTTTTTAATATTGGCATTTTCTTTAAGCAGAAATTACTTGAAAACTACTCGTGTTTTTCTACTGTTTTTGTTTTCAAAAAATTGTTCATGCACCTTCATAAAGATCTGATATTTTAGAATAGATTCTATTTTCAAAAATTCACTAAATAACAATAATAGCGTATCAGTAAAATCAACCTTTTTTTCAAACCCCGCCAGAGACCGGCGTGTGCTTTGCCCGCAGGTGGTGCTGGCGGTGGCGGCGGCGTTGGTCGCGCTGTGTCTGTCGGCGGCCGCGCAGCCCCACGGCTCTTGGCCCCCGATGGGCTCGCAGAGCCACCACCATGGGGGCCATTTGGGGCACCCCATGCCCCATAACCGGATCGCCCACGCACCACTCAGTCCGCTCCACTCATTCGCTCCCGGGCTACAACCGATAGTGCCCAGCGGCGGTCTTCCGGTTGGAAATTGGCACAATGGCATCGGTTTGAACGGGAACTTGCCGTTCGGTTCGATGCCGAGCGGAAACATGAACAACGGTATTGGCGAAATTGGTAGCGTGCCAAACGGTTACATGCCGACCGGCAATGTTCAAAGCGGGTACGTTCCGAACACTAACGTAATGAACGCAAATGGGTTAAACCCTAACTGGTTAATGGTACATTTTAAAACCGGTTAAATGGCATCAGGTAAAGGAAAAAAAAAAAAAACACAACCGAAACTGGATGAATGGTAACAGTTTAAATGGTTTAAATGGTTACCTGCCTAACGGGAATATACAAAGTAGCCCAATGGGCAATATGTATAACGGTTACACGCAGAATGGTATGATACCCAATGGCAATTGGTTATACGGACATCCAGCAACAATTTATCATCCAAATTGGAAAGACACTAACTTCCAAAATGGTATTTGGCAAAACGTAAACATGCCGTACGGTTACCTACAGAATGCCATGAGTGGATACAATGTTTTGCCGTATGGTAGTGTACGGAGTGGCAGCGATGGAAACGAAGATGAGACAGCGGAAAACGTTGACACGCCGGAGGAAAGCACTCCCAATCCTGACGTAGAGACTGAAGAGCCTGCTGGAGAGGAGCCAAACGCAAACTCGACATTTGGTAGCGTACAAACCGAGGACCCCAACAAAGGTGATGTGTCCGTGAGCAACGATGGGCAAGGCGGGGTTAACCTTACTGAGACGAACCAAAATCCAAACGTTGATGAGCCTAATCAAGGTGCGCCAAACCAAGGTACTACATCAGACGACGATGGTATAACGAAGAAGCCCGATGATTTGCAAGAGAAGCCTTCTGGCGGCTTGAGCAACTCTGACAAGACTGACGCGAGCCCAGGCAAGGCTGACCCAGAGAAGAGCACCAAGATCCCGTACTTGGAAAAACTTATGGATGACGTCGCCGACAAGGTGCGTACGCGCTTTGCTTTCTCGTAGTTCGATTGAGCAAATGCCGAGATGGCCCCTTGTTTTGCTTCTGGACATAAATGTAACTTCATTTTCTGTGCACGTGTTCTAGAATTCAGTGGGAAATACAATTATTCAAATTATCGTTTCTATGTTGTCGCGGCAGGAAGTAATAAGAGCCAAAATTTATTGCTTATTTATCCTTGAAAATATATTTTATTACATGGGAGTTTTTTTTCTCCCTTTCAAAATTGAAAATTTATTGCTTATTTATCCTTGAAAATAGATATTACTACATGGGAGTTTTTGTTTTTTTTCTCCCTTTCAAAATTTAAGTAGTATATGACTTAGTGTAGGGGTCACAGAATTTTGAAAATGTGCACACAATTCACTTTTCCCCATAGCACGTCATACGCAGTTTTTAACTGTTTTTTGACGTAAAATAAATAAATAAATAGACTGCAAAGTCTGGCTGCGGTTGCACCATCGTTGTTTCCGCTGCGGCGCGGCCCGGGAGGTCCTTCGGAATTCGAGTCCCGACATCTTAAAACATCGGCCCCGTTCTTAGAACATCGCTATTTATTAGCACAAACATCGATATATCCAAATTTTTGAGTAGAAATATCGATATTATAATATTCACATTTTGCTTTCGATGTTTTCTTTAGATCAATATAATGGTTCAGAAAACTGTTTTGAAAAACGCATGATATAAATAAAATTTTCCGTGTCTTTTTATAATTTTTTTTTTTTGGATTTTGCTCGCAATCAACAGCTATTCACATTCACGGTTGATCAATTTCCAGACGGCAGGAAACCGTTTGCTATTTGCGACCTTTCTCCAGTGTTATTACCTTCTTTGATTATTTTTTTACGTGGAATTATCGTTGAACGGCATTTTGAATCTTGACTACGTAAACAATGTTTACAAAATTAAAATCTCAGTCAAATTGAATTCAGAATATACAAACGAATATTATCGTGCTATGTATCACATTAGAACCAAGACATTGTACTTCCATATGTTGAATTATATTTGAAATATCAATGTTTCAACATTAATGTTTTTGTCGATTTTTCATCGACGTTGTATTAGTTGATGATCGAAGAATCGATGTTTTTCTAAAATTTGCCATCTACTCTAGATATACAGTGGAGTCGAATTCAATAACTGTCTGGCAGAGAATTCCAGCGACCGCGTGTTCTGATCGCTAGTTTTTCGTGATTTCTCCCATCATCACCAGGCGAATGCCGGTGTAGTACCCTAATAAAGGGGCCACGGACCGCACACTACCTTTCCTTCCTCTTCCTTATCCTCGTCCCTTAAGTACACACACTTACACTTAAATGCACTACACCACCGCACGTGTCGGGAACTTAGCGCTTGTCCCTGCTGTGGCTATGCGTGGGGGGAGAAAACCCGGCATGATCGTGTAGAGGGCGTCGACGCTGTATCTCCGCTGTTCCAGGCGGAGAATCAAGGAATGATGACCTGGGTAGTGGACTAGCGCGGAATTTGCAAACACTCTCTCTTCTCTGAAAATGTATTGTCATTTCAACGTAGCAAGTTGTATATTTGTGTATGTAGGCTAAGTTTTATGTTTACATACCAAGTTTTATGCATGAAAGTGATTAATTTTTACTAAATTTGATAAGGGGGAAAGGCTATGGAATAGTTTTCTCACTCTTGAAAATGTATTGTTTTAGTTCATTCTTATGATCTTAACTCACTGTGTAGCATTAATAACCTACTAACCTCCATAATTATATGTTTCGTTGTTGAGAATTCGTCTTCTTTGCATGTTAGATTCACTATGGGGGCAAACGGGCTATTGGTTCTCTAATGATACGATATTATAATTACTATGTAAGCACTATCGTTATTTCTACATTGCTAGCGGATTGCGGCAGGCGTTTTTCTGCCCTTTATATTCCTCATTCTCCTTCCCTCTCCCTTTCTTTCCCCCTCTATCTCACTGTCTCTTTGTCTCTCACTCTCTCCGCCACCCCGTCTCGGTCTCTCTCTGTCCCTATCTCAAACTGCCTCACTCTGTCTCTGTTTGTGTGTCACTCTCTGTCGCTGTCATTCTAATTCAGATGTAGATCCTGCACGTGTCTGAGCAGGTGCGATTATATCAAGCAGCACCGGACCAGCAAAAATGTAATACAGTAAAATGTGATTAACCGGAATCGTTAGGATTCAAAAAGATCCGGTTTAAGAAGCTTTCCTTTTTATGCAAGTTTGTCCATTTTATGACACTTGTGGAAATGGCCGATGTCTGCCCTGAATGTAGTAAAATAAATGATTTTATTATAATTATAAAACTACATTGACATATAACTTATTTATGGAAAAAATCTTCAATAAATGAACGTTAAAGATTCGTCATTGACAGCTTCTGAGTTGAAAAATTCACACCACCTTACTACCTAGGGGCTGCATTCAGTCTGCTTGCTGACTCTTGCTATGCACAATGCGTCACAGTCCAGACTACTATGACTTTCTGGTATTCTCGCATGGCCCTGAGCAATTCGTATCTGGCCGATGGTGTGCTGGTGGGGTTATGATTTTCTACGCGGGGCAGAGAGATGCGGTAATAGATGCCAGTACACCTTCCCACACTCAGAGTCGGGAGAGAGGGAATTCCCTTTTAATCTACGCTTTGAGAGACAATTAACCCTAAGGTCGAATTTTACGCTGTTAGCTGAAGCCCCTCTCCTTCAATGACCGGCTGCCACGTCTAAACGGCGGTCTAGCGGCATTGGATATAGAATTTAAAATAGGCGTACATATATATTCATTTGATTAAGAAGATCTCGCGTCTTTCAGCCAATTGCATTAAAATATATGGGAATTCCGTTTTATATAGATTTTTTCCCTGCTGGACAAGAAAAACCGTTCCATTTCCGCATTGGAGAGTTACCGTTTTTTTTTTGTGTAAAATGTCATTTAATTTAACGGGCCGGAGAAATTTTCCGGTTAACTCAGGTTTCCGGGTTGTACAAGTTCCTCTTTAGACAGATGTTACTGTAGAACGGTAACGAAGATCTCATTCTATAAGATTACGGTGTGAGAAATATTTCTTAGAGACCCTTGGGCTAATAACGAGAGGTTTTAATGTCCTAGAAAGCTGCGTTTACGAACTACTTAACGATAGAGATTCAAAAATACTGCCGAGTGTGTCGGGTTGTATTTATCATGAATATTTACTTTTGTCACAGACAGCACACCAATCTCACACAGGAGCAACGGCATTTTTTTTGGCAGAAAAGAACTCATGTTGTGGGTCCCTGACAAGTAAAAAGTAAATAATAGCTGATCCTATGCGTAGTAAATTACTTCCTCTTGTCAGTTGTGCACTTAGAATTCACGTATTGGGGGCCTCTTGATGATACTGAAAAAGTGATATCTGTGGAAAACATTGGTGCCGAAACCGTTCATAAGGTTTCCGTAAAAATGATATTTTGCTATCATTCTGGCACTCGACACTCGGGACTCAAATTTAATACATAGTTTTGGGGGTATTATACATGAAGCACCAACATTTTGAATTTTTATTCCACATGGTCTCGAGTATTTCACTTTCTCTCTTTACGAAGGAACTTTTTATTATTGTTTTTCGGATAGAGCGAGATAGAATGTCATAGACCTTACTTTTGTTAAATTTTCTGAACGTGCAGAAATTCCAAAGGTTTAAAGGCTTTTTGCGTTTTGCTACAACTACAATACTTAAAATAGATATTTTCTAATGAAGTCTGCTCTTTAAAATCATATCTTGTAATAATATCATGAAAATATTATTAGGGGCGCATTTTATTTAAATGTCTTTTTTTAGAGAACAATGCCTCTTAGTACTAAGCAATAATTTTATGATCCGACAGATGAAAATGACTCATTTTTATACATTTTTTTAAACTTTTTTCGATCTCAATAATAAGTCGTTTTTAGCCTTTTCCCGCCATTTTTAAAGCATTTTCCCTTATTGAATCGATTTTCATATAATTTTGATAGCACTTGTTTCAAATACTATTTGAGATGCAACAAATGCATATCAGAAATTCTGAGTAGCTTATTCGATTTCATCGCTCAGAAATTGTAAAGTCAGCCATTGTGAAAGTGTAAATCTAAGATTCCTGTGATGTCAATCAACGCCCATGTCAGTTCACTCCATTTAGCGATGACTATAGAAAAGGACATAAAATGTAATTATCCCCCAAGTCTCACTAATCACTTACAAACTCTCTTATTAGAACGGAAAATCTAATCAATCCTCTGTCGCAAGATGTGTGGGTAATGTTGAATCAATATATGGGAATGTGTAGTCCGTAACCACTAACTCCTCATGATCAATCTAATCCTCCTCTGCGCAAGATGTTGGGTAATGTGAATCAATATGGGAATGTGTAATCCGTAACCACTAACTCGCTCATTGGATCAATCTAATCCATCCTCTGCCGCAAGATGTGTGGGTAATGTTGAATCAATATATGGGAATGTGTAGTCCGTAACCACTAACTCTCTCATTAGATCGATCTAATCCATCCTCTGTCGCAAAATGTGTGCGTAATGTTTGCTGTGCTGCGCTGATAAAAAAGGTGGAAGAAGCTAAAAAAATCAAACAGCAAAGAAGACCTGCCCACGAAGTACGGAATACGGACCAACACGAAACTTGGTCTCGGGCTGACGCACAGACCTAATCCGCATTTGACTCGTGTTCCGATTGCGGCCCGGAAGCACCTCCCGACTCACCGTCCTCATATTCTCGGGCTGATGCACGGCCTGAATCTTTGCCCGATCGCGCCCCGAAACACCACCCGTCTCACCGTCCTCATTGTCCCGGACTGATGCGCGGCCTGAATCTTTGTCCTATTCGTAGCTGATGTACGGCCCGAATCCGTTAAGTTTCGTCGCCCAAAGCACCGCCGCCTTTCGTACAAGACTGGCAGCCCGTGGTGTACTCGAAAATAAATAATAAACAGCTAGATGCTATTATTTTTCTTTCTCTTTTCCTTCTAGCCCTTATGCATTCCATTCTCAACCGAGCCCGTTTTGTTATTCCCTTTTATTAAACAACAATGTGAAATATCGAACTGCAATCCCTCCTATGTCGTGAGATTTGTGCGTAATGTATTGTTGCGCTGATGACAGGTGGTGAAGGAGCTGAAGGGGGCTACCAGCACAGAAGCTTCGACCACAAAGGACGGGCCGGCGACAACGACGAATCGTTGGCCCGGCATGATGCAGGGCCTGAATCCGCAGCCGACTCTTATCCCGATGCTGGGCAACTTTCATCCGACACCGCTTACAGTTTTCCAGTCGCCCCCAAAGATAGCCTTCAACCTGCCCAACCTCCCTCTAAATCGCCCCCTCATTTGGCAACCCTACACGTCCAATGTGCCCGCCTCTCCCTCTGGATTGCACCAGGCTCCCTTTAATTTTTTCTGGAATTGGTAGGTTGAAGTAAATATTGCATGTAGGTGATCTTATGATGAAGAATTGGGATTATAATTAACACACTAGATGGAGATGGTGTACACGAAAATAAATAATATACCTCTAGTAACTTTGTAATCGTATCTTTTTTTTCATAACCCTTATGTATTCCATTTTCAACCGATTTAGGTTGAAGATTACTTATTTATTCCTTTTTATACAACAAAAATGTGAAATTTAATTGCGGGGATTGGATGACGTAAATATTCCATATAGGTGATCTTATGGTGAAGATTTCGGGTTATAAATACACCATATTGGGGATGGTGTAAAAAATCCTTCATATTCATATTGATAGGACCTAAGCATGCAAGAAGGGAAGAAAAGTACCATGCATGGCGAGACACGAACGCGATGAGGCTTGGTAAAGCAGACAAAGTGTGTTCAGGCCCGAGAAAGGTAGGCTGAAAGGCAAGGGGCCCAGGCAAAGTCGAGTTCTTCAGCCAGTGTTTAATAAAATGTAATCAATTAACACATTATTTTCGAGTTTTCAAAATACAATGGTCATAATTGTAATGGGGTTTCTGATGTCACATAAATGGGTCTACAAAAACAAAGAAACGTAACGCAGTTATTGCAGATATCGTCCCAAAGATAACGCGTCAAGTACTACAGCGAGTAGTAAACGAACGGGCTTCCTTGAAAACCCGGGATACCTACCCCTCACGTCTTAGCTAACGTTTGTTGAATTAAGCAGAAACGATAGCAACGAGCCCTTGTTAACAAAATCTGATAACCAGAAATATTCATCCGTGTGTAATTGAAACCATTTTGCATTGAAAAACGACCTACAGATTTGATACAATTGTTCCATCATCGAAATAACTAACCCTCCTACTCCTTTCGCATTGAGCGAAACGAAGGCTCAAGAAAACGTGTGCAAACAATATGTACTTGATGACAATATGATTACAGTACTTTCGTCTCCGATCAAGTTTTTCTGAGAAGCATGCCTGATTGTTTATATTGAATCATTTATCCACTTTGGTTAGGTAAAATCAAACATTATGATTTTATAATCAGTTTCGTTATGAAGTGCTCTGATGTGTTAATGTACTTCATTACACAGATTGGAAATGGTAATTGTAGATTGTGGTAATGTACTTCATTACCACTAGCGCGGTAAAGTCATGGGGTATTTTGCCTCTCTTTTTTTGAAAATATTTTGAACTTCTTTGTCTTGCATCTTCACTGTTCGTCTTTAGAAACGCTAATAAGTGAGTAAACTTACTGATATCTGTATTGTCATTAAGTGGTCGTGTCCTCTTTAACATGGAGTATTGGGTCCACAGTCTCCTTGGTTTCGTCTACGATTTGCCAGCAAAGTAAGCAATCAAAACTTTTTCCGATATTGAATGAACTTTCTTTCCACACCAATCTTTAGGAAGTAAATACTCACGTTCATACTTCTTGTTTGATTTCTTGGATCATACGATGTTTTCATACGAGCATTTGCTCCTATTTCTATTTCCAAAACAAAACAGTATTCACTCATATCGAAAAATATACATCAAGTAGGTATCAACTGTTCTCCTTGTTGAGAACCCTTTGAGTCCACTTTTAGGAGAAAAAAATGTGAATACTTAATTAAGGCGTATGACGAAATTTGACATTAAATATAACCATTTTTGGCTGATCTGGAGAATAGCTACCCCCCCCCTATGTTAAGGCTACATTAAGTCACATACGTTTCTAAGCAATTGTTTTTTTTTCATTCGTTTATTTGATTTAATGAAAGTCATTTGCTTAATGCATTTTTCTCCACATATATTGATATAGATAAGTTTGAAATTATTCTTTAATTGCATGTCTAGTGAATTCGATTCCTTTAAGGTGAATGAAATTTTTTGTGTCAAAGGAACTGAATCTCTTGGCTATTGAACTGGTATACGACTGGTCCAAAATTACTATTACTTAATGAAACTAGAGGTACGACAGAATGGTACAGACTTTCTCGTACTACATTTTTCTACTTCCTTGGTGTGGTGTGGCTTTAAGGTCGTGCTCCATTTTGTGGCGAGATGCCATCTATCGTCGCCCAAAGTACATTTTTTGACAATTTCCCCTTCTTTCCAGTAGTAACTGAAATTACTTCAGAATATTAAAGATGAGTAAAAACTCGTCTAAATGAATTTTCATGAAAAATTTTTTTAAAAAAAGAAATGTAAGTTCTTTTTCACAGGCATCTATTGAGTTTTCGAAGAACTTCACTTAAAGTCATTTGAATTGCTTCCAGTGACAAATGTAATAATGCACACAAATCGATAGAAATGTGTATAGTAACGGCGTGAGTGGTATTTTAATAAAACTATCCTCGTGTAATTTTTCAAAAAACATGTGAATACACCAAAACAAACTTTACGTCATAAAAACAATACAATTAGCACTATATATTGGAAGAATTTCAAGAAAAAATTCTGAGCCATTTTTGCAATAATGGCGTTTTTGAGCGTTTCTGAAAATGCCGAAATTTGTGCTCACATTTTTCTGAAAACTGTTGAGTTTTCGAGAAACCTTATTTGACATTTTTCAAAGCACATGTGCTCATAAATATAATAATGTGAATAAAACGCCCTTAATGTGAGTTTTACAGACGCGAGAAACAAGTAAAAAATCATTTTTGAATTTTTTGAAAAAAAGAACAAAGAATACAGCAGCATGACGTTTATGTCACGGCATAGGGTGCGTTTGGCACTAGCCGTACCAAAAATTTAAAGCAACATTGAGTCGTTTTTGAGAAAATCTTTTTTTAATTTTTTTATATTTGGAAAAATTGCACGCACTATTGCACGAAAACTACTAAAATTTCCCAAAAAACCCTACATCTAAATGAAAGAACTATTTATGCACAACAAATTTCATTTGAAGGAGGAATCCATGTCGTAAATTTTGTAGTTGTGGGAAGACTCCGGAAAAAATTCAAACTTTTGCAATTTCCAAAAATTCAGAGTTAACCGTGATATTCTGACCTATGCCACCTTTATAAGTGTATTTTGCTCTTATCTTATAAGAAATTTAAAGAAAAAATTGGAGCCGTTTTTTGAGAAAATTTTGAAAATGTCCGCGGGCTTCATGAAAAGTACCCCCAAATTATTAAAAAAAATTCAAGAGTTTTACTAGAATCTGATAGTCAGGGGATTCTTCAATTTGGAGAAGATCGAATTAACCGCTGTGAGTTCACAGACGGGCGGACAGACGTTTTGCTTCCAATTGGTTTTTCGGCATCAAGGACCAACAAAACCGGAATTCTGGCTACCCCACATGTTAGAGGATTTTTTCTCTTAATTTAGCAACTGGTTTTATGCACTTTTTCACCACAAGAGCCCGGCAATGACTCCCCCCCCCCGAAAAACCACCGTGTTTTCGCGCAGCATTACATCACTTTCTATATACTATGTATTTTACTCCGTATATACGTACGTATACGAGAGAGTAAAAATTAATACCATGACGATTTCTGATTTCAATAACTGAACAATATATTAATTCGTTTTGTACATGAGATATAGGAAATTATACAAATGAAGAAACTAAATTGTTTTACATTTAATCTACATATCCCATAACAGCCTTTTATCTTTTTTGATAAAAAAAATAGTCATGCACTATTTTAATCATTAGTCTATGATACTAAAAATACATGACTTATCTTCTCGGCTGCTTCCTTTTCTCAGATCAAGTCCGCCTCTCCAGCACCAGATTGCACTTGTCGCAGCTACTTCCACACGTGTAATTGTCTCAATTACTTTCAGAATACCAAACGTGTATTACGAACATTTTATTACTGATAAAGAAATTTTCAGTACCAAACACAGCTAAGATATCCACTTTCGAACGAGCCTCCTATGTACATCTATCTATCAAAGCCAACGAGTCAGAATATACTTCATAGAATGGCTGAAGGGCCTTCATCTTTGCAGCAAATTGAAGCTATGATTTTTGCAGTCAAATAGTGCCCTCTGGAAGAACAGAGTATTCTAGTATTCCGTTTGCTGCTGGTTACGAATGGGAGGGTGCGGACCGCGCATAATGTAAACTCTCTTACTCTGTGTTTGACGACCAAAACCAATCATTTTAAAATAAAATCACATAATGTAAGGAGAACGAATTGAGAAACTTAAAGAACACGTTGTTTCCTGGAATCGGTTAATGTCATAAGAATGTGTTGAAGCAGTTGAAATATTATTGTAGTTAGCATAACGTCTGAAGGTGAATGATATTGCATTAAGAAGCAAACAAACAAATCGCAAATAATGCGGCAACTTGAAAAATGATAATTTCAGGTTTGATGACTTCTATTTTTACAGTTATATGCCGAACATACTGACGGTATTGTGAATATTATTATCGGATTAATATTATTTATCATCACCATCACTTCAGGGTTTAGGAGAGACTCCTGTTCCGTCTTCAGCATGCCATCTTAATCTTGGACGGCCATCATCTCTTTTATCATGAGGTCTGTAGTGATATATTTGTTTTGTTATGCAGTCACTATTCATTCTGTGTAATATGGGGACCATCGGATCCTGTATTATTGTACTTTATTAATGGGAGTACTTCTAATTCGTCTGTTACTTCACATTTTACTTTCTCGTATACGTGCGTATATACGGAGTAATATACGTAGTAATAGAGAAAGTTATGTAATGCTGCGGACAATCGATTTCCAGATTTCAAAGGAAATACACGTTTTGGGGGTCCCCTGACACCGAAAAAGTGTTGTTGGTGTGTCCGTTCGTCCTGAACACTACTAGCGCCTGAAACAACTTGTACGATCTTTTCCAAATTGAAGAAACTCCTGTCCGTCTGACGCTAGTTGAAGCTTTGAAATTTTGAAAAACATTTTTTTTAAATTTTGGGGGTACTTTACATGAATCCCTGCGGACATTTTCAAAATTTTCTCAAAAATGGCTCAAAATTTTTTCTTTTAAATTTCTTGTAAGAATAGAGTAAAATACACTTATAATGATGACATAGATCCGATTTTCACGGTTAACTCAGAATTTTCGAAAATTAAAAGCTTGACTTTTTCGGCATCTTCCTGCAACTATAGAATTAAACATAGAGATTTTTCCTTCAAAAGAAATTTGTTGCTGATAGTCAGTTTTTTTAATAAGGTCATATAAAGTTTGAAAATTTTAGTAATTTTCGTGGAATAGTGCGTGCAATATTTGCTATTTAAAAAAATTACAAAAACAAGATTTTCTCAACAAAGGCTCCATTATTTTACTTCATTTTTTTTCTAGGGGTAGTGCTAAATGCATCCCACACGGTGACATAGACGCAATATTGCTCTATTCCTTTTCTTTATCAAAAATTACAAATTTGTTTTGACTTGCTTCTCACGTCGGTAATATTAATTGTGGCGATTTCTTCACATTATTCTTTTTATGAGTGCATGTACTTCAAATTATGTCCTATACATTTTCTCGAATTTGCAACAGTTTTCTGCTAAAATGACATCAGAACTTCGCATTTTGAGAAAAGCTCCAACGCCATATTTTTAAAAATCGCTTCAATTTTTTTCTCCCAATTTTTCCAATAGATAGTGGTAATGGCACTGTTTAATATGACGTAAAGTTCATTTCGGAGTATACTTTTGTTGTTATTTTTTCAAAAATTGCGCAAATGTTTTTTTTTAATATCTCTCACGCCGTTAATATGCACATTTCAATGGATTTATATACATTTTTCAATTTGTGAGTGGAAGTTCTTTTAAGTTCAAATAAAGTTTTTCGAGAACTCAATAGATTCCTGTGAAAAAGAGCTTCAAATTTCGCATTCACAGTAAGGCTTAACCCCATTTTCTTAAAAACGGCTCCAAAATTTTTAATATTGCAAGAAGTGATAACAGGCGAACAAATAATCAATGATGAACGAAGCGGGAATTGATCTGTGCAGCGTCATAAATGATGCGTTGTAACTGTAAGAACGGAGGAGAACGGGTGAGGCAGCGAAGCAGTATGGACGCCGCCTCGTGATGAGCTCGGAGCTACTAGGTTAATGTTTTTAATAATGAGATTTTAAACATTACGTTAAAATACGTTAAAACACGAACGTTTAAACACAGGAATTTACTAACCCTATGATATCAGTTTTTTGATAAAGCATAGATATTTTGAAATTTCAATTTCAAAGTTAAAATTAGAAATGATATCCATATTTTCAGTGTGGAGAATGATATATAACTGGACCGTGGACGGAAGAGTTAAAGAATTGGTACTGATGAACCAAGAGTTATTCTCGGTCAACTGGGCAACAAAATCAATCAATTGTAAGTGGGGATTTTAAAAAATACTGAACAGAAGTGTAGAAGGTTCAAGATTTCAACTTTTTATACTAAAGTAATACAACCAATAATGTCGTTGAGATTCCAGTCAGTTGAATCGATCTGCACAATTGATGAATCAATGGAGATGACTATCATTAATTTGGTATAAATGTGATATTTGTAATTAGAATTTTTGTTATCGTTTTATTATGTTTATTATATTTTATTTGTTTTATAACATTCGAAGTAGATCTTTAACAATAAACAGTGTACCAGTGTCGTTCTGCGTTAGAAATTTCGAATAATGTTCTTTTTTTCATATTAGAATGAGAGTTTTAAATAATCCTAATGAAAACGTTATGTCGTGTCCTCCTAGAGCGGAGCATTTTCTAGTTCCTATGATAAGAATAACTCATGAGGTAGAATTGAATTTCGAAATTATAACTGATCTAGCTTCACGTTATAGGAAAGGATAGTAAGGAAGTTAGTAAAAATGGGAAAGAATTATAATTATTTGAAGACGTACTACAAAAAACAGGAAGGAACTATAAAGAATTTCTCGTTCTGTCATATATATATATATATATATATATATATATATATATAGATAAAAATTGTATTTAGTATATACAAATATACATATATGTTAATAATTAACAGTAGTAGTCTTCTTAAACGTTACAAAACATTTTTTATCAGTTTCGTTTAAAAGACGTGCTACTGTGAAATAAATAAAACGAGAATGAAAATATAACCTTTTCGTTAAGAAAAGTTAATTAACTCGTTAATTCCACGAAACATTAATTATCAACATTTGAATTGTGCGCATATAATCTCACAGCATCCTGTTAAAGGTTATTGTTTGTTGCAAATAATGTTATAAGTCCATTAGTATTTGTTATATACTAATATATACATATATGTTAATATTTAACTGTAGTAGTCTGCTTAAACGTCACACAACCTTTTTTTTATCAGTTTCGTTTATAAGACGTCTTTTATATTCAGTTACAAAGAAATACCTTGATAGCCTTCTAACCTCATCTTTATTATCTTTCTTCTTCAAACAAGCAAGCAAGGAAGTAAAATCATTGTATATATTAAATACGCCGGAAAGTCTTTTAACAATTCCAGATATTGGAATCGACTGAAAACATTTACGACGCTGTTATTTTCTCCCAAAATAATGATTTCTCTGTCTTTTGCAATTGACTGTGTTTTCGCTGTCCAGACATTATCAAGGAGGGTTGGTTTCAGAAATGCGTCAACTTAAGGTAAGTAACTTACTAGCCATTAGAAAGGTTTTGTGCTAATATGTTTCTAAATATCACAGTTTACGACCTAAATCACTGATCTAACATCTAAAACAAAATAATTTCCAAACTGCGTGAGGTGTGAGTTTTATTCTACGTGTAGGACTGTTCTGGTGATCCTGTTTTTTTTTCTTTTATCGAAATTCTATTCCGATTTGTTATCTGTGTTCAATATGTATGATAACTGAATAGGTTTTGCCTCATGTTATGTCAACAGCTCCTTGGTGTGCAAAAAGCGGGACATTGTATGACTGCGATAGCTGTCAACGTTAGGTTCACGTTAAGTGTTGACATTTATGGTTATTCCGATATACTTTGCTTGGATTTGAAAAAGCGTTTGCTGAAATTTCTTTGCATTCATCGTCAGGGTAGATTGAAGTGTTGGCAAAATTGATTGCGGGATTTGGCGAATTTGAAATCCAAAGTGAATACATGAGAAACAACAGCAAGTCTGTGACTGCTTAATACGAATGGGCTTGTCGCTGACATGTCTCTGTGAGTGAGGTTACAACTGGCAGGTGGAATCGCAGAAACAACTGCACCTGCTTTTCCCGATGTGAAGGCTCAGTGGGTCGTATGGAGAATCCGCGCGTTGATGCTGACGAGACTTTGAGACATACCATGTGTACAAAATCGTCAAATTTAATTTCGCAATTGATTTTATACTTCAAACAGTTAACTTCATTTTTATCGGGATCGGTATTTTTACGTTCACGTATACATATGTATATACGGAGTAATATACGTAGTATAGAGAAAGTTATGACATCCTACGGAAAATCGCTTTCGAGATTTCAACAGAAATATCTGTTTTGGGGTCCCCTTTTACCGAAAAAAGTGTTGTTTTTTTTAACGTCCAGCCGGCCGGCCATTTGTCTGTATCTCCCTCAGTCCGTCCGTCTGTGAATACTACTAACGCCTAAAACACACAACGATTTTTATCAAAATTGAAGAAACCCCTATCAATCTGGCTCTAGTTAAAGCTTTGAAATTTTGAAAAACAGTCTTTAAAATTTGGGGGTTCTTTACATGAAGCCCTCAGATATTTTCAACATATTCTCAAAAACAGCTCGAATTTTTTTCTTTATATTTTTTCAAAGAATAGACTAAAATACACTTTTAAAATTGACATAGGTCCATTGCTTTTCATAATCAGTTCTTTCATGAAAGTCATGTAGACGTTCTTGGTAATTTTAATAGATTTCCTGCAATAGTGCGTGCAAATTGATCAGTTTTAAAAAATAACAAAAACAAGATTTTCTCAAAAACAGCTTCAATTTTTTTCTTTAAACTTTTGGTAGGGGTAGTGCCAAATGTTCCCTACACGATGACAAAAACGCTATTCTGCTCTTTATTTAAAAAATTACATACATCTAATTTCTTGGACTTGTCTCTCACGTCACTAATATTTACATTACAGGCGATTTCTTCACATTATTATACTTATGAGAACATGTGGTTTAAATAATGTCAAATAAAGTATTCCTAAAAGTCAACAGTTTTCAGTTAAAAAGAGCTCAAAAATCCGCATTTTCAGAAACGCTCAAACGCCATTTTTTCAAAAATTACCCAGTATTTTCTTCTATTTTTTCCAATGGATAGTGCTAATTCTTCTGTTTAATATGGCGGAAAGTTCATTTTGGTGTATTCTTTTGTTTTCTAAAAGAATGCACAAATGTATTTTTTTAAATATGTCTTACGCCAATAAAACGCACATTTCCATATTTTTTAATACATTATTGCATTTATGAATAGAAGTGTTACAACTGACTTTAAATGAAGGTTTTTGAAAATTCAATAGATTCCTGTGAAAATGAGCTTCAAATTTCGTGTTTACAATAATGCTTAATTGTCATTTTCTTAAAAGCGGCTTCAAATTTTTCAGTGAAAATTTATATTTTGGATGAGTTTTTACTGTTCATTAATATTATTGCAATAATATTTCGTTTCTACTATTAGGAAACCCAGAAGTTGAGAAAATGTAAAAAAATGTACTTTTATCGACGATAGATGACAGCTGGCAAGAGGATGAGGCAAGTCCGTAATGCTCTTTACCATGGAAATTCCACACCATGGAAATTAGGAAACTTTCTTACTAGAAAGTCATTCTGCCATTTTCTTGAACCACATTCTCGTATTCATATGCATATATGGAAGTACATATGTAGTATAGAGAAAGTTATGTAACGCTCCGGAAAATCGATTTTGAGATTTCAACGGAAATACAAGTTTTTCGGTCCACAGATACCCAAAAAGAGTTTTTCTTGAAAACGTCTGTTTGTACGTCTGTTAGTCTGTGTGTCCGTCTGTCCTTTTTGATCAATACTATCGCCTAAACCATGCGTATGATTATTTTCAAAATTGAAGAAATCCCTGCATATCTCGCTGTAGTTAAAGCTTTTAAATTTTGAAAAGCATTCTATAAATTTTGGGTTTTTTTCATGAAGCATTAAGATATTATCAAAAATATCTCAAAAACGGCTCGACGTTTTTTCTTTATATTTCTTCCAAGAAAAGAGTACAATACACATTGAAGGTGGTTTTTCTATAAATTTTTGTTAGTGGTAGCGCAAGATGCATCTTATACGATGATAAATGCATTTTGCGTTGTTTTTTCAAAATGTACAAAAATGTATTATTTTCCTTGTCTCTCGCGTCAGTAATATTTCCATTAGAAGCTAGTTGATTAAATGTTCAAATATGTAATTTGGGCGACGATAGATGGCAGCTGGCAAGAGAATGGGGCAAAACCGTAAAGCTAGTCCAAACTAAAGTAATTAGATGACGTTACTAGGAGAAAGTCTGTGCCATTCTGTAGCACCACTAGTTTCTACTTACTTTTCCAACAATCGATTTGGCAAGTGCACGAGCTTCTTCCATAAGAATAACATATCCAATAAGAGTCCATTGTGCCTTCACGAGGTGAAAATGAGTATAGTAAATTTGCACTGCCAAAGTATACAATAGTTCTGAGTAAAAATATGTTGTTTATCAGGTTTCAAAAATTTGAAGTGATATTTGCAGTGAATATAGAGGCGATATTGAGATTGGGTAAATATAATTCAGGCAGGAATCACCCTTCTTAATTTTTTTTGAGAAATCCCTCTACGCTGAAAAATAAGAATTTCTGCTGAATTATATAACATTTAATGCCTTTTAACATTAGGTAGAAAAATCAACTAAAGAATACGTAGAAGAAGGCGATGTATTAAATAACAAGTAAAGCTACAATAGCATATACATTATCGCATTATTTCCAAATTAGCATCTTTAGAAAATTGGCAGAGTTCAACGAAAACAGACTTTCGCTGTTCTTTTAAGCGTCTCTTCTTATATGCGCGTAAGGAAGTTGAAAAAATTTTGTTTTTGAGGAACAAAAATATTTGGCATTGTTAGAGCAGAAATCACATGCAAATTACTGGTTTGTTTTTGTTGTTGTTTTTTTAGTTTGTATATGACCTTTTTAAAGATCTGCATTTTTAGAATAGATTTTTTTTCAAAAATTCACTAAATAACAATAATAGCGTATCAGTAAAATTAACCTTTTTTTCAAACCCCGCCAGAGACCGGCGTGTGCTTTGCCCGCAGGTGGTGCTGGCGGTGGCGGCGGCGTTGGTCGCGCTGTGTCTGTCGGCGGCCGCGCAGCCCCACGCTCTTGCCCCCTCGCAGGCCACCCCATGGGGGCCATTTGGGGCACCCCATGCCCCATAACCGGGTCGCCTACGCACCACTCAGACCGCTCCACTCATTCGCTCCCGGGCAACAACCGATAGTGCCCAGCGGCGGTCTTCCGGTTGGAAATTGGCACAATGGCATCGGTTTGAACGGGAACTTGCCGTTCGGTTCGATGCCGAGCGGAAACATGAACAACGGTATTGGCGTAATTGGTAGCGTGCCAAACGGTTACATGCCGACCGGCAATGTTCAAAGCGGGTACGTTCCGAACACTAACGTAATGAACGGAAATGGGTTAAACGATAACTGGGTGGATTGGTGCATTTTATACAGAAATCGGGTAAAAGGCATCAGGCCAAATGGTAACGGAATAAATGGAAATCTGATTAACGGAAACCAGTTAAACGGTTTCGTACCCAACCGAAACTGGATGAATGGTAACAGTTTAAAAGGTTACGTACTGCCTGGTACAAATGTTTACCTGCCTAACGGGAATATTCAAAGCAGACCATTAGGCAAAATGTATAACGGTTACACGCAGAATGGTATGATACCCAATGGCAATTGGTTATACGGTCCTCCTGCAACAATTTATCATCCAAATTGGAAAGACACTAACATCCAAAAAGGTATTTGGCAAAACGGAAACATGCCGTACGTTTACCTACAGAATGCCATGAGTGGATACAATGCTTTGCCGTATGGTAGTATTCGGAGCAATAGCGATGGAAACGAAGATGAGACAACGAAAAACGTTGACACGCCGGAGGCAAGCACTCCCAATCCTGAGTCAGCGATTGGAAAGCCTGCTGGGGACGGGCTACAAGCCGAGGGCCCCAACAAAGGTGCGCCAAACCAAGGTGCTACATCAGACGACGGTGGTATAACGAAGAAGCCCGACGATTTGCAACAGAAGCCTTCTGGCGCAATCCCGGGGAAGGTCGACGCACTAGAGGGCGCCCAGCCCACCAATGTCTCGGTCTTCTCGCCCAACTTCTTGGATATCATCGTCCAGGAGGTAGGTTCGCTCAATGCTTTCCCGTTGTTGCACTGCAAAGTCTGGCTACGGTTGCTCACTGGCAACATCGTTTCTCCGCTGCGGCGAGGCCCGGGAGGTCCTTCCGAATTCGAGTCCCGACAGATTGATCTTGAAATATCGATATTTTCGAGCACAAACATCGATATTATAATATCCAAATTTTTTAGTAGAAATATTGATATTATATCATCCTCGTTTTGCTTTCAATGTTTTCTTCTGATCGATATATTGGTTCAGAAATATCTGTTTTCAAAAAACGCATAATATTAAGAAAATGTCCAGTGTCTTTTTATAATTTTTTTAGGATTTTGATCTCAATCAACTGCCATTTACAACTGTCGATCGATCCTAGAAGGCTCGAAATCGTTTGACATTCGCGACCTTTCTCCAGTGTAATTGCCGTCTTTGATTATTTTTTCCGTGGTAATATCGTTGAACAGTGTTTTGACTGCGTAGAACAATGATTAATGACTAGAAAATTAAAATGACAGTCATATTTAAAACTGAATATACATTAAACTAATGTTGTCGTGTTATGTATCTCATTAGAACCAAGATATTTTCCTACGACATGTTTTGTCATATTTAAGATATCAATGTTTTCAACGTCAATATTTTTATCGATTTTTCACCGAAGTTGTATTTGTTGATGACCAACGTATCGATATGTCGATGTTTTTCTAAAATTTGCCATCTACTGTAGATACACAGCGGGGTCGAATTCAGTAACTGTCTGGAAGAGAATTCCAGCGACCGGCTGCTCTGATCGCTAGTTTTTCGTGGTTTCTCCCATCAACACCAGGCGAATGCCGGACCGCGCACTATCTTTCTTTCCTCTTCCTTATCCTCGTCCCTTAATTACATACACTTACACTTAAATGCACTACACCACCACACGTGTCGGGGGCTTAGAGCTTGTCCCTGCTGTGGCGATGGGGGAGAAAACCCGCCATGCTCATGTAGAGGGCGTCGACGCTGTATGCCAAGTTCCAGGCGGAGAATCAAGGAGTGATGACCTGGGTAGTGGACTAGCGCGGAATTTGCAAACACTCTCTCTTCTCTGAAAATGTATTGTCATTTCGACGTACTAAGTTCTATATTTGGGTATGTAGGCTAAGTTTTATGTTTACATACCAAGTTTTATGCATAAAAGTGATTAACTGTTACGATATCATTTGATAAGAGGGAAAGGCAATGGAATAGTTTTCTCACTCTTGAAATTGTATTGTTTTAATTCATTCTTATGATCTTAACTCACTGTGTAGCATTAATAACCTACTTACCTCCATAATTGTAAGTTTCGTTGTTGAGAATTCGTCTGTTTTGCGTGTTAAATCATCCATGCTCTAGCAAAATGGTATTTGGTTTGCAAATGATGCATTATTTTATTATTACAATTGAAACTACCGATCATTTATACGATATTTCTAATATTACTAAATCTCGATACTAATTACAACAATTATAGGATATTATGGAGGTGAATATCATATAATCATATATTATGATTATATGATATTCTGCCCTTCATATTTCTCTTTCTCCTTCCCTTTCCCTTTCTCTCTCCGTCACTCTGACCGTATCATTCCTCACTGTCTTTCCTCTTCCTCGGACTCTGTCGCTGATTCAGTCTGTCTGTCTCTGTCTCTCTCAGTCCCTTCCATTCTGCTCGGCTCGGAGCAGGTGGGGTAATTTCAAGAAGCGCCGGACCAGCAAAACTGTAATACAGTATAATCTGATTAAGCTGTAATCGATCGGGACACAAAAAACAGTTATTGATATTTCTGCCCTGAAAGTAGTAAAATTCATAATTGTATTATAATTAACAAAATACATTAACATATAACTTATTTATGGAAGAAATCACCAATAAATGACCTTAAACATTCGTCACTGGTAGCTTCTAAGTTGAAAAATACACAACACGTTACTGTCTAGTGGTCTGGTTGCTGACTTTCAACAGCTTTTCACAGCCCAGAGTACTATGACTTTCTGATTTCGCGCATGGCTGTGAGCAATGCGTATCTCGTCTAGGGCTTATGATTTTCAGCACAGAGCAGTGAGACACGTGAATAGAAGACGTACCCGCACAACTTCCCACGCTCAGAGTCGGGAAAGAGGGATGTCCCCTTCAACCTACTCTTTGAAAGACAAGCTACCCTAAGGTCGAATTCTATGCTGTCATCTGAAGCACCTCCCCTACAATGTCCGGTTGCCACGACTACATTGCGAGTCACTGAATACAGAATTTAAAATAGACTTACAAATGCATTCATTTCATTAAGATCTTGAGTCACTCTGCCAATTGGATTAAATTCACGAGAATTCCGTTTTATATTTTTTCCTGTAGGATATGAAAAACCGTTCCGTTTCCGCGATGGAGAAGTTCCGTTTTATGCTTCCATTTAACTTAACGGACCGGAGAAATTTTCCAGTTGAGGCAAGTTTCCGGGTTTTACAAGTTCCGGTTTAGACAGATTTTACTCTATAATGTTCAAGATCTCATCCTGTAGATTAGGAAGTGTGAAACGTTCCTTTGAAGTTTCGAGGTTTTAATGCCTTAGAACCACTTCATTTAGAAACTATTTAACTATATAGATTTAAAACTACTGCTGAGTGTGTCGGGTTGCATGTGTCATAAATATTTAGTTTTGTTCTACAGTACCATCTGGTGGAGTTCAAGATGTTCTGGAGGAGAACAAAAGTCAGACGGTGTCTGAGTTACCCTCTTTTATGTTTGCCAACGTTCGTTTATATATATATATATATATATATATATATATATATATATATATATATATATATATACATACACATATACATATATACATATATATATATAGAAACGTTTCTATTTTCAATTACTAAATAATAAATGCCAATCGTAACCGATTTCCGAATTTATAAACAATTTGGGCGCCAGGAAAAGGTTACATTTGAATTCCTGATTATGGATTACTGTCTTCTGATATATTACAAATAAATGGAAATCCCGCTAACTCGGTTGTCGGGTTCTTATGAAATAATTGTTGCTACTTACTCCACAACAAATTACTCAATCTGCCATCCATACAGAGTGGCGAGGAATCTGAAAATAATTCTAAAATGTCTACTTTGGGATTGCACGTAATGGCAAATGAGAATCAGCTTTCTTTCAAACTGTGAATTATAATTTATTATGCATGCCAAAAGTTGTTAACTATTATCAATTATTACAAGTTATTGTTAGGTCATGACCATTTTCTCGTTATTGCAATTACAGCGTTATAGATTCTTTTATCCTTTCTTGCTTCTTCGAGCGCACCTCGTTCGATGTCGCCACGAGGAGTAGATCAATCATCGTTCTTGTAGTCCACGATGATCAGGGACCAAGTCGAAACTTCCTCCCACTTCACAACCACTGCCTATACTCTTTATATTGCGCCTCAAGTGGGCACCCATTTCAAACTGATTATTTTTTCCAAGTCGGAATATTATCCTTCTAATATTATTTTCTATCACCTAACCTTGCAATTCACAATTCTCTGGTAAAATTGCTAAGTCGAGTCTCTAATTCACCGCAAAAATATTCTAAGTTCACTTTCCAGTTCACTCATGAAAATATTACAAGTCCGAGTTTGCAATGGACAACCTTAAAGTTTCAAGTTACACCTAATGCGGAAATATTCTAAGTTCAAGTTTAATGTTCACCCTCATGAAATATTACAAGTCCCGATTAGATAATTAACCTCAGGAAAAACCGCACAAGCGATCCGCTCACCACCACGACACGAGTCGGAATGCCCTAATTCCCAATCTGATCCACCCTTCAAATCTCGCTGTGTTTTTTCTCCTCTTGTTTTTTTCGCGTTGCTATGATGTACCCTTTGCGTTTCTGCACCATAGAAACCCACGTCTCAGGACGAACTCGCGTTGCTATGGTGCACCCTCTGCAGATCTGCACCATTGAACGTTTATTTTCCTAAACAAAAATGTCCGTCATTTTTGATATGTCACTATATATTTGTGTGTGTGTAAAGAAAACAAAAGAATCTTGTGTCTGTGTCGTCGTTTCCTTAAAATTCGAATCTCCCGCGCTACCGAACAAATGACTGATAGCTGGCACCCCAAGGGTGGCATCTGGCGACTGATTTTGAAGACAGGAAGACAATTGATGAATGATGGCATGTGACAAGAAACGCGCGTTCTAAGATATTAATTCACCTGAAGTAAATTGAATGTTGTTTTCAGTTTTTATTACAGGTATTCTATTTATCTATTGTTTTTATTTTTCCAATGTAATTATTGAAAATTGTGAGAAATTATATGAAACTGTTTTTATTACAGAAACCCAACTGAGTTTTTATTTCAAATTAAATACTTGAAAGGTATAATCATTAGAAAACCACATTTTTGTTTTGGAATCTTCAAGGATGGAAAAACTAAGGTTTGATTTTATGAAGAAAGGAACATCAGATGGAAAATCATCAGCAATATGCCTGACCTCAATCGGAACACCAGATGGCAGAACGTTTGGCTTACCAGATGAACACCAAAACACAAACCTTTACAAGGAGCTAATTACAACACAAATATTTGCTAAGAAATACTCTAAACAAGACATCAATTTAGAAAATTCTGTATTTCTTTATCAGCAAATCTATCAATAGTATATTTGGATGAAGAAAATTTGCATTTTCACAACTACTACTTAGAAGGGATTACAGAGGAAAAATTTGAAACATTTACACCGAGTACCTGAAATGAAACAATTGAGAAGCTATTAAAGAATTTTTTTAAAGATAAGCAACAAATATCTTAAGTAAAAAATTTGAGAAAAATTGCCAATGATTTTATGATGGATAAATTTAATGGAAGAAATTCAAACGCATGCCAATTGATAAACGTATTTGAAAAAGAGTGTGAACGCTGTTTTGTGGAAGAGGGTAGGAAAAAAATAAAAATTCTAAAATTTTCCCTTGAAAATGCTAGCTCAGATTGATACTCATGTATGATTTTGAAACATACAGTAGAATGAGAATGGAACAATTGGAAAACAAATTATTCAAACTTTTGGGAATACAGGCTGGTTTCCAATCAAATAAGCATTCTCATTTAAATATCAATCTTGGTCTTTCCTTGATTATGCTCTAAAAAAGAAAAAGTGCTTTAAAAAAAAATTTAAGATTTGCAAACAATATTGACAGAGAGACTTTACAAGAAACTGAAGACCTCTGTAATGAAGTAAAAGCCGGAACACCTTGTAAAAAGAAATACAAGTGATAACGAAGGAAACATTTACTCGGACAAGCACTAAAAATTGAAGAAAAACAAACAAGCCGTATATCTGAAAATGCAAAGAAAGGTAAACGTTTTCATACTGAATCAAGTCTGGTTTAAAGAAAAAAATAACAAGATTCAACCGCTAAAATCTGTAAACAATTCAGAATTAGAAGTGGAAATAAATCAATATAATCCAAAAAACTAGAGGTAACTCCTTTAATAAAGATTTAGTTACTTTTGAATGACACTAAACATTTCGAGAATCTACGATTCAGGCTCAAATGGGTCACTTATTAATGAAAAATTATTGAAGTTAAAACAAAAAAAATTGGATAATTTACAAACAGTGAACTTGAAAACTATTAATGCTGCAAATATAACAAAAGGTATGATAATAAGTAAAAATGAAAAAAAAAAATCTACAATATAGAGAAGGAAATGAATGTCTTTATTATAGGCAACGAAAATTTCAATTATGAATTTTAATTGGTCTGGATTGTATAAAGAATTCAAACTGATCCAAAATGAGATTAAAAATAACACATATCACAATCCAAAAGAGGAAGATAAAGAAGGAAAAAACGAAAATGCAAATATTCCTGACTTGCTAGGTGACATAAAAGAAAATTCTCAAAATCGAGAAAATAAAATAAATGCAACAAATTGTAAGTGTTAAGATTGTATACAAAAGGAATATAGAGTAAATTTTAATAAGCACATAAATACTGAAGAATTTGAAATTTTAATAAACCATTTAGATTTAGATAAACAGTCAAAGATTGACAAATTAATTGAAAAATATAAATCAGTTTTCGCAAAAGATTAGTATGATATCGGCACTGTAAAAAGCAAAGAAGCACACATTGATTTGATGGTGGACAAATATTGCTATAATCGTCCATACAGATGTACAATTGAAGACAAAATAGAAATTGAAAGTCAACTTGAAAAATTAAATGAGAAAAATAACAGAAGAATCATACAGTCCATTGGCTGCACCAGTAACTTTTGCGTATAAGAAAGATGATGCAAAATCAAGATTATGAATTGATTTTAGATAATTAAATAAAATCATCTCAATCACAACCCTTTCTATTGATTGAGGATCTCATGGTAAAAACAGTCAACTGCAAATATTTTAAACCTTAGATATCAACTCAGCTTTCTGGTCAGTTCCGTTGAGACTAGAAGATAGACAAAAAACAGCAGTTGAACAAAACTCCACTTCAACGAAAATTACGTATTTTCAAGAATTCATTTCAAGGACAGACAGAAGTCTCGATTACTTCAGTTGCATATCCACTAGCTTGAGTTGTTCATCTGAACTGTTTTGTATCAAATTCTTTATGTCATTTTTCTTTACTTTTAGGGAATTTTAAAAACATTTTAAGACCATTTTATTGATATTTTTTTGTGATAGTTTAGGTCATCAAAATGTGTCCTCTAATCAATATCCTATTCAGTTATCCTCTTCAAATATCTCCCCCAGCGAGGCATTGTCACCTCACTCGGGACAAACTCAAAACAACCAACCGGTCTCCAGTCATCTGCGGTAGTGTAGTGCATGTAAGTGTGAGTGTGAGTGTAAGGGAAGAGGATAGGATAAGGAAGGGAAGATCGCGCGCAGTCCGTGGCCCATTTGTTAGGGTTGTGCAATGGCATTCGCCTTGAATTGATCAGAGAAACCACGGAAAACTACGGATCAGCGCAGCCCGCCGCTAGAAGTAACCTCGAGACAGCGATATAACTCGATGTAGCTAGTGCCGAAAATCCGTGAACGTCGGGATTTGAAGCCTACGACCTCACGGGCTGAGACGCTGCACATACAGCGGCAATGCTGGCTGTACCTAACTCAGCCAGTGCTGGTGCGGTAAATATGGTTGTTTCATCTTTACGTCCTATCGAGCTTTATTTTGTGCTTTTTGTGCAATGCTATACATTTGCATGTTGATTATTTGTTAATTGACATGACGACTCGTGTACGTTTTATCGAAGATGACCATAGGGCTGGCGCTCTTGAGTGCGAAAAAACAGAAAATATTCATTTTTATTTGCTTGAAAGTGAAAAATACGTAATCCTTGATGATAGACAACCTCCTGTGTGAGAAAAAAAAATTACAGGAGGAAGGAAAAATTCTTTTTGTTGTTAATAATGTACAGTTGGCTACGTGTGGGCATTGTACTTTATATAATAAAATTAAATATTTATTTATTGTAATATTTTTCTGAAAGCACGGTACGAAATCTATGTGGGTCTTACCACCAGCGAATTATACATGTTCTGTGGAAATTATGTGTTTTTTTGTTTCCAATTTAATTAAAGTATTTATTTTCAGGTGTTATACAATTTTGTATGTGGAAACTTTGGGACCCTACTTAAATTTCCACTAAACTTAACACGCTCACTATTAACGGGAAAATATGTATTTACCTAAAAGTCCGACCGAGAATGATAACATAAAATATAATTATCGCACAAGCTACTGAAATTAATGTCTAATCACTCACAAACCCTCTTATTAGAATAGTCAATCCAATCTTCCTTCTGTTGCTAGATGTGTGGGTAATGCAGAATTAATATGTAAGAATATGTAATCCCTATCCACTAACTCTCATTAGACGATCCATCTAATCTATCCGCTGTCGCGAAATGTGTGCGTAATGTGTGGCTGCACAGATAAAAGGTGTTGAAACGGAAAGAATCTGCCAAAAAAAGACCTTCCCAAGAAGGCCGGAATAGGGATTAACACGAATCTTGGTCCCGGGCTGAAGCAAGGACCGAATCCGCATCCGACTCGTGGATTGCGGACCCGAAGCACCACCCGACTAACCGCCCTTGATTGCGCGGGCTGATGCACAGACCGAATCCGCATCCGACTCGTGACCGATTGCGGCCCCGAAGCACCGCCCGACTTACCGTCCTCACTGTCCCTGACTGATGCACGGCCTGAATCTTTGTCCGATTCATGGCGCGTTGTGGCCTGGTGCATCCCGATTAACCGCCCTCGTAGGCTAGGGCTAACGACGGCCCGAAACCGTGTCCGTTTCGTCATCCGAAGCACCGCAGTCCTCCGTACACGACATAACCCGTGCTCTAGTTTTCTCGATTCCTTCTCTTATATTTGGGATTCGTTAGAAGATGACGAACAAATTTAATGTAGGTGATCTGGTGAAGAGTTGGGGTTATAATTAACACACTAGACGGAGATGGTGTATTCGAAAATAAATAATAAACATCTATATCCTATTATTTTTCTTTCTATTTTTCTTGTAGCCCTTATGCATTTCATTCTCATGCGAGTTCGTTTAGTTATTCCCGTTTATAAAACAACAATGTGAAATGTAATCCTACTGCAATCCCTCCTATTTCGTGAGATTTATGCGTAATGTATTGTTGCGCTGATGACAGGTGCTGAAGAAGCTGAAGGAGTCTGGCAGCACAGAAGCTCCGACCACAAAGGACGTGCCGGCGACAACGACGAATCCTTGGCCCGGCGTGATGCAGGACCCGAATCCGCGGCCGATTAGTATCCCGTTTCCTGTCAAGTTTCGTCCGCAACCGCAAGGAATTCTCCAGTCGCGCCCCCAGTTAACCCTCAATCCGCCCAATTATTCTCTAAATAGTCCCCCCAATGTCCAATTACCCCAAAACCCTATTATCCCGCAACCCTACCCGCCCTATTATCCCCCCTCTCCCTCAGCGGTTCTCCCTACCAACTTGAACAACCGGGGTTGGTAGGAGGATGACGTAAATATTGCATGAAGGTGACTGTATGGTGAAGATTTGGGGTAGTAGTTAACACACTAGATGGAGATGGTGTACACGAAAATAAATAATAAACACCGGGTTGCTATTTTTGTTTCTTTTTTCTTCTAGTCCTTATGCGTTCCATTTTCAACCGAGTTCGTTTAGTTATTCCCCTTCATAAAGCAACTATGTGAAATTGAATCTTATTTCAATCTCTCCTATACAGCGAGATGTGTACGTATTGTATTGTTGCGCTGATAACACATGCTGAAGAACCTGAATGAATCTACAAGCACAGATGACGTAGATATTGATTACTGTTTATTTTGGTTGCTGTTTAGATATCTCGATGGATGGCACTAGCAATTATACACAGATCCATGAAAGAATCAGTGTTGATTATAAGTCTCGAAAAAATTATTTTTATATATAGTAACAAAACAAATTTCGAAAATAAATGTTCACAATCGTGTACACACTGTGGAGGTTACGAAGAATGTTTGTACTAATATGTGTGAAGATGTATCAGTGTGTCTGTAAAGAAAGCTGAATAAATGAATGATAATGATGAAGATTTGAACTCTAGCTTTGGTTACGATTTTGGATGGGTGTTTTCAATCGTTCCCGATGATACTACCTGTTGGCTTCTGAAATTTAACATTTTCACTTTCTGAAACAACATAGTACATGTACTAAGTTGTTAAGTCATGCACATGTGTCCCAGGTTTAGCAGGGTTATATAGCTGATCATTAAAAATAGCGATATTACGACGGGAAATGCAACAAAAATTGAATTTTAAATTCATTATAGTAGATTAATTCACATAATGTAATCGGCTGAATAATTACTTATCTCCCAAAATTAGTTTCTGAAGCATTGATGTGCAATTCCAAGTCGAACATGTTTGTTCAGGTTGTTGTGAGAAACAATAGGATATAAATATTTTATACATTGTGAAGTTATAACAAAACAAGTTAATAAGAACACAACCCAAAGACAAAAGAATTTCGTTTGTTCCTAATATGTTGAGAGTCGTTAAAGGTTTTTAAATTGCTTATTGAAATACTCGGGAATGAAATAAAAGTCCATAAAGCCGAATGAAACAATACAGCTGGAAAGAAAGATAGCTCATAATTTTAGGGTAATGAAAAGTTCTACCCGAAATTTTAGGCTGTAATAGTTTTCTCAAAAAACAGTTTCCAAACAGCTTGATAATTAATGCAGCTGAAACGAAATTAAAAAAGAAATCCTCTTCAAAGACTCACAAATACTGCAAATATCGTTAATTTTTATTCATATTTACTATTCAGAAAAAAAAACATAATAAGACACTCGCATTATAGAGTATATTTCTTCAAATCATGATTTTAAAACTAGCAAACAGAAACATGAATATTTCTAACATAAAATACGTCTCTGTACTACTTGTTCACACGGACATAAAATTAACTAATCTTCAACACGCATTCTGGACATTTCAGTATATTCATAATATGAGAATAAGCAATTAACGCAACAAATAAATGCGGTCAGATCGACAAAAACCTTTCTTCGAAGAAAGAAGAAGAAAAAAAGGAGAAACGTAAATAAAAAAACAAAGAAGTCTCATCGGATTACACTACGACTATTAAGAACGCGTCTCGCGGAATAATTTACTAGCAGCGTTGCCGCCTCGCATTCGAATGAGCGTATTTGAGGCTTCGGGAGCGTAATTGCCAGGGCTATCGAGCCGCGCAGTCGACGCTCTGGACCGGATCGAGGGCAAGTGGCGTTCGAGTTGGACACGGTCTCCTCGGCGGAGCGACCGACAGCGGATGAGTGGCACAGAAAAATGATGGCCTGCGCGAGGTGGGGAGACTTACAAACAACCACAGAGAATTCACTCACGCTCCCCTAAGGACGTTTTCTAGCCTCCTTAACTATCTTCTAACTGAAAATATAATATCTCTTTCTTTCTCAGTTCTTTCGATCTCTCTTCCGCTCTCTCTCTCTCTCTCTCTCTCTCTCACTCGCTCTTTCTCTCTGTCTCTCTATCTTTCGTTCTCTCACTATCCGTATCTCTCGCCTTCTCTCTCTCTTTCTCTTGCTCTCTTTCTCTCTGAATCTATTTCTCTCTCTGTATCCATTTCTCTTTCTTTTTCTGTCTCTTTACCTTTTTTACTTTTTTATCTCTCTTTCTCTCTCTCGCCACACACAACAGTACCAACCATTGCTTACCAATCTCATTTTTCTTATCAATCTAACATGGCTATGCCGAAAGAGTGTATTGGAGTATTTACAGTTATCAACACCAATGAAAGGCAGAAATACCGAGCAAGAAGAAATGAAATTTAAAAAAATGTGGTAAGAAGAATAAACAATGAACGATAGGAATGCGACACTGAAGTCGACGTTTACAAAATATTGCTGTTTCCATAGCAACATTAATGTTTTAAACATCTGTGACGTACCGAAATATTATCCTATAAATTTACTCGACTCTGTCTCTATACACTAAATGAATTTTATTATTCACAATTTGCTATGACATGAATAGCATTTTAAAATGACTTACAGAAACGTTGAATTTTACATAAAAAAAATGGTCGTTAATGATTAAACAAAATTCGTTAATGATTTGATGAAAGTCGATAATGATGACTTAAAAATTAATACAATACCAGCGTCTTCAGCGTCAGACTCCACATGTCGCAGCTTTTTCCAAACATTAATTGTCTCAATTACTTTCAGAATACCATACGTGTATCACAAAATTTTCTTACTGATAAAGGTTTTTTCACTAAGCAATCCTAGCCACCCTATGTCCGACAAATTTTCACACACTTTACTGACGAAGCCCACCCAGCCACAACCCAATATCAATAATATTAAACTATATAAATAAAAAAAATTAAGATGATATATTACACATCGGTATATTGAAGCCAATGTTTCTTAATATCCAGGTTTTCTGTTCAATGTTTTGTGTTTCGTGCTCGATGTTTTGTAACTGAAATATGCCCATACATTAGAATATGCAATAATAACTAAGATACCAGAGTTAATTTGAGCGTTTCAATTAAACCAATGCTGGGCGTAGGACCTTCATTGAACAGACTCGTTCGCCAGAGATCAGGTTTGTAAATTGAGTTATTAATGTCGCTTCACTACTAGATAACAGTTTGACTGAGAACGCCTCTAGTACTTTTCCATTTAACAGTTTATTTTGACCCTCCGTAGACGACGTAACTCTTCACACAGTGGAGATACTAAAAATGTCTAATGGGTGCAGTTATTGATTACTAGGTTTTACTGGTGGCATAAACTCCTATGGTCTATTCACCCGTACGTGGAACGCAATGTTTATCATGAGAGTTGGCGGTGTTATTTCTCCTCGAGATTATGACAACCAACGCCAACCTACACGTTCACTTGCGGAGATATCACCAACCGAAAATCCCACGGCAGAGCACGCCACATCCAGGACAAGCTCTGAGCTTCAAATTTAAGTGTAAATGTGGAGCATATAAGTAAACGTGTGTGTGTGTGTGTGTGTGTGTGTGTGTGTGTGTAAGACGATACAAGACGGAAAACGAAACATCGCGCGAGGTCGTTGGTCCATTGTTAGGTACTGCTCCGACATTCGCCTAGAATTGGTCAGAGAACCCATGAAAACTGTAAGTGCATCAGTGGTTCAATCCTCTCCTGCCACGCGGGCGCCAGGCTTCCATTCCCGGACGATGCAATGTAGTTTTACGTATTGAAGGTTGACGCATTTTATTAGTCGCATAGAGGAGGAACACAAGCACTTCGGTGGTAGAATGCTCGCCTGCCACGCGGGCGGCCGGGTGCGATTCCCGGTCGATGCAATATAGTTTTACAGATTGAAGGTTGACGCATTTTATTAGTCGCATAGAGGAAGGAAGGAACAGAAGCGCATCGGTGGTGTGGTGGTAGAATGCTCGCCTGCCACGCAGGCGGTCCGGAGCCAGATTTCTGGCCGAAACATTCACGTTAAATGGTTTAAATGAGAGACACCCAGAGACAGGAGCGGCGACCGGCATGGTAAATAAAGAGCATCAATGGTGAATGGCCGACTGCGACCGCGGCGCCTGGGTCCCATTCTCAACCGATGCTTTCATGTTTTATGGATTGAAAGAATGCACCTACAGACAGGAGCGGTGATCGGCGGAGAAACAAGGAAATTATGAGAAATTATAGTCACTGGTGTTAGGCAATCAAAGCCGAGCCGCCGGCGCATTTGGAAATAGAACAACGAACGGCCCACACACTGCTCCTTGTACTCTGATCTTGTTCACAAAAACCTTCAAAGTGTAAAACACCGCTTCAGCGGCCGTGAATCAAAGCCGAGCCGCCGGCGAGCATTCTACCAGTGAACCACTGATGCGCTTGTTACACGTTAGTTGCCCACTTCTTAGCGTCCATCGACTCACCGACAACGCTTCTAGTGTTGGTGACTGTCCGGTGTTTTGAGTGTGCTGGCGTTCGCTGTAAGGCGATCTCTACAAGAAGCCCCCTCGTGCACTTTGCGCCAAACGAATGAATGCTAGAATGTGTTGGTAAAATTCAAGAAGAAAATGTTTTAGTTGTTCAATGTTACCTGTAGCAGTGCTTGAATAACAGAAATTAATTCCCACCATGTAATGAAAATAGTAATCGGTGGCGTGTTATTAAATTGGTTGTCTAGTATTAGGATATAATCGAGAATAAAAAACCGCTTATGTTTGATCTGATAGATCGTGAGTTAGGTATGGTTTAGTACGTTTCATTGTAACCATATGTGTGTGGGTGTATATATATATATATATATATATATATATATATATATATATATATGTGTGTGTGTGTGTGTATTTAAGCCGATGAACATATAACGTCGCTTTTCACCATTTTGATCATTTAGCGACAACTGTGGTTGTAACAATTGTAAGGGGAACTATAAGAAGAGCTCGTAAGGACTACACGAACATCCATACCCTGAGGCGGGATACGAACCCACGAGCCTTCCATCTAAAGCAAGTTCAGGCTTTTCAGCCTTAACGACCTCGGCTATCCAGGCCGACTCCTATACCGCTTAAACCATAAAAACACATATGTCATTAAAGCCCTTTCACTTTCTATTTGAAGAGCTAATTTCCAATGTTGCATAAGTCTGTGCGACCCAAATGTTATGTATGATTGATATTTCTCATTAAGCTTGATAATTCTAGTCATGATTCAACGTTTTTTTGTATGCCGATTAACATATAAAATAAAGCAATTTTTGGAAGTGTGCTAGAGATGTTTTAAGAGAATATTGACCCGAAGAAGTAGAAAACATACGTAAAGGGAGAAATGTTACTTTAGATATTAGCTTTTCAGCATTAACTTACTGTGCATTTTATAGTCAGAAAGCCTTATGATTTCAATAGATAAACCATGTTGTTTCGTCATTTGAAATCAGGCCATACCTCAGAATCCTAGAGTATTTTGAGAGCGGGTAAGTGTCTACCATTACGATTATTCCGCGTTGTTCAGGGTCCGCCTGTTGCTCTTTTTTTGTGGTTCGGCATCTTGATTGCAACCTCGTGACGTGTTCTTCCTTTCCTTTTTTAATTTCCGGTTTATTAAATCACGTTAAAATAAAGGTTTCGACAATTTAAATAGTTTGTTCAAATCATCGATTTTATTCAGCGATTTAAATCGAATTATTCTTTTTAAAAATACTGATTTAAATCATGTATAAAAAGTTGTTTAACAACTAATTTGTTATATTTCTTTCAAAAAACTTATGTATTCAGAGATGCGAGTGAACAAAATACAGATATATGCTAAAAATGTTATTCAGAATGATTATAATTTTTCGTTTTCTACATGAATTATGCTCATTAATTAATGAAAACTCGTTTATTATCACTACTTTAATGGCACGCGTGCAATTAAAACCACGCAACTACCAATGAGAACTCGGCCAAAGGCTCAAAATAGTTTAATTCTCTCGGAAACACAAATAAATGAACAAAAGTTGAAATTCAAAGGTTCCGTGTAACATTAAAAACAAACATTTATGAACACATCTAAGCTTACTTACTACTATTATATATATATATATATATATATATATATATATATATATATATATATATATATATATATATATATATAAATATTCAAAGTACAATTAGTTAATTTTGAAAAAAACTACTCAGCGTTACTTGGAACCAACTCTGAAGACTTGTGAATATTTACATCACTAATTTCAATATGACTCGGCCCAGGGACAGCGCTGTGAGTTGTTGACGCAGTGGGCACTGCTGCGACTGATAAATCTGATCCCACAGCTATACGCTTTGCAATTTGTATTTTATTTTGGATGGAATCTTCTATGTAGTTTCTATCTTGGTTCACAGTAGTTGACTAACAGAATCACATAATATTAACATTGGTAACGTATCTGAATAAATATAAAACATTTGTTGTAAAATATTACAAATGTGAAAAATATAAAAGTCAATTTTATTTACCCGTTCTGAAAAATAAGCTAATAACACTTCTTCACTACTATGTGTGACTCCCTTAGCGATTTTCCACGACTTGTATAGATTATATTCTTTTTCATAGACATCTTTACTTTTTGTAGGGAGCAATGCATTCATTGCGTTTTCAGCTTCTTCTAATATTTCGTCCGGAATATTATTAAATTCTTTAAGTTACTATGGTGATCGTAAATACACAGGCAAGGCCTTCTTTGGAATGCAAATGGCATCATCAAAGTAAATATGGAATACTAAAGATATATTTTATTATTCAAAATAAAAATATTTTGAATGGAAACGAAAAATATTAAACGTAACACGTGTATAAATGCGTATAATTGCACTCTTTGTAAATAAAGAAAGCGCTCCCATCGTCGCTCGTTTCTTTAATCATACCACATCGTGTAATTATACGTCTATTTATACACTCGTTTCGTTAACTACTATTAAAAACTGATTTTAGGATCAACAAAACAATGATAAACTTTTACAGATTATTCTTTAAGGGTCATTTGTTGTATAAAAACACAAATTTTGTAGTCTTTTGAAATCCCAAACGAGGCGCTCGAGGTGAATCATTCTCATACACGAAAGAGTGTGAGATTGCTTCGCCATGCTCCGAAGTTAAGCCACAGCCCGTTAGAATGCGTACAAGAACGTTATGGTGAAGCAATGCCTGGATTTTTTTCTTGCGTACAAGCTCTTTCTCTTTGTCCCCGAATATGTGATACGCATTTTTCACGGAGTGTATTTATGCAGCCGAAACACAAAGCTTAAAAAAAATCTAAGATAGAATTTCAGAGATCCTCAGAACTCTGAGAATTATTAAATTTAAAAATCCATCAAATATCATCAATAATTAAAATCGAATTTTTATATTTTTAAATATTAGAGTTTTAGAAACCTTTACTGCAGCGTTACATAGAAAATGCCAAAGGATGTCACGGTATTACTCTAGTTTGCCTTTGAGGGCTCAGGGAACTCAGTTTCTTCATCTAAAGCTAATAATTCACTGCATCTAAAGCTAATAAGTCACTGCAGCTAATAATTACAACTTAGTAAAATTTCAATTATAGTTTCTGTGTTATTATTTTGTGAATAAATTCAACCACAGTCGGATATATTTTCACCCAACGATTACTGATTACGAGAAATTGAAGCCTTGTATTACTCGTATATCCCTTAAAAATAACTCTACGAGTAACTGTCTTAAAACATGTATTGGAAATAAAAAGAGATCACTTATGTAGAATAATACACTGGGACAAATTAGGCCAAGATTTAAGACACACCGGTTCTTTACGGACCCGCTCACGACGGTGCCAGGATATTCGACACTAGCATGTTATACGGGACGAAGTCAGTCGCTGCCTGGAGAAGAATTCTAGAGGCCGGCTTCTCTGATCGGTAGTTTTCCGTGATTTCTTCGATTAACACCAGGCGAATACCGGAGCAGTACTTTAACAAACAGGCCTCGGACTGCGCGCGATATTTCCTGCCGCTTCCTTGTCCTATCCTTACCTCTTACACTTACATGCACACATTTACATTTACACACACACACTAACGTGTACTACACTACCACACATGCCGAGGCCGGTCGGGAGATTAGGGCTTGTCTCGACTGGGGTGGTGCTCAGCAGGTGAGAGATACCTGGTTGGGGAAACCTCACTATCTGTCAGTTAGGTTGGCGCCGGATCTCGCCCTACTGCGGGGAAGATCACCTCCACCTCCCGAGGAAAAAAACATCACTACGGATAGTCTTAGTAGTTGATACGCTGGAATAAATAACCAACCATTCAAACGTCTCTATCGCCGATCAACAGCAGGCGAATGCCGGAGGAGTACCACTTTTTATTTTTCTTCGTTCTCCCCATCGGGTAGAGTAAAGACGCTTGAAAAATGTCGCAGGTCTCATTTTCGTTGTACCCTCTGAATTTTCGAATATTGCGAAAGTTATAAATAATACGATAAAGTGTGTGCTGCTGTAGCACCACTAATTTTGATTTGTAAGCATTGCTTACCTTGCTTATAAGAACACCGCGCCTCTGGAAGGAATATTGCAATGAGAGGTATCCAACACAATGTAGCGACCGGAGGTGCGTCAGTTAGCCAGGTGGAAGCGTGGAGAAAGGTATGCGCGCTTAACAAGCTCAGGCATTCACGAGCACCCTTCAAGCGCGGAGCGAATGACCTGGTCATTTTTGCGCCCCGGATACCTCCGACAAAGCGCTTATCTTTTCTCCCAGCCGTCCGTCAATCTGAGTGGCCCTCGAGAAAGAGAGAGAGAGAATTCAAGTAAGCGATGGGGGACTCCGCCAACGCTGTGTATACACTACCGTAGCAATTTGCTGCGGCGATTTTGAGTGAAAGCGTATGAACAGGTTGCGAGACCGTTACTGAAGCTTGGTTACTTGGGAGGTACTAGCTTCGAGACCCGAACCGGCTGAACCAGCTGGGCTTAGATCAGAGCATTGCCGCTGTCTCTTCTTCGGCTCTGATCGGGCGGTCCGAGGTTTTGAGTCCGCCACGGTGGTGCATTTTCGATACCAGGCTGATAGCAGGTCGAATTCAGCCTGTCTGGAGTGGAATTCTAGCGGACGGCTCTTCTCATTATTTATTTTCCTGTGTTTTTCCCCTTCAATACCAGGCGAATGCCCGAGCAGTATCCTATGACACGGGCAACGAGTTGGGCGCGATCTTTCCTTCCTCTTTCTTATCTTATCCTCATCCTTGTCGCGGCAGGGGCGGTCCCGCTGATGGGAGATACCTGGATTCGGGAAACACCAGCAAGCCAACGTCTGGGTGATCGAGGGATCTCACCATCCAGCTGAGGAAAATCACTGCCATCTGCCGCGATAAGAAATGACCTACACTTCCGGGACTAATGACCATAGCAGATGATGGGCCCGGAATCACTAATCAATCAAAATAAAATTTATCTTCTTTCTATTGCCCAGTACCGGAACAAAATCGGGATTTGAAAGCAGATACATTTTTTCGAAAAGCAAATGAAAAATTGGCCATTTTAGATAAGGAATCTATTCAAAAACAGGTATTTCAATTGCCCATGAAGTTTCACATAAAGAGTTTGGTTCTGAAAGTCAAGAGTTTGGAGAAAACTACGAAAATGTCTTAATTGTGACCATTTCTGGTCTTTTTATCCTATAGTTTACCTAATATTTTCAAAATCATTTGTTTTGTCTCAATTGGTTGATGCCCTCCCTAATCAATCAATGTTAACACATTGGCGGTGGTTTTGAAATTTGCAACATCAGTGTTTGTTATGTTGACATCCATTAGAACTGACAATGGGTTTAGTGTTTCGTGCTGCCCAAAATTCAATATAATTATGGTTTGAAATTATTTGTATAGATGAGCTTTCATAAACGTTATTTATGACATACCTGTTTTAAGATGTTACGATATGAACGTCATGCAAAGATTTATCGTTTTGTAAAATATCTAATGAACTACAATTTTCATTTAAATTCGACTATTTGTGTATTGTCATTTCTGCAATTTGTGTATTTCTGCAGGTGTCATTCTGATGTTGATAGTTTAGAGGAAGCTATGACTTAGTCTTAATGTTGCTTACATTAATAATATGGTTATTGTTGTTAACAACCAGCCATTGATTATTACAGTACCAATATCGGAATATCTATTATTACGACACTGATATCAATTTTCGAAAGTTTGACTTTCTGTATCGAAAGGGGATGTATCGTTTTCATATCACTATTATTGTGAGTTTTGTGAATTATAGTTTTATGATTAATTATACTTGTATCATATATAATATGCCATTATTGCGGTGATATAAATTCTAAAACGTCATAAACAAATACGAAAGGGTCAGTGAGAGATAATTATAAGCCTCAGTAATGCAATTTGGAGACGTATCTCAATTAATGTTTGGCGATGCAAGTCAATGAAAGACCCAGAAAACCAGTTAAGCATTAGCCAGAGATCTGATGAGAAAACTGAAAGTGGAAACTGGAAATTGGATACTGAAAGAGAAGATGGTTAATGAGAGATTATTGAGCTGTTCTCCACTCTGAAACCTCGTGATTGTGGCACCTCTTACTAACACTTTTATATGTTATTTTAAAATTCCTAAAGGTCTATTATCTTGACACCCCAACATCGAACTTGCTTTGTTTTCGCTCCAGCTGTTCTTGGCATGTGATCAATTGCTTGTCTACTTGAGAATCTAGAAAAGAGAAGAACAGTTTCAAGAATACACTTTCAGAACGTCTAGCGATGGTTTAAATACTCCAATTTATTCTTTACTTAACTTTTAGGCATCTTTCGTAATTAAATGATTGTAAAAATTGTGAACCGGTTAACAGATGAATTGAATGTTTCCATCATCTCTTGAAAAATTTGAAACTTTAATTGAAGATTTATCAAATGAAATTCAGCAATTAAACGTCACTAATAAATAATAATTATTTCTCTTTGGTTTTATACCAAAAGTTTTACCATTTATAACACCTACACGTACCACAAACTTAGGATGATTTTCTTTTTATAAAGAGTAAGTGGTATTATTATTACTATTATTATTATTATTATTATTATTATTATTATTCATATCGTAGGCTTCCGCGGCCAGAGTGATCTGGACTGTCCGGGTGACGCCGCGCCACACACATAATAATAATAATAATAATAATAATAATAATAATAATAATAATAATTATTATTATTATTATTATTACTATTATTATTTATGCTTAATGTAGTCTAGAGTTTTTCTAGGACCTTTTCCAATTTTTAAACACTATGCTCAAATGATTCACCCTCACTAATCACGTGAGACCAACGCTCGAGTTGTACTATTGAGCTTTCGGAAGAGGAAAGAAACTGAAATGAATTGGTATCGTCGGAATGCGATTTAATCTGACCGAAAGGCATCTGCACACTGGGGCGGCATTTCCAAGAGGGCCATTAAACCTTGTACCTTTCACTGCTCGTGGGTCATCGGATATCTGTTTCTGATTCTTCCCCTCACCACGCCGTTATATGGGGCATCTACATCCTTTCTCTAGTCTTATCACGCGGCCATTGACGCAAGTCGTTTGCTAAAATTTCACGGAGAGAAAGTTGGATAGTAATTTAAAAGTGAGATCAGGATATCAATTTTGGTAGTATAATGGCGAATTGTGTTTTTTTGGAAATCGTCTGTGTCAGGTTACAGGCAGAGGATGCTCGAACCACACGTTTTTGCAAGTTCTTTATGTTCCATTTTTTATACTGTTTAAACTATTTTACAAAAAGGAAGTAAAAATAAGAAATACAAATTTATAAATATTTACATTGCTCCGGATGTTGAATGTCACAATTTTTCAATGTTAATTCTATTTCTAAATTGTCTTTTGTACTTGTTAATTGCATTTTTACTTATGTTATGGCCATTTCTCCTGCTGGTTTTATTTCTTTCTCAAAGATTTGTGTGGTCAGAGTTCTATCTTCACTTTTTTTTCTTTTGCATATATGATTTTGAGTTATTCTACATCGATTAAAATCACGCTGGGATAGAAATGATGTTGATTTTTGTGTCAATCTTAATTTAGTTTTTAAAGCTGATAAATTACGAAGAGAAAAACCTTTTTCTTACATTGTCTTTTGTAGCAAACTCTCTCCCAATTTTAACGACTTCTTGAACCCGGCACTTTATTTCACTTTATGCGTTTGTATTAAATAGCACTTCTAGGGTCACTTCGTGCTACCCTCTTCGCTAGTTAATCTGCTACTTCATTCCCATTGTGTTCTGCGTTGTGCCTTTATTAATTTGAAATGTACTTGCAATAACATTCGTTCCAGTAATTAACATGTAAAGATACAAAGTGCATCATTTAATGATAGAAATGTCTTAGCAATTTATATCCTAATGAGTCTCTGAGTCTCTGTAATGTATTTAGCTTTGTTATGCTATTTTTATTCTCTCGTATACGTACGTATATACGGAGTAATTTAGTACTTAGTATTAAGAAAGTAATTAAAATTATGTATTTGTGATACTGGGTAAAACGTATGTTAACACCACTAGTTCCTGTAAGAATTAACCTTCGTTTTTGTTGCCCTTCCAACCTAAGAAGCAATTCTCTCGTTAAAGAGCATAACAGTTTTCTTTGTAACTGAAGGATACTGATTTTCAGATTTGGAAACATTATTATTCTTTTATCTTCCCGGATTTTAAAATACGTGTTTCTTTAACTGCCTTCCATCAGATGGTCCACCAATTAGTTTGTGGCGAACACTATATTCGAGAGCCCTGGTTCCAGGAATTTCTGTTCCAATATGAGTATGCTATTTAGAGTATTTGTTGATTTTATTCAGGCGTTGGAAACCCAAAACAAATATTAACATGATCACAATGTTCTTAACTGAAACACAAGGGGACCTATTTTTTTATAAGGATTAGAGACCCAACCTTACCAAGCTAGAAACATTCATTACCAGTTAAAAGTTGGTAAACTCTTTACATATACTTCTCCTAAGTGTGTTCGACGTGTTTGGCAAGGTTGGGGCAAAATTGAGCGCAGTAAGTGTACTACATTCAGCTTCTCCGGCCATTTGCGTGCGCCTACTGTCGGCTAGAGGTCACTCCATCTCGAAATCGCCAAGCACGCTTTGAACAGTTAAGTGCCCCCTGCGAATCTCGAGGCGCTGTCATAAATCCAGGAGAAACGCGCTGCGAAGGAGATCGACCCAAGAGAAACTCCTGTATGACTCACATGTTGGTCATAATTAGAGTACGGAAAAGTATGTAGCATGAAACGACAAAATATGTACATAAATGCGCACTTAATGTACACGATAAGAATTATTTTTAAAGAAATATGCTAAAAGGGGTTTAATATGTAATATCAAAATAATTACTATTTCTAATGACTGTACTGCAGCGCCTCTGACCGGGAGGTCCTAGGTTCGAGTCCTGACGGCGGCAGAATTTCGACACTAGCTTTTCAGCTAGGTCGAATTTAGCCGCTGTCTGGAGGAGAATTCTAGCGGTCGGCTGCTCTGATCCGTAGTTTTCCGTGGTTTCTCCGATCAACACCAGGCGAATGCCGGAGCAGTACCCTACCAAACGGGCCACGGACCGCGCGCTATCTTTCCTTCCTCTTCCTTGTCCCATCCTCTCCCCCTTACACACACACTTACACTAACATGCACTACACTACCACATATTCCGGGAGACCGGTCGGGAGCTTAGACTTTGTCCCGGCTGGGGCGGTGCCCTGCTGGTGGGAGAGTCCTGGTTAGGGGAAACCCCACTAGCCGACGGTAGTTCGGTGCCGGATCTCGCCATCCATCGGGGGAAAATCACCGCCATCTCCCGAGAAATAACATGCACTACACTAACGGGACTAATGACCGAAGCAGTTGACGCACCCGGAAACACGAAAAAATCAATCAATCAATCTAATGACTGTCTTAATATTTTTAAATGAGCATTGGATTCCAATGGGATTACAGATAATCAAATGACTTAATAAATTCACATTAAGTAGCCAATTTAATGTCACATATAGGTAACTACAACGTTTCATGGCCCAGTTCAGAACGGCGCACTGAACGTTACAGTCACCTACATTCCACCTAAATTGGCGTGAAATTAATGTGAAAGTACTCAGATATTTGATTGGCTGCAATTCCACTTGAATCCGATTCTCGTTTTAAAATATCAAAATATGCTTTTACGTATAGAATATTTACTAACAAAATAAATGTACACTATTTGAAATTATATTAATGATATTAATGAAATATTTATTAAACCATTCTTAAAACCAAATATTGCCTGAACTAGCTTCTGGGTTAATTTTTTTATGACTACGTTTTCATTTCATTTTGTGTGATGAGAGTCATCGTACAAATGAGGAGCAAACATTCTATTTTTTATCTATTTTTTTACATAAAAAAAGTCAAAACTGCGTGTGACGTGCTATGGGGAAAAGTGAATTGTGTGCACATTTTCAAAATTCTGTGATCCTTACACTAAGTCATATACTACTTAAATTTTGAATAAAAAAATAATTCAAAAGGCGACATGACTATTTGCCAAAAATTGAGTTATTCTGTTGTTTTTACCTAGAATTCTATATCAAGGGAAAAAACGTGAAATGTCTTACAATACAGTAAGTAATATTCTATTCGTTGAGTTGAAGGCTGTGTTCTAAAGAGTAAAATTCGTGCTATATTTTTCTTTTTTTAATTGGAAAAGAGTAAAGGGAACGTGTCAAGACTGTTTGTTTCTCAAACGTGGGAACTCAATGGTCGGTAAACAATCATTATAGCATTGTCTTCATAGTGCTACACGTCTGCGGTAAACAATGTTTATGAGAAATTTGAAATAAGAATCAAGAAACTCACTGATACTTTCCACATCCAAAGATAATATTCTCAGCGCTCACTTGCAGCATGGTGCAGGGAGGGGAGAGGGGAGGTAACCCAAAGAGACGGCGTGCATCTGCCCGTCTTCATATGGGGCGCCACGCGATCTCAGCACGCAATTCTCAGTTTGTATAAGGAGAGATATGCCATTCTCTTCTTCTTCCTATTCTTATTCTTAGCCGTTTGGTTGATCCACAGCTGGACCTTATGGCGTCTAACTTAATCTTTCACTCTTCTCTTTTGTTCCACGTCCCAGGAGGTGTCTACCATCCAGCCACTGTTTGATGTTTGATTGATTGATTTTTTTTTGTTTCCGGGCGCGTCAACTGCTTTGGTCATTAGTCCCGTCAGTGTAGTGCTTGCTTTTTCTCGGGCGATGGCGGTGATTTTCCCCCACTGGATGGCGAAATCCGGTGCCGACCTACCGTCGGCTAGTGGGGTTTCCTCCTGACCAGGACTCTCCCACCAGCGGGGCACCGCCCCAGCGGGGAGAAGCTCTAAACTCCCGACCGGTCTCCCGGAAGCTAGTGTCGAAAATCCGGCTCGCCGTAGTGTGTGTGTGGTGTGTAAGGGGAGAGGATAGGGCAAGGAAGAGGAAGGACAGATCGTGCGCGGTCCGTGGCCCGTTTGGTAGGGTACTGTTCCGGCATTTGTCTGGTGTTGATCGGAGAAACCACGGAAAACTACCGATCAGAGCAGCCGGCCGCTGGAATTCTCCTCCAGACAGTGACTGAATTCGACCTAGCTTAAAAGCTAGTGTCGAAAATCCGGCCGCCGTCAGGACTCGAACCTAGGACCTCCCGGTCAGAGGCGCTGCAGTGACATCAGTTCATGCACTGAGCTACCGCTCCTGGTCCAGCCACTGTCTTCTCTATGATGTTTCTCCAACCAGGACGCAGCCTGCCTCTTTTCCTATTTCTTGCGGTAGCCAATCCAAAAGCTTCTTTGGAAGTCTATTGCTCCACATCCTCTGCACGTGTCCAAACCATAGCTAATTTTGTACAATAAAAAAATTTAAAATTTCATTAAATATTTTTTTTGAAAAAAAAATTCAATAAAGTTAGTAAAATAAGAAAGCTTTGAAAAGTATATCAAATTTAAGCCATAGGTTTCATATATTATAGACAGACGGGAAATTGAAGAAAAAACAGAAATTTAAAAGTAGTTTCTCATTTATTAGTGCATCACATATGAAATGCGACGTTTCGAAAGAAATTATTGTTCTTTCATCGTCATGCTCTATAAAAATTGTTGGTATAAGTTTTAATTGTTGTTTATATCCTTTCGTAATGTATTAATTGATTCAGGATGTCTTAATTTCAGACTTCTACGATAATTTCACATCGCTGATGTACACAGAATATCTCATTTTCTTATTTGGAGCTGATTATTATATCATTAACGATTAACTCCATACCTTATTATTTTCCTCTGAATTTTTGTTGAATGTCTTGCGTATTAACCAATGTCAACGGATTGTAACTTGCTCTCTCGACCAAGATTTTGAGTGTATTTTATTTTGTCAATCTTACTCTTTTTTTTGTATTCTATTAGTTCCCTTTAGTCTTTCCTTTGTTATAGATGAAAGAACGATCGTTTTTTTCAAAACGTTGCATTTTATATATGTACTAATAAATGAGAAACAAGTTCTATTTTAATGCCTTCAATTTTCCGTTCTGTCTCTAATAAGCTTGTGTGGAACCTATTTATCAACGAATTACACTCTTTCAAAATGCAGATATCTCCAAAACTATGAACAATATTTCAATTCTGGAAGCACAAATTCAAAATCTAATAAAGTTTCAGAAAATATAATTTTCTACATACGAAACGAATTGTTTTTTTGTTGTTGTTTTTTCAAAAATTCGAAAATTACGGTCATCTTTGACTCGCTCTATCTCCTAACCTATTCTCTTTACAACTCTGAGATTTACACTGAAGAAAATATGTGCATTATTCGTTATATTATCATTTTAATGTATATTTTAATCCACATAAACTCGTAAAACACGGCGACTTCCTAGATTACATTTTTGCCGAAAAATGGCGTTTTTTACGTAAATTACTCGCAAATTTATAGAAAACGAAACATCTGATGGAAATATACTTTTTACCAGTGTATTCACCATGAAATTTCGTTGTAGGACAGTGGTTTTAGAAGAATCCTGGTCATGTCGAAAATTGCAATTATGGCGTTTTTGGCAAATTTTGGCATTTTTGGCGGTCGTTGAATTTTGACATTTTCAATGACATAAAAAGTTGGTTTAACCCAACATAACGTAACTCTAGGACTCTAAAATGCGTCGCGTGAGTGGGAATCGTTAGTAACGCCTGCGTTGGTTTTGTTGTAATTGTTAATGGGATGTCTTGATGTCTTGGTAGAACGCGTTCGCCGCGGTGGCGCCGTCCCCTCCTTCCCCCACTGTGGAGCAACACAATGATTTCATTCGGCCTGGAAGAAGATTATTAACGCACAAGTGTTGCAGCGCAGGGCGATGCTGCGGCGTGATTAACATGCCGTGCCGCTTCACAACGCTTCACGTCGCGTCTGCAGTACGTAGTTGATTTGTTAATTAGTTTGTATTTACGGGCTCATCATTACATATGTATAGTAATGATAAGTGTGTGTGCAAGTAGGGAGTGAGGATAAGACAAGGAAGAAGCAGGAAAAACCGCACACGGTTCGTGGCCCGTTTGTTAAGGTACCGCACCGGCATTCGCCTGGTGCTGAATGCCGGTGCCAACCAGTGAAAACTACTGAACTCAGTGGTTCCGTTCGGAAAAACCACGAAAAATACCTATCAGGGCACCCAGCCGCTAAAATTCTCCACGAGAGAGCGGCTGATTTCCACCTAGCTACGTAGGTAGCGTCGACAATCCTTCCACCATCGGGAATGGACCACTAGGTCCTCCCGGTCACATGCACTGCAGTGACATCAGTCGATACTCTGAGCCCCCTAGGCCGCTTTATATCCTTGGATTGTTTTGGTTTGTTTTTTTCGTGTTTCCGGGCGCATCAACTGCTTTGGTCATTATTCCCGTTAATGTAGTGTATGTTTGTTTCTCGGGAGATGGCGGTGATCTTCTCCCGCTGGATGGCGAGATCCGGCGCCGACCTACCGTCGGCTAGTGGGGTTTCCCCCTAACCAGGACTCTCCCACCAGCCAGGCACCGCCCCAGTCGGGACAAGCTCTAATCTCCCGACCGATCAGAGCAGCCACCCGCTAGAATTCTCCTCCAGACAGCAGCTGAATTCGACCTAGCTGAAAAGCCAGTGTCGAAAATCCTGCCGCTATCGGCAATCGAACCTAGGACCTCCCGGTTAGAGGCGCTGCAGTGACATCATTTATATACTTGGAGGTGCTGGTGTTCCTTCCCCGCGAGAACGTGCCAAACGCGCCGACAGAGTGCGTTTGTTCCCTCCTCTGCTACTTCTCTCGCTGGGCACGTGCGCCTAGCGGGAATATGCGTTAAAGTAACGACTGGTGTTCCGATAAGTGTGGTTTGATTTATTGATTGGTGATCCGGGCGCGTCAACTACTGAGGTCATTAGTCCTGTAAGTGTAGTGCATGTTTTTCATCGGTAAGTTCCAGTGATCATCCCCTCCCCCCACTGGATAGCGAGATCCGACCTACCGTCGACTAGCGGGGTTTTCCCCAACCAAGAATCTCCCACCAGTGGGGAACCGCCTTGCCGGGACAAGATCTAAGTCCCCGACCGGTGTCCCGACATGTTTGGGTGTCCGTAGTTTAGTGCATGTTAGTGTAAGTGTGTATGGGGAGTGAGGAAGGAAAAGGAAGGAAAGATCGCGCGCAGTCCGTGGCCCGTTTGTTAGGGTACTGCTCCGGCACGTGTTGACCGGAGAAACCACGGAAAACTACCGATCAGAGCAGCCGACCGCTAGAATTGTCCTCCAGACAGCGACTGAATTCGACCTCAGCTCACAAGTTAGTGTCGAAAATCCTGCCCCCGCCGTGACTCCAACCTAAGATCGTCCGGTAAGAGGCACTGCAGTGGCATCAGTTGGTGCACTGAGCCACCGCTCCCGGTAATTAAGTGTAGTATGGGAGGAGGGACCGAGATTGAGGAAGGAAAGATCGCGCGCGGTCCGAGGCCAACCCGTGTCACAACACAAGAAACGTAACACACATGGGGATCTCGTGGCTTGTCTTGGTCATAGAGAGGACACCCAAAATAGAGTTTCTATGCTGTTCGTTAGCTCTGTGACACATGTCTCCTTTGCGATTTTTTAACAGAATGTAAAAAGAGAATGTATTTGAGTGAATTATATAACCATAACTCATAAATGTGCCCATGATTATCATATTGCAGCTTTTATGTCGCAAAACTGACATAAACCACGAAAATGGAATTCAGTTAGTTCTTAAACATACGTACTTCCTAATCTCTTCCAATACTTAATAAGGTGTTGAGGAAAACTGTGTAAAAAGCGCAAGAACATCATCCAGTGTTACCAATACTAACACATAATCATGGGTCTGAAGGACGAATCGACCGCAGTAATACACAGAATGTCTCATTACGTGTAACAAAGAATTGGTACTTATAGTCAGATTTTTGATGGTATATTTCGAAACAGCGCGCTGAAATTAATAAAAAATACTGGTTTAATATTTCCAATCAGCGTGATGAAATTCATAAGAAATACTGGTTTATTTGTTACACAGTGGCTGTTTTCTAGAGATATATTTTCAGTTGTTGTTTTTTTCGGCAAAGCCGAAAGGTCAGTGTAGGTGTTTATTATTTGCTGAGCGCACGCTACGGCGTTTTACTGCTATGTGTGGGTTGGTAGTGTAGGTTCGCCGCAGATATTTTCAGGATTTAAAGTCATAAAGAAAACACTTATTTTTCGAGTAGCCTTGTATAGAGCCTCGAAAATAAAGATCTTTCCAATTTTCTTCCAAGTCCTAAGAATTTATTCTGCATACATCCGACTTTTTATTACATATTTTAGACAACTAAAATAGGTGATTTTGAAACCTATTAACACAGTATCTAGAGCTTAATAAGCAGCAACCGTCTGGCCGGGGTCCGGTGGCGCGCCCACGCGGAAGAAACGGGGGTGAGAGATTTCTTCGCCATATACAGTAGCGGCGCTAAACGCAGTGGTTCAGAACGAAGCGTAGGCGGAGAGAACGTGTCGCAGTTAACGAGATTTCCTTTACACCGAATCATTTGGTCCCTTTAAATGTCGCAAGCCAGAGTCATTCCGGTACCTGGAGGTTATCACAACAGACACGGTGAGCACAGACAATTACAGCAACCGCAAGAATTCTCTTCCAGGCAGCGACGGAATTCGACCTAGATGAAGAGCTGCTGCCGAAAATCCTGCCGCCGTCAGGACTCGAATCAAGGACCTCCTGGTCACAGGGGCTGCAGTAACATCAGTTGATGCACTGACCTCCCGCTCCCGGTACGCCTGGTTAAGCAACTGTCAACGTCCAAGGCGAATTTCTCCACAATGATGTATAAAGCGATAGCCTAACGTCGGAAAGTGGACCCAGCAGGACCACTGTGCGAGCGACGATGGCGATGCGGACGCGGAGGCGGTGATCTGATCCGGTGACCCCTCGCGCTCTCCGAGGTGACGCACTCCGCGCCGCGCCCCGGCCGCCTTTCGCCGGAGAAAGGCCCCGCCACGCCCCCCGCCCCACACACGACGCCAGGCACAGAGAAAAGAAGAGAGAGGACCAGCAGCAACGACGACAGAAGAATCCGGCTGGTATGGCATCCGGAGGGCGCTGGTTCAAAACTTACCGCGAGGAAGGCAATTTCGAAAATTATTTCCATCGCGGAAGCTCTAGACGGACGAGTATAGCGTAGGTTGGTCCAAACCCGTCACAGAGGAAAGTAAATTTTTAGAAAAATATTTATCATAAATTTAAAACGCACTTCCAGGGTGTTTAGTTTGGCGAAGTGGAAACGATAGTGCCTCTGGTAACACAGTTGGTAGAGTGGTGAACTGTGGCATAGACATACAGGCATTCATAGTCCTCAGGTTCAAATAGGGCCCCGAGGAAAGCAATAATTTATATATTATTAAATAAAATAAATGAGGTCATATAGGATGTTTGGTTTAGCGAAACGCGGGGTTCAGCCCCTCTGGTAGCTCAGTTGGTAGAGCGGTGGACTGTAGCGTAATCACACAGGCATCCATAGGTCGCTGTTTCAAATCCGGCCCGGAGAACACATTCTTTTATACATTAATAAATAAAGTAAATTACTTAATATAGGATGTTTGGTTTAGCGAAACGCGGGGCTCAGCCCCTCTGGTAGCTCAGTTGGTAGAGCGGTGGACTGTAGCGTAAACACAGACATCCATAGGTCGCTGGTTCAAATCCGGCCCGGAGGAACGCATTCTTTTATACATTAATAAAGTAAATGACTTAATATAGGATGTTTGGTTTAGCGAAACACGGCGTTCAGCCCCTCTGGTAGCTCAGTTGGTAGAGCGGTGGACTGTAGCGTAATCACACAGACATCCATAGGTCGCTGGTTCAAATCCGTCCCGGAGGAACACATTCTTTTATACATTAATAAATAAAGTAAATGACTTAATATAGGATGTTTGGTTTAGCGAAACACGGAGTTCAGCCCCTCTGGTAGCTCAGTTGGTAGAGCGGTGGGCTGTAGCGTAATCACACAGACATCAAGAGGTCGCTGGTTTAAATCGGGCCCGAGGAACACATTCTTTTAACAATAATAAATAAGCAAATGACTTAATATAGGATGTTTGGTTTGCGAAACCGGCGGTCAGCCCTCTGGTAGCTCAGTTGGTAGAGCGGTGGACTGTAGCGTAAACACACAGACATCCATAGGTCGCTGGTTCAAATCCGGCCCGGAGGAACACATTCTTTTATACATTAATAAATAAAGTAAATGACTTAATATAGGATGTTTGGTTTGGCGAAACGCTGCGGTCAGCCCTTCTGGTAGCTCAGTTGGTAGAGCGGTGGACTGTAGCGTAAAAACACAGACATCCATAGGTCGCTGGTTCAAATCCGGCCCAGAAAAACGAATTCATTTATACATTAATAAATAAAGTAAATGACTTAATGTAGGATGTTTGGTTTGGCGAAACATGGCAGTTCGCTCCCCAGGTAACTTAGTTGGTAGAGCGGTGGACGGTCCGGCATTTATTTTGAAATAAATCTCAATTAGTTTTCTGTAATCAAGTGTTGTATATAATGTTCAACATTTTTCAATAATTACATGGGAAATATAAAACAATAAATAAATAGGATATCTGTAATATTAACAAGATACAATATGTCATGTTTTTTCTTGAGGTGGTTTAATAATTTTGAACATGCGAACGAATCCATCGGCTTCTGGTTCAAATCCGGCCGTAAGATTTTAAAATTATTTAAATGAAGGAAGAGAGGTTTTCTTGTGCTTGTGGAATTTAGTGAGACCCTCTGAAATTGTATTATTGGTTTTATACATTTTTTAATTTTGTCCATATAGCACTTATTTCACATTATTATGTATTTATTATAATATTTTTAACCAAAATGATTATTTTATAAATTGTAGTCAAAGAACGGTTCTGTACATCACAGAAATGCAAATTTTGAGTGGCGGATTAACCATTTCCTAAGCAATCAATAACGACTAGTTCTAAAACTTTTTCAATAAGTAGCTGAATATAGTCAGTCGCGAGTAGGTGTTTCATACGAAACAGTGAAGGGAATTCGTGACCACGTATTAATTTTGTGGGAAATATTATGTCATATTAATAGCAAATCTTTGAGGACATTCCGAAACATTTTTAATTTAGGCAAAGACGCGAGAATTGGCATACCAAGGATTAAATCGGCAACATTCTGCCTGTCTGCCGGGAAGCCATCTACCAATTTATTTATTTATTTTTTTTTTTTTATTTTACGTCAGAAAAACAGTTAAAAACTGCGTATGACGTGCTATGGGGAAAAGTGAATTGTGTGCACATTTTCAAAATTCTGTGATCCTACACTTTTAATTTTGAATTTTAAAAAAAAAAACCCAAAAAAAAAAAACTCCCATGTAATAAAATCTATTGTCAAAGATAAATAAGCTATAAATTTTGGCTCTTATTACTTCCTGCCGCGACAACATGGAAACGATAATTTGAATAATTGTATTTCCCACTGAATTTTAGAAGACGTGCACAGAAAATGAAGTTACATTTATGTCCAGAAGCAAAACAAGGGGCCATCTCAGCATTTGCTCAATGGATCAGGAAACTGGACGAAAAACCTGATCGAGATGGGGTCATTGACCCGGAAGCTGTAGTACAATAGTTGTTACAGGTTGTTTATACTCATTTATACAGTCCAAATGGTAAATAATGCATTATGTATCATTGTTAAAATTAATGTTACTTTTCTTGTTATGCTCAGTATAGTCTCTAATTGTATAGAAACAGTTATGCAGCAGAAACGATTTCACTTGGGATTTAAACTTTTCTATTGAATTTAATCGTTTAATGTCATCTGGCAAAGTGTTGTAAAATAATGTACATGTATTGTATGTGAATTTTTTGTAATGAGCTGTTGATACTGCCCCCTGATGAATATGATTTCTACGTCGAGTGTTATAGTAATAGACTTCTGCATTTTCTGAAAAATATTCCCGCCTTGAGCAAGTCATTTTTACAAAACCACTGATTCGTAAATAAAAGACACGGTAATGGTAGAATTCCTAGATTAATGAAGAAGGCTTACATGAATCACGTGGGTGGGATTTGGTTATTATTCGTACAATTCGTTTTGTAATCTAAAAGTCTGGGAGCTATAAGATGTATTTCCCAGAATATTATGCCATATCTCAGGCGGGAATGAACATTCGCGAAGTATACACAACGAGCAGTATGAAGGCTGATTGAATTTGCAAGAATTCTGAACGCGTAGCATAAAGAACTTAATTGTGTGTTCAATTCATTTAAATGGACGTTCCATTTAAGGTTTGACTGAATTGAGAGACCTAAAAATTTTGTTGCCTTAACATCAGTCAATGGTACACTGTTCATTTTCAATGGAGCACAGAATTGTTTATTTAAAATGGAAAACTGCATTAAAACCGTTTTCTTTTCATTTACTATTAATTTGTTATTTCGGAACCAATTTGAAACATCTGATATTGTACTATTTACGGTTTCTTTATTGCAAAGGATGTTCGTATCATCTGCAAAGAGAACTGTTCTTCCGTTTTGAATCGTCGAGGGCATATCGTTTACGTAAAGTAGGAACAGAATAGGGCCTAAAATCGATCCTTGAGGAACTCCACATGCAACGGGCAAAGAGTCGGAAAGGTGCGTACGTAATGTTCCATCATTCCAGTAAGGTATTTCAACTCTCTGAGATCGTTGTTTAAGGTACGAACATAACCAATCTAGAGCAATGCCACAGATTATATGTGAAGGTAATTTGGAAAGTAAAATGTCATGATCAATGACGTCAAAAGCTCGAGAGATATAAAAATAATCCAATAGGTGCCTCGTTTTGATCTAATGATGAGGCGACATCTTTAAGAAAAGAAAATATAGCTGTTTCCGTTGATTTTGATTTTCTAAATCCATGTTGGCAATCTGCCAACAATCTTGCCAATCAAGCCATCTACCAAGATATTGTAGTAAGCTTACTAATTATATTAAACCCGCACGGTGTGTTAATGTTCTACATTGAAAAAGTAATTCTCATGAGATCAACAGAATTGTAATATATAGGTTATAATAATAAATATTAATTTTTTGTTGTTGGAAAAGACTGATAATTTATACTAGTTGCTATCAATACAATAATTGGTTTCAATCAATAGAACTTCTAGGAATCGTGATTCTGTATAGAATTACACGTTCACATGCAACAGGTAAGGAGTAATATGTTCTACGTCGAACCCATGATTAAATTGGAAGCAAATTTAATAAATTAGTGTTAACATTTAAAGAATGTGTGAGCATAGCTGGGCATCGGTAGAAATAACAATATTAACAATATGCTGCTGGCCAGCTAAAAAGCCGAACTAACGGAACAACTTTTGAAAAATGTCACTGTCGGATGAGAATATACATTTATACTCGATTTAGGGTAGTTTCGTTTCGTTTGATGTTGGCAAAAGTTGTGGCCAACCGTCACACAAATACCCTGTATGTATTACCTTCAAGCGGTAGGGACATTTTAAAAAATTTAAGTTAGCAATGAAACAATGACTACTTCCGTAGATTCCGCCAACATTCAAAGCCATCCAAGTGAAGTTGTGTTAGTTTACGAGTGTTGCTAAATATTTGCGTTTTGGTGCTCTTCGTTCTTTGCGTTTTATCGTTCAATTTATTTATTTAGTAGTACTAGGCGTTTTTGAGTTTTATTTATTATTTTCCAATTGTTTTCTTTAGTAATAATAATAAAGTTAATTGAAATAGTTATAGTAGTTCATTATTTGTTGTTAAGTGTCCCTTTTTAATTGTTTTAAATTAATTATATTTATTATTATTTTTTCTGAATTCATTTTAATTATAACTGGAAAATAATGGATAGCCCAACAACATATGGGTCTATACTTAATATTGAACCTTTGGAGATAACACGTATTCAAAGACTGTCTCTGGTAACAGTGGATAAGTTATTGAAGACTTACTTACACTAATGATGATTTTCATTATTTTTTTTAACTTACTTTTAAAAGCTAATGAATAATTGAACTGATAAATTAAATGGATGCATTTGCATTGATATTGACATAACTGGACTGTTAGGAACAATTCATTAGATCACTTAAAAACTACCATGTATATCACGTTAATTAACTTCAATAATTGTGGTATTTATTTGCGTTCAATAAAACTCATTACCACCTCCTCAAAACGTGAAGTGACTGTTGACACACATCGCAAAAGCATTAATAACATAGAAGTATGACCGCAGATAACTTTTGAGGTTGTATTTTTCATTTGCACTTGACACTTTTTAACACTTCTTAAGCTCGCAATAGTTGATAATGATAATTCTTAATTAACTTAATAATTATTCACAGAGTTAATATTCGTTTATAGATGAGCATCTCTTTTTAATTCTACCGAAAAACGAAACATGTATTATTGAACAGTGGACAAGACTCGAGACCGCGCGAGGATTGTGAATGAGACAACAAACAAAACAAAAGCGAGAGACTTGATCAGAGTTATAGTTTCATAAGTTGACTATTCCGACAGGAAATCTTTCAAGCTGCCAAATTGCGAATTTAGTGCGGCCTAATACACGGCCTGGAGTCTAGCAGTGGAAGTAATCCCATCCATAACAATATATGTTTGTTGTAATAGAATCCACCCCTGCAGGGACAGGAGGGACCATTTGGAAAAAGTAAAAACATCAGATGCAAGTAAATAATTTCACAGTAGTAGCCGAAACGTCACGTCAACTTATAAAGTAAATAAATTAAATCACAATATTGTATATGTTTAAATAAATCTGAACAGCCTCATAGCTTTCTCACTTAAGTCGAAAATTCGCTACCGTCGGGACTTGAAGCTACAGCCTCCCGGTCTTCTCAACTTTCGAAAGAGCAAACTCCCCTGACATCTTTCACCATTGGGAGAACTTACGATGAAGGCATTTCCTCTTTCAACACTCCTTCTCTCTTCGTTCACGGCACGTCCGTTGCTAATCCGCGGGATGCGAACCCCAACCCGTCTGCTAGTGACTCCCCCTCCTTCCCCCATCCCCTCCTGTCCCAGCCGGGCGGGCCATAAACCTGCGGAGCTGGGATCCCGCCTGTTCGCTCCGCGTCAGCGCATCCTTGCCCCGCTTCTCTCGACCGGCGTAGGAAGCCCAGACAATCGAATGTCTACTCCCGGCCCTCCCACCTGCGTTTCCGCAGCCTTCCCAAGGGGGCCTTGGACGGGATTATGATTTGAAAAAAAATGATTGCCGGCTTTGACGTTGGTAACCCGTTGGTTACCTCTCTTGTACGCTGGAGACAAAACATTGCACTGAGAAATGAAGACGGTATATGGTAGGGGGTGAAATGGCTCATTGGCCGCTGTTTTTTCTGCAGCGTTTCTGTCCGAGTGGCTCTAGGGCACTAGACGGTGACAGATTTTCGATTTGGTTGAATTCAGCCTCAGTCTGGAGGAGAATTCTAGCGGCAGGTTACTCTGATCAGTAATTTTCTGTGTTTTTCCGATCAACACCAGGCAAATACCGGAGCAGTACCCTCATAAACGGCCCACGGACCGCGCGCAATCTTTCCTTCCTCTTCCTTGTCGTATCCCACCCCTTATTTGCATTATAACTGTTTCTATACAATGAGAGACTATACTGAGCATCAAGAGAAAAGTAACATTAATTTTAACAATGATACTTAATGCATTATTTACCATTTCGACTGTATAAATGTGTATAAACAACCTGTAACAAGTATTGTACTGCAGCCTCCGTGTCAATAACCCCTATCTCAATCAGGTTTTTCGTCCAGTTTCCCTAATCCATTGAGCAAATGCTGAGATGGCCCCTTGTTTTGCTTCTAGACATAAATGTAACTTCATTTTCTGTGCACGTCTTCTAGAATTCAGTGGGAAATGTAGTTATTCAAATTATCGTTTCCATGTTATCGCGGCAGGAAGTATTATTCCGAAGGACAACATGGATAAGAGCCAAAATGTGTTGCTTTTTTATCCTTGAAAATATATTTTATTACATGGGAGCTTATTTTTTTTCAAAATTTATGCAGTATATGACTCAGTGTAGGGATCATAGAATTTTGAAAATGTGCACAGAATTCACTTCTCCCCATAGCAAGTCATACGCAGTTTCAACTGTTTTTTACGTAAAATAAATAAATAAACACACACTTACATGCAATATACTACCACACATGCGGGGATACCGGTCGTCCTTAGAGCTCGTCCCGACTGGGGCGGTGTCCCGCTGGGGAAGATACCTGAAGGGTTAACATCGCAACCAGATGTGTAGGTCGGCGCAGGATGTCACGTTGTAGTGAGGAAGGAACACCGCCACTATTCGTATTTAACGTACACTGCACTTACGGGCCTAATTACAATATCCGTTTACGTTTACAGAACACGAAATATCAATATACGCATGTACGCAATGTAGGTGACGTCAATTGGATTCTTGAAATATGCGATTCTTTTGAAGACACGATTGCAAATTTGTCGCCATATTCAATTCTGAAATATTTATTCTGTTTTATATTCACTTAAAATTTTGATAGTAACCAAAAATGATTTTTTTAAAATTTTTTCCTAAAGTAATGTTGCAAAATTTCGTCTTGAATGCCTGAAGACTGTTTTTAATTTGATATAAGCAGTGATACAGCGGATGATGTCCAATACTTTGGTATTTAAAAGTGCTGTTGACCGCTTCGTCAACTTAAAAAATAAGAACGTCGCAATTTCCAGTATTGCTGTTGTGTATCTATAGAGCCTTGAGATGACTGTGTGCGTTTGAAGCATTGATATATATATATATATATATATATATATATATATATATATATACACATACACACACTGTGACATACCAATATGGGGACATGGTTTATTACAGAATATTTGTCGTAAATGGGCGAAATGGTTAGGGCAAATAATAGGCAATATGGCGCCTTAGTAACGACGTCGTGGTTGTTGTCAGGATAAACAAACATTCATCTGACCGTGAGGTGACGGCGTGAGTAGGAGAAAATATAAGAAATTTGGGGATTGGTTGAAGAAGCCTCGACTGATTATTAAAACGGAAGTTTGGGCATTTTGTCGAAATAAAAGAAAGGCGAGGCATTGTGGGTTTTCAAAGGGAGGGTAAAATTCATTTGGTCGCATGTCGTGACGGTGAGCAGTTCGCTCGTGAATAGATTAATTTGTGCATGTTAGGACTTATACAAATTTCGGGGGTCTACAACACGTGTTGGGACTTTGAAATATTTTCGTGTGGTAGAGCAAGAATCGGACTTGAGGGACATATTCGGACTCTGAATATTTTCGTGGCAGAACCAGAAGTGAACTTGTGATACTTCTAAGATTTGGAGAACGTGTCGAGTTCCGAATATTTTGCTGTGCTTAAAAATAAGACCTGGAGTTTTTTCGCGAGTGAACTCTAATCATTCTTGAACTTATAAATGTATGCGGTTCACAAACGATACCGGCCTTTGCATATTTTCTTGATATAAACGGAAGATAGAACTGAGAGATTTGTTTTGCTGTGTAATCATAAAAGCACTGGATATTTATACGGTGAGAACGAGCATCAGACATAATATTGTGGCGCTGGAACAAATATTTGAGTGGTGCGAAGCGGTGTATCGGCGGTGTTCGTTTTCAAAGAAGAGAGGAAGATTCGTGGTAATTGGACTTCGGGACTTCGGAGCTTCAAATACAAGCAGGGAAGGCGTTTCTTCGAGGGAGCACCTATCAAGAGCATGCGAAGACCAGAATCGCCGTATAAGGTTCGAACTAGGTTATGACTAAGAAAGTTTATCAATGTAAATTTTTCACATTTTTATTTTGCTACATTGATAGAAATAAATATTAAGTTTCTCTTGAAAGAAAGATAAAATGATTTTCATTGGCCAATTCAAGCTAATAAGTAGCTAGATCAAATAATCTCTGTTTTCAGATTCCTCGCCATTCTGTATAGATGGCAGATCGGGTAATCGGCTATTAATAGATAATAGCGATAATTACTGACGTGACCCATCGACCCAGCTAGCGGGATAATATTCAGTTTTTTATCAGAGTAATAATAATTAAAATATTATCGTAACCTCGACAACAATAAAATTAAATTGTTTTTAACATTTGTTCAGGATACCACAAACGGCATAAACTCTCTATTATTCGGCCTTTTTCGCTACTTTTTAGAAAATATTAAATAAATATTATTTAATTGTATTTTTATCTACGTATTTTATTCTGAGGTGGAGTTCACCTATCCAACAACAATTTCATAATCGTCAAACATTACTTATTTGACTCGAACAGTGTACATTAGTCCGGACAAACTACCTATTGTTTTTCTGGAAAGTACAAAACTTGAGAATTTAGGTTGAATGAACTATTGAAAAACAAAAGGAAATTTGAACAACTTTTTCTTGAAAGAGATCAAAAAAGTGAAAGCGAGGATGCCTGAAATGCAGAACAATTTGCAGCCAAGCAAACCGGATTGGTACGTGTCTCTAACAACTACAACCGCCCTGCCTGATACTTAAATGTAGTTAGTTACATGTAATTATTTGCGCGGTCATTTCTGTAGGATTATCTACCATTACACTGAAACTCATGGACACAAACGAAAAAGAAAATGAACCAACGTTGATTTCGTCCATTTAAATTTTAAATAAAAAAGATGTTCAGATGTAGACGAATTCTGGCATTTGTCTCAAATTGTCTCCGTCGCATGAAAGTCTCAGAAAAGAAACCTTATGATACGCCTGAATAAAAACCGTTAAAAGAGAAAAAACTTATATTCAGTAATCTACAAAACAACGAGAATAAACTAAGGCGTGGAATACACGTGTGTTCTCCTTCCAAACGTCGGCATTCACAAGTCCTGAAATGAAACATCGCCTTGTAACATAATCCTCATCCCTCCTCTCTATTTCCTTCTCTTACTCGTATTTGCATATATCTCACAGTGTTGTCATTTATTTATTTTCTAGCAAGTTTCGGTTCCGCTTCGCTTACTATTTCCCCAGGCACTAATTACTCTTTCTCTAATAGATCTAATCTTTTTTTAACATTTTCTTAATTTAGCCCAATTTAACGTAATGTAACTTCATTATTTGTGCACGTCTTCTAGAATTCAGTGGGAAACAAAGTTATTCAAATTATCGTTTTTCGTTTCGCGGCAGGAAGTATTATTCTTTTAGTTAAAAACTGTGTGATATGAACCCAATTTTATAGCTGAATTGCACTTGAAATTAGATATTATTGCATCGGAACGAATATTTTAGTAACAATCCAAGCAAATAACGTTCACATTCAAAATTCAATTCGTATATGGTTTAGTGTAGGAATCACAGAATTATGAAAATGTACACAGAATTCACTTCTCCCCGTAGCACATCACACATAGTTTTTAACTGCTTTTGACGTAAAATAAATGAATAAATAATTCTTTCATGGAGTGTCCATTTTAATAACTAGAGGCCGAAAAAAAAATATGTAGAATGGAACATCAAAATATGTACATAAATACGTAATGAAAACATAAAGAAGATGTAATAAATAAGTAAAATCGAATATAATATGTAATATTAAAATTCTCTACTTATAAAATCATTTACAGGTACATAAGTTATAAATTTGTTCTAAATCTAATTAAAATTTTCAAACAATTTTAAAAAATGGTAGAAGCATATCTTTGAAAATATGGAAGCCAAGTGATTAATAAGTGCAAGTCTAATCACATAACTGCGCCAATCGCGTGCCACTCGTGTCTCGTTGCATCCTATGCAGCGTCCAACCATTTCGTTGCAACCGCCTAGTTGTTAGTTTGAAAGCTGCGCCTCGCCGTGCCACTCGTGTCTCGTTGCATCCTGTAGCCCTCACCGCCGAGAATTGTGCTCGAAGGTTTGCACGCGAAAACAGACAGGCGGCGGCGCACGGCACGGAAATGAACGACCGAGCGCCACAATGCATTTCCACCTGCGTCGCTCGTACTGCTCACGCGAGCAACGGCTGTTAAGTTACTCCCTAAGTGCCCGCTTTCAGAGCACGCACTTGTGCGCACGAGGCGATGGACGTGCGTCGTCGGCGAGAGAGAAAAGACGCTTGCAAAGAGACAGAGAGACAGAGTCAGGCAGAGAGACAGACTGACAGAGAGAAAGAGAGAGTGCCGGTAGCGGTAGCTCAGTGCATCAACTGATCTTACTGTAGCGCTTCTGACCGGGAGGTCCTAGGTTCCCACTCCCCACGGCGGCAGGATTTTCGACACTAGCTTTTCAGCTAGGTCGAATTGAGTCGCTGTCTGGAGGAGAATTCTAGCGGCCGGCTGCTCTGATCGGTAGTTTTCCGTGGTTTCTCCAATCAACACTAGACGAATGCCGGAGCAGTACCCTACAAAACGGGCCACGGACCGCGCGCGATCTGTTCTTCCTCTCCCCTTAGACACACACACACTAACATGCACTACACTACCACATATTCCGGGACACCGGTTGGGTGCTTAGAGCTTGTCGTGGCTGGGGCGGTGCCCCGCTGGTGGGAGAGTCCTGATTAGGGGGAAGATCACCGTCATCTCCCGAGAAAAAACATGCACTACACTAACGGGACTAATGACCGAAACAGTTGACGCGCCCGGAAACGAAAAAGTCAATCAATCAAAGAGAAACAGTCCAACACCCAGAGATTTATTTTTATTTATTTTCGTAAAATTAACCATACTGACATATGCTTTAATTATACAAATGTTTGTGTCGGTTGTATGCACAGATCATCACGCACCAGCTGCAGTTAGGTCATATAAAAAATTGATGAAATTTTAAATGTATTGTTTTATTGAACAATGAATGCAGTAAGAAATTATCTGAATTTTTTAAAGAGATAGTACCTAGACTTAAACAATGCATTTAAGATAGAACAATTTTAATCATTTACTTTTTTCTATGTAAGTGAACGCATTACATTCATTTAGTTTGTTTTCGAAAGAAAATCCTAACTTCTCTGAAATCCATTAACATTTTAATGGCAATGTTTTCTTTAAACCCTATTATTTCTAAACGTACGTTCACAAATTGGTGTCATAGGCAACTTTTGAATTAATGCACGGGAGGGTTTCTAATTTTCATTAAATATTATGTGAGTAAATATTACGTATTGACTTTTAATATAAATTAATTAACTACCTTAGTTTCTTAATTTAGATTTTTTATTGAAAAATTAGAAATTTTTGTAATGACATCAACTACGTAATGATATCAACGAGTGTATTAAAAGATATGGCACTTAAAAATCATCAAAAGTTTTTCGCAAAACCTGTACTTATTCCCTTAACAGTCTTCTAATTTTCATAACAGGGATAGACGCTTGCAATACTGCCCCGACCTATGAATAACTGTGTTGTCAAGAACCAGAAAGAAAATAGCAAATCATCGTTATGCGGAAATAACGGTTTCCTCGTAATTTCCTTTGGTGAAATTTCCTTCAATTAATCGTATGCTGAAAGCGATGCCTCAGCGTATTTCTAAAAGGAAGGAAGTATCACCTGGTTATTGTGTGACGAAAATGAAAAAGTCGAAGGCTAATTCAGGTTATTTGCAAAGAACGCCATCACTGTACAAAGTGCTCTTCGTATTGGAAAATCATCTAGCCTTAAAATTATGATTTATTTTTCTGCCTATATTTCTTCAGTACATTATAACGTTTTTGGTCCTTGATTTTAAAGACAAAACATTTTTCATTCTAATTGCTTTATATCATGTATCATGTAAAATATGTTAATATAAAGCAATTACAATGAAAAATGTGTTTTATATTGAAATAATCTTGCCCTTTCCAATAAAACCGATATAATATTGCAATAATTACAAAGGCCCCAGATCCCTGTAGGTTAATTGGAAAACGTGCAATGATTTTCTCAAACTGGTTTCTTCTCGGATTTCATAAAGACTCGTTGGAATGAATCCAAGATAGTCGTCTATTCTAAGATTGCAGATAAAAAGTAATTTTTGCTTAAGATACCTGGGGATCATGTAAAACACATTCCATTAAAGGATTCAGTGACTTAGATAAGATAAAAGCAACTTAGAAGCTGCAATCATTAAACATTAATGGACTTGAAACTTATTTCCTGTGCGCGGTAAATGTCTATTAAACGAACATCATTTTTTAATATTTGGTTCCCTGCAGGGTTTTTCAAATAACAATGCTGAAGTAAAACAATTTTTTATTTATTTATTTATTTTACTTCAAAAAAACAGTTAAAAACTGCGTATGACGTGAAAAAACAAAAAACTCCCATGTAATAAAATATATTTTTTCTGTGAAACAAACAATAAATTTTAAATTTCGAAAGGGAGAAAAAAAAACAAAAAACTCCCATGTAATAAAATATATTTTCAAGGATAAACAAGCAATAAATTTTGAATTTTGAAAGGGAGAAAAAAAAACAAAAAACTCCCATGTAATAAAATCTATTTTCATAAATAAGCAATAAATTTTGAATTTCGAAAGGGAGATAAAAAACAAAAAATCCCAGTAATAAAAATATTTTAATTTTGGCTCAAAAAAAAAATTTTGGTATTACTTCCTGCCGCGACAACATGGAAACGATAATTTGAATAATTGAATTCTAGAAGACGTGCACAGAAAATGAAGTTACATTTATGTCCAGAAGCAAAACAAGGGGCCATCTCAGCATTTGCTCAATGGATCAGGGAAACTGGACGAAAAACCTGATCGAGATGGGGGTCATTGACCCGGAAGCTGTAGTACAATAGTTGTTACAGGTTGTTTATACTCATTTATACAATCCAAATGGTAAATAATGCATTATGTATCATTGTTAAAATTAATGTTACTTTTCTTGTGATGCTCAGTATAGTCTCTAATTGTATAGAAACAGTAATGCAGCAGAAACGATTTCACTTGGGATTTAAACTTTTCTATTGAATTTAATCGTTTAATGTCATCTGGCAATAAGTCAGAAACCTCAAATGCAGTAATGGAAAGACGGTAACATGCAGTTGTTGCAACACGTGTACATTTCTCTCAATGCACATGCAACACATTTGGAGATAGGCATTCGCGTCTGCTGTGTCAGGGAGGAAATAGTTGCATTTGGAAGGGAGAAGCAATCGTCGATGAAAGAAAAAACAGTTTGCACGGTATCGTGCGTGTTGAGACAATTAAGATACAAGTGTTATTGTTCTGCGAAAGCGATCATAATGGCGTTTGCAAGTTGATGTTTATTGATTTATTTTACGTCAAAAAAATAGTTAAACTGCATATTACGTGGTATGGGGAGAAGTGAATTGTGTGCACATTTTCAAAATTCTGTGATTCCTACACTAAGTTATATACTACTTGAATTTTGAATGAAAAGAAAAGCTCCCATGTAATAAAATATATTTTTGTACAACTGCAAAAACTACAAAAAAGACAACTTCTTTGCATCGCTAGCAGTACGTGAACTTCGTCATTTTTTAATCGCCATTATAAAAAGATCGTTGCCAAGACAACTACCTTGTTACCGTGAAAAAAGTCTTTTTTTTTCTCTTTGTTTTTCACCAAAGCGCAATAAACAGAATTTTTGTTATCTAAGATACTCTTAACTAATCATGGCCCTATAAAATGCATTTCTATGTTGTCCGGAGTACCAGGCTTCTTTTTCCAATACAAGTTTACGAAACTATTTGTATTATATTTTTATGCAGTTGTAGAAAAAATGTTCATATTTCGTGTGTAAAGTTTCCGCCCTTTTCATGGTCTCGATTGAGACTTTTTGCCTCGACCTACGGTCTCGGCAAAAATCTCAATCTCGACCATGAAAAAAACGGAAACTTCACACACTTAATATTAAAATAACTATTTTAAGGATAAATAAGCAATAAATTTTGGCTCTTATCCATGTTGTCCTTCGGAAAAATACTTCCTGTCGCGACAACATGGAAACGGTAATTTGAATAACTGTGTTTCCCACTGAATGACGTGTGTACTGTTGAGAAACACGCTACGAGGAGAAGCAGGAATGAGAAGATGAAGCGTGTTTTGTCTGCCTCGCAGGATATGAATTTATATTAATCAACTTTTTTATTCAATGAATATTTACAATCTAGTTCAAAGGTGAAATAATGTAAAGAGAGTTATTAACAATGTAAAATGAAATTCAAGAATTAAAATGACTCTTTGGTACTTTCCCTGGTATTCTTCATAAATGTATTCAATGTTAATTATGAGAACGGTGGAAGAGATGAAGAGAGGAAATTCTATCGAGATGAGAAATTTCTTGACTATTGTCAAGCAGGTTTGGAGATAGATGACTGGGGTATATTTCCACGCATTGGTGATATTTTGATCTTATTTCTTGAATATTTTTAAAAACTTTGTATTACCTGATAAATATAGTGAATTTTTCAAATATTATGTACTTAGATTTGAAAGGTTTTTGCTCATTTTCATATTCATTTTAAGGGTATAATTTGTTTTATATGTGTGAAAGATGGATTTTAAAGAAAACATTAGTATGGTTTACCTTTAGAAAAAACGAAGGCCTACAATTCAACAAATATTCATCATTGTGGAAAAAGAAAAGCGCGTACTTCGTGAACTAAATAAGTATGTGTATTAGCGCAGGTAGGAGGGAGGAGGGAGCCTTGGCCCCTTTGAAAATTTGGAAGTGCCTCATAGCCTTAATAAAATATTTCATTTCTGTAAATATGTTCAATAGCTGAGTTTCGCCCTTTCATCTAACAATTTGGAGAAGTATTGTAAATCTGGAGAAGAGGTCCTCCAAGATATCTCCTGTAAATAGTTGAACCTATAATCAATTGTATTGTAGTTATTATTTCATCCTCCTTGTAGCGATATTTATTTACTAGTAAAAAAATTACATATGTAAATAGAAAAATAGTTTAATAGAAAAAGGCGCTCGGAAATGTTTGCCTTTTAGGCACACCTGAGTATGTGTAATGTTGTAATAGGTCAGTTTTAATATTCCCATGCGTCAACCACAATTTGTTCATGCGCCAACGATTGGCCACCGCTGCTGACCTGATTCATTGCTTTTGTATGCAGGGTTCCGGACTCGATTGATTGATTTTTTCGTGTTTCCGGGCGCGTCAACTGCTTCGGACATTAGTTCCGTTCGTGTAGTGCATGTTTTTTCTCGGGAGATGGTGGTGATATTCCCCCACTGAATGCTGAGATCCGGCGCCGAACTATCGTCGGCTAGTGGGGGTTCCCCCTAACTAGAACTCTCCCACCAGCGGGGCACCGCCCCAGCCAGGACAAGCTCTAAGCTCCCGACAGGTCTCCAGGAATATATGATAGTGTAGTGCATTTTAGTGTAAGTGTATGTCTGTGTGTGTGTGTAAAGGGAGAGGATAGGACAAGGAAGAGGAAGGACAGATCGCGCGAGGTCCGTGGCCCGTTTGTTAGGGTACTGCTCCGGCATTCGCCTGGTGTTGATCGGAGAAACCACGGAAAACTACCGATCAGAGCAGCCGGCCGCTACAATTCTCCTCCAGACAGCGACTGAACTCGACCTAGCTGAAAAGCTAGTGTCGAAAATCCTGCCGCCGTCAGGACTCGAACCTAGGACCTCCCGGTCAGAGGTGCTGCAGTCCGGACTCGATCCTCACCGTGCTCATGAATGTTTGTACTTTGTCTTTTGGATGAAGTGAGGCGTGAGCTGACTTGTGTAGTATTCTCTGCACTACAGGGTTGCGAGAATTTGTGTTAATGGTTGATATATGTTTTTCTGCATTGAGATTCGAAAGTTGAATACAGCTTACCAATAATTCGACTCATCTCTAGCCGAACTTTCGAGTAACTGATTTTGTCGACAACCTTATGTGTAGAAACGTCTCAGGGAAATGGCAATAGAAAACTTAGGTCATTATATTGACCGGTTCTCCTTGAACTCACGTTAATATATCATTACACAAAATAATAATATTATAATTATCATTATTGTTCTACATTATCTTAGAGTCAATCTTCGGAACATCAAATAATAAAATGATGCGAATTTCTGGCACTTAGTTTTTAACGGAAACGACATCTTATTTACTGGTGTCTCGTATTCTTTGTAAATACCTCAATTGTTTGCGAGAAACTACCACAATTTAATAAATTATGAACCCTCTGTACAGATAGTTACGGTATCTAATGCAAGTCAATATAGCTCTAGAGAATTGATCGAGATTTCGAAAGATTTCTCTTTAAAGACTGAAGATACATGTTTCTTTCTTATCTTGTTAACTTAACACTAGTTTCCCTTCAAATGTTGGAAGCAGTTGTTTGTTCAGGTAGCACATGTTTGCAATGTAATGATGATTTGATAGAATCAGTACACTGTATCTGATTTCTTCATGCTCTAAATTGGCTTTATTCTACGGCAACTAAGTTGTTTCTCATAAGTAATTTTACAAGGATCGACAGTAATTAATTATTTGAACAGAAGATAATAGAAGTGTGTAAAATAGAGATCGATTTACTTCTATGTTTTGATTTTGATTCGTTTTTGTGGTCGTTTGTAGACAAGGACGTTGACAGACTTTATAACTGCGGAGAGTTAAAATTAGTTTCAATTATAATTAGTTTCTCAGTTGAGAACTGTATATTGGTTTAGTGGTGAGTTGTAGTTGACATTTAGATAATTGAAATGATTGAAGCGTTGTCATTGTCCAATATTTTTAAATTTAATCCAATACTTTAATTTGTTTTGTGACTGGGGTTCATCTTCTAGAATTATTAATTGAGAGTAAAGGGGATGGGTATGCAAAAGGTTTTAGTGAGAAGACTTTTGCTGCTGATTTTGAGGGATTCTTTTGGTTTCATCAATGTCTTTTGTGGGATGTATTTTTATGTTTCCGATAAACAGTGATATTAATTTAATGAAGTATTTTTTTCTTTCTGGAAAGTCAATCACATTTGAAAATGATATTGTTGACTTATTTTCTGAAAATGTTTCTTCTTAAATAAGATATAAGTAAAGACGAGTTAGTTGGTAATGGAAATTTCTTAATTATCTTTTTGTAAAGTAACTATCTTTCTAAAACCATTTGCCGACTCCGTCATGCTATCAGTATTATTCCAAATATGTAATTTTTATAGCATTCGTACAGGTGTAATAAATGTCCATTAGAAGAACGGGTTCCTTAGATATTAACAGATAAATGAACATTTATGCCAAACCACTATCACAAATACTTTTGTAATATGCGATTATACTTTTCGAACGGTTAACGTAGAATTCTCACCCTTCAATGGAAAGCGAATTTTTAAATATAAGTTTCAAAGTTTTTGACGTGTGTTATTCCCCGAAGGGGATAGAAAAGTCGAGTCAGCGCACGGGACACAGTGTCACAAAAACAAGTCCTTCCACTCTTCTCGCTTCTTTCACTTTGCAAATTAAAAGATCTCTTTCGTCTTGTCTGAAGGCACATGTGCATCTCGTGTTTTCCTGCTCTCGAACTTTTCTTCCGTACAATGGAAGCGGAAAGAAAATAACGCGATTTCCTCTTAGAGGTCTGAATTGTCGAGAGGATCAGCAGTAGAGTTAACCCTTCAGTGATCGAGCTCGTTATCGTAACGGGAGTGGGCACGTGGATGAATACAACATTCTATTTGAAAAAAGAATGATGAACAATCTGTTATGAACAATTCTTTATTTAGTTAATATATACAGGTGACGGTATCTAAAACAGGGTTAGATGCAAAATATTGTATATAACGAATACACACAACACGCACACACACACACACACACACACGCACACACACACACACACACTATATATATATATATATATATATATATATATATATATATATATTGTGTGTGTATATATATATATATATATATATATATATATACACACACACACACACACACACACACACAATACTCTTTATTAAAAGCCGGTACTCAAAGGAATAGAAGCACCATATTGCTAGTGATGATCCTGGGGGGGATTAGGGGAACACCCTTTTCCCAATTCCATAACGCGATAAAGATATCTGTAAGAAATTTTGTTAGTTTTCGAGTAGAAATTTTGCTAGTTGCGCTTAGGCACCGTGAAACAAGAGCAAGCACGAGGTTGAAATTATTTCTCCTTCTCAAATACCTGTTTATCGTTTATTCCGAAACGCGGTTTCCGAGAATCAGAGGGGGGATAAGTATGCCAATTCATGGCGAAGTGGTCGTAGCAATTCATGGTCGGTGTTCATAGGAGTGCCTTAGCAACACATTGCATTGTAAGGAAGATGATTATAGTAATATACGAATATTGCATACTAGCATATATATATATATATATATATATATATATATATATATATATATCGATTCCCGGTCGAGACAAATTGAGTTACAGATTTCCCCTAAAATCGTTTCAGTTTCTTTGAATGTGTACGAAGAAATGCGCATGCTGGTGGAGCTTGTACATATTGTGAAGTGAATACGTCATACAACATGTATTCCTTACCCCCAAGTGTGAGAATTAAACTATGCTCAGACATGGAAGACACCATTAGCTAGCCGGCAAAGTCGAACAATAGACCCAAAATGTCTAAAACATACTGTAAGGCTGTATGTAAAAATGTAATTTAAAATATGTAGGAATACAAAAATATGACCGGGAGCGTTAGCTCAGTGCATCAACTGATGCCACTGCAGCACCTCTGACCGGGAGGCCCTAGGTTCGAGTGCTGACGGCGGCAGGATTTTCGACACTAGCTTTTCAACTAGGTCGAATTCGGTCGCTGTCTGGAGGAGAATTCTAGCAGCCGGCTGCTCTGATCGGTAGTTTTCCGTGGTTTCTCCGATCAACGCCAGGCGAATGCAGGAGCAGTACCCTACCAAACGGGCCATGGACCGCGCGTGATCTTTCCTTCGTCTTCCTTGTCCTATCCTCTCCCCCTTACACACACACTAACACTAACATGCACTACACTACCACATATTCCGGGAGACCGGTCGGGAGCTTATAACTGGAGCGGTGCCCCGCTGGTGGGAGAGTCCTGGTTAGAGGGAAACCCCACTAGCCGGCGGTAGGTCGGCGCCGGATCTCACCATCCAGCGGAGGAAGATCATCGCCATATCCCGAGGAAAACACGAACTACACTTACGGGACTAATGACCAAAGCAGTTGACGCGCTCGGAAACACGAAAGAATCAATTAAAATCAAACAAAAATATGTATGTTAAAAACGGTTCTAGCCGGCCTGGATACCCGTGGGCGCTAAGGGTGAAGGGTCATGCTTCTCTTGGCGTGATGGGTCGCGGGTATGAATCCCGCTCCGGTCATGCATGCTTGTGTGTGTCCGTATGCGTGTTCCATTACCCAAAGTTACGAATCCAATGTTAAAGTACAGTGATCGCTAAGTGGCCTCAGCAGTTGAAAAGCGACCTTTAATAATAAGAAAGGGTTCTAAATCATTAAGAATATCTTGTAAACTAAAAAATATTATTGAATGCAGATATCTTGTTCATGCATATATTTATATGAAAATGTGTTTCCTACATATTACAAATGCTGCAAAAGTTGGATGCATTATGTTCTTAAATAAATGTGGTACACATAAAAATGTGAGTAGATGTGGTTTTGAAATGTCTCATATTCTATATGTATTCATAAATTTTGTGTTGTATATAATTAATAAAGCATATTAACAAATTTGGTTAATCATTTTGAGGCTATATTGTGAATATATCTGCAACAAATGTGTCTCATACACAGATTTTCTTTGCATGTTTTATGCATACCCACAGCACACAGGTTTCACAGTTCTGTTGAGAGATAATGTTTCGTAACATGAATTGCTTCCATATAACTTGGTAGTTTTTGAGATGTGGATAGTGAACTGTCTGGACGACTTCGATACTGCGAAAAATAACGTATTCGGATTGGGTTTCTGTTTTACTCCATCCGTAAATTTCGTATCACATTTCTGCTGAAAATGAGTTGTGATCTTATCGTTGTACGTCGTCATTATGCTATTCAAAATGTTCTACACCTCAAACAATGCAAAGTAGTGTAGTGAAGTTGTATTGTTTGCAGGAAAATTATAAATGGGCGCGAAGCTAATTTATTTCAATTTAATGTCGAATTTCTATGCACAAAATATCGATTTGTGTTATATGTCATTGCATTGTCTTCAGTTCACGCCTTCTGTTCACATTCACCGTGGTGCTTTAATGCTAGTAAATACGCTTTATCATTATGGTCTTCATCTTCCGAAACATCAATGCATGCTCTTTCTTCCTCTTCCAATCTCGGTCACATTAGTCTTTCACTTGTACTGATTGTTCAATACAAAACACCCGCAAATTCGAGAACCACCACCTTGCACAGAAACCCCTTACAACGCTCAAAATTTACACAGCCATGGTTGGCTTCCTCGATCACAAACTGTCACGCGAAAGGTCGCTATTATTGTCGTCTAAGCAATATTCGGAACTTACCGCAAACGCATCAATCATCATTTTAGGTATACGAGTATATCGCGATAAGACGATAGATGGGGCCATCTCGGAAAGGTACTAAAACATCCAAACCAAAATATTGTTAAATCTCACTGCAACAATGAATAAATAGGATTGGATTATAATAGATAAGTTAAGAAGATGTCGATGTAATTACATCGAGAATCGTTGCAATCAATACTGTAAAGTAGCATGAGTGACAAGTGTGAAAATCTGGAGACTAGGACAATTTATTTCTATCTTCGTTGTATGTACACGTAGTGAGGCGAGTGATGAAAACGATTCTTTATTGATTGATTGATATTTTCGTGTTTCCGAGCGCGTCAACTGTTTTGGTCATTAGTCCCGCGAGTGTAGTGCATGTTATTTCTCGGGAGATGGATCCGGCGCCGACCTACCGTCGGCTACTGGAGCTTCCTCCTAACCAGGACTCTCCCACCAGCGGGGCACCGCCCCAGCCGGGACAAGCTCTAAGCTCCCGACCGGTCTCCCGGAATGTGATTCTGTTGTACATGTTAGTGTAAGTGTGTGTGTGTAAGGGGAGAGAACAGGACAAGGAAGAGGAAGGAAGGATCGCGAGCTGTCCGTGGCCCGTTTTGGTAGGGTACTGCTCCGGCATGCGCCTGGTGTTGATCGGAGAAACCACGGAAAACTACCGATCAGAGCAGCCGGCCGCTACAATTCTCCACCAGACAGCGACTGAATTCGACCTAGCTGAAAAGCTAGTGTCGAAAATCCTACCGCCGTCAGAACCCGAACCCAGGACCTCCCGGTCAGAGGCGCCGCAATGGCATTAGTTGATGCACTGGGCTACCGCTCCCGGTAAAACGATTCTTTAATGTATACCTGATTCTCATGGGGATATATTTGAGTTTTATCCCGATGAAAACGTAAAGTTGCCGTCTGCGTGAACTTGTTCACCTCGTGTACTTTTACTCTCGAACTTTCCTTCCGTAAAACGGTAGCCGTGTTCGCGAAGGACACAACGCTGTGGGCTTTTAAGGGATCTAATGGACGGGAAGAAAGTAAGGTTGAGTAGTTTTCGTTGCAATCAGTACTGCAAAAGGAGTATTAGCGGAAATGTGACAATGTTTAGCCGCAGCAAATTTCTTTCTACGTTCCTAAAATACGCGCGTACAGGTGATGGTATTAACTGTTCGTTAAGGTTTAGAATATTTTCTTGAAAATAAAATTAAAAATTTGTTCACATTTGTTCTAATCTAAACGGAATAGAATACGTTGAAACGCAACATATTGAGTCGAAACAGAACAGAATAAGTCGGTGCCGATAGATTGAAACGAAACAATCGGAATGAAATGGAAACCAACGGAAAGGAGCGAATTGGAACAGAACGGGTCGAAACGCAAACAAAGCGAATCATATTGAATCTGAACGGATTTATACAAAACAAAACATTCCGCTTTGGTGGATTGGGCTATCAAATGATGTTACTGCAGTATCTCTGACCGAGAGGTTCTAGGTTCGAGTTCTGACGGGCGAAGGATTTCCGACTCTAGTTACATAGCTAGGTCGAATTCAGCCAGTCTGGAGGAGAATTAATGCCTGTCTCCCTTGATCGGTAGTGATGATCACTGCCACCTCAGGAGGAAAACATGTACGACACGAACTTAGCAATTGACACATCTGGACACACTTATAATGTCATGCACCCACTCCAACATCGACGGAAATCACCACAGAAGACTCCATGAGAAATCTTCCGTCAGACACTGCCGCTCCTACAGCCAGCGGCTGTTGTCTGTTTACTAAATAATAGTATTTTCCACTGTAGAAACCATCCGTAGGATTAATAATGTGTTGTTGTGATTCAATATTCTTTATACAATGTAAACATATCAAGTGTAATCACATTATTTCTAGTATACCGAAGGAACCTTCCCGATACGTGTTGTAAACATATCAAAATGTAAACCTTCATCTCTAAAATACCCTATATATACACAAGGTTCAGAAGGGAAAGGAACGCATAAGCTCACCAGACGTTTTTGTGTGAACATCTTTTTGCCCAGACCTGGCCTGTACAGAGCTTTCAGTCAGAATTAAAAGACGTTATACTTCTTTGTGTGTTTTATTGAAGATCATCAGTCAATCCTTCCTGTGAGAGTGAACCTGAATAAGCTATGTTGGAGAATCACCATTATGCGCAACATTATCAAATTTAACTCACTTATCAATCGGTCAAATCAAAATGTGAGATCAGGTTGAAACGGAACAAAACATGAAGGAAAGGAACGGATCGCATGCGTGTTAAGAGTGGGGCACAGGAGGCACTGCTCGTCGCAGTGGCGGGGAAAGCGAGAGCGCGGGAGGCGACGCGAGGTGGGCGTGGCCACGGCCCCGAGGCGACGTCTCCCAACCGCCGGCCTTTTTGCCAGCACTGTGGACGACCACCGAACAAGCGCCGCCAGCATCGCAGCGGTTGGGCTTCCGCTTCCGACCGCCGCGCCATTCATTCATTCATTCATTCATTTCGCCCCATACCATGTTTTGTTCCATCGACTTCACGCGCTAATAAACATATGAACTGAAATTCACTCTTTAACAGTCCACGTCCGTTAAAGTTTGGACGCCGTCCGTTAAGAGCAATCGAAACAAATGAGTGTTACCACAAGACGGCCGGAGTGCTCCTTTGTTTTTGTATTTTCCCAGTCTTCCTGGGTATCTAGCGAAACTATTAAAACCGGGTGAGGTGGCTCAGGGCATCAGCTGATGTCAAGCAGTGCCTCTGACCGGGAGGTCGTAGGGTTTGCACTTCCGACGGTGGCAGGATTTTCGTCACTAGCTAGACTGCTGGGTCGAGTTCTGTTGCTGTCTGGAGGAGAATTCTTCCGGCCGGTTGCTTAGTAGAGTAGTTACTTAACAAACGGGCCATGAACAGCGCGCGATCTTTCTATCCTTTTTCTATTCTCACCCTTTACTCACACCCTTACATGCACTACATTATTATACATGCCGAGAGACCGGTCGGAAGCTTAGAGCTTCGAAGGAACGAAAACAAAGAGCACATTACTTCAACAAATTTCTCGACAGCCCAGAGTGTAAATCTCACTGCAAAAGCGAATGAATAGGATTGGATTATAATAGATTATTTAAGAAGATGTCGATGTAATTAGTACTGTAAAGACGCATGAGTGTGAAGAATATCTGGAGACTAGGACAATTTATTTCTATCTTCGTTGTATGTACACGTAGGGAGACCAGTGATGAAAACGATTCTTTATTGATTGATTGATTGATTGATTTTTTGTGTTTCCGGGCGCGTCAACTGCTTTGGTCATTAGTCCCATGAGTGTAGTGAATATTTTTTCTCGGGAGATGGCGGTGATCTTCCCCCACTGGATGACGAGATCCAGCGCCGACCTACCCTCGACTAGTGGGGCTTGGCTTCCCCCTAACCAGAACTCCCCCACCAGCGGTGCACCGCCCCAGCCGGGACAAGGTCTAAGCTCCCGACCGGTCTCTCGGAATATGTGGTTGCGTAGTGCATGTTAGTGAAAGTGAGTGTGTAAGGGGAAAGGATAGGACAAGGTAGGGAAGGACAGATCGTGCGCGGTCCGTGGCCCGTTTGTTAGGGTACTGCTCCGCAATTCGCCTGGTGCTGATCGGAGAAACCACGGAAACCTACCGATCAGAGCAGCCAGCCGCCAAAATTCTCCTCCAGACAGCGACTGAATTCGACCTAGCTGAAGAGCTAGTGTTGAAAATTCTGCCGCCGTCAGGACTCGAACCTAGGACCTCCCGGACAGAAGCGCAGTCGTTCGGTTCCGTTTCGCCATGTTCTGATCCGTTTCGACCCGATCAGTTTTGTTTAAAAGCGTCCTATTCTGTGCACCTTTTTGTTCCCATTTCGTCTAGTTTTGCTCCGTTTTGACCAGTTGGGTTCCCATTTCTTCCGTTTTGTCCGTTTCGTCCCGTTGCATTCTCCGTTGCGCCCCGTCGAGGTCCCGTCTGAACCGACTAGTTTCGCTTTGCTCCGCATCGCGTCATCCCATTCCTTTCCGCCTGGGTGGGCTCTGTCAAGATTCAATCGTCCCATCCTCTCTCGACCTGCACCGTAAGGGTCATCTCCTACCTGGCGTGCCAATCGCATATTACGCGCATCTCTGCTTGCTAGTCAGCTTGCAAAATCATCTGATCGCCCGTCCCGGTCGCAGGGATTTTGACGTCCTCGCGTCTTACGTGTCTAAGTCGTAAAGATACAATATTGTAATGCTGCAGCAGAAAGTGGCAATTTTGCATCAGTAAGACGTGCATTATAGAGTCCTGATATCGATTTGATTTGACTTTTTCGTGTTTCCGGGCACGTCAACTGCTTTGGTCATTAGTCCTGTTAGTGTAGTGCATGTTTTTTTCCTCGGGATTGGCGCGGTGATCTTTCTCCGCTGGATGGCGAGATCCGGCGCCGACCTACCGTCGGCTAGTGGTTTTCCCCTAACCAGGACTCTCCCACCAGCGGGGCACCGCCCCAGTCGGGGCAAGCTCTAAGCTCCCGACCGGTCACCCGGAATATGTGGTAGTGTAGTGCATGTTAGTGTAAGTTTGTTTGTAAGGGGGAGAGGATAGGACAAGGAAGAAGAAAAGATCGCGCGCGGTCCGTGGCCCCTTTGTTAGGGTACTGCCCCGGCATTCGCCTGGTGTTGATCGGAGAAACCACGGAAAACTACCGAACAGAGCAGCCGGCCGCTAGAATTCTCCTACAGACAGCGATTGAATTCGACCTCGCTGAAAAGCTAGTGTCGAAAATCCTACCGCCGTGGGGAGTGGGAACCTAGGACCTCCCGGTGAGAGGCGATGCAGCGACATCAGTTGAGGCACTGAGCTACCGCTCCCGGTCCTGATATCGAAAAAGTGGATACAAATATTTATTCTGCATGTACTAATTTACTGCCATCAACATGCTGTATAGTGAGAAAACACGTGTTGTGTGTTTTTTAACGCCGAAAAACTGGTTTACTGCAAAAGTATTTCGTAAACGCCCGTCTGTGGTCTCCACTAGCGCCTAAAGCATTCAGAGGATTTTCTCCAAAATCGATATTACTCTATCGATCTCGGCGAACTAGAGACCCTGCGAATTTGAAATGGATATTTCGAATTTGGGGGTGATTCAGATGAAGACTTAAAATTTTCAAAATTTTCTCAAAAACGGCTCCAATTTTTTTGTTCATTTTTTCTCGAGTTGAACAAAGAACACATACAAAAAGGTGCAGGTTCCGTTTTTGATGAACTCTCTGAATTTTCGAAAACTATAAAAGTTATATATAACGCGAGAGAGTATGTACCACCTCGAGTTTTGACAATCAGCGAAACCAACTGTTTGCATTTGGCATTCAGCTTTAGCTCTAGGTTGACCCGTGGCGAATATTCGCAGTTTGGTAATCATCAACGTTGGGATCGCGTGTGTGCCTGCCTTTCCCTCTGTACCGTAATCTATTAACTTATCTTTTCGGTTTAATCTGTCTGTTGTAGGACTGGAGGTAAATTCCTCTCTGCAATTGCTCATCTATGGCGTTTTTTATAATTAGTTCAATTTGACATATTATATGGCGTAATTCCTGTTCGTTCTGTTTCGTTTCTTTCTTTCTTCCGTTTTGTTCCATTCCTTCTTTTTCCATTCTTTTCGTTCCCTCTGCCCAGTCCGTTCTCTTCCACTTCGCTCCATTCTTTCCTATTCATTCATTTTATTCCATTCCTTCCTATTCGTTCCGTTTCGGTTTACTCCATGCTTTTGATTCCGCTCCGTCTCCTTTTTCTCCTTTTTCGTTCTTTTTTTTCCTTCCTTTCTTTCCTTTTTTTTTTTTTCTCTTTGTTCGTTTCTTCCCCCCTTCTCCATTCCGCTCCGTCCCTTCCGTTTCGTTGCCTGGCACCGATGCCGGTGTGCTCCTTCCTGCCCTGCATAGCTCGTCTCGTCTCGCCCGGCTCCGCCCACTCGTTCAGCTGGCCATTGTGCAGCGCGGAGGGGAAAGCAGGCGGGGCGCTGGGCGCGGCCCCCAACCGCCCCACACACACACACCACGCACGCCAGGACAACGCGGAGGCTGGCCACCGGTCGGCTCTTATCTCTTACCACGAGAGTTGCCAGGGTTTTCTTCGGGGAGAGGGCTATAAAAACTAAGAAGAACAGAGAATGAGATAAGATAAATAAAAAGTAAGACGGATAAGAACTGCTTGCTGGCCCCGTGCGAAGATTCCGCTCTTTCTAAAGGTTTTGTTTTTTAGTGCAAATTGATTCACCATTTAACACGACTTTCAGGGTTTCTGGCAACCCGGTCACGGGGTGAGGAAACGTTCCGGAAACGGAATAGAATGGCCAAAAAGGATACATTTTATAGCATTAAAATATATTTTCTAACAGTCAAAATTATTAATAATAATTCGATCGAATTATATTGTTATACCTTCAAAACTATAATGGAAAGTTCATAGAGATCTCATTTGTAAATTAGAGCTAAAGATCATTCCGTTATGTTCACAATAAGCGGGTTTGAAGTGCGTAGGACGTCGTTTTCCAGGTATGTATGATGATAACGTGGTTTCGGGATCGTGTCCGTGTCCCCGGAATCGTATGCGTTCCCAGTTTTCCATAAATCACATTCAGCGATCTTCTATATTTTGTCTTAAATCTATTTTAGATAGGACTGTGAGAGGGTAATTTTCTCTCCTGTAGTAGCACAGGGGGTTTGTATCGACGGTTTCTTGTAAATGACCGTCATTTTTCCTTATCGAACTATACAACGAAGGGATGGCTTTTTGTTCCCATGCACTAACATTGGTTGGGGCAAGCCACAAACTTTTAACTTCTTCAAAGCATAAGATCCGTCTCAAGGTAGGAAGGACAGGAGTAATAAAATTATTAATGTCATACCAGTTACTCAGGTGATGATATCTAGTTCATATTCATGGGTCAGTGATTTTTTAATATCGACAATCTAGATATAAATTACTACCTGCTTTTTACTGTCTTTTTAAATCCGGTTCAAAGAATTAACTGCCCCTGCAGGAAATCCAACCCGTACCTCCCAATATACTTCCAGTTGCTCTATTCCCTTGAACTACCTAGAGAGTCAACTGTACGACCTGCGAAGTGAGGTCAGATTGATGAACTTGCAACTGTCACTTGGTGGTGAAATGCAAAATATATCCCGCAGGGGCTCTTAACATCATAAGGCTGTCCGGAAAGTTGATTGTCTCGGTAGCTCAAATGGTTAGAAGAACTACGCGTATATTGGAAGATCTGGATTCGATTCTCGGTTGGACCAGCCGATTATTTGATGAGTCAAAAATAATTATTACGTTTATAACATTAGAAGTGTCAGTATTATATTTAAAGTATGTTCTATTGCTTTTTTTAAAATCATTTTAATTAACTGCCACTGAGTCATACCCAATTGCAGTTTAATGAAATGTCTACATGAAACCCACCCATCGCTCAGCCCCTCGGCGGAGGCTTTTATTTATTTAGTCGAAAAACCGTCAAAAACTGTATGTGACGAATGGGGGAGAAAATCATCTGCGCACGCTTTCTTGAGTTTCAGAGTTCCTTCCCAACAATTTAACTATTAATAGTTGAAAGATGAAAAATAATAATAATAATAATAATAATAATAATAATAATAATAATAATAATAATAATAATAATAATAATAACAACAACAAATTTAAAAAACCGAGGGATTAACATTTCAAAAACTAGATATTTTCGTTGCCAAATTATAGAAAACTTATTTTTGACGGTAAAGGAACAAACAGATTTCATTTTTCTGTATTGTTAACAAAATAGAAACTCACCCTAAGCTCTACTACCAATACAAGCAAAAGGAAGTTCAACAAAACGTGCGCATAGTGAAGCTACATTTACATCCAGAAGCAAATCAAGTGGCCATCTCAGCATTTGGTCAATGAATCAGGGAAACTGGACAAAAACCAGATCGAGATGGGGGTCATTGACCCGGAAGTACATTACTTGTTACAGGAATATTGAGTCTTTTTGTTAAATAATACAATGCAAATTTAAACTAATTCATTATACTATATTTTGTTTTTGTTAAAGTAAACATTATTTTTCTTTTTGACGATCAGTATAGTCTGTAATTGTATAGAAACAGTTTTGCAGCAGAAAATATTTTACTTTTAACTTACTTTTAACTTTTATTTTAGGTTTGTGTGCGTGTAGGCGGTGGAAAAAAAGAAGTGAAAAGAGGAGCGCGAGAGAAAGGGGAAGTACGGGTGGTCCGCGCGCTTTTGTCTGGGGTTCGCTTCCCGAACGATCAGACCGGTTTGGCGCGATCCGTGACATGTTGTTCCCTACTTTCGACGGGTGTGTCCGCCTTCTCGACTATTAATGACTGCAGAAACGCCGGGATTGTATTGGAGAGTGAGGGCTCGGTTCTTTATTATGATTCACAGCCGGCCACGCTGCAGATGGTTGGATGGATGATTATATCGATGAAAATATTTTGAATGATGATGCACCAGCGGGGAAATGACAGAAGAAATGAGACAACACTGCGAAAACTCCCCGCGAACCCATTTTGTCAACGATCGGAAAAGGTGGCGTCGGGAATCAACTGATGTCACTGTAGTGCCTCTGGCCGGGAGACCCTTAGTTCTTTATCTTTTATTATGATCCTCTGTTCATAGACCTATCCTAAATCCTTTATTATGATCCTCAATTAATAGACGTCGGCTATTGATAGATGGGTGATGTGGACATCATGTCAATGATACAGTGATAGTGAAATTAGAGACACTGGAAGCAGGTGAACCCCCCTCCCCCGAAAAAGAAACTGCCGCAAATCCTCTTTGTCCACTGCAGATACCACATGCATTGACTGGGATTTGGACCCAGGTTCCCCCTGATGGATGATGAACGATCTCATGTTTACACCATGAATTACTCCAATTAGTAAAGGCAAAGGAGTGCACACTAAAATGGGATATGTCAAAAGGTCGTTTTAATTACCTTCATTTGATCGAGAGCAAATATCAGCAACAAATAACATGTGCGGACTGTACGAGAATCGGTCCGTTAACGTTTTGATTACTTCATTTATACATGCATATTGCCATCTACTCTTCGATACGATTTCTATCAGTTATTACAATATTTATTTTAATGACGGTATCAGAAATACTAAATCACTCGTGAAAACTATTTTAAACTACAATTTCACTTAACTCTCAGAGCTGACACTCTCGAGGCATTATCAACTAGCGACAGAATACATTTCAGTGAGGAATGTAGCCTTTGGTGATGCTAAACTATTTTTACAAGCTTGCCTTACTTCGTAAAAAGTGGAAGTATTGTATCTTTTGCCAGAAAAACTCTTCATGTCGGACCTTGACAACGAACATTTCTACTTGAAGCATTGAAGTCTTTCACGGCCGGAGTCAATATTCATGTTTTCTTCCGGGCTGGTGGGCCGTGGTCCAATTGGCTTTGCACTGCCAAACGTTTCGCCCACGACTGCGGCGGGCATCAACAGTCGCCAGTCAGCCGCCGTCCCGGACACTTTGCCCGAGACCTCGCCACTGAAGTTGCCCGCCGCAGTCGTGGGCGAAACGTTTGGCAGTGCAAAGCCAATTGGACCACGGCCCACCAGCCCGGAAGAAAACATGAATATTTCTACTTGAAGTTGATTTATAAAATATGAAGGCACACTCGTTAAAAATCTTTTCTCAAAATCCACTCCAAAAGTGTTTCTTTATTTTTTTCACGTTTACAACCAAGGACGCTTAAAAGACCGGCGGAGGTCTCAATTTCGTCGAACTCTCTGCATTTTCGAAAATTGCGAAGTTAGATGTAATGCGAGAAAGTATGTACTGTTTCGGCACCACTAGATCAATCTGTCAGAATAATCACCCGCTAATATAAAACAACTTTATACGTTTTTAATGAAACCAATCATTGATGCCCGCCGTTAAACTGCCTTCGTTTCCAACTGGGTGAAAAGGTAAATCCTCGGCGCTTGGGTTTTGAGCGAGAGATCAGCACGATCTGCATTTAAGAGGAGGCGCTCTCTACAAACGAGGATTCGTGCGTCACTTGAGTGCAGTAGTGCCAAGGTGCCGCTTATTCCTAACAAACGCGAGTCACGAAGAAATGAGTGAAACTCCTCGCATCGTTGCTGTCGTCCCGCAGACGTGCGTTTGAAAATTCGTTTCAAGAAGGTGAGCTGAAAAGTTCACTTCGCGCAAATGTACACGGTCGGAGATATTTGTTTAATTTACGAAATTGCGGAAATGTTTTCATATTGTTAAACCGTTCTCCGTTAGATTGCTCGTTTTCGTATTTTTTCTTACAGAAGGAATGCTGATTTATCTTGTTAATAGATTTATCTCAATTCAAAAGCCAGACTACTGAAAATGAGGGGTTATCACAGGAATGTTGCTATTTTGTACCTTTTAACCGCTCCTGGTTGATAATAAACGCAAAACCATATCAGAATGTTTACTCTTATACTGTTTCAGATTTATTTCGTTTAAAGTACAGTTTGACTTTGAGTTCAAATGAAGCTATTTTCTGATTGAAAAAAATGAAGTTTTAAATTCGGAATGTTGTTGTCGCTAATGTTGTTTTCAATTCTCGCAGTCTGAATAAATCCGTTGCACCCACCCCGTATGGACTGTATTGTTCAGCATGTTGACATTTGGCTTCAATGGGTCGGCCAAAGTACATTTTTTTACTCGTATTTCGGCCGCTAATGGCCTTCTTAGAAACGATCTCCTTCATATTTAAATCACTAACTGCAGGAAGGCAATTAGCCCAAATTTACATTTTTTGTTGGCAAGGAAGGTTGTGAGTAGGACACGACATGCAGTATGTACAGCAGAAAGGAAACTTATCCAGTTGATAGTATAGGTCTGTGCCTTCATATGCAAAAATTCATTGTAAAGAGAGCATTTTCTTAAAACGGATTTTATACAGTTTTGTTTTTCTTCTGAATAATTAGGGAATGCAGTCTAATTACCTTCTGCAATTAGAGATTCAATTATTCATAAATCGTATGATTCCTGGTTGGACAAATCTGCTTAGGGGATCTGTCACATGATTTAATATACTCAGTGACATTGCGTCTAAATACATTCATTAATACTTGCATTTCAACATACACTCAATGTTTTACTTTAAAACACTTGCTGTCTTCCCTTCACTAATTGTAAGATAATATTTATACACGCTTGCTCTCCCTAAACAGAAAAACACGGAATTCTTTTAGTAGAACAATTGCAACTCATTTAATCCAAGAATGTAATATACAAACGACGGTGTGTGACGACACATAGTCGGTCATTTTAATAATTTCAACGTTTTATTAAAATTTATTATTTATGCTATGAAACCGTTTAATACGGAACAGCAAGGAATAACAGATTATGAGGCTCACCACCTTTCATTTAAAGCACAAATCACAAAATTATGGAGTTTGAGAAGACAAATTTATTTCTAAACGAAAACCCTTAGTGTTTTAAATATAAAGATATTATTCTTCAAGCGTACAAGAAAATGACTAAATTCAATCGGATTAATTGATTGATTTTTTCACGTTTCCGGGCGGTCATTAGTCCCCAACTGCTTCGGTCATTAGTCCCGTTACTGTAGTGCATGTTTTTCTCGGGAGATGGCGGTGATCTTCCCCCGCTGGATGTCGAGAACCGGCGCCGACCTACCGTCGGTTACTGGGGTTTCCCCCTAACCAGGACTCGCGACCAGACTAAACTCCCGACCGATCTCCCGGAATATGTGGTAGTGTAGTGCACGTTAGTGTCAGTGTGTGTGTAAGGGGAGAGGATAAGACAAAAGGAGGAAGGAAAGATTCCGCGCGGTCCTTGGGCCGTTTGGTAGGGTACTGCTCCGGCATTCGCCTGGTGTTGATCGGAGAAACCACGGAAAACTACCGATCAGAGCAGCCGGCCGCTGGAATTCTCCTCCAGACAATTCAATCGGACTAAAAGCGAGTTTTCACGATACGTTTCACCCCTGACACTCTCATTTAGTTCAGTAGAATCACTACAATATGAGTCACATTAGAAAAATATAATTTAAAACGTGTTAGTTAAAAAAAACAGAAACGAAAATTATCAAGGTTGTTGAACTATACTTGGGTTTTCCTGACGAGGCATTTGAGGGTAGTATCTTTAAGATGGAACATGACACGACTTTTCGTGCCTTTTTTCGGTCGTGCGACCGTGCGACCATTCGACCGTGTTCTAGAGTTGTTTGATCTGCAACTCTGCTTGATACGGTCGCGATCATGCGTCATCTTGCCGCAGGACCGAGAACGACGCAAAACCTCGTGCCATATTCCATCTTAGAGATACTACCCTCAGATGTCACGTTAGAAAAACCCAAGTATAGTGAGTAAAACCAGGAGAGGGAGCAGTTGGCTCCAAACGAAGTAATACATTTGATGGATTAACGGCTTCTACGCAACCTCTTGTTTTCGGCATTATCAGTATTGTAGTGCCATTGATTTGAACGTCCAGTAATTACTTCAAATATTCAGTCGCAGTCTGGAGGAGAATTCTAGCGGCCAGCTGCTCTGATCGGTAGTTTTCCGTGGTTTCTTCGATCAACACCAGGCGAATGACGGAGGAGTACCCTACCAAACGGGCCACGGACCGCGCGCGATCTGTCCTTCCTCTTCCTTGTTCTATCCTCTCCCCTTACACACACACTTACACTAACTTGCACCACACTATCACATATTCCGGGAGACCGGTCGGGAACTTAGAGTTTGTCCTGGCTGGGGCGGTGCCCGCTGGTGGGAGAGTCCTGGTTAGGGGGAAACTCCACTAGCCGACGGTAGGTCGGCGCCGGATCTCGCCATCCAGCGGGGGAAGATCACCGCCATCTCCCGCGAAAAAACATGCACTACACTAACGGGACTAATGACCGAAGCAGTTGACGCGCCCGGAAACTCGAAAAAATCAATCAGTCAATCAATCAATACTTGAAATACACGCAAGATAAATGAATATTTTGATCCAAGAAACCGGCGTGACTTGTGTTGTCGTACTTCCTATGAACCCCTTGATTAGAAATGTCTTCTCTGCCTCCTTTCCCGATGCTTTGTAGCATCGCAGTCCTCATATGATCATAAGAAAGCCAGAGCAACGTCTTTTTCTTAGCACGAGTACTTTCGCCCTCGTTGCCCAACCCGTCGCGCCTTGTTCTTCCTCTCTCTTGTTCTTATTAACCCCCTCCCCCTCCCCCTTGCTCCTAATGGTCACTTTATTACTGCCGCTCTCTCACGTCGCATCACGTTACATGTGTAGCAGACTCTCGAAGCCGTGCCAGGAAAAATGTTCGTTTTCTAAACCGATTTATTACTGCGTGTTCGCTATGATTTGTAATACGAGGGGAGTACTCTAAATCGTGGGGGATAATTGAGTAGGTTGCACTGCTGACATGGCCATAAGCCATTCGGAAAGTTAACGAGTAAAACCTCCTGTGCAATTAAAACAAATCTATGATGGCCGTAGTCTAAAGAAAACTAGTGGGAATCAGTCGCACTCCGAACATTTTGGAGGAGAATTCTAGCGGACGGTTGCTCTGATCGGTAGTTTTCCGTGGTTTCTCCGATCAAAACCAGGCGAATGTCGGAGCAGTACCCTAACAAACGGGCCACGAACGGCGCGCGATCTTTCCGTCCCATTTCTAGTTCTATCCTATTTACACTTACACTACACCAATACATGACGAGAAACCGCTCAGGAGCTTCGAACTTGTCCTGGCTGTGGCGGTACCCCGTTGGAGGCAGGTACTTGGTTGGGGAAAGCCCATTAGCCGACGGTAGATCGGAGCTCTCACCATCCAGCGAAGGGAGATCACTGCCTCCTCCAGAGGATAAGCATGCACTACACTTACGGGACTAATGACCTTAGCCGACGACGGAATCACTAATCAATCAACGGAAAAATTCTCTCCTCTTTTTCTAAACAACTACTTATATAAGAAAGTGAATGTCATCGTTTAAAGATTTCAATCCAGGGATACATTGCAATGAGAAAGAAATCCCTGGTTTTGATATTGATTACATAATTTTGGAGAAGGAATACATGAAATATCAAATGTAGGTACATTATTTCATGTATTCTTTTTTGAAAATTATGTTTCTATTTTCGTATTTTATATTCCATTTTTTTTAGTTTGATTAAAAATTCTATTTTCATTTAAATTCATAATATATTCTGCAATAGATAAAATTTTAATTTGTATTTTGGATACTGCATTTCTATTTTTGTAGCACTGAAGATCGAAAAAAGCTTTCCGTCCAAATAAACACCTACGACAAAACAACGCTTCAAATCTATCCCTCTCTCCCGTTCCTCCCAGCTGCTCCGACAGTCGAGTTGCAAACGTGCTTTCGCCGCCGCCGCCGCAGGTGTTACATGTACGCTTACACGCGGCCCCATCGTGGTTTTGTTGCGGCGGTCTCGGCGCCTTTGATGTCCTCGATTCGCCGCCATTCCGGCCACTTCCAGAGCACTTCCGCTCGTGCTCTTCCGGTCCGCAAGGGTTTGTTCCAGGGGAGACAGCACCAACAGCTCACTACAAAGTAATTCACATACAATGCATGTACATTATTTTACAACGCTTTGCAGATGGCATTAAACGATTAAAATTGGTACAAAAGTTTTAATTCTCTTCTGCTGTGGTACTGTTTCTATACAGCTAGAGATTATTCCGAACATCCAAACGATAGTAATATTAATTTAAACAATGATATTTAAATTTTAACAATGTGATACACTATTAACAGGTTTTACAATGTATTTATTTTCATTTGCACTGTATAATTGTAAACAAATGTAACAAGTATTGTACATCACCTTCTAGATGAATGAAAACCATCTCGATAAAATTTTTCCTTTCAAAATCGCTGAACCTTTGAGCAAATACTATGATGGCCCTCGTTTTGCTTCTGGACATAAAAAAATGACGTTCCTCCGGGTCGGATTTGAACCAGCGACTTATTAATGCCTGTGGAATTACGTCACAGTCCACCGCTCTACCAACTGAGCTACCAGAGGCGTTGACTTTCTGCCTCCGCCATAAAAACCTCATTTACATATTATAAATATTTTTAAAAAAATGCTATTCCTCCGGGCCGGATTTGAATCAGCGACCTATGGATGCCTGTGGGATTACGTAAAAGTCCACCACTCTACCAACTGGGCTACCACAGACGCTGACGTTTTGCCTCCGCCATAGATAAAACACTCTAAATACCTCATTTAAATATTATAAATATTTTTAAAATATAGTGTTCCTCCGTACGCTACAGTCCACCGCTCTACCAGCTAAGCTAGCAGAGACGCTGACGTTCCGCCTCCGCCATAGATAATACAGACTAAATACCTCAATTTTTTATTGTAAATTATTTTAAACAATAGCGTTCCTCCGGGCCGGATTTGAACCAGCGACCTTTGGATGCCTGTGTGATTACGCTACAGTCCACCGCTCTACCAACTGAGCTACCAGAGGCGCTGATCTACCGCCACCGCCAAAGATAATACAGACTGAATACCTCAATTTTTTATTATAAATTATTTTAAACAATAGCGTTCCTCCGGGCCGGATTAGAACCAGCGACCTATGGATGCCTGCGTTATTACGCTACAGTCCACCGCTCTACCAACTGAGCTACCAGAGGCGCTGATGTTCCGCCTCCGCTCAATAATACAAACTAAACACTACAATTTTTTATTATATTAATTTTTTTTAAAGAAATAGCGTTCCTCCGGGCCGGATTTGAACCAGCGACCTATGGATGCCTGTGTTATTACGCTACAGTCCACCGCTCTACCAACTGAGCTACCAGAGGCCTGATGTTCCGCCTCCGTCATCAATAATACAGACTAAACACCTCAATTTTTTATTATATTTTTTAAAAAATATCGTTCCTCCGGGCCGGATTTGAACCGCGACCTATGATGCCTGTGTGATACGCTACATCCACCGCTCAGAGGCGTTGACGTTACGCCACCGCCATAGATAATACAGAGTAAATACCTCAATTTTTTATTTAAATTTTAAAAAAATAGCGTTCCTCCGGGCCGGATTTGAACCAGCGACCTATGGATGCCTGTGTGATTACGCTACAGTCCACCGCTCTACCAACTGAGCTACCAGAGGCGTTGTTGTTCCGCCACCGCCATAGATAATACAGAGTAAATACCTAAATTTTTTATTTAAATTTTAAAAAAATAGCGTTCCTCCGGGCCGGATTTGAACCAGCGACCTATGGATGCCTGTGTGATTACGCTACAGTCCACCGCTCTACCAACTGAGCTACCAGAAGCGTTGTTGTTCCGCCACCGCCATAGATAATACAGAGTAAATACCTAAATTTTTTATTAATTTTTTTTTAAAGAAATAGCGTTCCTCCGGGCCGGATTTGAACCAGCGACCTATGGATGCCTGTGTTATTACGCTACAGTCCACCGCTCTACCAACTGAGCTACCAGAGGCCTGATGTTCCGCCTCCGTCATCAATAATACAGAGTAAACACCTCAATTTTTTTATTATTTTTTTAAAAATATCGTTCCTCCAGGCCGGATTTGAACCTACGACCTATGCATGCCTGTGTGATTACGCTACAATCCACCGCTCTACCAACAGAGCTACCAGAGGCGTTGACGTTACGCCACCGCCATAGATAATACAGAGTAAATACCTCAATTTTTTATTTAAATTTTAAAAAAATAGCGTTCCTCCGGGCCGGATTTGAACCAGCGACCTATGGATGCCTGTGTGATTACGCTACAGTCCACCGCTCTACCAACTGAGTACCAGAGGCGTTGTTGTTCCGCCACCGCCATAGATAATACAGAGTAAATACCTAAAATTTTTATTTAAATTTTAAAAAAATAGCGTTCCTCCGGGCCGGATTTGAACCAGCGACCTATGGATGCCTGTGTGATTACGCTACAGTCCACCGCTCTACCAACTGAGCTACCAGAGGCGTTGTTGTTCCGCCACCGCCATAGATAATACAGAGTAAATACCTAAATTTTTATTTAAATTTTAAAAAATAGCGTTCCTCCGGGCCGGATTTGAACCAGCGACCATGGATGCCTGTGTGATTACGCTACAGTCCACCGCTCTACCAACTGAGTACCAGAGGCGTTGTTGTTCCGCCACCGCCATAGATAATACAGAGTAAATACCTAAATTTTTATTTAAATTTTAAAAATAGCGTTCCTCGGGCCGGATTTGAACCAGCGACCTATGGATGCCTGTGTGATTACGCTACAGTCCACCGCTCTACCAACTGAGCTACCAGAGGCCTGAGGTTCCGCCTCCGTCATCAATAATACAGACTAAACAAATTTTTTATTAAATTTTTTTTAAAGAAATAGCGTTCCTCCGGGCCGGATTTGAACCAGCGACCTATGGATGCCTGTGTTATTACGCTACAGTCCACCGCTCTACCAACTGAGCTACCAGAGGCGTTGTTGTTCCGCCACCGCCATAGATAATACGAGTAAATCCTTTTTTTTTTCTACCAACTGAACTACCAGAGGCGTTGACGTTCCGCCACCGCCATAGATAATACCGAGTAAATTTTTTTTTTTTTTTTTTTCGGCGTAGCCGAAGGTCAGTGTGGGTGAGTGTTTTGCAGTTCGCACGCTTGAGCGTTTTACTGCTATGTGTAAGTGGTTAGTGTAGGTTCGCGGCGGACCTTAGTCAAAAGCCAAATTGGCTGAAGTGTTTAGTCACTGTCGTGACTTTGTCATTTTTTGTGTAAGGACTCTACGCCCTCAGTATATCCGAGGGGAGAGCTTGTCGTCTGCGTCCTATTGTGAGAACGTGTCGTGCGAGTTTCTTTAGGGCCCTTTGGTGCTTCGCTGATTGAAAGGCTTGATAGGTTTCTGTAAAGGAGACCCGTCTCAAGCATTGAGGAAGGATTGATATCGAGTTCCTTCCTAGTACTTTCATCCGTTTCCGAAACGGAGGGCGCGCTAAGTTTCAGAGTTTTGTTCTGAACTACCCAAGTGTATTCTTGTACTCCATTCCCGTAGTCCACCATGTCGCCGCGGCATAGTGGCTACTGGCCGGCAGCACGTTTTATAGAGTGCCAGGCGGAGGCCCAAAGGGGGAGTAAAGGGTTTCCCCTCAAAAGAGGTTTTAGTAAATGTATTCCTGCGAGTTTCGATCGGATGCGTCTGACATGAAAGTGCCAGCCTTTCCCGGTCGAAAGTGACGCCCAAGTAAGTTGCCTTAGGCGCCCACTTCAACTTTTGAATACCTATTTAATTTGTTTTGGTGGTGTGTGGGTTTTGTGTGTTGTGTTTGCGAGAGTAACAGATGGTTTGTGACTTTTCCGCTGAGAAAGTCAAGTGGTTTTTCCGCCCACTTCAGCGTCAAGTCATCTGTTTTTGTAGAATTTTAATTTGTGGTCGAGGTTGTTTCCCTCTAGCTAAGACGGCTATGTCATCAGCGTAAAGGAAAAGCCTTTTTCCCGTATATGCGGTATGTCATTGACATAGAGCGAGAATAGCAGGGGAGAGAGGACGGAGCCCTGGGGACCCCCGCAATCCTCCGCTTAGAGGATCTCGCCTTACCCACATTTACTACGAATGTGCGTTTGGAGGAAAGATTTAACGATTTCCGTTATACTTGTGGAGGATGCGCCAAAGTTTTGCTATAAGTGTGTTGTGTGGCACTTTGTCAAAGGCTTGCACCATGTCGAGATAAATGACTGGTAGTCCTGTGTGAGTATGAGATCAGCGGAAATCTGCTAGCCATACAAAGTGCTTGTAATGAAGCGGAGGGCTGGTTGAAAGGGAAACCCGTTCCTCCCGAATTAAATTACGCGAGAGAACGTTGGTAGTATTCGCGCGAGGAGAAGCCTTTCGAACCTTTTCCCATAATTGGGAGAAGGCTGATTGGCCATGGCTCGCCGCGACCGTCAGACCCTTACGGTTCAAGCATGGAAATACAAATTTCCAGCTTCGGAAAGTACCAGTGTAATGCAGCTATTGTAGATTAGCGTAGCGCCGGTAGACCGTAAGGCCTCCTTGAGAATGGGGGGGCCTTTGGGCGGTCAGGGCCCGGCGCCTTGCGACTACGCAAGCATGTGACTGTAGTCGAAACTTCTTCGACTTGCAGTGTGTGAGTGTTTCGGCTTGTCCTCCGTTTCCTCTTCCTCCACCTGTGTATTGTTGACAAACCTCTCGAGCATGTCGGCGAAGAATTCCCCCTTGCTTGATCTGAGAAGAGGTAAGTTTGATTACCTCCGCGTTGCGTAACCACTATGGCAGGCGTTTTAGGCACCGACTTAGCGCCTTTAAGTTTGAAAGACTGTACGAGTGATCAGAACCGATCTCTCTCATACGTTTTCCCACTCGGCCGCGTGATGGTTTGCGAGCGCCGTCTTGGGCGTTTTGCATTCCCGCAGCTGCGTTCTGAGCGCAGGCACCAAAACTGCTGCCATAGTCGTCTGGCTTGCGTTTCTCTCGCAGAACCCTTTTTCGACGTCTGGAGGAAGTGTGTTTGAACCCTTTCGGGCGGGCCCCAGAAGACCGGCGTCGCCTTTCTGGGGGCTAGTTGTATGTGTTTTGTGGGGTGTGCAAGCCATCCTGTGATTCTGGCGAATCCATTGATGGCGTAACTTGTGAGTGTAGTGTAGTGAGGTGGTTGCGAAACTCATCCCAGTTGGTTGGTTGGGGAAACCCCACTGGCAGGGCAGAAAGAGCGGATGCTACCAACTGCAAAGGTTATGGGAATGTGATCGGAAAAGGGAAAAGGAATGGTTTTGTGTTGTGACCCGAATATTTCCTGAAGTGTTTCCACTCAAGAATTTCGGGCCGCATACGAGGTCTGAGGGATAGCGGGTGGGTGTGGAGGGCGGGATGAGGTCACGTTGTTGTGAGACAACAGAAACTTACAAGTAGTCCCTTGCTGTTTGTGGTGGGGCATCCCCATTCCTCGCACTTGGTTCAGGTCGCCCGCCAGACCTGCGAGGTGCCAAGGAGAACACGTGTCAAAATCGTCCTCGATGAGGGCGATTCGGTGCTAAGTATGTTGACACCAGTGCAACTTCGCTTCGTCGTCTCCACTACAATCCCCGGCTTCAAGCCTCGCAACGAGGAAACCCTGCCGGGCGATGAGGATCGAACGACGTCAGCAACAGCACGCCGCCACCGCGAGGGCGGGGCATCGCGGTCGGTGCGGTAGATGGCCATGTCAGTTAGCTCCAGGTCATCGGCGCCTGTTTAGTTTCGCAGAAGAGTACACAAGGCTTACGCGAAGAGCTCTATGATGCGTCGATCCCTGGGTCCATGTGGGCCGGAACGGCCGTTGACGTTCCAGGCGGCTACCCCGAGAGGGCGGGTTCTGTGTTTCCGCGTTGGTGTTCAGCCATTGTTGACTGTCACTTGAGCGCAGAGTGGTTGAAGTGTGGTGAGAGGCGAAACCTGCTGCTTGAGATCAGCAAACCCCCTTGCGGAGTTGCTCTGCCTCAGAGGTAGCAGCAGGAGTGACGTGGTTCTGCCCTTGGCGCAGCTGCGTCGGAACGGCGGCCCTCTCCTGAATGCCCTTACGGACATTGAGCGCCGCCGCCCTCTGCTCCCCGCCGCTTGGGCAGTGTTGTTGTGGTGAGGTGCACCAAACTCGCGAAGGTAGTGCCTTATCTACCTTGCGAGCGGGGTGTGTTTGTGCTTCGGCGCGACCTTTGCTCTGCTCCGGCTTTCATTTTTGCTCTTTGGGTGACAAGGCCTTGTGGGCCTTGCAGCCACCGTAGTTGGCGGGGTGGTTTCCGCAGTTCGCACACGGGGTTTGCGGGTGTTCCCGCAACCTTTGTCAGGGGGCCTTCGCCGCAGTGAATGCAGCGTGGCTGACCCGGCAGTAGGCGCGGGTATGTCCCGGAGCGCAACGCTTGCAGAACGGCGCGGTCTCCGTTCGCCTAGCGACCGATGGCGACGCAGCGGCAGATCGCCCAAGGCAAAAAGCCACTGCCGTCGTCGCCGGGCGCCAAGTTTACGAATCGCGCCGAGCGGGGAGCTTCCGTTTCGGCGTCTCTTGAGCTGGTGGACGGCTGGCCCCGGCTTCCTGGGCATTGCTCGGCGATGTCGTCCGCTTTCCTCCGCCGACACTTGGGGACGGGCCCCCCGTAGAGCTTAAGGCCACGCTCCTCCTTACGTGCGTGGGTGAAGTGGGGCCCACTTGCCTCGCTTCAGATTCGCCGCGATCCTGACGTGGTCCGCGGCGCATCGTGCCTGCAAGGAGAAAATCGCCCCAGTGCTTGCCGTGACCGCTCGCAGCCTCGTCGCCCCCGAACCAGCGGCGAAAGCCGCCGGAGGAACCGCGGCGGGTCCCAATCGGCGGAACGCCTCGATGCCTTCCAGGCTCAGAGGTGGTGCCGCATTGAGGCCGGGGTGGGCAGAGGTGTGGAGCGGGCGGAGAGCGGCGGTGGTGGTGGCGGGGCGGCGGCAGATTCGCCCTGCGTTGCGGCGAGGGGAGGAAGAGGCGACACTGCTGCGGGTGGCGCGCATGCGGGGTCGAGGGGCCACCCGTTTCGCCGAAATCGGCTAGCGGGGCCCCGCCGGCGTTTGCAGCGCACTCCGAGCGTACCACCGAGTGGGCGCATACCGCGGCGCGAGCTCCGCTTCGCCGTTTCCGGCTAACGGGACGCGTCGGCGGCGTCTGCAGCGTCTGCCAGTGGCTGCGTCGACCTGCATTCCTCGGCCACAGGCAGGGCGAGGAAACTGCCGGGCGGCAGGCGTGGGGCGGCGTCGGCGGTCGGCGCATCGCCTGAGAGGCGGCGCTTCTTGCCTTTGCCGGAGGCGGCGTCGGCGGAGGCGGCGTCGGTGGAGGCCGCACGGGGGGAGTAAACTCCGAGAGCCCGTTTTTGGCGGGCGGCCTTGCGAACTGTGATTGTTCAGCGGCGTGAGGCCCTGGCAAAGAGCGCGACCAGGTCGGTCGAGACCGCGGCTAAACCGTCCTCGTCGGCCGCCAGAGGGCCTTGAGGGCGTTCCCCAATCGCGTGGCCTTGCTCTTGCTGCTTTGTTTTTGGCCCTTAAGGGCCTGTCAATGGCAGGAAAATCCCGTGATGATCGGCGCCGGAGGGCGTTGTCGTCGAAGTGGCGGCGCTGCCGGGCTCCTTCCGTGGTGATGGTGGCGTCGAGCGCGGCGAGACTTCAGGAGCAATCGGACCGTGACATCGTTAGTCGAGAAGACCACCTCCGGTCCGACAGCGTCGGGGCCGTCCGTCAGGGCGTCCTTTCCGTTCTCCATCTGTGAAGAGGGGGGACGAAAAGATTTTGCCCTTCCGAACTAAGTAACTGCTCTAAGAGAGCAGAAGTAGTCCAAAAGGACTGATTGTGAAGCTCTTTTGGGCCCCTTTAAAAGGGGTGGTAAAATTTCAAAGTCCTTATGACTGGTGAGAAATTTCACTAAGTCCGAAAAGGAATTTTTGGGCTTAGAAATTCCGCTGGGGACTTGAAGATCTTGCAGGCGGCGGCGATCCGTCGGACCCCGGTCCGGGGCGGCGAAGACGGGCGACGGCTTCTTCCCGCAGGAGCTCCGATGTGTCCTGTTCCGCTCCGGAGAAGGGAAGACCGAGTAAATACCTAAATTTTTTATTTAAATTTTAAAAAAATAGCGTTCCTCCGGGCCGGATTTGAACCAGCGACCTATGGATGCCGTGATTACGACAGCCCCTCTACCAACTGAGCTACCAAGGCGTTGTTGTTCCGCCACCGCCATAGATAATACAGAGTAAATACCTAAATTTTTTATTAAATTTTTTTTAAAGAAATAGCGTTCCTCCGGGCCGGATTTGAACCAGCGACCTATGGATGCCTGTGTGATTACGCTACAGTCCACCGCTCTACCAACTGAGCTACCAGAGGCGTTGTTGTTCCGCCACCGCCATAGATAATACAGAGTAAATACCTAAATTTTTTATTTAAATTTTAAAAAAATCGCGTTCCTACGGGCCGGATTTGTACCAGCGACCTATGGATGCCTGTGTGATTACGCTACAGTCCACCGCTCTACCAACTGAGCTACCAGAGGCGTTGTTGTTCCGCCACCGCCATAGATAATACAGAGTAAATACCTAAATTTTTTATTTAAATTTAAAAAAAATAGCGTTCCTCCGGGCCGGATTTACCAGCGACCTATGGATGCCTGTGTGATTACGCTACAGTCCACCGCTCTACCAACTGAGCTACCAGAGGCGTTGTTGTTCCGCCACCGCCATAGATAATACAGAGTAAATACCTAAATTTTTTTTTAAATTTTAAAAAAATAGCGTTCCTCCGGGCCGGATTTGCACCAGCGACCTATGGATGCCTGTGTGATTACGCTACAGTCCACCGCTCTACCAACTGAGCTACCAGAGGCGTTGTTGTTCCGCCACCGCCATAGATAATACAGAGTAAATACCTAAATTTTTTATTAAATTTTTTTTAAAGAAATAGCGTTCCTCCGGGCCGGATTTGAACCAGCGACCTATGGATGCCTGTGTGATTACGCTACAATCCACCGCTCTACCTAACTGAGCTACCAGAGGCCTGATGTTCCGCCTCCGTCATCAATAATACAAACCAAACACCACACTATTTTATTATATTTTTTAAAAATAGCGTTCCTCCGGGCCGGATTTGAACCTGCGACCTATGCATGCCTGTGTGATTACGCTACAATCCACCGCTTTACCAACTGAGCTACCAGAGGCGTTGGCGTTCCGCCACCGCCATAGATAATACAGAGTAAATACCTCAATTTTTTATTTAAATTTTTAAAAAATAGCGTTCCTCCGGGCCGGATTTGAACCAGCGACCTATGGATGCCTGTGTGATTACGCTACAGTCCACCGCTCTACCAACTGAGCTACCAGAGGCCTCGTCGTTCCGCCACCGCCACAGATAATACAGAGTAAATACCTAAATTTTTATTAAATTTTTTAAAGAAATAGCGTTCCTCCGGGCCGGATTTGAACCAGCGACCTATGGATGCCTGTGTGATTACGCTACAGTCCACCGCTCTACCAACTGAGCTGCCAGAGGCGTTGACGTTCCGCCACCGCCATAGATAATACAGAGTAAATACCAAATTTTTATTTAAATTTTAAAAAATAGCGTTCCTCCGGGCCGGATTTGAACCAGCGACCTATGGATGCCTGTGTGATTACGCTACAGTCCACCGCTCTACCAACTGAGCTGCCAGAGGCGTTGACGTTCCGCCACCGCCATAGATAATACAGAGTAAATACCTAAATTTTTTATTAAATTTTTTTTAAAGAAATAGCGTTCCTCCGGGCCGGATTTGAACCAGCGACCTATGGATGCCTGTGTTATTACGCTACAGTCCACCGCTCTACCAACTGAGCTACCAGAGGCCGATGTTGTTCCGCCACCGCCATAGATAATACAGAGTAAATACCTAAATTTTTTATTAAATTTTTTTTAAAGAAATAGCGTTCCTCCGGGCCGGATTTGAACCAGCGACCTATGGATGCCTGTGTTATTACGCTACAGTCCACCGCTCTACCAACTGAGCTACCAGAGGCCTGATGTTCCGCCTCCGTCATCAATAATACAAACTAAACACCTCAATTTTTTATTATATTTTTTAAAAAATATCGTTCCTCCGGGCCGGATTTGAACCAGCGACCTATGCATGCCTGTGTGATTACGCTACAATCCACCGCTTTACCAACTGAGCTACCAGAGGCGTTGTTGTTCCGCCACCGCCATAGATAATACAGAGTAAATACCTAAATTTTTATTTAAATTTTAAAAAATAGCGTTCCTCCGGGCCGGATTTGAACCAGCGACCTATGGATGCCTGTGTGATTACGCTACAGTCCACCGCTCTACCAACTGAGCTACCAGAGGCGTTGTTGTTCCGCCACCGCCATAGATAATACAGAGTAAATACCTAAATTTTTTATTAAATTTTTTTTAAAGAAATAGCGTTCCTCCGGGCCGGATTTGAACCAGCGACCTATGGATGCCGTGTGATTAGCTACAGTCCACCGCTCTACCAACTGAGCTCCCAGAGGCGTTGACGTTCCGCCACCGCCATAGATAATACAGAGTAAATACCTAAATTTTTTATTTAAATTTTAAAAAAATAGCGTTCCTCCGGGCCGGATTTGAACCTGCGACCTATGCATGCCTGTGTGATTACGCTACAATCCACCGCCCTACCAACTGAGCTACCAGAGGCGTTGACGTTACGCCACCGCCATAGATAATACAGAGTAAATACCTAAATTTTTTATTTAAATTTTTTAAAGAAATAGCGTTCCTCCGGGCCGGATTTGAACCAGCGACCTATGGATGCCTGTGTGATTACGCTACAGTCCACCGCTCTACCAACTGAGCTACCAGAGGCGTTGTTGTTCCGCCACCGCCATAGATAATACAGAGTAAATACCTAAATTTTTTATTTAAATTTTAAAAATAGCGTTCCTCCGGGCCGGATTTGAACCAGCGACCATGGATGCCTGTGTGATTACGCTACAGTCCACCGCTCTACCAACTGAGCTACCAGAGGCGTGGTTGTTCCGCCACCGCCATAGATAATACAGAGTAAATACCTAAATTTTTTATTTAAATTTTTTTTTAAAAAAATAGCGTTCCTCCGGGCCGGATTTGAACCAGCGACCTATGGATGCCTGTGTGATTACGCTACAGTCCACCGCTCTACCAACTGAGCTACCAGAGGCCTGATGTTCCGCCTCCGTCATCAATAATACAAACTAAACACCTCAATTTTTTATTAATTTTTTTTAAAGAAATAGCGTTCCTCCGGGCCGGATTTGAACCAGCGACCTATGGATGCCTGTGTTATTACGCTACAGTCCACCGCTCTACCAACTGAGCTACCAGAGGCCTGATGTTCCGCCTCCGTCATCAATAATACAAACTAAACACCTCAATTTTTTATTATATTTTTTTTAAAAAATATCGTTCCTCCGGGCCGGATTTGAACCTGCGACCTATGCATGCCTGTGTGATTACGCTACAATCCACCGCTTTACCAACTGAGCTACCAGAGGCGTTGACGTTCCGCCACCGCCATAGATAATACAGAGTAAATACCTAAATTTTTATTTAAATTTTAAAAATAGCGTTCCTCCGGGCCGGATTTGAACCAGCGACCTATGGATGCCTGTGTGATTACGCTACAGTCCACCGCTCTACCAACTGAGCTACCAGTGGCGTTGTTGTTCCGCCACCGCCATAGATAATACAGAGTAAATACCTAAATTTTTTATTAATTTTTTTAAAGAAATAGGCGTTCCTCCGGGCCGGATTTTAACCAGCGACCTATGGATGCCTGTGTGATTACGCTACAGTCCACCGCTCTACCAACTGAGCTACCAGAGGCGTTGTTGTTCCGCCACCGCCATAGATAATACAGAGTAAATACCTAAATTTTTTATTAATTTTTTTTTAAAGAAATAGCGTTCCTCCGTGCCGGATTTGAACCAGCGACCTATGGATGCCTGTGTGATTACGCTACAGTCCACCGCTCTACCAACTGAGCTACCAGAGGCGTGGTTGTTCCGCCACCGCCATAGATAATACAGAGTAAATACCTAAATTTTTTATTAATTTTTTTTTAAAGAAATAGCGTTCCTCCGTGCCGGATTTGAACCAGCGACCTATGGATGCCTGTGTGATTACGCTACAGTCCACCGCTCTACCAACTGAGCTACCAGAGGCGTTGACGTTCCGCCACCGCCATAGATAATACAGAGTAAATACCTAAATTTTTTATTTAAATTTTAAAAATAGCGTTCCTCCGGGCCGGATTTGCACCAGCGACCTATGGATGCCTGTGTGATTACGCTACAGTCCACCGCTCTACCAACTGAGCTACCAGAGGCGTTGACGTTCCGCCACCGCCATAGATAATACAGAGTAAATACCTAATTTTTTATTTAAATTTTTTTTAAAGAAATAGCGTTCCTCCGGGCCGGATTTGAACCAGCGACCTATGGATGCCTGTGTGATTACGCTACAGTCCACCGCTCTACCAACTGAGCTACCAGAGGCGTTGTTGTTCCGCCACCGCATAGATAATACAGAGTAAATACTTAAATTTTTATTAAATTTTTTAAAGAAATAGCGTTCCTCCGGGCCGGATTTGAACCAGCGACCTATGGATGCCTGTGTGATTACGCTACAGTCCACCGCTCTACCAACTGAGCTACCAGAGGCGTTGACGTTCCGCCACCGCCATAGATAATACAGAGTAAATACCTAAATTTTTTATTTAAATTTTAAAAAAATAGCGTTCCTCCGGGCCGGATTTGAACCAGCGACCTATGGATGCCTGTGTGATTACGCTACAGTCCACCGCTCTACCAACTGAGCTACCAGAGGCGTTGTTGTTCCGCCACCGCCATAGATAATACAGAGTAAATACCTAAATTTTTTATTAAATTTTTTTTAAAGAAATAGCGTTCCTCCGGGCCGGATTTGAACCAGCGACCTATGGATGCCTGTGTGATTACGCTACAGTCCACCGCTCTACCAACTGAGCTACCAGAGGCGTTGTCTTTCCGCCACCGCCATAGATAATACAGAGTAAATACCTAAATTTTTATTTAAATTTTAAAAAATAGCGTTCCTCCGGGCCGGATTTGAACCAGCGACCTATGGATGCCTGTGTGATTACGCTACAGTCCACCGCTCTACCAACTGAGCTACCAGAGGCGTTGTTGTTCCGCCACCGCCATAGATAATACAGAGTAAATACCTCAATTTTTTATTTAAATTTTAAAAAAATAGCGTTCCTCCGGGCCGGATTTGAACCAGCGACCTATGGATGCCTGTGTGATTACGCTACAGTCCACCGCTCTACCAACTGAGCTACCAGAGGCGTTGTTGTTCCGCCACCGCCATAGATAATACAGAGTAAATACCTAAATTTTTTATTAAATTTTTTTTAAAGAAAAGCGTTCCTCCGGGCCGTATTGGAACCAGCGACCTATGGATGCCTGTGTGGTTACGCTACAGTCCACCGCTCTACCAACTGAGCTACCAGAGGCGTTGACGTTCCGCCACCGCCATAGATAATACAGAGTAAATACCTCAATTTTTATTTAAATTTTAAAAATAGCGTTCCTCCGGGCCGGATTTGAACCAGCGACCTATGGATGCCTGTGTGATTACGCTACAGTCCACCGCTCTACCAACTGAGCTACCAGAGGCGTTGACGTTCCGCCACCGCCATAGATAATACAGACTAAATACCTCAATTTTTTATTATAATTTTTTTTTAAAAGTAGCGTTCTTCCGGGCCTGAACCAGCGACCATGGATGCCTGTGTTATTGCGCTACAGTCCACCGCTCTACCAACTGAGCTACCAGAGGCACTGACGTTCCGCCTCCCCCCTAGATAATACAGACTAAATACCTCAATTTTTTATTATAATTTTTTTTTAAAAGTAGCGTTCTTCCGGGCCGGATTTGAACCAGCGACCTATGGATGCCTGTGTTATTACGCTACAGTCCACCGCTCTACCAACTGAGCTACCAGAGGCACTGACGTTCCGCCTCCGCCATAGATAATACAGACTAAATACCTTAATTTTTTATTATAATTTTTTTAAAAGTAGCGTTCCTCCGGGCCGGATTTGAACCAGCGACCTATGGATGCCTGTGTGATTACGCTACAGTCCACCGCTCTACCAACTGAACTACCAGCTGCGCTGACGTAGCATAGTTCAATCCAGCTTTCTATTTAGTGTCGAAAATCGCCTTCATCAGCACTGGAATCCCATCACCACGCGGTGAGTAGCGGGAGCGGTAACTTAATGCATCGACTGATGTCACTGCAGCGCCTCTGACCGGGAGGTCCGAGGTTCCCACACCCCACGGCGGAAGGATTTTCGACACTAGCTTTTCAGCTAGGTCGAATTCAGTTGCTGACTTGTGGATAATTCCAGCGGCCGGCTGCTCTGATCGGTAGTTTTCCGTGGTTTCTCCGATCAATACCTGGTGAATGCCGGAGCAGTACCTGAACAAACGGGCCACGGACCGCGAGCGATCTGTCCTTCCTCTTCCTTGTCCTATCCTCTCCCCTTAGGCACACACACACTTACACAAACATGCACTACACTATTCCTGGAGATCGGTCGGAAACTTAGAGCTTGTCCCGACTGGAGAGGTGCCCTGCTGGTGGAAGAGCCCTGGTTAGGGGGAAACCTCACTAGCCGACGGTAGGTCGGCTCCAGATCTCGCCTTCCAGGGGGGTTATCACCGCCATCTCTCGAGAAAAAAACATGCACGACACTAACGAGACTAATGACCGAAGCAGTTGACGCGCCCGGAAACACAAAAAAATCAATCAATCAATCAATCCGGGTGTGAGTCGCTGCAGTTTCGACTGTTACCCTGAGCTTACTCAGCCCTTAGGAGCTCCGGAAAGTAATACATTACATGCGCTGGTTCGCTAAAATTCCAGAATCGTTTGTTAAAAAAAGAAGAGACCTGTAAATTGGGTCTTGGAGATCTGATTCTCCACAGGTGAAAGGAGAGCGGATCTAACTCGAGCCAACAGAACGCTCAAACGTCTACTCCGCTAGTTTGCCCGGAGGCCGTTCTTAATCACAGCGATGTTGCGTAAGAGGTGAGCGAACCCGGCTACACACTGTGTCACCCGCTACGAACCGCCCGACGCCCTCGTTCGGCGTTTTCCCAGGCTCACATTTTCTTCCTGTCGCGTTGGACTCTTCTATGTGTGGGTGTGGGTTTCATTGTGATGATGTGAGCGCGCACGTGTGTATGGATGTAAAGGCGTCTGCGTTTGTGTGGGTGTATGGATGGTTGCACCCGTCCGTTTGGGTGTGTGCGTGGATGTGGATGTGTGCACATGTGGGTGGATTGATTGATTGATTTTTCTTGTGATTCTGGACGCGTCAACTGCTTTGGTCATTAGTCCCGTAAGTGTAGTGCGTGTTTGTTCTAGGGAGATGGCGATGATCTTTTTCAGCTGGATGCTGAGATCCGGCGCCGACCTACCTTCGGCCAGTGGGGTTTCCCCCTATCCAGGACTCTCCCACCAGCGGGGCACCGCCTCAGTCGGGACAAGCTCTAAACTCCCGACCGGTCTCCCGGAATATGTGGAAGTGTAGTATGTTAGTGTGAGAGTGTGTGTGTGTGTGTGTGTGTGTGTGTGTGTGTGTGTGTAAGGGGAGAGGATAGGACAAGGAAAGGATGGAAAATCGCGCGCGGTCCCTGACCCGTTCGGTAGGATACTGCTCCGGCATTCGCCTGGTGTTGATCGGAGAAACCACGGAAAACTACCGATCAGAACAGCCGGCCGCTAGAATTCTCCTCCAGACAGTGACTGAATTCGACCTCGTTGAAAAACTAGTGTCGAAAATCCTGCCGCCGTCAGGACTCGAACCTAGGACCTCCCGGGCCGAGGCGCTGCAGATGTGGGTGGATGTATGGGTGCTTACGTGTGTATGGATCTATGCGGGGACGGGCATGTGTATATGGATTTGTGGGTGCAGACATTTACATCAGGGGTAAAAATAAAAAGAATATAAAATTGAAAATTGTAGTCTGTATTAGTAGTTTTGCAGATTTAAATTCTACTCAAGAAAATTAGGCTTGAGCAGTTTTTCAAACTTTTCACACAGAACTATTGCAGTGTAAAATAAAGTTAAAATAATATATTTTATATTTTCTTTTAATTTGATGATAAATTTAAAACATGAAATTTTCAGGAGTGGAACTCCGCAATGAAAGAAAATTTCGAGTATTCTGTGTATTCACCATATGTCTTACTCCTGGTCTACATGTGTAAAAGAAAGAGAGAGTGGAACCTGTCTCCTCATGCCAGTGAGAGGCGTTGTAGCAATGGAGTCTTTGGAATACATTCACCGAAGTATGATTGAAAGCTCGAATGTTCTCGATCAAAATGTGTCCGAAGCAAACGCGAAAGTCAAGAGTTCGTTTCAAGGAAGGAAATGAAAATGCGATTATGTGATGTTCCATACAAGTAAAGTCGAACTTAATTTCCGCTGGGTATGATTGTGCTCGTGGCTGTAACCGAACAAAATATAAAAATGAATTCAGTTTTCCTTGCTCCATAGAGCAAATGCTGAGTTGGTTCCATGCCTGACCTAATGTCATTAAATTTAGTTAATAGCATCGTTTTAAAAAACAGATGTGGGTTATTTCTTTGTTTGACATCAATAAATAGATTACTAAAAATACTTTTGCTGCAACTTGAGATATCATTTTCAGGATACACTGATATTTCTTTCGATTAAAAAAGATATTTAATTTTAATATCTTTGAGTTAAAACATGCTAAAGAATCAGAATAAATGCTTTGAGTTTTAGCTATTTAGAATGGCTTTGAATGTCTTTCAAGGCAAAAATTGTTGAGAAATAATTGAGGGATCTAAAATGGATGCCTAAAGTTTCGGGTTATCTTGCGACAACATTGTTCGAAGATGGAACGTTATTGCTGTCGTAAATAATTGATTTGATTAGAACCGAATATGCTGGGCATTGTTTATCCGGATGAAGTTTAAGAACAGAAATTCATTTCGTATTTATAAAGAAATATGGCTATAACATTTTTAAAATGTATCCAATTCATATATAATGATGTATGCAGTAATTCTTCATCAATTAAGAATACTACATATTAGACCCAAATTGGGTATTTCATCTGTGTCATTCTCCAAACATTGTGACACTCTCAGATACAGTGTACGAACATTTTTCACGATGGACATTTTTCATCCTTTTCGAAACATTAATGGAAGAAATTATTTTCATTGGTTGAATAATTTCTGGCAAGTAGTCATTTTCACAAATTTCATTTATTTTACTTCATTGGTTTTGAAGCAATAGTAGTATTGATTTAGTAAATTTTTTTTGTCAATAAGCTTGTATAAGGAAGTCATTGCTTTTCATTTCAATATTTTCGAGGAAAATTCATGACAACCCCGTCATGGGAAATCGTCTATCCTGAAATATTATTACGAACTTTAATTTTTAGTTTATAGTAAATGCTAGTTGGCATGAGAAATTAAGATTCTATTATTTATCTTTGGTTTTCGAAATATTTTTGATCAATTTAAAAAAGGAGTAGTTGCCTATCATTATCATCATTCCCTACAGCATTCGTATTCTTTATGCACTGCAGGTGAAACCCCAAGTCATCTCTGCAATCACCTGTTCATTGAAAGGTAGGTCTTGAAAGGCATGCGTCTTCGTATTGTCGTTGAGTATGAGTCTCATCAATAACTTACGAATCCATTTTCATTTTCAAAGATGTGAAGGGTCTTCATTGCATTGTTTGCTACGCAAAGTATTTCTGAACGTTTTGTTGGCCAGAAAATGAAAGAAACGCATTTTAATTTATTTTCTGGTTGAAAATAAAAATATTTCAGCAAATATTTATGACTTTATATTAATTTATCAATAACATATATTTTGTAATATTAATAAAAATAATGAATTTTGTAAAGGAAGTCTAACAAGCAAAGAAATCCAACAACTATGCAAATCTATCCATTTAACCTAATTTCACCACTAAATCTTTCTGGATAATTGTTTGAATTTAAACTGGGCACCATGTTTAAAATGTTGAAAGAAAAATTTTAATATTTTTAATTGGTGAAATTGCTACACTAAATTTTAAAAAAATATGAAATTTTGAAAATGCACAGTTTAACTATAAAGTCACTGCCCATTACAGAAATGATAACTTTGTTTGTGATTTTTCAAAATGGATTCTAAATTACGTTTTTATTAGATTGTTTCCTAAATAAAGTTCTTGGGCATTATTACTCTAGTGTACAACTGATTTGCTGGTATATACTTATTTCAATTTGTATTGTTTTTAGAGTCTTTCCCAATCAATTTCGGTAACCTTTAGAATGAGGAGTGACTTTGGCTTTCTTGTGTATTATTTTAATTCTGTAAATTTCAAGAAGGAATTCATGAATCGGAATTCGTTTCGATGCACTTGAAATACTTCCCCTGCTCTCCCCTACTTTAGTGTAAACTCGTTTTCAGAAATGGGCAGCCGCTTAACTCGTTTGGTTCCACGAGAGAGGAACCAGTTACATGACATTACGCTCAACATCCCACATAAGGTCCCATCTTTTTTTCTGAAACCGGTGTCCGTTCTAACGGGCCCTATCAGCAGTTCATCTCCCGGTTACAAACTGACAACTCGTAATTCGTAATTCATTAAACTGGTACTTCCACTTCCGGGATAATCCCGATGCTCCGCTACATGATTCCGAAAGTCGGAAATGCAACGTCTCGAAGAACGTTCGGTCTTTTTCTTCGGAGCTCTAGGCGACTCGTTCTCGAATCGTAGCGGGTCGATTTCTACCTCTATGCACTGGAGTTCAAAATCCGGCCGGATCGTGTGGATTGGTTCAATGATTATTTCGTGTTTCCGGGCACGTCAACTGCTGTAGTCATTAATCCCGTAAGTGTAGAACATGTTTATATAATTGGGTGTGACTAATCTTGCCCCGTTGAATGGAGAGATTCGGCGCCGATCTACTCGTCGGCTTGCGGGGGTTTTCCCATCCACCGACGGGACACCGCCCCAGTCGGGACACGATCTAGTGGTCTTTCGACATGAGTAGCATTGAGGTGCGTGTAAATGTAAATGTGTGTGAGGAGTAAGTATAGATGAATGAAACCGGGAGCGGTAGCTCAGTGCATCAACTGATGTCACTGCAGCGCCTCTGACCGTGAGGTCGTAGGTTCCAGCCCTGAGGGCGGCAAGATTTTCGACACTAGCTTTTCAGCTAGGTCGAATTCAGTCGCTGTCTGGAGGAGAATTCTAACGGCCGGCTGCTCTGATCGGTAGTTTTCCGTAGTTTCTCCGATCAACACCAGGCGAATGCCGGAACAGTACCCTACCAAACGGGCCACGGACCGCGCGCGATCTGTCCTTCCTCTTCCTTGTCCTATCCACTCTCCTTACACACACACTTACACTAACATGCACTACACTACCACATATTCCGGGAGACCAGTCGGGAGCTTAGAGCTTGTCCCGGCTGGGGCGGTGCCCCGCTGGTGGGAGAGGCCTGGTTAGGGGGAAACCCCACTAGCCGACGGTAGGTCGACGCCGGATCTCGCCATCCAGCGGGGAAAATCACCGCCATCTCCCGAGAAAAACATGCACTACACTAACGGGACTAATGATCAAAGCAGTTGACGCGGCCGGAAACACGAAAACAAACCAAACCAGTTCATGCTCTGAGCCACCTCAGTCGGTCTATCTGAGTACAATTTGTAGTGGACAAAACTGGTTCGCAACAGAAATTTGGAGGATCTCCCGCTTCCTCTCCTTGCTCAGAGCTCAGTCATAGGTAAAGCCCGGAAGTTTGGCAAAATGCATTTTTGTTATGGGTACTATTTCATGACTTTTGATATTAGAAACTACTTAGTTGTGCTTCTGGAGTTGTTTTAGTAGATTTTCATTTTGCCTGTTTTAGCTTATGATGCCAATTTTTTCAATTTGTCTAATTTTTTCCTTTTACGTCATTATTTTGCAGTTGTTTTTCCTCGATCTCGATCAAAATGGTTACATACCTGTAAGTCTGGACAACACAAAGGCATGGTTGTATTTTGTCTTTCTATGGATGTAGAGGCAGTGTTAAACATCGAAATGAAAAAGGAGGACGATACCAGACAATATGTTTTATTTCTTTCATTGATGCCGATAGGTCTTGTTCGCTGATGAGGAATCCCATGCTACATTTGAGTATGACCTCCGATCCCTTTTGAGGAGAGCTCTCTGTGAATGACACACCGTTCTGAGTGCTGGCGATTACAGAAGTGCGAACAACGAGAAATATAATTCCGTTTTCAGTCATGCCATTTCGAGATTCAAAAGGAAGTCCACAATATCATTTTGAAGAGAGAGCATCGCGAATAAAAGAAATTATTAGCCATCATACCATAAGGTTCTGAGGAATCGAGATTACTCAGAAAAGAGCATATCCTTACACGTTAAGTACTAATGTAAATTTTGGAGTTTCAATACAACTGCAAATCATTAATTATTACTTTTTTAATTAATTTCTTTAAAATCTGATTTTTCATTGTTTATACGTCTTTTTGCACCCCTACTTTACCTAGAATAAATGCCTATTTTTAAACTTATTTTAATAAAAATAAATGCCCTTTCGTTTGCCTATTTTAGGTACAATAAATGCATGAAGCTTCGGGCTCTAGTCATAAGACACCCATGCGTTCTACCCAACTTCTTTGCGCTTGACGTTTGAGAGACACGAGAGAGTTTTTTATTGTGTTATTCGTCTATTCTCATACTGTCAGTATTGCGCTTATTGCTCATACTCAGTACCTCACTGCTTAAGATACAGCTGATGTCATGCAACAGTAAGACTCCAAGAAAGAGGCAATAAATATGAGTTATTCTCATGTTGCGTTATGGAACAGCAACTTTTTTTATATCCTTGTTACAAAAAGAACTGTAGAACTTTATACATACAATACTACATTATTGGAGTATTCGTGAAAACTGGTTTTGTTTAAATATTTAATTTATTGTAGTGTTATACGAGGGTATTTAATTTGTTGTTCTTTAGCAATGTGCATGCTTCTTTACAACAACCACTTTGTGTTTTGTGCAGTACCACTTTTGCGGCTGCTGGCCTATTCTTCATGTATACAATACATGAAGAATATATAACACTTAAAATGAATACAAATAAAATAATTATCACTAACATAAAACATTTACATCAATTTTCAAAACTATTTCATAGATATACTCGGAGTTAACGTACAATGCCTTGATGATTTATTCATAATGTCTTAAACTTTATTTTCTTCCGTAAAGGTTCAGCAACGTCAAACCAGTGTTTCCCATCAAATTTTTGACACAGCATATTAGTTTTGTTTAACTTTTAACTATATAGTTTCCTTTTGCGAAACTTTTGTATGAACTTTTATACCTTAGTTTGTGTAACGTTTTCTGTCATTGCGTATTGTTTGAATGTAGTAGCTAAGGCCTGATTTGTTTCGTTTACCTTTCAGATTTCCTCTGAAGGCGAATTCCATCCAAATTCATAATCCTTCATAAGACTTCATTTAGATAGACAGAAAATGAAGAATGAATACTGCAATTTTCCTTCCTGTCAAATAACTTCTTACAACTACATAGTTAACATAATTGAATTTCTTGAGATAATCAAGGTAAGTCGTTATGATGACTTAAATAATGATCGTCTTAGGCTTTTTTTCAATTAATTTCAGTAGGAAAATGATGAGGTAGTAAAAAAGCTGACACATGTGTTTGATGAAGATCTTCGCATGGTGGTCGTCCTTCAGTTTTGAATATTATCTTCCATTCATCAGAGCTACAAAATGGCTTTGAAACTAGATATGAAAATTTCAATTAAAACGATGTTCATTCTACAAATTGTCGCGGCAGGAATTAATAAGAGCCAAAATTTATTGCTTATTTATCTTTGAAAATAGATTTTATTAAATGGGAGTTTTTTTGTTTTTGTTTTCTCCCTTTCAAAATTCAAAATTTTCTTGCTTACTTATCCTTGAAAATAGATTTTATTACATGGGAGTTTTTTGTTGTTTTCTCCCTTTCAAAATTCAAAATTTATTGCGTATTTATTTTGAAAATAGATTTTACTACATGGGAGGTTTTGTTTTTTTTCTCCCTTTCAAAATTCAAAATTTATTGCTTATTTATTTTTGAAAATAGATTTTACTACATGGGAGTTTTTGTTTTTTTTTTCTCCCTTTCAAAATTCAAAATTTAAGTAGTATACGACTTAGTTTAGGGAACACAGAATTTTGAAAATGTGCACACAATTCACTTTTCCCCATAGCACGTCATTCGCAGTTTTTAACTGTTTTTTGACGTAAAATAAATAAATAAATAAAAAATAAATATTAATCCAGTGATTTTCAATGGGTATGTCTCGAAAATACATGATTTAATAAGAAAAAATTGAACTCAATTAACGTATACTTTTTTTAAAAAATTTTGGAAAAAATTAAAGAAAGATTATTGTTTTTAAACGTGATCAAATGCTAAAAAATTGTGTTCATATAGGTTCGTTCTTTCAACTCAAATAAAGAAGACAGTAATTTCCCAGAATTTTTAGTTTTTGAAGTCCTAATCCAGATAGATTTGCTGTACTTCTAGAATAACGGTTTTCAGCGACGTTCCCCATAACAATAGAGTAACGAGCCAAAACGTTAAGAACCCCAAACAGATTTTATCTGTGTATTAAAAATTCGGCTAATGTATAAAATGAATGAAGAATAATCAATAATTGAAAAGACAAGAAAGGAAGCAAAGACGAAGGACAATAAGAATGTAATCCCGCGAAAAAGGGAGAATATAAACAAATGAAATATCGAAATCTTATTTTCCTGCTCAACTAATTCCCCCTAGAGTCCAAACTTTGAAAACAAATATTCTTAGTTGAAACGTGAGCTCATTGGCGAGATCTAATTGATGATCGGCTCAAAGTTCAGAATGAAATTTGTTAATTTTGTCTCTCATTTTCCTATTGAAGGCGAACAGTGTGAGGTATCTTATCAACCTACAAGCAAGCCAAATGAGAGACAAGGAAAAGAGCAAAATAAGAATAGAATAAAGAGTGAAAAGGAAGAAAGAAAAACGAAAGACAAGAAATACTAAAGTGCGCCATGGAAATAAATCTTGACTTGAACCTGAAGGCGACGCAGTGGACCACAACGATGCTATCTTTTGTAAGAACACTGAAAAGGAAGAAGAAATGAAAGTTTTGTAGAAGTGACCATCGCACGAGGATACAATGCAAAACAATTGAAAGGATTCACAGTAGAATGATCTAGGTCCAACGCTTCTGGAACGGAGCATTGGCTTAGAAAAAGTGACTTGTGATGGTTCAATCTGATTAAATCCATATCTGAATTATTATTTGATTATTCGACACTTGTGGCTGCAAAATGAAGGATATATCTACGAACCCAGCACCATTTGTTTCATTAAAACTTTCTGAAGCGTTGGTCTAGAATATTCTCCTCTGAAATATTTCTTTCTTGTGTTAGTTCGGAAAAGTTTGAAACTAACTGAAAATTCGAGACAATACATTATCGACATATTGAGAGCTATTATTGTCAATAAGAATCGAAAATCCGAATTAAAGTTGAGTTTTGAACTATAAACAATTTCAAAGATATCATTTTTTATTCGTAATACCAGGTAATTTCATTTATGCAACATTTTAATTGAACACTTTGAGTTAAACAATAAACTGATTTGTCGTAACGAACGTTCACCTGTCGAGTGGTTCATTTAATTATTTATCCTAAAAACAGTTAAAATTTTGTGAGACGATGAAATAATAAGAAATGCAATCTCTGCACATCTTTTAGCTACCGAACCTCTTATAGTGCTCATACTCGTTAAGTTGAATTACGCATGCAGGTGGAAACTAGATTTTTGGTAAGAAAATCGCAAGAATCAGTAAGAAAAGATTATCTCCTATGAATATAAAACTATTTTCAAAGGCAAATGAGAAAAAGATTTTGGCTTTTATCCCATATCGTCCCTTACAGAAATGAAACGACTTACTGCGTGACCATGAAGAAAATTGACTTGAATTTCTATATATTTCACATTCAGCCACAATAAAACGTTCTATTATAACGTTACATTGTTGGGCAGATCCAAACTAAAGGGCTATTAGCTTAATGGGGTAAGGGAAACTTCAGGGGGGAAAACTGCTTGAGATGAGGACTAATTGATTAATTGATTATGCGTGTTTCGAGGCGTGTCAAATTCTATGATTATTATTTCTAAAAGAATAATGCAATGCTTTTGTCACGGGAGATGGCGGTATTCTTCCCTCGTTGGGCGGTAAGATCCATCGCCGACCTATAAATCGGCTTGCGGGTTCTCCCTATCCAGATATTTCCCACTAGCGGTGTACTGCCCCAGGCGAGATAAGCTTTAAGCTCCGGACTAGGCTCCCGACATGTGTGCTAAAGTAGTGCATGTTAGTGTAAGTGGTGAGGATAGGGCAAGGACCGGGAGCGGTAGCTCAGTGCATCAACTGATGTCGCTGCAGCGCCTCTGACCGGGAGGTCCTAGGTTGCGGTTCTGACGGCGGTAGGTCTAATAATTGTATGTATCCAATATTCCGAGTAGTCAAGTATTTTGAACCATTCATACAAGGAACGATTCAAGGAATCACCTGATCGTGATGGTAGTCATTGACTAATCATCTAATAATTTTATGTCTCCACTATTTCGAGTAGTCCAGTATTTTTAACCATATATACAAGATAAGATTCAAAGAAAAACCTTTTATCGGCATTTTGTTGGCTAAAAAGCATTGACAAATTCCTTAATTTTAAATTTGGCCCAATGTTTTTAACCTTTTGATTCAAGGAAAAATTAGACAAGATCTGTCTAAAAATAATTGACTAATTGCCAAAATTAATTTCGAGTAGTCCAGTATTTTGAGTCATTCATTGAAGGAAAATCCAGTTCGAGATGGTGGTCTATTACGAATTGCCTACTAATTGTACTCTCTAATATTTTGAGTAGTGCAGTATTTTTATCGAATCATACCAGGAACGATTCAAGGAAAAAACTTATCGGCACCGTCTAAAAATCATTGATTAATTGTCTAATCCAATATTTCGAGTTGTTTAGAATTTTAAGTAATTCATTCAAGGAAAATCCTGTTCGATATGTGATCATTGTCTAATTTCCTAATAATTGTATGTATGCAATATATCGAGTAGCCCACTCTTTAGAACCCTTTATTCAATGTGGCATTCCCCAGGGTCCACTGACCAGGGCGCCTCCGCGGGCAGGCAGGAAGGCGGGTGCAGCAGGCGCGGCGCGCGTGGTGTTCCGCGCCCGGCGGCGGCGGGGGCTGCGGTGGCGCGCGTGAAAGCGGCCGCTTCCGGCGCCTCCCCGCCCCTCTCGCCCACGCCCCGCGCGCGGCCGCCGCCCGCCCACCTGCCCCCTCGTTAATCAGCACGCGACGCCGCGCCGCGCCGCCCGGCGCAGCGCCGCAACGGGACCAGATGCGCGCCGGATGGGAGCGCAGTGGGGATTCGACCCACCTCCTTTCCACTCACTGCCCCGTTGAATTGATTGATTTTTTTCGTGTTTCCGGGTGCGTCAACTGCTTTGGTCACTAGTCCCGTTTTTCTCTCGGGAGATTTTCGCTCGATGGATGGCGAGATCCGGCGCCGACCTACCGTCGGCTAGTGGGTTTTCCTCCTGACCAGGACTCTCCCACCAGCGGGGCACCGCTCCACTGCTCCACTCCACCGCGCCACTCCACCGCGACAAGCTTTAAGCTCCCGACCGCTGTGTGGTAGTATAGTGCGTGTGTGTGTGTGTAAGGGGAAATGATAGGAGAAGGAAGAGGAAGGACAGATCGCGCGCGGTCCGTGGCCTGTTTGTTAGGGTACTGCTCCGGTATTCGCCTGGTGTTGATCGGAGAAAGCACGGAAAACTACGATCAGAGCAGCCGGCCGCTAGAATTCTCCTCCAGACAGCGACTGAATGCGACCTAGCTGAAAAGCTAGTGTCGAAAATCCTGCCGCCGTCAGGACTCGAACCCAGGACCCGGGCAGAGGCGCTGCTGTGACATCAGTTGAGCTACCGCCCCCCGTTGGAAACGGGGGCAAAATGCTAGGGGTGCTAACGTCGCCCGGTGCGGATTTGCGTAACGTTCGTCATCATAAGACGATACAAATTTGGCACATAAGTGTGAAATACGATTAATTGATTAATTATTTCGTGTTTCCGAACGAGTCAACTGTTAAGGTCATTAGTCTTGTAAATGTAGTGTGAGATTTTCCTTCAGGAGTCGGCATTGATAACGCCCTGCTGGTTGTTGAGATCTCCGATGATCTACATGTCGACGAGCTGGCTTTTCCCAACCAAATATACCGGGAGCGTTAGCTCAGTGCATCAATTTATGTCACTGCAGCGCCTCTGACCGGGAGGTCCAAGGTAGGAGTCCTGACGGTGGCAGCATTTTCGACACTAGCTTCTCAGTTAGGTTCTAATTCAGTCGCTGTATGTAGGAGAGTTCGAGCGGCCGGCTGCTCTGATCGGTAGTTTTCCGTGGTTTCTCCAATCAACACCAGGCGAATGCTGGAGCAGTATCCTAACAAGCGGGCCACGGACCGCGCGCGATCTTTCCTTCCTCTTCCTTGTTCTATCCTCTCCCCTTACACACACACACTAACATACACTATACTACCACATATTCCGGGAGACCGTTCGGGAGCTTAGAGCTTGTCCCGGTTGGGGCGGTGCTCCGCTGGTGGGAGAGTCCTGGTTAGGGGGAAACCCCACTAGCCGACGATAGGTCGGCGCCGGATCTCGTCATTCAGCGGGGGAAGATCACAGCGATCTCCCGAGGGGAAAACACACCGTACACTTACGGGACTAATGGACTAAACTGTTGACGCGCACGAAATCACCAACCAACCAACCCAACCTAGTATCACCCACCAGCGGGGCATCGCAACCCTTTCCCCACCAGCCGGAGCAAGCTGTAGGCTCCCGGTCTGTCTCTCGGGGTATGTGTGGTGGTGTAGTGTAAGCCGGTGTATATGTGTAGTAAGGGGTGAGGATAGGACAAGGACGAAGAAGGAATGATCTCGGCCCACGATCCGTTTGCTAGGGTACTGCTTCGGTTTGATGTTGATCGGAGAAGCCACAAAAAACTACTGATCAGAGCTACCGACCGCTAGAATTAGCAACTAAATTCGATCTAGCTATGTAATTAGTGTCGATAATCCTGCCGATACCTAGGACTTCTCAGTTAGATCACTGCCTTGTAATCGGTTGATGCCCTACGTGACTTAATGAGAAATACGAACCACACGGGAATCTAGTAGTTGTAATGATGAAATGTGCTGAAATATCAAGTGGTTAAACGCAGCACTGTCGTTTCCACTTGACACGCCTACTTTTGTGCCATCATTGCCCGCCTCACCCACGCATCATTCCAATAATTCGTCTTTACACAGTCAGATTTTTTATAAAGTAAGCTTTATGAAATGCACATAAAATGTGCAACACGTTTGATAAAACAATTGCATTGTCCACGTCAATTTGTCATTGTCATTTTTTTCTTAAAATTATTTGATCAACGAACTGTGAGGAATACTGCGCAGTAACATTATTGTGTCGACTTCTAGTCTTCCATTGCGCATATAGTACAAATGATTGTTAGAGTAGGCAAATAATGGCTTTTAGCAGCGCACTTTCCTCGATCTGTCACAGTTATTACCCTTTTGCATTTCGATACTCGTTTCCAGTATTCTCTTTCAAGAAACTAACCTAACCCGTGGCCAGACGCAAATGTAGCGAAGTTTGTTGACGTTTGAAGTTCACTGTTTTCTCACTAGTTGCATTGCTTCCAGTGGCATTGACTTATTGGCTGTTGCGTATAATTATTTGATAAAAATAGGACATGGTAAGTTTTATAGTTTTGTTGCAAAACTGCAAATTTTACTGGGCAAAGCATTTATAAAATTTTCATATACATTTTTCAGAAAATATCACCGAGTACAACAGGCATAATGTTGGTATCAGTCTGCTTTTTAGTTTCTGCAAGGTGTCCTAGTAGAGCGGTCCACTGTACATGTCTCCACCAATTTGCAAGGGTGTTAAAGACCCTCCCTCAACCTTCGTAATGTATGTTTGTCTGAATGCATGTATGTACACATCTTCGAATCTCGACACCATTTAGCTCGAAAGCGTCGGCTACCGCGACCGGAGTCAACAAATTCTTGGCTGACCAGGAGACGCCGCACATCGCAGGCACCGTTGCCATCTTTCGTCCGTCATACTGCGACCTTCCTCAGAGCGAAATGCGATCTCATTTGGCACTGAAGAAGATTGCAATTCGACTGCCGAAATGTTGGCAACAGTGCCCAGGTCGTGTTGTTTCCAAGAGTGCCAAGAATCCACCATTGAGTTGCTCGGGTCCGTTGCGACACATCAGCAGTCTCATCGTCTATTTATTTATGTTTGTTTTCGAATATCATTAAAAACGAATATTACGTATCGGATGAGGGAGAAATATTTCCATAATCTGGGCTTTTTTTTTTTTAATATTCCAAAATCGTTTCCTTCCCTCTTTTAACATAGAGTTAATTTATTGTTTTTATTGATTGATCGATTCCGGACGTATCAAAAGCAAAACTTGATATTCCCATAAGTGTAGTGCATGCTTTCGTCTAGAGACGTGACTGTGAGCTTCCCGCGCTTGATTGCGAGATCAGGCGCCGACCTACCCCGTCGGCTTGCGGGTTTCTTCCACAATCAGCTGATTCACACCAGGTGGAACGGGTTCGAAGCTCCCGACTGGTCTCCCGGCATGAGCGATAGTGTAGTGCATGTTAGTTTAAGTGTGTGTGGGTAAGGGGTGAGAATAGGACAAAGAAGAGGTAGAAAAGATCGCGCCCGATCCGTGGCCCGTTTGCTATGGTTCTGCTCCGGCATCCGCCTGGAGCTGATCGGAGAAATCACGGAAAACCACCGATCAGAGCAGCCGGCCGCTAGAATTCTCCTCCAGGCAGCGACTGAATTCAACCTAGCTGAAAAGCTAGTGTCGAAAATCCTGCCGTCATTGGGACTCGAACTCTAGAACCTCCCAATAAGATAAAATTGAGTGGCATTAATTTGTGCCCTGAGCCACCTTACCCAAGTGTTATTCTAGAGGCTGGACCATTCTTAGTTGCAACAGCATTTCCCTGCAATCGATTTTGCTTCAGGCAACCGATAAATCCGGAAGCATCATATTTCCTATTATGAATACTTACGATTAGAGGAAACAACGATGAATGTTGTCAGTTAACAACAAAAAATATTCCCCGCCTGGTAACACAAATCATTTCCATCAACAAAACATGCAACGTGTTTTTGCAGCGAACGCCTTGCCTTCCGGTCAGCACGCGCCTCTCTACGCACGCAGATCGTTTCGCGCAGTCTCTGCCAGAGTCGCCCGCGGCGACGGCGGTCGCCATGTTTCCTCCTCCGAGAGCGCGGCCGGCGTGCGTGCCGGCGCCGTCGCGTGGTAATTAATCCCCGGGCGACGCGCGCGCGCCCGCGCGGCGGGTGAAAGACGGACGTCGGAGAAGGGCCGGACGCCGCCGTCCGTCGCGGGACGACGGACGAGGCGACGACGGGAAACGAAAGGCGCCCGCCGCGGCGTTTGTTTTAGGAAAGGGCTTCCGGCCCGCGAAAAGAAGAAGAACCGGGAGTGGATATTAATGGAGACGCTGACAGGGAGGAAAATGGACTGTCAATCCTGTAGTCGGGCAGCAGGTGTGTGCGCAGATGTCAGGCCTACGCTACAATTGGGTCATGAGAGGCATTGAAGAACAAGACGAAGAAGGCGAAAGACGATATAGAAGATTATAAAGAACAATAGAAATAACAAGATTGTAAAGAACAGAAACAAGATAGTGAAGGCGATAAGATGTTTACGGGTACGTCAACTGCTATGGTCATTAGTTCCGTCAGTGTTGTGACTAGTGCCTGGAGGAGGCGGTGTTCTTTCCCCGATGGATGGTGAGATTCTGCACCGAACTACACGTCCTCTTGCCGGGAATTTCACCTCTAGGCGTAAGCACCCAAAGTGTACTGTGGTGTAAGCGAGTGTAAAGGGAGAAGATGCGACAAGAAAGAGAGAGGAATGATAGCTCCCGTTCCGTGGCTCACGACGTTTGGTAGTGCAGTGCATGTAAGTGTAAGTGTGTTAGGGAAGAGGAGAAGACACGGATGAGGAAAGGAATATCACGCACTGTATGTGGCTCGTTTGTTAGGGTACTGCTTCGGCATTCGCCTGGGGTTGATCGGAGAAACTACGGAAAACTAGCGATCAAACCAGACGGCCGTTAAAGACCAAGGGTTGGAAACAGCGGTGGAATTCGATTTAGTGTAGGTCGATGATGGTCGAAAGTCGATGGAAAAAGATGGTATGATGGTCGGAAATCGACCTCCGTCGGAACTCAAACCGTAAGACCTCTCACTCGTATACGCTGCAGTGTCAGCGGCTGAGATGTTCGCTGAGCTCAACTCAGGTGGTATAAAGAATAAGGAGACGATAAAGAATAAAACGATAAAGAAACTGATAAATAGGAAGATGATAAAGAAAAAGAAGCAACTTTGACTTGCAGACCTTCACGAAGCGACGGAGGAAATGTCAGGAAAAGAAAGCGACGTTCCTCTGTTTCTTTTACGAATGGGTTTCCGGGCGAACGAGAGACGTGAGTGAATATTAATGGAGACGATGGCAGCAAGAATAATATCCTGTCAACCTCTTACACGCAACACTGCTGGATGCTCGGATTTTCATGAAATTTTACCAGCTGTATCAGCCCTGTTCAAAATGCAGAGTATGCAGATTATATTTATAATTTTATTATTATTAGATTATAAGATATGCAGATTTTAATTATCTGCAGTTTTTCAGTGTTATGAAACACTGAAAGTGAAATGAAAGTGTTTTGAAACAACGAGTGTTCGGACCTTTCCGCCGGGACTTCACTTGCTGCAGTTGCTCGGACTTGGCGCCTCTGCCGTCACTGCGACCGTTACACCACCGTGCCAGCGCCACCAGGCTATCTGTCGTCAAGGTGTCAATTGTCCCGGAGAGCATGTAGGTTGACAGCAAAGGTTGTTCCGGAGAGTCGGAAAGGTCCAATAGATCAGTTATAATTTATTGTAAAGGCAAAGTTCCCTGCAAAAATCCTTTATGTACAATGTAAGAACAGGATTTTACGGTTGGAGAATGGTTCCACGATCAGATTAAAATGAATAAATCAATTTCACAGGTGCTATGGAAACATGTTTTTACAATAATTGTATCTAACAAAACATTATCAAATCATAGTGCGAAGACGCAAAGTGTCAACATTGTCACGAACTCTGTAACATTCACTACTGTAACATTGACTACACTACCACATATTTCGGGAGACCGGTCGGGAGCATAGAACTTGTCCCTGCTGGGCGGTGCCCCGCTGTTGGGAGGTAATTCGAGGAGGGGATCCTCCTAACCGGGTAGAGGTCGACGCTGGATCTCACCATTCAGTGCCGGAGGAACCGCTCCATCTCCTGGGATAAAAGACTAACTACACTAACGGGACTAAACAGTTGTTCTGCCCGGAGAGATCAATCATTCAAGAAAAATTGTTATATATATATATATATATATATATATATATATATATAATTTATTTATAAGACTTGATGTAACTGAGCTATACTCGGGCAAATTATCACCGAAGGGATTCTCAAGCTCATGAATAAATCTCCACTTAATGCCCTAGTTATATAACTAAAGATTAAAGATTTATAAAGGAATTAAAAGGTCGTGATGTAAGTTATTATTAATCATTCAGAAGCGCCTTTAAACGTGTGAAGTAAATCAAATAAATTGACACTCTCAAGTAAAAATATTTTACTCACTGTAAATTAATATTTTTCACTCGTCAATGAAATGTTATTTTACTCTCTACCATAATTTACTATTACACTAGTCCATTTATTACAGACGATAAAAATCGTCTACTCTCTTTAGTCCTCAACGTGTAGTTAACGTCTTATCCCACTGGGTTGATTACAAGTTTGTACGGAGCGTAACAGGATTCCATTTGTTTTGCTTCTTATTACAGCAAAGAGGACGTGAAATTACGAACTTTCCCGATTACCAGTTTGGCACTCAATAAAATATACGATCGACATTCCCATCCCAAACCACGTCTTCATTTGCCGTCTTCCCGCTTTCGTCTCTGCAGGTTCCGAGATGACATAGAAACTCAAACGTAAGATGAAAAAGCTGCACAAACAAATTTATAGAGGCAGGTAGCGAGACGTTCATCCAAATTAGTAGAGAAATCAGTTTAAAGAACTTCCTTGCAGAATTAATTCACGCTCATGTTTCGCAGGATATGACTGAGAGAAAAACGCTTAAATTACTGAACGTTTACATTTCAGAAGCCATTTCTTCTGAACTCATTGCGTAAAATATGTAAATATTTATTTGCATTGCTTTAGGTAGGCGCACGTAATATTGAGTTTTATTGATTTTATGTATAAAACTATGTATAAAGATAAACATTATATTCAAATTATTGTTTTAGAGTGTTAGAAAATGATGTTATTCAATTTATTTGAACTTGATTATTAGTATTTTGAAAAAATGTATTTCCTCGGAATAAATGTTCCATAAAAAGAGAAGTATAAACGTATGTAACACTTAGCTACAAAAATAATTCGTAAGACATTGGATTAATAATAGCACATGATACATTTCTAAAACGCTATTTAATTAAAACTATCTCCACCCGTACGAACATTCGGCACTAGTAAATCATTGTTTTAAATTCGGCATTCGAACATTTGGCACTAGTAAATCATCATATAGAATCCCAAATTGAAATGAAAACCTTAACTCTACATTAAAACATTTTTGGTCCGCCAAGACGGAAATATTAATATGTCAATTTAAATCTACATGCTAGATTCATAGTTTTTGCTGGTTTCTGACCACCCTCCTGCGGAGTAGAGGTTATCAGAAAAGCGAAATCTTTACGGAATTTTTCGCTCCACCTCACTTTAGTTGTCATGTTTCCCTCACATGTTCACCATATGTCTCCAGATGGATGAGGGTATGACTATGGTTCTCTTCGGAATTCGAAATCGTAGGATCTCGCGGTCAGAGGCACTCCAGTGAAATCAGTTGATGCCCTGAACCACCTCAACCGGAGTGGTAGCTCAGTGCATCAACTGATGTTACTGCAGCGCCTCTGACCGGGAGGTCCTAGGTTCCCACTCTCACGGCGGCAGGACTTTCGACACTAGCTTTTCAGCTAGGTCGAATTCAGTCGCTGCCTGGAGGAGAATTCTAGCGGCCGGCTGCTCTGAACGGTAGTTTTCCGTGGTTTCTCCAATCAACACCAGGCGAATGCCGGAGCAGTACCCTACCGAACGGGCCACGGACCGCGCGCAATATTTCCTTCCTCTTCCTTCTCCTATCCTCTCCCCTTACACACACTTACACTCACATGTACTACACTACCGCATATTCCGGGAGACCCGTCGGGAGCTTAGAGCTTGTCCCGGCTGGGGCTGTGCCACGCTGGTGGGAGAGTCCTGGTTAGGGGAAACCCCACTAGCCGACGGTAGGTCGGCGCCGCATCTCGCCATCCAGCGGAAGAAGATCACCGCCATTAATTAATAATTTACACATTAATTAATAATAACACAATATTTTCCCGGTTACAAATATCCAAAGAACGTAAAACAATTTTTTAATTCAAAATATTATAAGTAGCTTTAATTTTAAAAAAGCAAATTAAAAGGGCCCTATAACATTTGACAGCCTAGGGCGCACACAAGTCAAAGTCAGGCACTGAGGCCAAGCAATGTCGCCATTAATTCACAAATTCCATTCATTAGTCACAGTCCTTGAATACTCCTGTACATAATAGGGTTATTATGAACGAAAGCTGAATTCACGCAAAAAACACTCATATTATACGCCTTGTTAATATACTTTCACGAACTGCCCAGTGTGTTGAGTTTTTTGGGGTGCGCTGAAAATTTCTTGCACTGTAGTCACATATTCATCCGAACGTGTCGTTGACGGGCGGCCATTTCAAATCGTTTACAGAGGCTGCTTTACTTTGTATGGCAGTTCTTAATTGACCTTGGCCGAATTGTTGCATTCACCCCATTCACTGTATGCTACTATATGCCATCGATACTAAGAAGAAATAAAAAAGGTCATCTTCGTCAACATATTGGCTTTATTAAGATAGCCGGCTTTCGACGGCTTTGCCGTCATCGTCAGTCTCGCTGCTGTCGGCTAAAGTCGGACGATTTTGCCGACAGCAGCGAGACTGACGATGACGGCAAAGCCGGCTATCTTAATAAAGCCAATATGTTGACGAAGATGACCTCTTTTATTTCTTCTTATAAGAACGTCAACAACACCAAATCAGAATTCCCACAATTCAATCGATACTAAACAATCGACTAAAATCGATTCCATAACGAGCACCTATCTGAACTCGTTCAGTGACAATCGGTTGGTCATGTTTGTTTACAATGCGCGTGCTGTTTCCAGCGGTAAATGTGGGACCAAGTGAGGCAGGCGATATGAAATGCTTATAAATATTTCAATTATGGTTCTTAATTATTCTTAATTCCATTATGGTTTGTAACATTAAATCAGTAATACATTATAATTTTATTGATGGTAGAATATACATGGACATGTATTTTTGGTGGACATATGTTATTGAACATATATTATTATTATGTTGGTGGACATGGACAAATTTTATTGATGATAGAACGTACAATATACATCAAATGCGATCAATTACATACAAGAGATGTAGACATTCTGTAAAAACATGTTTTCACTATCACAGTACAATAACAATTTATTTGTTGACTTTATCCTTTTGCATTTCAAATTAATATAAATAAATTATTTATCACACGATTATCAACAATAGTAAATCATAATGTCAATTAATGATCACAAATTAATTTTGAAAAAAAATTATTGTCGTGGCTTTTAATGGTATTCAATCCAACTCATTTCAATAGTGTGATTGGTAATTTTATTTTCTCGCATTCTACTTACGTAGTATAGAGAAAGTACTGCAATGCTGCAGCCGAAAACGGCGATGTTACTACAGAAAAACTCGTGTTTTGGACCGTTATATCAAGGAAATGTATAGTTGTGCAGTCGTAATCCACGTTTTGTGGGTCCTTGATACTGAAAAATTGGTTTTCGATAAAACGTCTGTTCGTCCGTCTGTCCAACTTTTCGTCCGTCCCTCTGTAAGCAACGCTTGCAGCTAAACGATAGGTAGAATTCTCATCAACATTGATATTTTCCAATTGATCTGCCTCATGCTGTTTCTCTTGAATTTGCTGTTGCTCTTGAACTTGAAATCACTGGCGAATCCAGAGGGTCTTGGGGGCCATGCCCCCCAAAAGGCCTTGAGTTTCCGTTTACCGTCCTTTATTTGGCAACATTTATTTAAATATTCATTTATGCTCGATTTATATAATTGTTTAAACAAGATAATTGTATAGTATATTTACAGGACAAATAATATACAATATAATAACAAATATGGTTATTATTTAAACAAATATCTACGATGCCCTCCCAATGATCGACTCCGCCCGTTTGACATGGATATTTTGAATAAAATAAAGTAAGCGTATGCCCATATCCAATTTTCGGTGAAGTTTATGAATTTTGGAAAATTAAATTTTACAATAAAAGCCATTTTAAAAATAAGAATTTCCCAAAACGACTCCTAATGTTTTCTTTCTATTTTTTCTAGGATAGTGTGTAGTGGCCTTGTAAAAGTGGCGCAGATCCAATTTTCATTGAACTCTCTGAATTTTTGAAAATTCCTTAAGTTACAAATTATGCGAGAATGTGCTGCTGTGTCTTCAGTTAATGGTACCATCGCACAACAATGCAGAGCTTTTTAATCCATCAGCGTTTAATCCGGAATTTCATTCTTAAGGCACGTAGGAGTTCTTCAAAAAACAGTAGAACTAACGAGAGCATGACGTTCTCGGATTGCAGCCAGCGAAGTGAGTGGACACAAAAGAAGCAGATTCGAGAAGCATTAAAGAACAATTTCAGACGGTGAGACTGTTAACTAGACGAGACAATGAAAACCGACTGACGCTTCCAATCCGCAATCAATTTAACTTTTGCACCCCAAAGTAAATGTGTTTAGTAAACGCAAATTTTAAGACAAAGGTGATGATATACTAAATTAAATTTTGTTATCTTCGCAATATATTTGTTCGTCTTTTCACCGCCGTTTTTACTTTCTCGCCCTTGTTTCGTAAGAAAATAAAGTAATCGTAAGAAACTAAAGTATTATTTTATTTTCTTACGAAACAAAGGCGAGAAAGTAAAAGGCGGTGAAAAGATGAAAAAATATACTGCGAAGATAACAAAATTAAATTTGGTGTATCATCAACTTCATAGTTTTCATCCGCACATTTATTGTGCGCATGAAAACTGCAAAGTTTCCAACTTGAAACGATTCATGGACGGAATACTGAAAAATCTCGTACAAATATTATTTTTGTTTGGAAAGAGAAACGATGAAGGAGAAAATTTGCAGATTTAATTTCTTTAACTTACAACCTTTCGGTCTTTATACCTGATTATTAGGTAATCTGTCAAACAAATTAATTTTTCTGGGAATCAATTGTCTTTCTTTTTTGTCAATTGCTACCACTTGGGATATGGTTTAATTATCTGTGTGTTATCTGGTGCCTTCTTAAAAGTAGGTACAGTGAGATACTGACGTGATCATGTGACAATGATTTAATTAACTCTTTTTATGTTTCAACTGAAAGCTTATGATGAGAAAAATAATATTTATCAAATAAATTATACTTTCAATACATGCTTAGCTGTATATAACGATATAATGTTGAGAACATTATAGTCTTCAAATATAACGTACGTTCTTCATAAAATTTATTCCAAAATCCCAGGAATAATTTAATGTCAGTAGGTCGACTGCATTCCGTAGTTTTTTACAAGTTCATAGAAATGCATCGCGAATGTGAAATGCGTTGTGAGAGGTGCCATTTGGCAAGACCGCGAGAAGAAGTGGCCCCAATCATAGCCCCGTAAAAAGAATGCGAAGTTACTCTTTGGAGTTACTCAAGCGAAACCGTAGCAACATTGAAAGTACACGGTATATTCGCGACCTTAGGTTTCTTGTCACTAGATTTCACTGAACACAAGCAACATTAGACACACCACTTACGAACATTCACTGTCTTATGTGCTTTTTTCGAATAACTCCATTACTCTGAATTTCAGTGAATGTACGAAGATATGAATAAGTCAAATGAAGATACAAAATCTTGATAATATATCATGATATATTTATTATATAATATGTAATACAGTTTACAAGTGTTGAGGTCATGTATGAGTTAGGTGAACCTAAATGTGGCCATTGTACGAGTTAGATAATTTCTCATGGGCGCGATAGCACGAAAATTTACTTTCTTATACGCCTATAATTTGCGATATTTTTCTATTGTCTTTTTATCATTTTGATGTCTTCTGCTTCTTTATGTGATTAATGGTATATTACATTGAATTAACATTGTCAGCGCCATTTATTATATCGAATATAAATCATCGTTTTAACGTCCGCCTTTTGTTATCTGCTTTCGTTCCCTGCCCGCGGTTAATACGCAGTTCTAACAGCCGGCTGCTCTTATCGGTAGTGTTACGTGGTTCCTCCGATCTAAAGCAAATGCCGGAGCAGTACTCTGCCAAACGGGCCACGAACCGCACGCGATCTTTACTTTCTCTTCTTTGTCTCATCATTACTTCGTTCACTCACTATTACTCTTACATACACTACACTACCACAGATGCCCGGGAGCGGTAGCTCAGTGCATCAACTGATGTCACTGCTGCGCCTCTGACCGGGAGGTCCTAGGTTCGAGTCCTGACGGCGGCAGGATTTTCGACATAGCTTTTCAGATAGGTCGAATTTGCCTGCAGGAGAATTCTTGCATCCGGCTGCTCAGATCGGTAGTTTTCCGTGGTTTCTCCGATCAACACCAGGCGAATGCCGGAGCAGTACCCTACCAAACGGGCCAAGGACCGCGGGCGATCTGTCCTTCCTCTTCCTTGTCCTATCCTCGCCTCTTACACACACACTTACACTAACATGCACTACACTACCACATATTCCGGGAGACCGGTCGGAAGCTTAGAGCTTGTTCCGGCTGGGGCGGTGCCCCGCTGGTGGGAGAGTCCTGGTTAGGGGAAAACCCTACTAGCCGACGGTAGGTCGGCGCCGGATCTCGCCATCCATCGGGGGAAGATCACCGCCATTTCCCGAGAAAAAGCATGCACTACACTAACGGGACTAATGACCAAAGCATTTGACGCGCTCGGAAACACGAAAAAATCAATCAAACAGATGGCCGGAAGCTCCTCCCATGCTGGGGCGGTGCCTGGCTGGTGAGAGATACCTGTATGGGGAAAATGCCACAAGCCGACGTGTAGCTGGGCCCCGGATCTCGCCATCCAGCGGGGAAGAACATCGCCACCTTCTGCGATAAAAACATGCACTACGCTTACAACCTTAATAGCCATAGCCGCTGGAGTGATATAATCATTTACTCAGAAACGATACAATTTTTGTGAAGCGTGAAGCCTTAGGAGAAACATCCACTATCGAACTTTTATATTTAACATACTGCTCCTTCTTAACGAGAATTTACTGGGAACCCGAACGTGTCACACGCTTTTCAACAAAAGGGGGGGGTGAATTGCAATGCGTTATCACGTCAATGTGTAGTAGCGAGTGCGACAAGATGTGATACAAGACAAGATAGTGTAGTATAGCCAGTTCTCTTTCGGCCCTTGTCCCTTGAACTCGAAAGCTTCTACCAGTATAGAACGATTTTCCTAAAGATGATCCAAAGTGTCAGCTAGTGTTGGCAACATAACTGAAGGTCGTTGTGCCCTCAAGCCCAATAGACTCCCTTCCTGCATTCGTACGTTTGCAGTTGGCTATCTTGTAAATGGCTTCGACGCTTCCTTTTATGATGTCTTCGTCCGACAAAAATGTAGTGCTTCTCACGAAAAAATTGAAATTAGGAAGTGCAGTGTTATGTGCTCTTCTGTAAAAACCTTTATTCTACAAACATTACATTAAATTTACGTTTTGTGTGATAAATATTATGTTTATTTTAAAACCGAGACTTGAATGCGAGATGCGTACTGGTGCACGTGTTTATAGGTGAGAATAATGATGAGGAAGGAGTGATCGCGGCCCGTTCGTAGCCCGTTTCTTAAGAAACTCTTGGATTCGCTATTGTTGATCGGGGAAACCTCGGAAAACTACTGATCAGAGCAGAAGGCCTCCGGAATTCACCTCCAATCAGTGTTTACATTCGATTTAGCTATATTTCAATGGTCGAAATTGGGCCACAGTCAGGACTCAGCAATAGATTTTCTCCCTGGACAATCAAGCAGCCGGCAAATTATGAGAAAAATTGTACCTTGTTTAGGGATAAGTGCGTTTAAAGGGACAATAAAGATATTCCACAACAATATGACTTCCATTAACTTTATAACTTTCATGTTCGGTTAATCTCTTCTCATCAAATAGCCGCTGGGAGTGTTAAAGTCATATCCCACGAATTGTAATGACTACACCGCAATCATTTCCTAATTGTGCCCTTGTTTCTGAGAATGGCGTAAGCTTTGCAGGGTCGTGTTGGATTAACCTCGAAACGCCGTAAATTGTTTCCTCAATCTCTTTGTATCCCAACGTCGTTCTAAAAAAGTTCTGCGACGCAATGATTTTGCAGAGAAAAGACCTAGAGTCATGGCTTAGTACAGGTTCCCAAGCTTTTCTGAATCTCTAACCGCCTAGAAGAAAACAATTTCAATACCCAGAAGCCCACAACAATTAATTTTATATGATATATTAAACTATTCTTGCATTACAGCAAACTGTTGTTGGTTACCTAATGTATCTATTATAAATAAGAAATTAATAAAATGACAACCAAATGTGAAATAAAATTATTTATTAACATTTTAAAAATGAACATAAAATCAAAAAGAATTAAAAAATTATATCTTCATTCTTGCCTTGCGCCTTCTCCCGCAAAGTCTTTGACCTCTGTTACCTTTGCACGAAGGAACAGATGCTCATGCTCAAACGAGAAATATTTGTAAAATATATTTTGAAAATATTTCTTGATTATTTTTTTTAGTTTCTTTATACTGTTTGTTTTTGTTACATCTCAATACTTTAGACATTTTCAATTTTTAACAATCTCATAATTTCAAATATTACGTTTCGGCACACTTTGTGGCCTCATCTTCAGGTATAAACATAGATATAGAAACAGACATAGAAATATACTTAAAATAACAAAAAGATTGATGGTACAACTTTAGATTTTAGAATTTACAGTAATATTAACCAATTTTTTGTGATAAAGCAAGTTGAATGACATCTTACAATGGAGGGCACAAACTCACCATTCATTAAATGTGCAATTTAAATATTTAAATTGTACATTTATCTATTGAAAATTCAAAATGTAGCATGAATATCATAGATTACATTGAGTATCTAAAAACCCAATATGTATAAATTATTCTTGATAGCATGTCCTATGCTATAGAAAGTAACTAAAAACAATTTTGTCGGATAATATAACTGTCTCAGTATTACAATTTTTAACCCGAAGGAAATGGCGCCCAGCCTCGAATATTTAACAAGTCTTGGTTCTCGTCCATTAAACTTCTGTTCGCTCCTGCCAAGGCCAAGCTCCTGCCGTGTTGGTAAGATTCTTCTTCTTCTTCTTCTTCTTCTTCTTCTTCTTATTATTATTATTATTATTATTATTATTATTATTATTATATTTCTGATTCCTTTATTAGGGGATTTTGCATTGGGATGTTTTTCTGAGAGACGAGGAGCTGTTCCGACTCTCAACCCCCACCCTGGAGGACCGGATTTTTAATTGAGGTGCTGTTTGCATTCATTTTACTCATACTCAAGTAATATTAAAAATATTAAAACATTTGGAATAAATGTAAAATATTCTAAGCAACATTGCCCACGCCCTCTTGCATTCCCAGACTTCTCCCAACACCGTCGGCCCCTTTTGCTGTTGTGTTCCCCAGGAGCCCTCATTCTTCCGATTCAATTGGCTTGCGGCTTCTCTTCCTTTCCTCAGTGTTGGGTTTCTGCTGCTGTGAGGCTTCACATTACGCCGGCGACTGATCTGGCGTACTTATGCTAACCGCGTGGTCCATCTGTCTTTCATTACAAGGTCTCAAGTATTCGAGTACGCCAGATCAGTCGCCGGCGTAATGTGAAACCTCACACCAGTAGAAATACTTGTGACCTTGTAATGAAAGACAGATGGACCACGCGGTTAGCATACATACGAGGGTTCGTACTTTCGTTCTAATTTTTGTAGCTTGTTGGTTTGATTGATTGATTTTTTCGTGTTTCCGGGCGCGTCAACTGCTTCGGTCATTAGTCCCGTTAGTGTAGTGCATGTTTTTTCCTCGGGAGATGGCGGTGATCTTCCCCCGCTGGATGGCGAGATCCGGCGCCGACCTACCGTCGGCTAGTAGGGTTTCCCTAACCAGGACTCTCCCACCAGCGGGCACCGCCTCGGCCGGGACAAGCTCTAAACTCCCGACCGGTCTTCCGGAATATGTGGTAGTGTGGTGCATGTTAGTGTAAGTGTGTGTGTAAGAGGAGAGGATAGGACAAGGAAGAGGAAGAAAGATCGCGCGCGGTCCGTGGCCCGTTTGGTAGGGTACTGTTCCGGCATTCGCCTGGTGCTGATCGGAGAAACCACGGAAAACTACCGATCAGAACAGCCGCCCGCTGGAATTCTCCTACAGACAGCTACTGAATTCGACCTAGCTGAAAAGCTAGTGTCGAAAATCCTGCCGCCGTGGGGAGTGGGAACCTAGGGCCTCCCGGTCAGAGGCGCTGCAGTGACATCAGTTGATGCACTGAGCTACCGCTACCGGTGCTTGTTGGTAGTTCGTAGGTTTACTGTAGAGCATGCACGTCATACCGCGCCCGCCAGAGCTACTTGCCTGCCTGGGCAGTCCGGCGCTTCTATGGTCACGGGCAACTTCCCCCGACTCGGACACCGTTCCCCTCCAAACCCAGAAAGGGGTGTACATGCGCAAGCTGAAGCGGCGCGAGGCGGTGAATAGGGGCTTCGTACGAAAATATGTTTGCCAGATTTTTTTCTATCAAATAACAAGAATTGCATTAAGGTTTTTATCTTGACTTATTACCATTTGATGTTTATTTTCTTACTAAATTCTCCCTTATATAAACGCTTTTTTAAGCTATAAGAATATGATTTAATGGGAAATTCTTTCCTTGTTTTTTTTTTCTATTGTGTTATTAAATCATTCAGTTATTTACTGTATTTAGCAATAATGTGAAATAAATTAACAAAACTCAACAAGTTAACAATTCTCGCTTACGGACGGACAGCAAGTTTAATAGTCAGGAATATTTCTGTCAAATCTTCTAAACTGAACGTAGAAAGTTCAAGCTTTTATGTAATTCTTAAGTAAACAGTATTACAAAATCAAGATACTTTTGATTCAAGTTTTTTAATTTTAGTTTTAATTGAGAATTTGAAATCGAACTGATGTTTTATTTCATTTTAATGGATCATGTCTTTGCCTTGAGAGAATGGGAATTAATATAGCTAAATTTGTGACTATAATTGTCTAGTAACGCCTTCAAAAGACTGTCATGGGTCAGGTATTCAGTGACGTAGCGGCACTCTAAAGCATTGTACAACCCTTACTTTTAAATTTCGCGCCAATTTCTCTCGACGCAGTGCCCTTGAGGCCTGGGAAGCTTGTTACCTTGCCCGCGACCTTGACACACCTGCTGTAGAGCTTAGTGCACTTACCACGTTTACAACGACATCCTTTACATTGCTTACGGTAAGTTTCATCTTTATCGTCCTGTGTTAGCTTGAGTTGTTTTGATGTTAACATGGCTTCACCACTCTCTGTTTGCACCAAAAAAGAACATGTTTTCGTAATCTGTTTTCTTGTGATCTGAGTGAGTACGAGAAGCTGTAATTCTTTGAAGACTTTCAGCACAATGTGTGTGCAATGTTTTTTCCGTTGTAAAGGGTTTACGTGTGGACTAATCTATTCAAAAGGAGTCAAACAATCATGCCTGATGAGAAAAGAGCAAGATGTCTAGCCTCATTCATTACTGATCCCAGTATTGAGCACGTCCGTGTCCGGATTAATTTATGTGAACATACGTAATTTTTTCTTTCTGATTTTCATTATTTTTCTCTATGTCGTACTCCCTTCCTTCAGTCTGTCTGTATACAATAGAAGTTTGTAGTATGTGAATCTCTGCCAAAAAAAAAAAAAATAAAGAAACTGTACATACAGCATATGACTGAAACTCACCATTTTTCAAAGAATGAAATCTTGTTAACACCTAAATGTTTTATAGTATGGAATTAAAAGGAAATTGAGATTTAACTTTCACACTGGATTAGTTGATTTATTTTCGTTTAGTACTCGAAGTTTGGTTTAAACAAAAAAGCACGTAAATGTGCGTCAAAAATCTAAGGAATGTACTGTTTGACGCAACTTTTAATTTACCCTTTCGTTATCTAGTGATCTTACCCCACACTCACGCGTAAATTGAATATAGTCGTATAAGATGATTGTGTCGATATATGAAAGAAAAATGTTTTTTACCGAAGGGTAGTTTAGTATTATTCTCATAGAAGAGAAAATGAAACCGCCAAATGACCGCTTGTGTTCTTTTAGTCAATGCAGGCGCTCGACAGAGTTGCAACCGCGGAGACTTTAATGCGTTATAAACGGTGACCCGCACTCAGGCGACCGCATCTCCTAATATAAGAAAAATAAAGGAATAAACAAAAGTACAAAGAGAAAACGAAACCGCCAAAGTGTCCTCTTGCGTCGTCCTACTGTCAATGTTGGTGCTTTACGGAGCGGCAACCGCGGAGACTTTAATGCGCGATTAACGGCGATCCGCACTTAGGTGACCGCATCTCTTCATATCAGCAAGATAAAGGAATAAACAAAAGTACAAAGAGAAAACGAAACCGCCAAAGTGTCCGCTTGCGTCGTCCAACTGTCAATGTTGGTGCTTTACGGAGCGGCAACCGCGCAGACTTTAATGCGCGATTACACGGCGATCCGTACTTAGGTGACCGCATCTCTTCATATCAGCAAGATAGAGGAATAAACAAAAGTACAAAGAGAAAACGAAACCGCCAAAATGTCCGCTTGCGTCGTCCTACTGTCAATGTTGGTGCTTTACGGAGCGGCAACCGCGGAGACTTTAACGCGCGATAAAACGGCGACCCGCACTCCGGCGACCGGCCGCCAGGCGAGAGGGGCCGCGAGCGAGCACGCGATGGAGGTGACCGCGAAGAAAGCGCAGACGGCGCCGGACAGCGCACAGTGGATGGAAACGACTCTTCGAAGAGCAACTTCTGATATTACGAAACAAGCATTTCAGAGCAGCACCTAGCAAACTAGCCACGAACCGAGCGCTATATTCCCATCCCCTTCCTTGTCCTATCCTTACCCCTTACGCACCCTTTCACTTACATGTTCTACACTACTATATTATATCTGGATCCAGTTGTGCTTAGAGCTTGTGACTCTTGAGACGGTGCCCTATTGGCGAGAGATATCTAGATGGGCTAGCCCATCTGTAGATCGGCGCATATGTCACCATTCAGAGGTGAAAAATAGCGCCAATATTTCGTTACAAAAGTATGCACTACATTTACGCGACTAATGACCGTAGCAGTTGACAATTCTTAAAACAAAGAAATCGATTAACAAAAATATGAGTATTTTGTGTTTCCAACTGCGATTTCTACCATGATTCATAAGTGCAGCGCAGGTTGTAGCCGGAATGTGCTGATATTTGCCCGGCTAAAACGTGAAAATCGGGACTGACGTACACGTTGACTTGAAGTTTTCCCCTCCGGGTATCTCCCTTGCGGTGTGCTGCACCAGCCAGAACAAGCTCTAAGCTCCCGACGTGTGTGCCAGAGTAGTGCATGTAATGGTAAGTGGGTGTCAGGAGAGGGGGGCCAAGAATAACGAAGGAAAACGCGTAATCCGTGGCCGGCTTGTTAGGGTACTTGCTTCGGCATTTGCTTTGAATTGAACAGAGTGATGACAAAAAACTACCGATCAGAGCAGTCCGTCGCTAGAATTCTCCACCAGATAGCGGCTAAAGTCGACCTAGTTATCTAGCTACTGTCGAATATCGTCGGTACACCAACTTTACAACCTACCAGTCAGTCACTGACGTGGCAATAGTTTTGACGCGTCTCTGACGGTATGTTTGATTCGCGATATATTTTGTATGATGTGACATACGTTTCATATGAAATATTTCCTGTGCGCGTTTAGGTTTGTCTCGCGCGCTGTTTTGACCTTCCAAGTACATGTGTCCATGAAAGAGTTAAGGAGGTGTGACGACGGAAAGTAAACGGAACCTCTAGTCCGAAGCAAGCACACGGCGAGCTTGACGGTGTATGATCGCAACTCAATACATGCACCTTAAAATTTTTAGGTCCTGCTGCTGAGACTTGTGGATGCTCTCATAGATTTTCGATCCCATCTCAGTAATTGAATCGGGGCCTACAACCTTCTGAGCGAGAATTCTACAGACGAGTTTGATAGATCGTTTCTGTTCCTTACGTCCCCATGTGGACTCTGACATTTCTAAGCGCTGTTAGGTGAAGGATCAAATTCGTCAGAAACACTTTTCAAAAAGTTAATAATTATTTTCTTAGTTTGTGAACCAGAGACGAGTTGCTGCAGATCTCTATCTCTTTCGTAAGTGTCGGTTATTTTTACTTTCTCGTCCTTACAAACGTGCTACTAACGAAAAAGTCGACAAATTTAGTTGCTAAATATTGAAAAAAATCCTCTACTTGGTGTAGCTAGAATCCATATTTTGTGGGTTCTTGATACCGAAAAATCGATTGATGGCAAAACGTCTGTCAGTCTGACCGTCTGTCTGTCCGTGGGTGGTCAACGCAAGCGCCTAAATCGTTCAGCCAATTTTCATCAAAATTGAAATTCCCGGATAAATCTGCATGAACTCGAGGCTTTGGGAGTTTAAATGGATATTTTGATTTTTGAGGATACTTTACATGAAGCCTCAAAAACATTTTCAAAATTTTCTCAAAAAAGGCATCAAATTTGTTTTATCAAATGTTCTTCTCGAATGACGTAAATAACGTTTAAACGAACGCTGCAGGTTTCTTATTCGTTGAAATCCCAGATTTTTTTAAAATTGCAAAAGTGAAATTTTTTTCGGACGGGGGGAGGCTTCCATCAACTATATTATTGAAGATACAGATTATTTTCCTTAATGAAATTTGCTCCTTAAAGACTGATCTTTAAATAAGTTTGTGTTTAATTTTTTGAAAATATGAGTAGTTTTCGTGTAATTCGGCACGAAATATAAACATTCTTTTAAAATGTTAACATTTTTTCGCAAAAACCGCTTAAAATATTTTCTTTACATCTTTTACGGATTGTAGAAGGAACTTTTAAAAGAATGGCGCGGGTCTCATTTTCCTTGAACTGTCTGAATTTCCGAAAATTCCAAATTTTAGAAATAGTGCGAGAAAGAGTGTGCTGTTGTAGTACTACGTTTCCATCTTGCGTGGAGTTTGGTCCATTCAGAGACTTCTGTGCGGCGCAGCGCACTATGGGGCAAATGACAGCAAAACCTGGCAGAAATTAAAAAAAACAAAATTATTTAGGGTGAAAATTTCTTATGGTTTCGTGCAAAGGAGAACCTGGACGAATATGTCCTAGCATGTCACACCGCTTGGGCTGTCCGTCTCCACCGTAGAGCTTTCAGTTCATGCAGTGTTGTAGTGATGGTCGGACGTGTTTTTCATTAGTGAGAATTTATCTCTAGGTTCGTGGTGTTTTTCAGTCAGTGTGTGTGAAGAAAACCAACTTTTTGCAATGGAAGCTTCAAGTTCAGGTATTTAATGTTATTTAGCATGTGACAAACACAAAATCTAGGACTTAATATTAATAGAAATAAAACTACAAAGAAATAGCTTTTAACATTTAAAACGTACGTCTTATTTTGTGAAACACACAACTTTTTAATTATGTATCAAAGGTGATCAAGCCTTGATCTTTGTTTCTCGCTATTCAGTAATGTTCCAAATATATTATACAGCTGTTTTTTCTTGCTACTTTTTGCTACTTTCTTCACCGGAATGATTTTTTACGGACGTGTCTGCACGTAAAATACCGGAAATGAATTGTGTACTATTTGAGTAATTTTTTTTTTTGGCAGGCAAGAGTTCGAATACTGTTCATATCAAGAGAAAAGAAGTTTTGGATATTATGTGGAGCTCTAATGAGAGAGAAACAGACAAAAAATTTGATTCCTTGACTGAAAAACTGAAGACAAGAACAAAGTGTGGTTCACGGTTTGTCAATACTACATAGGTTGATACGCATGTTTGAGTGCCTATTGCATTTGGCTTATAAGTTACCTATTAAGACGTGGCAAGCGCGAGGAATGCTAAAAACACTGTGGCTGAAAATAAAGCTCGTATTCAGAGAGAGATTCGAGAACGCAGTGGTTTGATTGTGGATCAGCCAAAACCAGGATCCGGTAATACAAATACCAGAAATACCTCGACGGTTCTTTCAGAACCTTGAACTATCTGCTGAAATTACACGCATTGATGTAAATTTAATTAAAATGATGCAATAATTATGATTGTCGTATCAAGTGGCAGTGAAATTCATGTTGAAAAGTTACGGGCTTTTGCTCAGAACACGGCTCGGTATTTTGTTAAAAATATCCATGGTACAACATGTCACCTATACTGCACAAGTATTTTATTCATGGACCTGATACTGTCTCGTCAGCTTTGCCTCCAATTGGACAATTAACAGGGGAAGCTCAAGAAGCACTCAACAAAGATTTTAAGAAAAACAGAGAGCACTTCTCCCGAAAATGTTCCGTGAAAAAACTAATAGTGATGTTTTAAATTTACTGCTCTTAAGATCAGATCCACTTATCACCAACAAGAGAAAATTACCTACGAAAATGTGCAAAGCCTCCCAAAAGAAGCTCAGAAACTATTGGTTCATCCACCCGAACACATTGTTCATTCTGAAAATTATGAGGCCCGCGCGGATGATGATTGCGATGACACAGTTCATACTATTGATAGCGATGATGATGATGATTTTTTAATGATTTAATATAATTTCACTATATTTATACTTGACTTTAATTTATGTAATTAGTAAAACCTTTCATTTTTTGCTCCCCCTTCAATAAAACGTAATGTAACGTTATTGGTTGTTTTTATTTACAATGCGTATTCCTAGAAAATCGACTATTTTTTTGTCAGATGAAGAGGTATCGAATTGGAACTTACACCATTTCTTTCAACATGAATTTCTCTTTACAGTGATATGCAATACTATGGGTTATAGGTGTTACTCGAATTAATGCCAGAAATGAGGCCCTCTTGCCCCACTGTGCAGCGGTTGGACGGAGAAGGGGGCGTGGCCCCAGAAAGTAAAAATCTGGGCCGAAGCGGGCATGCGGCGAGCCGAGGTGGAGGCGATTTCGCCGGCAGATGCAAACGTTCAAGGCCACTTCACAACTGCTCACGAATAGCAACGGCAACGCTAAGAGTGGACGCCTACGGGAGATGCGTCCGCTTCACAATAAACCCCACCGGAAACAGGAATCGCGCCGCCTAGCGGCAAAACCCGTGACCTTCAGGAAACACTTGCAGAGACCAATGCGGTCTTAGCTATGCTCCTCTGTATACTCTGTTTATTGTGCGTGTCGTCAAGTTGGAGTTTATGGTGTTTGTTTCTGTGTGCTTTCACGATAACATTCCTCTCTATTGTACTCTATTTTTCATTCTTTTATCTTTCTCACTTTTTTGTTTATTTATTATATAATTTCCATAGATTATAGTGGGTGAGAGAGCATGATTTTGAGTATTTTTATCTTCTTCACTGTTCGAGTGATGCGGCGTCCCAAGCTGAAAGGCCGACGTTAGACCTGCCATGCTGCAGGGTTCCTCAGAACAGCGAAGAAGATACGCATTCGAGGCGCCGTTTACATGATTTTGAGTAGCTTTTGAATTATTCCTCTTGATCCATACTCTTTTCTTTGTATTATTCTGTACCAAGTTTTTGAAAATCCACGCTCTAACCTCAATGACGCACGATGTTTCTCAGCTTCAGTCATTCCGCGCGCTCGATCAGCTGGAAAACGTCGCCTCCATTTACTACACTTTCTTTGGTCGAGAGTCTTCGCGTTCCCGGACCAAGATGAATGTCGTCCATCCTTCCCTTTCGCGTTTCCACACTGTTGTGAATGCCTGCGTGACTAGTCAGTATTTCAGCTTTCTTTGTGTTCTCGTTCGCGAGCTGCGGTAGGGAGGGGCAGAATGGTTCCGGGTTCGTCCGAAGAAAAGTTCTGACGAGAACGACCGACTTATTGTGCCGAATGGTAGAGGTTACACATACATCTTAAAATTATTATGTATGTTAACTAAGGATAGAGGAGGTATGAACCCCAAACTATATTGCAATATAAATGTAATATAAAGAATAATCTAATCTATCCAATCTTAATCTAATCTATCCCATCTAATCTACAAGCAATATAATATATCCCATCTTCAGTATCTCTCTTAAGATGAAAATTCGTGATCAAATATAATGAGCATATGTGTTGGTATAAACACATGAATACAAATGAACACTGCAAAATGTATTGAAAAATTACATTACTATCTACGATCATTAAATAGAATACAAATAACCATTATGGATTTCCACAATATCTCTCCTGCCACCACGGAATGTTCTATGTACTACATGCATGGTTCACCCAACGAGGGCGGGGGGTAAAGGGACTTCAACCTCTTTCCCGTAGTAGCCAGTGATAAGCTTTCAAAAATGTATCATCTAATTTTCAATACTAACGAAAGACATTCAATATATCAATTGTTTACGTTATAAATATTAACAAGTTAACAAATAAATCTACAGTAAATGAAAAATTATGAGAAAGAAAACATGAAGTCGGCTAAACATACCTGTATGCCGCCCAGAGAAAAATCCTGGGTGCGCTTCTTTTTATTACTGACTTGTGAATCGGGAGAGCTGGTTCAAGGCACCAACTCTCAGGTCAAGAGGTCAGGTCTCTGCAGTGTCTCTGGCCTGTAGTCCCAGCGGTGGGGGATTTCGACACTAGCGAGAAAGCTGGGTCGAATTCAGTCGCTGTCTGAAGGAGAATTCTAGCGGCTTGCTACTCTGATTGGTAGTTTTCTGAGGTTTCTCCGATCAACACCAGACGAATGCCGGAGCAGTACCCTAACAAACGGGCCACGGACCGCGCGCGATGTTTCCTTCCCTTTTTTGTCTTATTCTCACCCCTTACTTACACACACACACTTACATGCACTATACTACCATGGATGCTGGGAGACCGGTCGGGAGCTTAGAACTTGTCCCGGTTGGGGTGGTGTCCCTCTGGTGAGAGATACCTGGTGGGGAAACTCCGCTAGCTGACGGTAAGGCCGGCGCCGGATCTCACCATCCAGCGGAGGAAGATCACTGCCACCTCCCGAGGAAAGCTATGCACTACACTTAAGGTACTAATGTCGTAAACAGTTGACGCTCCCGGAATCACTAATCAATCAACCATGTAACTAGTGGAAGTGAAAGTATTCATACTTCTTAGTAAAGTCTATGTTTAATTCGAGATATATTTGATATGAAACAAGAGATGTTTGTGAAATAATCTTCGTGTTTCAATTCTGGTGAAGTTAGCAAGAGTACACTTTCAATAACTTCGATCGAATGATTTCAATATCGTACACGCATTAGATATCTGTTTTTTGATGAAGTCTATGATTGAAAAATGGCGTGCAATTATGTATTCGTATTTTCTATTATAATTAGCACTTAAAGATTTTCCTCTATTTTTAATATATTTGAGGAAAATTAACGACGGAAGGGTGGCTTGCCGTTAGAAAGGAAATGTATTTACAAAGTAATAGTAGCTTAAAGATCGATTATTCTATCTCGATCTGTTTTTTCGACCAGACTCTCTTGAAAAGGGAAGTTGCTGAGATGGTCTATTGCTGTACGTAGCTGTATAAATTGTACTTGTTATCGTTTCCATGCTGAAGAATGATTTTTAACTTTCGCTAACAGCCTCACATGCCACTCATGGTTAGTGCGATTATGTTATAAGACCTCTGATATTCAAGCAGTGCACAAAACATCGACATAGTCATTTCATTAACTCTGCATAATTCCATTAGTTAAAACCAAAACTAAGCGCTAAATAATAATGCTATTGTCTTTTGTTTTAGCACTATCTGTTAACCCTTCGATTAGCGAGTGGAATAACAGAATTATCACAACAGACATTTCATCATTTTGTGTTCTTTTCTAACCCGTTTGAATTACCTTATGTACAATAGTTGTGGCTTAGTTAACCACCTGAAAACTCTTATTAAAGAAAACTAGATATTTAAAACGCCACTAGTAAAAGTAGCTACTTTTATAGCATGCACATGGCACTAGGGGTTCAATTTTATCACTAGAGTTAGAAGTGAGACGATGCTCAAATGTTTAGATAAAATTGTGAATGCAACAAAGAAAACAAAATACTTGTGTGATCGCTTCAGGTACTGCTAATGTAACATAGTATTTGAGGACTTGAATTAAAATAAAAGTCAAGTCAGTAATGGTGTCTAAAAAAATAGTGCATGATACATGCGGTAAACGTGATTTTATTTCGCTCTTAGTGCCCTCGTGTGAAAACTTTACTACTCGCAAAATAAAATGTCACTTTTATCATTCGTATCAAAAATGTTTTGACATATAGTGTCATTACGGATCTATACTCTTGGGATCGTGTTTTAGTAATGTGTTTCAACGTTAATTAAAGAGCAGGAGCTTTTAAACATGTTGTAGAAACGTCTTTGAAGTGATCCAGTAATATCTATATTGTTGAAATGGTTAAAATTGCATCAATAACCCAAATAGATGTTTAATTGTGAATAGCCAAAACACTATTACATTTATGGCAAACATATTAATACTACGAAATACACTTATATTAAATTTTTCCGTAGGAATCTTCGTTATTGCCCTTGGTTTTGGAAGGATGCAGAAAACGTTGGCATTCAAAACTTGGTAGTTTAAAGTTTGAAACAAATACATTAATGAGAGGCTGGAACATGCATGTATGAGACCCGCTTTTGTTCTCTGAAACTCGCAATACCCACCTTTTACTATTTCATGCTTTCTGCCAATAATGATGCAAACCGCATAGCTTGTTTTGCCTGCACGATATGTTTCCGCTTTGTGCTTGTTTTAACAAGCATTTCTTTTTATACAATTAGAGCCTATTTCCGAGGATCAAAAACTAAAACAATTTGTATTTATTTTCTAACAATGATATTAATGAATAATTTATCTTCTGTAATGCATTATTAAAACACTTGATATGAATGCAGTGGTAGCTCGTGCCATTAAAAGTTGTTGGTTTACAGTATAATTGCATTATGAAGAGAGCGGCTTAGTGTAAACACAAAGGCTTAGAATACACGCGAGGATCATTCTCTTATATCTGATTTGCACTTAATGCATGAACATTGTTGGAGTTACATAATCAAAATCATAAAAAAAAACAACAACACTGGAATACGACTTGGAAAGAGTGCAAAATAAGCACTAAACACATAATTATTCGTTATTTCCATAAACTAAGAACCAACAAAAAACTCGATCGCAGTGATCAATTGAAATGATTGAAGGCGTTGTCATTGTCAACAATAGTACTATTGTTGACAATGACAACGCCTTCAATTATTTCAATTATGTAAATGTCAACTACAACTCATCACTGAATCAATAACGCAGTGATCAAGTGACACTTTCTGGAATCAGATCTGAACACACCAAGCTAACTCACAGAAAGCTCTCTTAAAATGTGAATGATGCAAAGAACAACTGTCTATCGTCCATATCCATCAGCCATGTACAAAATATATCCATGAACGCCAATCAGTCCTACAGACTGATAATCTTGAAAATACTTTATACTCCTACTCTAGTGATTTTCGGGAAAAATATTAACATTATGTAAAATATCAAACGGTATAACTATTTATGTCTGACTGTCAATTGTAAATTACTGTTTAATTCTTGTTTAAATTGTATTTTCACTACGTAATTTCAATCCTGTACTAATTACAGTATATCATTATATTTGCAGTCGTTAATAACCTTGTCTTTTATGCGACTCTCAATAAAATGAATTTTAAAAAAACATGCAATAAAAATATCAACACTTTGCAAAACGGAGTTATGTGGCCATAAACTCCAGTTAATCATCTTATCAACTTATTTTTTATGTTGAATGTGATATTTATGGTACATGAATTATAATTCTAATGGTTTTTATTATAATAAACTTTGTACATATTGTTTATGTGAACCATATTTTACATTTTAAATATTATTCGCACACAAAATTAAATTAGCATTAAAACACAAAATAAGTAAATTCAAAAATTTTAAAATTCAAATATACCTTCAGAAATCAAAAATAATTAAGTTACAGAAGAAATGTTCTTAATTGTTTTCATTATAATTTACAATAATGTATATTTCCAAATTATTTTCAGAGAAATCATTATATCCTCTATTAAATATGTGTCAGACGGGAAAAACTTCGAACAACATTTACACTAGTCTGTGTGCCGAGTCTCACTCTCACACACGTGTGCACGCTGCTAAAAGCTATCAAAAACTGCGTTCTTTCTTTCTTGTACCTCGTTGGGCAAAGGTCTGTTCCGAGAAATACGATGAATTTGAAACGCAGTGCAGCTTGTCATCGGTAAGCTTCGCGCCGGGACATAAAGTGAAATGTGACTCGCGCCTGCCGTCTCGTGTTGGTATGTTCAGCGAAGACTAACAAGACGGATACATGATCCGTTTGAGAAGATAGACCTCAACCATAGCGTTTGCAGAGCTACCGCAACCAAGGGCCGTGGATCCCCGATGCAATAAATCTGGAATTTTAATTAGATAATAGACATCATGAATGGTACAGACGCTCAGTTCATAGAGCAACAAATTGCAGAATTGATACAAGTTAAACCGACTCGGGTTTCACAGACCACCCGAATGCACTGTTGGGTTGTCATATAAACTTTTTTCTTAAATAAATACTTTCAAAAAGATAAATTAAAACAATTTGATAAAAATATAGTTAATGCAAAAAAAATGAATCTAACAAATTCGTCTAGTAAAATACCAAAATGTGCAATTTTCAGGAAGCAGTATCTAAAACGTGCAATATGTTGCAGTAACCCCTCAAACGCGCAATTTCGTGCTAAATAAATCAACTACTAAATTACGTCCGTTTCATGATTCAAATTTCTGTCAAGATTTCATCCAATTTCAAGTTAGCAACGAAAAGATGCAGTAACACGGGAATCCGGTCTTGACTAATAATCAATAAATCATAGCCTAGAGAAGCTCTAAGCTCCCGAATGACCTCCGGATATGTGTAGTGTTTTGTTTATTTATTTATTTTACATTGGCAGACATTACAACGTTCAGCCGTGAGGCTCTTCAGTTGATTGGGCGAGCAACTTTGTATCAGCAAAGCGTGAAGGAGGTAATTTCATCTTACCTCCCTGGAAATGATTATAACTTCAACCAAAATTATTGCGGGGAAATTTTGTTAGAGAGTAATGATAGGGTTTGGAAAGGAGATACTATGGGACGGACAGGTAAATGTAAGAAATGTTCTTACCTTTTCTAATGTCAGAGAGATATTAAAGGAAAATGTGAAATGGAAGTCTGTTTCTTAGGCGGGAGAGTGGGGGTTGATCGGTTCCTATTTTGTAGGTGACTGCACCTTGTACATGACCTACATTATTGAAGAAATTATGTGCCAGCTTCGTAATAAAGGAAGTAATTGGTTCTATTGCAAGATCGATGTGAAGGGTCTTGTTACTGACAAACCAGGGGGCGTTTACTGTTATTCTTAGCATTTTGTTTTGGAAGATTTGTAATTTCTTTAATGAGGATGGAGCAGTTGAAATCCAAACAGGGCATGCGTAAGTTAATATCGGGCGAAGAATGGATTTGTAAATGGTTAAAGCGGAATGAATTATGTGTAGTGTAGTGCTCGTGTGTGGATATAAGAGGTAAGGATAGGACAACGAGAGGAAGAAACGATCGCGCCCCTTCCGTGGCTCGTTAGAATACTGCTCCGACTGTCATTTATTAGAAAGACTAATCAGAACATCCGGACGCTAATTCCCCTCTGGACCGCGGCTGAATGCGACTTAGCTATACTGGTAGTGTCAAAAATCCTTCCATGTTTGGCTCTCCAACCCTTTGATCTCATGTCGGAGAGCCTGCAGAGGTAAATATTGTTATTGACCCATCTCTTCTGCCTATATTTTTTGCTTGTGATAAATACTCTGATAACGTTCTTTAGTTAGTTACGTCTTTACTATACTATTACTATTAACTTTCTATAGTCTTCTTCTAGTTAGTTAGGTCTTTACAAGTATAAGCAAATATACCTAGCATCAATAATGAAATTCAGGTCTTGTAAATGACAATGCATTGTTTTCCAATTACGTAACAATTGTGTAACATAAGAGGAAGAGTGTCGGAATTTGAGATGACGATAATTCAGTGTAAATAATTTCTAGAATTCAGATTTTTCTACGTGTGTTGCATTTCCCTAACTATTGCATGTAGATATGGGCAGTGGCAAGATAAAAATGTCCAGATTTATTCTAAAATACTGGTAATAAGGATGATAGAAAAACAAGTGTTAAGGCAATTCTGGTTTTCATATTTCGCAATTATTGTAACAAGGAAAATACCAGCCGCAAGCGAAGGACAGACATCCATGGGAATGAGGCCAGTAGATTCAATTGCAATGCTTGCGAGATGGGGTTATTGTAGAGATGAATGGCATTGACAGAGTATGAGATTCTGGGTGTATTTCACGTTTCATTTTTCCAATATAAATACGAAAAAGCTTGGAAAATTGGGAGTAAAGAAGTAGAAAAAGACGTTAAAACTAGACAATTGAAGTGTATTTTTTTGATGTTGTTTAGAGTCAATGAATTTTCAATTGAAGTAGTCGAATAAGGCCTTTTCTGATTTTGCCTCTGATCATTCAACGTCAACTGCTTACTCTGTTACTATTTTCATAATGTTTTTATTTTTAAAGCTAAGATTTAAAAGATTTAAAGGTATGAATTACGTGAAGAGCTCTCAAAACTTATTTGCATTGATAATGAACAGGTAGAAGTATATGCTGATTTTTACTCATTTAAAGCATTGTATTGTAATGTGTGTGTGTGTGTGTGTATGTGTATATATATATATATATATATATATATATATATATATATATATATATATATATATATACACACACACAAAATAAATCCAAATAAATTAGTTTTCTGCACTTTGTTATTCTGCATTTCAGGCAAATTAATTTGTCAGAATATCATTAAGAAAAAACCTCTATTTAAAAATGCAGTTATAAGAGAGGTCAAAAAAACTGCAATGTTGCAATTTTCGAAAATGCAGAAGTTTTACTGAAAATTGGATCACTGCCATTTATATAAACATACTTTTTCCTATTTAGAAGAAAATGAAAACGTGAAGCCATTTTCCAGACATTTTTCAAAATATTGTAGGGGATTTGTATGAAGAATTCCCAAAAATTAAAATATCCATTTCAAATTTAAGAGGTCACATTATCATCCTAGTCTATTGAGGAGTGTCAATTGGGGCCAATTAGGGACTATTAGGGACAACGAAGAAAAAGAGAGATTATATTAAAAAAAATAGCATTCAGTGAAAGAAAAGAATAAGAAGAAAGATTAATCGGGAAAAAAAAAGACATGGAAAGAGAAAATGGGAAATGGTAGAATGAGAGTTAAGATACATAAGCACATAAGCGAACTAGCCTCATAAAGGGAGATTGGCACAAGCACCGGATTTGAGGGAAAGGGCAAAGGAAGACAATGTGAGAAATGGCAAAGAGGGTGAGTGAATAAACGAAAGGGAAGAGATAAGCGAACTGACCCAAAAACACCGGCGTCGGAGAATTCTGCGTGAGTCACGACAGTAAATGCAAATGGTATTTGAAAAAATTTTAGAAAGGGCGAAAGTGAAAATTATATTGTAAAAAGTAGCCAGTAAACACATACATTTTAGTGTCAAATGGAGTGCAGTTGATGGGTCAGAACTGCAGAAAGGAGAAGTAATGAAACATGGGGTTAGTGACTGATGCTACTAGAGAAAGGGCACGGAAGAATAAAAGGGAAACCGACCAAAAACCGGGAGCGGTAGCTCAGTGCATCAACTGATGTCACTGCAGCGCCTATGACTGGGAGGTCCTAGGTTCGAATCCTGACGGCGGCAGGATTTTCGACACTAGCTTTTTAGCTAGGTCGAATTCAGACGCTGTCTGGAGGAGAATTCTAGCGGCCGGCTGCTCTGATCTGTAGTTTTCTGTGGTTTCGCCGATCAGCACCAGGCGAATGCCGGAGCAGTACCCTACCGAACGGGCCACGGGCCGCGCGCGATCTGTCCTTCCTCTTCCTTGTCCTATCCTCTCCCCTTACACACTCACTTACACTAACATGCACTACGCTACCACATACTTCAAAAGATCGGTCGGGAGCTTAGAGCTTGTCCCGGCTGGGGCGGTGCCCCCCTAGTGGGAGAGTCGTGGTTAGGGGGAAACCCCACTAGCCGACGGTAGGTCAATGCCGGATCTCGCCATCCAGCGGGGGAAGATCACCGCCATCTCCCGAAAAAACCATGCACTACACTAACGGAACTAGTGACCAAAGCAGTTGACGCGCCTGGAAACACGAAAAAATCAATCAATCAACCGACCAAAGGAATTTGTGATTGGAGGCACAGGGCGGGGCGGGCCCAGTGACGGGCGAACGGTGGCGAGGGCGACGGGCCATTGCGGAAGCTACAAAATCGAAAGAAGGCCAAGGAAGGGGGAAAGGGAAACGGCAGGAATGAGCTCTAGTAGGTGCGGAAGACGAATTTGACAAAAATTAGAGCGAAGTTGAAAGGGAAAACCAAAGATTGTTTTGAAGACTAGGCAAGAAAAATAGAAATATTACTGTATGACCTGCAAATGATGATCCAGAACCAGAAAAAGGAAGTAAGAAATGAGAATTAGAATTCGAGGTAGATGCTACATAATTTAAAGGGCAAGGAAGAATAAAAGAAAAACGACAGAAAGGACAAATAAATGGGAACTGGGAGACGCAGAAATTGAAATTTAAGAAAAGAACAACGCGGTCGAACGGGAGAAAGTGATTAAAAATAATGTGATGAAATGCAAACGAAAATAGCGAATAATTACTGATTGTGACAGAATTTAAGGCGGAATAAAATGGCAGAGGACAGGAATGTAATGAGGCTGCGGCTGGCCCAGACGGCGGCGGGGATTAAATTTCGTCAAACGAGTGCACGGTGTGATCAGGCAGAGAAAGAAGAAAAGATGCAGATACTACCAATCGAGACATGTGAAATGAGACGAAATGCAGATAGAATGTAACTGAGGCTGGAGAGCGAACTGACAGTGAAAGAAACAAGAAGAATTTGAGTAAATACGAATCGAGATATAAGAAATGACGAAATGGTGAAGAGAGTAACAGAGGCATGGGCGAGACGAACTGACCAGTGAGGGGAGCGGCATTGGTCGTGAGCGAACTTGACCAGTGAAAGAAGCGAGAAAGAAGCAAGGAATGGTAATTTGGATTAGTAGCAGATACTACAGAATCGGAAATGAAGATGTAATCTCAAGGAAATGGGAAAGAGTCAATGTAACCAGGAGGCATGGGACGAGAACGAACTGGACCAGTGACGGGCGATCGCCGGCGGGGCTACCTCTATGCGGACGAAGTCAACACGGGAGAGGAAGGTGAAAATGAAGATGTAATCTGGGACAACTAATAGCGAGGGTGAAAGTGAAGATTGTTTTGAAGGGTGGTCCGGAAAGATTGAAATATTACTGTAAATTCTGGAGGTGATGAGCCATAACTAGAAAAAGAGTTCAAGAAAGGGAAATAAAATTAGTGACAGATGCTTTAGAAACTAAAGAAATGGCAAGGAATAATAAAAAGAAAACAACAGAAAGTCAATGGGAGCTAAGGGTTGCGGAAAATGAAATTTGAGAAAATAACATCGAAGTATGAAGGGAAAAAGTACTAATGATATTATCATGAAATTCAGATGAAAAGAAAGAGCAACGAATTACTGATACGTCACCAGGGCTTGATTTCTGGCGGAAAGCGCCGAAACGGCGTTCCGGTACCTAGGAAACAAAATAGGAAAATAAGACAAACAAATAAAAATCAGAGGTCAAACATTTCAAGTTTTAGTTCGACGAACTTCCCTAAACTCAAAATTAAATAATTTCCCACATAACTGTATCAGGTCTCCTAATGCAATAAAACTATTAGTAAAAATCATTACAATACCTATTTTTAATTTCCTATTATTGTTGTTATTATTATTAATTTTATTATATTCACATAGAGCCAGTGCTACCATTATTACTAATTGTTATTAAATATTTATAATTATTAAATTATATTATAAAAATATTACCATACCATAATTTTGAACGTGTTCTGGGACCTAAAATTTTATAACTCAAGCATTGAAGGTTACAGAAATTAAGGAAATGGCAAGGAAGAAGGAAAGGGAAACGCAAGAAAGGACGAGTGAATGCCCGCGAGGAGGCGCGAGGCGTGAGCGAAATGGCCCAGTGACGGGCGAACGGCGGCGAGTGCTGGGGGCGGCTTTGTGGCGACGTCGGCGCTCGCCTCACCCCCTCTCCTCTCCTCTCCTCTCCTCTCCTCTCCTCCGCGGGGCGGGGGCGGGGGCGTTGGAAGGAAAGGCGAATCCGCCTGGGCCAGCGGCGAGCGTCAGGAGGAGGCCGTGGAGGAGAGGGGGGCGGGGCGAGAGCGCGGCGGTGGCTATAAGACTCCGCGCCGCCGCCACCCGCGTACACGCTCTTCGCTCTTCCTCGCGGCAGCTCCTCTCCTTCTCTCGCCGCTCCGCCCCACTCGTGCAGACATGAGGCTCCTGGTAAGTACACGCGCTCGCGGCGCATGCCCACCCTGGGCTAGCTCTCGCGCCAGCGCACGCCCGACGATGGAATACAGTGCAAGTCGAGATTAGTGATCGTCCGGCCGACTCGCAGCCGGATGGCGCTCATTCACACTTTATAAATCGACCTTCGCGGGTTTTGCCCTGAAGAAGGTCTAAGTATGACGACCGAAACGTTGGCAACTGTGTCTAGGGCGTGGCGTCTCCCGGACAACACAATAGTATATATTAACTAGTTAATATATACTATTAGATAATAGTAGTCTATTAACTACTATTAACTATTAATAGTATCTATTAACTACTGCCGCGGAAACCTACGCTTTCATTTCTTTGCTTGTCGATACTGTACGTGAAACTAGAGCTCTATAAAGACAAGAATTCGCAGTAGTCATTTTTTATTCTATTCTCGTTAGACACAGTACGTTGACAGTGTGTGTAAGGACAGTTTTGTGTGAACACAGTTTCAAATTGCAATAATCGTTGTAAATACCAAAATCAATTTTTTCAACCCTGAGAAGAATTCTTTAAAGTGTATTCTGTCGAGTTTTCAAGTTTACCTCATTTGCTTAGGATAAAACATCTGAAATATAATATACAATGTGTGACAGTTATGAAATTCGAGATCAAAAAATTGAGTTTCTGGATTTCGATTTATCGATGTGAAAATCAATAAAAACGTATTAATATTCTAAAATCTCGGTATCGCGAAAATTAGAAAATAAAATGCAATTAACGTAATTTCGAGGTAACGAATCTCGAGTTGTCAAATTCCAAATCTTTGGATGTTGAAGAAGGAAGAAAATTTTTAATGTACACTTCTTGTAATTGATGTGGTGTATCTGGTGTAGCACGATTATTCTTTTCTAGTAATGATGACTCGATATTGGTAAGAATGTTGCCGACACGAATTGTGGGAAACGCGGATATGTACGACGGGTTGCCTAATCGAAGATGCTTTTATTCATATTCATTCAGCTGGCTTTGAGGACCTTATATTATGAACCTATCTTCAGAAGAACACCCAATGATATTTTTTTCCTTTGAATAATACTTCAAGAAAACCTCATCCATGCTCCCAATATTCCATTTACTCATAGTTACATAGACCTGACATTTTAAACATCATAAATGCAAATAATGTATCGCAATGGTCACAGAACAGACAATACGTATTATCTCATTTTAAAAGGAGACCAATTCGTCTCTGATGAATTTGATCTCTAATTTTGATGCTTTGAAAATTTGCACTGTGTGCCTTACTACACTTCCTATTTGGAAGCCTTGGATATGGCCGCAATTTCGTTTCAACAAAAAGAAATTGTCCATGAAACTTAATTGTAGATAGATTTTCAAAAAATTTACTGTCGTATAACTAAATCTGTAAAATGGTAATTTTCCATCAAAATCAGTGATAGATTAAATAAAAGATCATATATTGCAGTTAAAAGGACTTTGTCATCCAAATCAGGATCTAAACTTGGTATTAGTTCCGAATGAACTCTAGGCCTGCGAGTCCTGAGTTGAATATGATGTTTATATTATTTGTTTTCCTAAGGAAATTTCCTATTGACGAAATAACATCACCAAATTATGTTTACAGAAATCATTTGCTATTTTAATTGCGTTTCTTGTATTCCTTGTCAATTGAAGACACAAAGTGAGGAGACCCCACATTCATCTCCTTACGTAGATCAGAGGAAGCAAAAACTGTCGTTTCGTGAATATTTCCAACTCGTAATTTAATATTTGAAAACACATGCAGTTATTTAGAAATAACCACAATATTTACGACACTTTCAATCTGCACTATTGAAATTGACCACTAATTGTGTTCTTAGAAACAAAAGTTTCTATTTATAAATCAAATGATCTTTGGATTCTATGGTAATTGTTTTCCATAAATTATTTTAATTTTTTGTAAAAATTAGTTTCAACATCAAAAAATTAATATATTTATATCAATAAAAAATTTACAAAATTAAGAATTAATTTATAAATACATGATTGCACTTTTCAACAAACAATCATTTGCTTGAGACGTTTGGCCATGTTAGTGCATACAAAGAATCTCAAACACTATAAACAACTGCCTTCATCAATGAGAATATTATTGTTTTGTTTATACTAGAAAGAATACCTTTTGTTTGTGCTTTCAATTTTTATTTAATATCAGGAATATTTACCCCTCGCGGTAAAGATAACTTTATCAGATTTTTTCGAAGACCTGAGCATTTGAGTCTGAAAGGTAGCAACGTTCTATTCTAATTAATACATGGTTTTGTACGGCCTTCTGCATTTGCCGAAGTCGAAAATTCTCCACGATCGTAACTCCAAACTCAACGTCACTCATTTAAGTTAGGATATGTAGCACATCTGAGTGAATCACGGCAACTCTTGGACATTCCTGATATCGTAATTGATTTTCCAATGTCATTTGTTGTGAATCCGCGAATATGAATTTTCGAATCGGCAAATATGCACATCAACATAAATGTTCTGGAATTCAGGAGAATAAAGCGAATTGATTAAACCCGGCGTAATACGAGCTTTTTTCTGAATACTGTACAATATGTAACCTCTTCGACCGCAATAGTCAACCGTAAAGGGTAAAGTAAATGAGAACAAGATTAATGAACATCTCAACAAATATTTAGTGGCCTGTATTGCAATTTAAGAGTACATCATTGATTGGATGACCATTTCTATTTTTTAATTAAATATTTTCCTTAATAACATTTTGACCCTAGTTGAAGTCTTTTTCAAAATATAAGGTCCAAGTTTGTTTAAAAACCTAATCTAAAGTGCTTAAAAATATTTTAATTTTTTATTAAGGTCAGGAAACAATTACAATTAAATAAACAAGATGGAAAACCAACTTGTTTTCTAATTTGGGTTTATAATTATTTACGATTGGTAGAAACAATACTGATTTTATGATACAAGAGAAACATTTTTCTGTTCACTTTCAAAGTTAAAGTTAATTTTTAAAGTAGCATTTTGAAGTTACTCGTAATATATTCTAGAAATCATGAGATCATTTGATTCCCGTTAGAACGTACCATTACTTTTTTCTCTATTCGTGAAACTATTATGTCTGCAACTAATTCATTCTAATTGTGTTCCTGGATGTCATTACTCATCAAGGACATCAAAAAAGAAGAAACTGACACTCTAAGTACACGACACAATTTCTCTTTTTTCAGGCACTCCAGGTCAACGTTTTTAGAATTGTTTTTCTGTTTTGAGAACCTTGATGGCCAAGAATGCAAAGATGCTGACATGTATCTATTTTTAATAATTATTGTAGGAAACGTCTTTGTTTTCTCAAATTAACTCCCACAATTTAACGGTACGTCCCCTGCCATTCATCAAACACATACGAAAAACGTGTGATTTTTTTTCTTGTACACTGAAATGAGAGTAATTATTTATTGTCTCTTATCCGAGTTCCAAAAACTTTCTCACATTCTGAACCGTGAGGGTAATGCTTTTAATGTATTATCAAATACGGTACAAGAGCAGCATTATACTGCTTCCCTCCCGCCATTTAAGAATCCCTTACCAATCCAGGTGGCATGCTTGTTCAGCAGAGGGGGTTCGTTCCTTCTTCAGCATCTTTATCTCATTACTCACGTCATCATCATTATCATTATATTTCAATACAAACGCCTTACAACGAAGATTCTATATCGAAATCTTGAGATTTCTAGTTTTGGAATACATTTTCCGTGAAAATTCATGTCATACACAAGATTCTGTAAGGGCATTAATACAGAAATAGTCGTAAATAGTTTTTGGATAATTTCTGAATTATTTTTTTAACTTCCTTTGTTTGTTTGTGTGTTTTTGTTATCTCCCACGATTGAAGAAAACATCCTTTGTCATTTGGTTCATCAAACACAGACAAAAAGTGAATTTTTCCTGTCAGTTGAGGACACATCCTTGGCAACGCTGAAAATAGGAAGAAACGCAATAAGGAAACCTGCCACTTTGCGGAGAGTTGCTGTTGGAACGAGTAACACTTGCCGCTCTCCTTCAGGCAATTTGTGACGTCCGTGACGATGAGTTTTTTTAGAAAGGCCTAAATCAACGGGATAAAAAGAACATGTGAGGAATACGATGGTGTTGGTTGAATAAACTGTACAATTCAGTTAGCTTAGCTAAATAATCACGCAATCGATACGACCAATTTGACATGGTTCGCTCAGACATTTACAAGTCGACGGAAGGGACTGGCTTTCTGTCTCCACAATTAAAAAATACTAAGTATATAATATGTGTTGTATATGCATATAACAAATAATATATTGTAGTCATCTAAATCATTTTACATCAACATACGGATACATCATATCTCCACTCATTTCCTATGTGTCACTAGTAATGTAAAGTATTTCATTAATTAAATACGCTCATTACTCCCGTGTTCCACACGTTTCAACTGTTCCTCAAAAAACTCTCGCTGTCAAATTAGAAGTGCTTGAGCAAAGCAAGACAATTGGTCGGATAAAATTGGCGTTGCCACAACAAAAATTAGCAAATTATGTGAAAGGGTAGTGATGTGAATTATTATTATGTGAATGGGTAGTGATACAAAAATTAGCAAATTTTTGTATCACTACCCATAATACAGCGCATTTCACCCGTGCTCCATGTATACATTTGCTTTAGGTTGCAAACGAAATGTCACCGTCGCTGTAGAAATGAGCGAGTATACTTTACTGCATCAATTTCAATTTTTCTAAGCTAAGTTAACCCAACTACGTAGCACGTACAACTTTTGGAACCAACATATGCCGTTCCTTCCGAAGTATTCCATTTCTCCATTTGCTTTAGCTTTTGGCAAAACGAAATCACGCCGTGGATTTGGAAATGCGCAAGCAAAGCGAGTAAAATTTATTTTATCAATTTGGAATTTTTTCTAAACTATGGTAACCCACCTAGTACGTTGACAAAACGTATATGTACCTCTTTGTACGTTAACGTTTGGTAACATTACACATTATACAGTGAATTCGGTACATGTTCCATTTATCCATTTGCTTTAGCAGTTGGTCAAAAAAGTATTCGGTGCCCCGGTCGCGTGCGACATGCAACGACACGTTCTCTGCAGGAGGCGTGGCCCTTAAGGGTCGTTGCGACGTGAAGGATGTCACGAGGGCGACATGAAGGAAAACGTATCCCGGAAAAAATTCAAAAAAATTCAGTAGTTTTATTCTGTACTAGCGGACCCGGCAATTCTACTCTATTGCAGTGTATTTCACATCTCACACACTACTGGTCACGTGAATATTAATTATAACGTTTTACTCTAGGCTGTACAAATATTATAATAAATGAAAGACTTTCTGGCTAGTATGGGTTTGTTCTATGTGCTGTTTGAAACATTATTGTCAAGTTCCTATTATTAAAACATTCTCCCTCAAATTTGGACGTGCCCCGCTAGTGGGAGAATCCTGGTTAGGGGGAAACCCCACTAGCCGACGGTAGGTCGGCGCCGGATCTCGCCATCCAGCGGGGGAAGATCACCGCAATCTCCCGAGAAAAAAAACACTAAGCCACTGTCTTGGAGGAATTTGATGTACATGTCCGAGACTCAAGTAATAATACCAGCCGATATGTCGCAATTGCAGGGGCATAATACTTGTCTGCAGTGAAGGCGTGCTTAATCCTTGACTGTGCTGTGGGTGTCGTCGAGATCAAGGTCGCTTGTGTCGTCATAAACGAATAAATCATTATCAACTCCCCCACCAGTCCGAATAATTCAAACCACTCTTTAAACACTCCCATTACTAGTGAGAACAAAGTGTGAAAATTTTAGCGGAATCGGTCGAGTAGTATTTGCATCTATGAGCCACACACATACGCACATTCGCTTCTATTTATTTATAGACATTATTTATTTGGAATATACGGGTAAGTTGACGAAAAAATAAGCATCCTCTCACCATGTTACACGCGTCAATGGTTTCATTGAATCCCCAGGATCTCGGGAAATAATTCAAAAACGTGTAGAGCTACTACAGCACATACTTTCTCGCCTTATTTCTAACGTTCGCAACTTCCTAAAATTCAGATAATTCAACGAAAATGAGTCGTAGCCATTATTTTAAGCGTCCCTTGTTCTATATCTGGACAAAATTAAAGGAAAACATTAGAAACGGATTTTAAGAAAATGTTTTTTTTATAATTTGCACAATTGCGTAAATTACAAGCAGAAATTACGCAAAAAATACTCTTTTTTTTTCAAAAAATTCTACTTAACAGTTTTTTAAATATCTGATTTTTTAGAACATGTTTTGTGACAAAATTCTCTATTTTCAATAATGTACTTTAGCAATGGTAACTTTTTGAAATTTAAAAAATTCAGAGAGATTGCTGTAAAGAGAACTAGCACCCGCTTGACCAGTCCGTGGTCCGTTCGTTATCGAAGTGCTCCAGCATTCGCCTGGTATTGATGAGAGAAACCACGGAAAACTACCGATCAGATCAACCACCCGCTAGAATTCTCCTCCAGACAGCGATTGAATTAGATCTAGCTTTTTAGATTGAAAAGCATCGTTTTATCAGTATCAGGGACCTCGAAAGTGTGTATTTTCGTCGAAATCTCGACATGGATATTTGTAACATTACTTAACTTTTTCTCTACAACGTACACATATCTCTCATTTTGTTACTGTATTTTACCAAATGATCTTCTGATAAGGATTCGGTGTTATAACGGTTAGCGTATCGGACTGTTGAACCCAAGTTCGCGGATTGAAACCCCATCGAATCCGTAGATTTTAGGAGCGAAAAAAAATTTTGTACAGAGGGGAAGTAAAGCTGTCTAGCCCACGCTGTAGATTAACTGAATATAAAAGATTCTCAAGCCTAAAAATCGCCTGTTTCGTCACCCGAGTAATCCCTTCTTTCTCCGCTAGATGGTGAAAGGAGCGTAGCGAAATTTGCGTGGTCAGACAGAAGAGCGGGCCTGATGGTGCGAGTGTCGCCACGTAAAATTAGGCATTAACATTATCCGATATAATCTTGGAGACAATTACGTCGGAAAATCGCGAATCTACCGTTCGCACACGAAAGTTCTCGTGAAGTAAACGACTACAGTTGGAGTGTCCGAGACAGTTCTCGTGAAGTAAATGACTACAGAAGCACGTTGGAGTGTCCGAGACGAGTTCGATATTCCAAAGGAGGTCGCGCGCATCTGCAACACGTGGACCGGGACAAGAGGCTGTGGAGAGAGAGAGAGACAGAAGACGGCGCTCGGATGGAGGCCAAGGTCACGGAGTTCAAAGCCTCCTGCGGAAGGACGGGCTGTGAACCTGGCGCTCGTCTAGCGGCAGCCTTCACGGCCACCACCGGTCGTAATGCTGTTTGCTTTCTCTTTGCGGAGATTAAGTCGGTAGCGTGGAGACTGTTGAACACGGGGTTAATCTCCATGCCAAAGATAAGCGTCACACCGGTAGCGGTAGCTGAGTGCATCAACTGATGTCATTGCAGCGCCTATGACCGGGAGGTCCTACGTCCTAGGTTCGAGTCCTGACGGCGGCAGGATTTTCGACACCAGCTTTTCAGCTAGGTCGAATTCAGTCGCTGTCTGGAGGAGAATTCTAGCGGCCGGCTGCTCTGATCGGTAGTTTTACGTGCTTTCTCCTATCCACACCAGGCGAATTCCGGAGCAGTACCCTACCAAACGGGCCACGGACCACGCGCGGTCTGTCCTTCCTCTTCCTTGCCCTATCCTCTCCCCTTACACACACACTTACACTAACAAGCACTACACTACCACATATTCCGGGAGACCGGTCGGGAGCTTAGAGCTTGTCCCGGCTGGGGCGGTGCCCCGCTGGTGGGAGAGTCCTGGTTAGGGGGAAACCCCACTAGCCGACGGTAGGTCGGCGCCGGATCTCGCCATCCAGCGGGGGAAAACCACCGCCATCTCCCGAGAAAAACATGCACTACACCAAAGGGACTAATGACTAAAGCAGTTGACGCGCCCTGAAACACGAAAAAAAGAAACCAAACCAAACCAAATCTATCAAACGAGCCACGGATCGCGCGCGATCTTTCTTTCCTCTTCCTTGTTCTATCCTCACTCCTTTCACACACTTACACTAACACACTTACACTGTCACACATGCCGGGAGACCGGACGGAGACTTAGAGCTTGTCCCGGCTGGGGCGGTGCCGGATTTTATCATCCAGCGGGGCACGATCACCGCCACCTCTCAAACCTCCCAATCACTTATTATATATATATCGTTACTAATTAAACTTGTAAGAAATAAATAAATACATCAAATCAGCGATGTTAAATACATCAAATAAATTTCTAACCTAGCTGGGATCGAATCCGCGACCTCCCAATCACTTGTAATCAATCAATCGTCCTAAATTACTTGTAAGAAATAAATAAATACATCAAATCAGCGATGTTAAATACATCAAATAAATTTCTAACTTAGCTGGGATCGAATCCGGACCTCTCAATCACTAGCACGCTCGGACCGTAAAGCGAGGCCTTCCCACTGACTCCTATCTGTGTTCACTTCCCTGGAACCCGCGATGTGAGATCTAACTACCGCAATGTCAGGAGTCGCTCGGCCGCATGCCGCCTGTGCACACAGAGCGGAAGCTCGAGAGAGGGAGAGAGAGAGAGAGAGAGAGAGAGAGAGAGAGAGAGAGAGGGGAAAGAGAGAAGGGGCTTCCGAGTGGGGGCCAAAGAGAGCGAGCGGCACTAACCGTCCTGTTTCTCATGTCACGATCTGCGAGAGCATTGGCATCGCTCTTAAAGCTCCGCTCACTCGCGAACGCATTCCTTCTTCTTTTTATGTGTTTCTTCTTCCTTTATTTTTCAGTTTTCACTTTTCTTCTTTATTTTCCTATTTCTCTCTTTTTTTCTTTCACTCTCCTTATCTACGTCTCTGTCTTTTTCTCCCTGTGCTGTACAGTTTCTTCGTTCTCTTCGTCTTCTTTTTTATTTCTTCCCTTGCTTTAGCTGTGGCTTTGTTTTGGGTTCAGATTAGGACATTTCAATAATTTACTTCGTTTAAAATTCTGAAGTAAAATGTGATTTTTTTGTATTGCAATAGCCCATGAGCCACAACTTATCTTTCACATTTGTAATCTCTAAATATTTTTTTAATAATTAATGAATCGTCCCCAAAAGGAATTTCTAAAAGATTATATAGAAAACTTTTCACAATAATATACTTCTAAGATTTAATCTGAAGGGATTACAAATAGTTCGCTTTTTTCTCAGTTACCTTATACTAGATTAAATTAATTAATTAATACTACATTAAATATTATTTACTTATTATTTATATATTTATTCAGAAACTGAAGCTGATATGCCGAACATTTTTCTTAAAGATATTGTGAACTCAATTTGGTCATAAGGGTTTTCAATTGAAATCTGTATTGATACATTTTGAATGTTTTCTGTATCACAGTATTTATAGAAACTGTAAATAGTAAAGCCATATATTTATTGCTCGAGTGTACTTTTTTTCATATTGCTTTACTTGAATTTCGAATTAACGCAAGTAAACAAAGGAACGTAAAGACACTTAAAGGAACGTAAAGACGTAACGACCGGCGATTGGTAAAGATTTTGCGGCGTTTGTTAAAACAACCGAAACAAATGAGTCGTGGCTAAAAATTGTGTAAGTACTCTTAGTCCAAGAAAAGACATTTCTAATCAATGTTTTCTTTTCTTATAAGAATCAGGTATTTCAAAATATATTGAATGATACTAGGTCGATGTTACAAATAAGGGACTTGGTTTGTTATTTTATATGTATTAGCCTAATTCGATTAATATTTTTAGTCCTTTTATAGAACTCTAAATAAAAGAAAACGAGATTTACTGACAAATGAGGGGACACAAAATTTGTCTTCAGATTATAAGAATAGATCTGTGTGAGTTGGTGTCGCGGTTCATAAAAACGTCCATTCTTCTGGCCTCCGGCATTTCAACAATGGACGCCCGAGCCATGAATTTCCAGCGTCACAACTTCATGTCGCTCTGCCGTAATAAATATCCCGTTGGCGCATCAGTCACGGCCTTGGCGATCCGCTAGCTAGCCGAGCAGCGCTGCCGTGCGGCAGCTCGCGTGGCCGTCAGGCTTCGCCACGCATCGCGGCGCAACATAGCAGTTTCCTTCCGATGGCGTTTTTTCGTACTCCGTGGACCCTGAAGTCTTCTTCGTTGGCGTTCCTGCCCAGGAGTATTCTGGCCGAATGACATCCGCGTACCTGAGGCCTTGCGGAGGGCTTTCTATACCATAGGAAATGGGGGAGCAGCCTAGCTCGTTGATCTAAGGATGGGAATGGGGAACAGAATGGGGAAGGAAGGATCGCGCGCTGTTCATGGCCCATTATTTGAGGAATTACTGAGGTACGTTTCATCCCTGCCGTTCTAGATGATGAGGGATGAGGAACATCTCACAGTCCATCTCTTAGATCTAAGGATGGGAATGGGGAACAGAATGGGGAAGGAAGGATCGCGCTGTCTGTAGTCCGTTTCTTGACGTATTTGCAAACGTTTCATTTCGCGTGTCTCTTGCCTCTCTAGTTGGGGAGCCCAAGTCCACCTCTTAAAAGGGGGGGAGGAAAGATAGGATTACGCTGTCCGTAGCCCTTTGCTTAAGGTACGTTTCATGCCGTACGTATCTCTTGTCTCTGTGGTTGATGGGGATTGCGGCAGCCTAACTCTTAGCTCTAAGGGTGGGAGTGGGGACAGGATAGGGAAGGAAGGAACGCGCACTGTCCATGGTCTTTGTTTGAGGAATTGCTGAGGTACGTTTCATCCCGTGCGCGCATTTTGCCTCTCTCGTTGAAAGAGGATGGAGAGCAGCCCATCTCCTACATCTAAGGGAGAGAATGAGAACAGGAAGGGGAAGGAAAGAATGCTTGCAAACCTTAGACCTATTTTTAAGGCGCTGTTCCAGCAATCTCCTGGAACCGGTTGGAGGAAATCGCTGAAACGGCCGATCAGATCAGCAGAAGTTTCGAGCAATTCTAACACTCGAATCGAGGTGACATTGTCTGACCCAGTTACTTGGCTGGAGTTTTAAATATGCCTCCGGTGCGTCGGTACTCGAACGATGCGGTTACGAAACGTCAGTGGCATATCCTTAACCTCATTTGTTAACGCACTTGGTGAATCTTGAAGACCAGAGAGAGAGAGAGAGAAAAGGGGGCAAGAGACAGAGAGAGTGAGACGATAGATTTATTTGTAAGGCCCATCAACGTCTCAATTAATTACCGACCACCCATTAAACACAGATAATACTCAGAAACATTTATTAAACTCTTCCGTAATTAGTTCTTTCTGAACGTTGCGAAATAGTTCAATTCTGCAGCATACAGTGAAGGAATGCGCAATGGTAACTATACAGTTATTCTACGTTTGTGGGTACAAAGTCGTAAATTTTTACGTGTGAAAGAATCGTCCTCCGGAAGAATTTTAATGTTCCATGCAGATTTCCTGATGAAGATAGTGTCACATAGTAGATGTACAACATAAAGAACTGAATTCTTAATTACATCTAACATAAATTCTAAAGTAATTCTTCCTGTTAGTTAAACGTCCGTTAACTACTAAATGACAATAGATCTGGTCTTGCAATTGTTTGCACTAAAATTCCCTTGATCGTTCTTTCAGGATGTAACACTATTCTATGTAATCAGTAAAAGCCATACAAGAGTTCTTACATATAAAAGTCCTTTGTTTCTTATTTTCAAATGCGTAAACATATTTGACTGTTCATGTTATTGTGGAGTAAGTTTCTGAAAGCTGAATTATGTTTGAAAGCAGATATCTACTTGGAATGTATCAAATTGTCGGTTGGTCGATAGATGATGGGTATAATTAACGAACTTACACTTTCTCGCGATTTTTTCAGAAGTTTTCCTTTTTTGTCAAAAGTCACCTCTTCAACGATCCTTTGAGAGAGAAACTTGCCTTCAAAAGCCAATCTCCTTTTTGAGTTAAATGATTAATGTACTTTTTTGACATTTTAGGGTCAGATTAATCCAAATTTAGCCAGCTAACGGTGTTCCCAGGCCTGGCTCCTGGTTTGATTTATTCTCCAAGCCTAGTGGAAAGGGACACATGTGGGGAGCATGTCGTATTTTCATCACCTTACCTGGCATTCTTGGCCTGTCTGAGCTTTTTCTTTCGTCACACAACTATAGAAACTGAGGCTATTTCTTGTAGAAAGCGACAGCTTCACTTTTCATCCGCAAATCGAACCCGGGACCACCTCACAGAAAGCTAACGCGTTGTCCATGAGCCAAGAAAAAGTAAAATAACTTTGTATGATTATTCAGATCTTTCCAGTTTTTGTCAAAAGTCACCTCTTCAACGTTCCTTTAAAAGAGAAGCTTGCCTGCGGAAACCATTCAATTTCATGAGTGAGATGATTAATAACTTCCTTTAGTTTTCTCTTAACCTTTCATCATGGTGAATATCTGACAGGTGTGTTGTCCATTCTAACGCGTACATTCTCGATGCTTAAAAAACCTTACCGATTTAAAATCGCATTTCATTTAAAGGAGAAACCAGTGTCATTATTTCGAAGATGTAAAGACTGGTACACAACGAAAATCAGCTGTATTTACATATCACGCATCGCATGTGAAACAAATTGAGGTCAATGAAATAGCTTCTCGCGATCAATTTCTTACATGCAAATTGTGAATTATGTGCGTTGTTTTATTTTAATTTAGAATTTATTATAATAATTGGGCATGTTTGGAGTACTCCACAAAAAACCTTATCAACAAAATATAAATCAATATTCAAGCGTCGACGGATTATGACAGGAGGACGTTAAGGAAGAGGCTGCCCGTCATTAATATTTCCTATTCAAGTGTTGCATTATGGAACAGAAACTTTTTTTATTTAAGTAGTACATTAATTTAATGTATTATGTAAAGTACTAATGTAATTAAATTAATACATTTAATGTACATTAAAATTAATGTGCGTTCATGATAATCACTTTCATGTACTTTTTTACATTAAAAGTAATGCAGCCATTTCTGCCAGTGTCCCTAAGTAAGCATAGCCCTGACCAGGAGCCTCCTGTCGTGTTGCAGGTGGTGCTGAGCCTGGCGGCGCTGTGCGCGTGCGACTCGCAGTCGCAGTCGCAGTCGCCGGCCCAACCTCAGTCGCAGCCGCAAGAGGCCGCTGACGCGACGGCGTCGGCGTCCAGCCCCAAGACGAAGCGCACGACGGCGCACGGGCTGGGCGGCGCGTCGCTCGGCCACTCGGGCTTCAGCTACGGCCTGGGCGGCTTCCAGGGCCTGGGCCAGCCCGCTGCAGCTGTACGGCGGCGGCGGCCTCGGCGGCCTGGGCGGCGGCTTGGGCGGCCCGGCGGCGGGTTCAACTCAGCGCTGCTCTTCCAGAGCGCCTCCGGCGGCCACGGAGGCTTCGGAGGTAATATAGTAGTTTATGCATAGTATTGTAGCCTGACGACCAGAAAACCTTTCACTTTGTATGATACAGTAACACGTTACATCGTACGTATAGTGAACGGGTAATCAGCGTGAATCCGCCCCTCTGTTACAGTTAGAACTTTCTATGCTCAACATTTGGACCAAGTGAGGCGTCATTTGAAGCATATCTGTCTGCTGATGGGGGAAATGGCCATTTTTTTATTGAATCCTTTCAGATCTCTCAGATTTATGCAAATAGTTTATAATGTTAGGCTTTATTGCTTGAGTACATGTTTTGAAAACGAGCGACTTTAAGAGCGAGTTTTCAAATTTGTACGAATGCAATAAAGCAACATTATAAACGAGTTGCATACGCTATTTTTTTGTATAACAACATTATAAATTTACAAGAGAATCAAACTTAATTTCGCGAAACAACTTTCTTCTGACGCCTCGGGTGCTTGACATCCAACGCCCTCTGGAAATCAAATTCAAGATGGCATTATTGACATCCGTGCGAGAAAACGGTGGTCGGCTGTTCCGACTTCTTCTACCTCCCCACGATTCTCTCGCTACTATTGGCTGAATGCGTGATGACGTCATGTCGCGTTTAATAATGGCGATGACGTCATGTAGCGTGCGATAAAATACTGGATTATGCACGATTCAGGGTATCGAAAAGGGTCGTTTTTAATGATGGTATACAAAAACAGTACGTTATGAAACGATGATGTAACGATGGGTATTAATACAGGAGTGTGGTATTGCGGATTTGGTGGTGTAACGGTCAGCGTACTGGACTGTTGTACCCGATCGAAGCCGTGGATTTTTAAGAGCGAAAATATCCTTCGTACCCTCGGAGGGGAAGTAAAGCCGGCTGTTCCTTGTAGTAGATTTACTGCATGTAAAATATCCTCAAGCCTAAAAGAATCCTCTGAGCAAAGTTGAGATCCGCCAGTTTCGTCGCCCAAGACAATACCTCCTTTCTCCGCTAGGTGGTGAAAGGAGCGTAGTGTAATTTGCGTGGTTAGACGGAAGAGCGGGCCTGATGGCCCGAGTCTCGCCACGTAAAATAAGGCATTAACTAAAAACTAACTAATATTACGATACGAGCGAGTGTTGTAAACTTCTCACGAGTGTATTTATACCCATTACATCGAGTTTCATACGGTACTTTTTCAACGACTTTTAGAAGTTACACGTTTACATTGAATCGTTTCGTGGCAGTTGACATGTAGGATTCAGCCAAGGCCACCTAGCAGACAGCTACTCTATGACAATATTGAGTATATTGTTTCAATGTTCACTTTTAAATACAAACTTTTCTCGAAGTGTCGGCCATGAAATACGAAGTGTACGTGGTATCACTATGCATGTTCTGATTCATTCAAATCTGAACAAGGAAAGTTCTACGTAAAAGTATGGTAAACCGCATTGCTCTTACACAGCTACCTTTCTTCTTCTTCTTCTTCTTCTTCTTCCTCCACTTCCTTTTTATCCTCCATTTTCCTCTTCTCGTTCTTCTTTTTCTCCTCTCCTCCTCCTTTTTTTTCTTCTCCTTCTACTCTTATTCCTTCATCTATGCTGCTGCTTCATCTACTACTTCATCATCTTCGATGTTCCAACTAATATTATACCGATATTAATTGGGCAGGACAATTGCAGAAGTCGCTGCACCACGTAATTGAGTTCACTTAAACGTGTTGTTGCCTAATTGGCAATTGAGAAATATCGATTCGCGATTTTCTACCTAATTGTGCTTAACTATTGGGCCTCGCTCTCCCGGAACTTTATTATCGAGAATTTAAAAAATGTGCAGAATACTTGATACAGAGAGCACAGTACTGGACGAACTCTTATTTTTTTATTTATTCTTCTTCGTCTTCTCATTCTCTTACTCTTTTACTTCTCTTTCTTCGTCTCGTTCCCGTCCGTACACCAGCAGAGACAGGTGCCACTGCAACCCGTCAGCGTGTAGCGCATACCCGTCAAGCGGGTTGCCTAGCTCAAAGCGACCGGCTGTTGTTTTCTCTCACCTCGTCTGTTCGTTTGCAGGTCTGGGCGGGCACGGCGGGCTGCTGAGCTTCGGCGGCGGGCACGGCGGGCTGGTGGCGGCGCCCAGCATGGCGCTGCCCCTCGGGGGGGCCGGGCGGCGGGCTGTCCCTGGGCGGGCACGGCGGCGGGCTGTCCCTGGGCGGCCTGGGCCTGGCTGGGGGGGGGGAGGCGGCCACGGCGGCGGCGCGGGCCAACTGGCCCTCGCCGTGCCCGTGCAGCTCGGCACCGGCTCCAAGCTCGGACCGGTGGGTAGCTCCACACCTGCCTCTGTGTGTGTGTGAGAGAGAGGGAGAGAGAGATGGAGAGAGAGAGCAAGAGGGAGAGGGAGGGAACTGAGAGAGGTGTGTGTGTGTGGAGAGAGAGAGATGGAGAGAGAGAGCAAGAGGGAGAGGGAGGGAGGAACTGAGAGTGTGTGTGTGTGAGAGAGATGGAGAGGAGAGCAAGAGGGAGAGGGAGGAGGAACTGAGAGAGTGTGTGTGTGAGAGAGAGAGAGAGAGAGAGAGAGAGGGAGGGAGGGAGTTAACGGTATAGTTTCCACCTATCCTCATCGGGGGCACGACAAAAATCTTCCCCCGCTGGATGGCGCGATCCGGCGCCGACCTACCGTCGGCTAGTGGGGTTTCCCCCTAACCAGGACTCTCCCACCAGCGGGGCACCTCCCTTGCCGGGCTAAGCTCTAAGCTCCCGACCGGTCTCCCGGAATATGTGGTAGTGTAGTACATTTTAGTGTGTGTGTGTGTAAGGGGAGAGGATAGGACAAGGAAGAGTAAGGACAGATCGCGCGCGGTCCGTGGCCCGTTTGTTAGGGTACTGCTCCGGCATTCGCCTGGTGTGCGCCGCGTCTCTTTCTCTGAGCTTCATTGACCTGACTCCCTCCGTCTGTGCGTTGCAGGTGACGTTCGGCCTGCACGGAGGCGGCGTGGGGGCGGCGCCCGCCGCCGCAGCGCTACCCATCCAGGCGTACGCCGCCCCGTCTCCGGCCGTCGCCTCCGCCGCGCTCGCTAGCGCCTACCTGGGCGGCGGCGGCGGAGGCAAATCGCTGGTGGTGCCCGGTGGTTACAGCGGGGTGGCCCGCCAGCCTGGGCCCCCCGCCCCGCGCCCTCCTCTTCCTCCTACTCGTCGGGCGGCTACTCCGGAGGCCCGTCCTACTCGTCGGGCAGTCTGCACGGAAGCTACTCCAGCCCCAGCTCGTCGTACAGCGCGCCCAGCGGCGACTCCGGGTACTCCTCGGGCTCGTCCGGGTCGTCGTCTGGGTACAACACCATCAGCTACAGCAAGCCGTACTCGCGGTGAAGGGGGTGTCGTCTGTTTCGTTGCTGCCGCTGCTGTCATTTGTCGTCGACTCATCACGCTTCATTTCGTACCTTCGCTCACGTCCATTGTCCCATCGTTCGTTTCGTGTAATTACGGATGCCAGTTGCGAGTGGAGTGTCGATATCCCGCCTCGTATATCGATGCTGTTTCTGTTATCGTTCTAACAGCTTTTTAAGTGCTGATTCTGTAAATTTTGCTTTTTAGATGCAGCTACTGCTCTCATTCTGGTTGTGTACGTGCATTACAATGTGATATATCGGATGTATATCGAAATGTACACAATCAAATCGAATTTCTAATGGCATCCCTGATTATAGTTAGATAGTCACATAACCTAAACAGTATTATGAGAAATATTAATTATTTTTGATAATACTTTTTTGTGTGAGTAATGTTTTTTTTTGTATAAAATATATAAATAAAAGAATTTGTTGTTCTTTTTGTTGAACGAAGGTTTTTCATTTCCTTCCTGATCTATTATTCCATTTTCCAATTTTCAGATGCACTTACGAGTGATATTTATTAATTTTTGCTGAACGTTTTACTATGTGTATGAATTGCATTTACCCATATGATATATCAAGTAATTTTATATATTTCTTATAGTAAAATACATATTACCTAACCGGAAAAAAATCGTAGTAGGTGAAAACTGATCTTGCTGTAAGTGTTCTGACGGTTGCTTTCATCCAATTTAGAAAAGCATGCGTCCCTCTCTTACTGAATTCTTCAAGTACAGTCATAAAGTACAAATAATGTAAATAAATACAAAATAGGACTTTTAATTAGTTTATTTGAGGTATTTATAGTGACTCTTTTTACAACCTGGCTAATAACATTGTATTTTGTGGTATTAAAAAAATCACAATTTTTATAAGTAATTATCGATATATTAGTCTAGTTGAATACTTGTTTAAAAAATGAATAATTTTAATGTAATCTGATGGGTTGTTGAGAGAAAATTTAAGTCTTTACTAATTTTTTGTTTATTTCTATCAACTAAATTTTCTAGACATTCAATAAAAATAGCTGAAGTAAAATAGGTCCAGACCGGATTTTTTGATCAGATAACAGGTTGCTGAGACTGAAGTATCAATATGGCGTCTAGACAATATAAGTAACAGTCTTCTATTCATTTTCATGTTTCGGAGGGCAGATTCCGTTGCATTTCTTTCAACCACTTGCAGATTGATGGAAACCTTTTTCATGTGTAGTCTCAAAAGTTTCTAAAGAGGATGTAGATGTTTCTTCATTTCCACTGTAGAGGGCTTAAGTGGGCGGGCCACTTAGTGTACCGTGGCCCAGCGCTTATCTTCGGCCCATCAGAGTGGTCCTCTGCTTATTGAGACAGATCTTCGGGAGGGAGGGGGGACGCTCGGGCGCGACAGGCTCTAGTCTAAAGAAAGACAGGCCACCGCGAGCATTATGACCACAATTCTTGCATTTGAACAGTCTTGTTCGGGTGTTTCACCTACTCCTTTTATTGGTCTGTGGGAATTCAATTGCAGGTGAGTCTATCCCTTCATTTCCTTGGGTCCATTTGTAGCGGGTGGGATCGAACCAGATTGGTGTGGAAGCCATTATGAGATGCAAAAGATGCTCTTGAACGTACTGAATCAGAGGGTTAATAAACTGTCTTTTCTGGTTAGAAATAAAAATGAGAATAAATCAGAAAAGACGATTTATTGGTCTGTAGGATTTGGGACACAAAGCAAGGTTAGAAAAGGTGATGTTGATTTTTTTAAATCAGAGGGTTAATTATCTTTTAAAATTACAATTAAAATTATTTTTTGTGTTTATTTCTTCAATATAGTATAGTATTTTGGTCTTTGATTTTTAAAGACAGAACAATTTTCATGTTAATATGTATTACATAATATATATAGCGCGGAATTAGTTTTTTATCATCGTCAGGCTTCACAACTAATTTCTGAAAAGCGCTATATATATATATATATATATATATATATATATATATATATATATATATATTATGTAATAAATATTAACATGAAAATTGTTCTGTCTTAAAATCAAGACAAATATATATATTGAAGAATAAACACAAAAATAATTTATTTATTTAAGATAATTAACCTGTTAAAAATCACAACTCTAACCTGCTGTGTCCAAATCACAACAATAAATCGTCTTTCTGATTTATTCATTTTATTCAACCAAAAGACTTTATTAACTCTGATTCATACGTTCAAGCTCTTTGCATCTAAGCTTCACCAATGTCGTCCCACCAATGGACAGAATGAAGGATGACTCACCTCAATTCACATAAGGAGAGTCCACAGCTGTTCAATGCGTTGTCATCTGGCCTGCCTTCTGACTGGAGCTGTCGACTCTCCTCAGATCTTCTCAATAGCGGCCACTCTTATTTATTTATTTATTTATTTATTTATTTTACGTCAAAAAAACAGATGAAACTGCGTATGTCGTGCTATGGGGAGAAGTGAATTCTGTGCACATTTTCAAATTTCTGTGATCCCCACACTGAGTCCATACACTACATAAATTTTGAAAATTAAAAAAAGCTGTTATGTAATATAATCTATTTTCAAGGATAAGTAAGCAATACATTTTGGACTCTTATCCATGATGTCCTTCGTCAAGGAATAATACTTCCTGCCGCAACAACAACTGATGGGCCGAAGATAGAAGTACACAACAGCGTGCACATCAAGACTCACCAAAATACTCATATAATCTGCACGTCAACATATTTGTCACTCAGGCAACCACTCAAATCACAAACAAACTTCAAAATACGATGCACCGAACTTATATTTTTATTTATAATTTCGAAACATTCATCTTGAAATATTTTGGAGTTGCAGCATTTGGGAGATGAATTGGACCATGTAAAACGATCAGTTAAGGGACATTACGGAGAACTCTCTCCATTTTGCTGCGTTTTTAAAAGTGGAGTTCAAAAATTCACAATACGAGGAGGGATTTTTGATTTGTCAATATACTTGCTTTGTTTCGAGGTTTATGGATAGAGAATTAGGTTTCAAAGCCGCGAGACGATTAAGGGTTCAAGAGTAAGAAGGGAAAATAAATGTGTTTTGGTGTTTAATTTAGTTCGATATTTAATTAGTATTTCACGTAGACGCTTTTTATCACAATGGTAACAGATTTGATCACAGAGGACGGCTGGATGGTGAGATACGGCGCCGACCTACAGGCAGCTAGCTGGGTTTTCCCAAACCAGGTATTTCCCACCAGCGGGGCACCGTCCCAGTCGGGACAAGCTGTAAGCTACCGACCAGTCGCCGGCATGTGTAGTTGTTTAGTGCACATAAGTGTATGTAAGTGAGGGTCACGATAGGACATTGAAGGGAGGGGAGGCAATCCGTTGTTCATTTTTTAGGATACTGCTCCAATATTCGCCTGTTATTGATCGTAGAAACCACGGAAAACTACCGATCAGAGCAGCCGGCCGCTAGAACTCTCCTCCAGACAGCGACTGAATTCGACCTAGCTGGAAAGCTAGTGTCGAAAATCCTACCACCATCGGGACTTCCTGTCAGAGGCACTGCAGTGACATCAATGGATTTCCTGAGCCACTTCATCCGGCATCGTTCTTTGGAAACGTGCTTTACATTCTCACCTGTTCGCCCATCGTAGGACGCCGCAGAGAATCGATGGCTCTCCACCAACCAACCCATCAATAAAAGTGCTCGGGCGAGGCGAGGCGACGGGCTCTGATTTACGGGCACGCCGCCGGTCCAGCGCGGGCGCCGCAGCGCGCGTCCGGAGGGAGAGAGGCGGTAGAAAGGCGAGCGACCGCCTCGAGAAGAAACGCCCTCCGCCCCTGCCCCTCCCCCACCGACCCACGGCTGCTCTATTTTGACGCGCGCGAGCGCCGACGCAGGCGAGGCTGGCGGCGGAGGCGGAGGGCGGAGGAAAGCAGCGGTCTCGTGCTAACGCAGCTTTCCATTTTATTTGTCAACGGCACTTCTTCTTCTTCTTCTGCTCGCCGGCTACGCCCCTTCTCTCTTCTCTTCGCGCGTCGCGTTCCTTTTGGGAGGAGGAAAAAAGGACGATGTGCTCCAGTGCAGGCGACGGAGGAGACCTTTGTCTCTTCTGTTACAGTGATGGACTCAGGGCTTAGGGTTCGATATCCGATGATGGCAGAGTTTTCGACACTAGCTACACGGATTCAAGCCGCTGTTTGGAGGAGAATCCTAGCGGTCGGCTGTTCTGATCGGTCGCTTTACGTGGTTTATCCCATCAACATCAGGTGAATGCGGGAGAAGTACCCTAACAAACGGGCCATGGACCGCGCGCGATCTTTTCTTCCTCTTCCTTGTCCTGTGTGGTCCTCTCCCCTTACACACACACTTGCATTAACATGCACCACACTACCACATATTCCGGGAGACCGGTCGGGAGTTTAGAGCTTGTTCCGGCTGAGGTGGTGCCCCGCTGGTGGGAGAGTCCTGGTTAGGGGGAAACCCCACTAGCCGACGGTAGGTCGGCCCCGGATCTCGCCATCCAGTGGGGGAAGATCACCGCCAACTTCCGCGAAAAAACATGAGCTACACTAACGGGAATAATGACCAAAGCAGTTAAGGCGCCCGGAAACACGAAAAAATCAATAAATCTATTATTAGCTTCCCATTGATTGGCCCGGGTTTGATTTTCGCTCGAGGTAAAAATAGTTGTAGCTTCCTTGTAAAATCGTCCAAGTTTCTACAGCTGTGGGACCAAGGCTGTGTGAATCTTGCTAGTTACGGCGAAGGAAATACGTCATGTTCGCCACATGCTGTTCTTACCCTCCAGGCATGGGAATTTAACTAGGGCCAGGCGTGGGGACACCGGTAGCTCGCCGCTATCGACAGAATTGTCAAATGTATACATAAAATTGTATTCCATTTGTTAATATAAAATTGAGGACAAAAAGTTATAAAATAACCTTCCTTTTATTTTATTCGTAGAGCGATCTTTCCTTCAACAACCTTGACCTTTCCTCTCTCACTACACATACACACAGGAAGAGTTACATGCACAGCTTGCAACGTGTCTCTATTGGAGCGTGCCCCGCTGAGGGAGGCATCGAAAGTGTCGGAAGCGGCATGTAGGTCTCTTATTTCAGCGAGGGAAGAATCTCCTCCCCCCCGCGATGAAAACATGCACGACACTTTCGGGAATAGTCACCTTAGTAATTGACGCACCCACAATCATCCATCTATTGAGATATTTGAACGTATTGATAAAAAGTTTAAAACTGATTTTTTTTTAAAATACGAATTTTGAGGATGTACAACTCAATTTTGCTCTCTTACTGAGGCATAATTAGTTGATACTGATTATAAAGGATCAAGTATGATATCAGTATTCAATTGTGAATATTGTCTTGGACGTGGGAAACGAGAATTCAAACAGATTTGTTTCGATTCAAAGCGGTCACGAATTTTTGTTCCCTCTGATAGTAGTAATGCCATCAGCAATTTGTGTTAATTCGTAAACATTTCAGGATAGACAAAACCTTTCTCTAAAAATTGATCTGTACAGATGTTTCGGAATTATAATGATGTTCACGTCAAGTTATTAACCAAAGGCCTCATGCCTGAGCTCAGTAGTAGAAAAACGTTTGTACAAATTTATCTCCATTCATAAATCTACGTGCAAATTAAGCGCAGGAACGCTCAAGTCGTAAAAAGCAAATTACCACTAATTTGAATGACAAAAATACGCCAAGGTAGCACGACGGGGAGTTGCTTCTTTGCGTTTATTTACAGTGGAAAGTTGCAGCATTCTCCGAGTGTCCAGTCGCCTGAAGAACTTAGAAAGCACGACCTCGAACATTCAATTTTTGCAGCAGGGCGAGCAAAGTTCACTTCGCGTGGGAGTCAATGGGCCTCTTTTCTCCTGAAGTCCATGACTTTTTCGTTTTGTCTTCACTCGAAAATGTGCTTGTTCACTGCTTCAGCATCGATAGCTTTGAGTATCTCGGACACTGTAGAGTACATTCACAAAAGAAGTAAAATAAATTCCAGGGGTGCTAAACTGATGGAACTAACATTTTCTAAAAATATTCCCTTTATTAAAAAAGAATATCTAACGTTTGACCCAAAGAAAAGTAAAAAACTGCGAAAACTCACTTTTTATATTTTATAGTATGAAAAATATTTTTTCAGATATTATAAAACAAGCTCAACTATTCATTAGCCAAATTCACCACATTCTCATTTTTTTTAACACTGAATCTTGGACCTTTTTCACCAAGGTCTATGTTGTTTGTTCATCACACATTTCTGCGTGTCTGACACTGAAGTGAATACTGAGTAATTAAAAAAATTTAAAAATTAAAAATAAAAAAAATTTTTAGTCAGATTTATTAGTCCGCGCAGAAACCAAGATATTTCTCAAAACTGTGAGATGAAAAAGTTCAAGAGAATAAAGTTTTAAAAAATATTAAACAGATGAGTGCAAAGTACATTATAATACCACCTACCTGTACAGAAAATGTGAACAAAATGTTGTGATTAAATTTAGAAAACAGAAATTGTAAACCAACAATTGTGATTAAATTTAGAAAGGGTGAAACAAGAATTAAAACTGACCCAATGAGCTGCAGAATCTCAATTATATCAACATTCGGAAAACGTTAAATTAAACATTTTGTATTTGACGTTATTGAGTCGGTAGTTCGACTTCGCCGGTCAGCTACCAGTGTTAAATTCCCATCCTTGAGGTAAGAGCGACATGAGGCGAACATGACGTATTCTCTTCGTCGTAACTAGCAAGATCCCCCTGCTTGAGCTTTTCTTCCTCACACAGCTACAGAAACTGGGACAATTTTTAAAAAAATCTTCAATTATTTTTGCCTCAACCGTGAATATAAAAAAATATTTATTTAAAAAAAATAAAAATAGTAAAGTATTGAAAAATGAGTTGTTTTTAACGTACTCCCATTACTATGTTCCTAAAATATTCCTATTTCCTCTTGTTCAATAATTTCCGTATAACGAATTTTCGGAAACGAATTTACGTTAGTCGAAATTTTAAGGCCGGCTCAAACTGAAGAAAGTACTACCGTCCGGCCCTCACGGTTAAGGACTTTTCTCTCATTAAATGCGCTGGACAACGTCGTGACCTTCACCTTCATGAGTAGACAGGACATTCACGACCCATAATTTCCGCGTTTCAAAAGAAAGTTACCGGCGAGCTTCAAACGAAATGAGAGAAACAGAACACAAGCGCTCGTAATTAGATCGAAAACAACCAAAATTACAGAAAACAATTTGGTCCATATCTATTGTCCTCCCTAAAGTGAAAAACTTCATGTATCAAAAGATGTTATAAAATAAGTAGAAAGAGTGGAATTTAAGAATATCTACTCCACCACAAAATCGTGGAGAGGAGAGGATTGGCGAGAAACAAAAGACACCATGTAAATATATTAACAATTATTAACCCTAATATTATAATTCACAAGGTGTGTCTATCGTGTTGGAGGACGCAAACTATTGTCTGATTCGCGATTCAGTGTAAAGTAACAAATTTAATCTCTGTTCTAGGCGCTGGACAACAATTGCTTGTAGCTGTAAGCACGTAAATAGGTCTCAGATTATCCGAACGGTCGAAGAAGCCTTATTTAGACCCCCGTTCTCTGGAGGAAACGTGGATTCGAACCCCACACCTGCAAACCCTTTTGTATCTTAACAGTATTGGAAGGAGTTCCTAGGATTTTAGGTCCATCAAGGGGCCAGATTTAACCCTGACATCGCTTTTGTATGTGTACTGTACTGGAAGGGCATTATCCAATGATTGTAGGGGTTTAACGGAGCGTCAGGTTGGCCGAGCGGTCTAAGGCGCCAGATTTAAGCTCTGGTTCCCGAGAGGGAGCGTGGGTTCGAACCCCACACCTGACATCGCTTTTGTATGTTACTGTATTGGAAGGGCATTATCCAATGATTGTAGGGGTTCAACGGAGCGTCAGGTTGGCCGAGCGGTCTAAGGCGCCAGATTTAAGCTCTGGTTCCCGAGAGGGCTTTTGTATGTTACTGTATTGGAAGGGCATTATCCAATGATTGTAGCGGTTTAACGGAGCGTCAGGTTGGCCGAGCGGTCTAAGGCGCCAGATTTAAGCTCTGGTTCCCGAGAGGGAGCGTGGGTTCGAACCCCCCACCTGACATCGCTTTTGTATGCGTACTGTATTGGAAGGGCATTATCCAATGATTGTAGGGGTTCAACGGAGCGTCAGGTTGGCCGAGCGGTCTAAGGCGCCAGATTTAAGCTCTGGTTCCCGAGAGGGAGCGTGGGTTCGAACCCCACGCCTGACATCGCTTTTGTATGTGTACTGTATTGGAAGGGCATTATCCAATGATTGTAGGGGTTCAACGGAGCGTCAGGTTGGCCGAGCGGTCTAAGGCGCCAGATTTAAGCTCTGGTTCCCGAGAGGGAGCGTGGGTTCGAACCCCACACCTGACATCGCTTTTGTATGTGTACGGTATTGGAAGGGCATTATCCAATGATTGTAGGGTTTAATGAAGCGTCAGGTTGGCCGAGCGGTCTAAGGCGCCAGATTTAAGCTTTGGTTCCCGAGAAGGAGCGTGGGTTCGAACCCTGACATCGCTTTTGTATGTGTACTGTATTGGAAGGGCATTATCCAATGATTGTAGGGATTTAATGAAGCGTCAGGTTGGCCGAGCGGTCTAAGGCGCCAGATTTAAGCTTTGGTTCCCGAGAAGGAGCGTGGGTTCGAACCCCCCACCTGACATCGCTTTTGTATGTGTACGGTATTGGAAGGGCTTTGTCCTGGGATTAGGGCCTGCAATGTAGACATATAGTAATGTTGAGAGATGTGTGTGGTAATGGGTGATGTGTGTGATATTGGAAGATTGAGGGAATTGAGACATATGTGTGGTATTGAGGGATGTAAATTATATTGAAGAAAGTTATATCCTATTTCTTATCCTAACGATTCTAATCCTTTTCATTCACCGCCAGAGCTACAAAAACATCTTTCCAACACGTCTACTTGTAAACTCCGTGTCAGTTAGTGGTCCTGTGGCAATGTTTTGCCTGGAAGATCTCTTTTCTATGTTCACAACAGCCGACGATAAGAGTTGATTCATTCATATGTTCACAATATATTTTTCCCACTATATTCACAATAACCGATGATGAGAGTTTATTCATAGGTCAGTACATAATAGGCTTTATATTATGAAGTAAAGGCTTGCCTTCTTATTTCCTTAAATTATAATACTAACTAATTTGCGTGTGAAAATCCTCTTCGGTCACATCTAGAAACAATCTATCAACATTTGATTAGAAATTCATGGTATGGATATATATTCTTAATTCTGTTTCCGTAAGAGGCAGTTTTCCGTAGTTTCGAGTTGACTGAGTGTGGATTTTTGAGGAACTAAGTGATAGAGTTGCGTGGAAAGATACGTTATATGGCGTTCTACGGAGTCAGTTTGTAATAATTTGTGGAATTGTAAGTTGGTAACTAACCAAGAAGTATTTTTGATCGTTCTAAGAAAATGGTTCTGGACTCTGTAAAGCTTGTAAATGTTTGCTTTTGTAGCCGAGATCCAAACTGGACAGGCGTAAAGAGAAGTATTATAACGTTGGTTATGGCTGTTGGGAATGGGAGGTGTAAAGATCGATTAATGATGTGTTTTAGTTTATGTAACTTATATTTTACTTGTTGTAGTTAACTATTGACGTGGTGGTTCCAGTTGAGTTTAGTATCATGCCACCACGCGTACTCGAATAACCTCTCGCGTGTGCCACGAGGTTAATTCGGTTCATTTTTCCTCGTCACGGAGGCGCTGCGGCGGACTGCGGGCGTCTCGCAGGGCTCTCACTTTCGCCGCGATTCCACTCCTCCCCCCCCTGGCGCGCGCTCTGTGTAATGGACCGTGACGGCAGAGATCTCTATCTGGGGCGCGGCCACCGCCTCCGCTAGAACATCGAAGCGACTGTCATCAGGAGAGGCTAGACGGTCGCAAGACCTAGAAGGCTCTAGGTGGAGCGGAGACGTCCACCTGGTCAGCGGTACACACGTCATTAGATTTGCGTTGGTTGTGGTTTGCCACCGTCCTTTGGGTAGGGTTGAGTGCGGCATTCGTCCCAATCCCTTATGAGAAAGTTCGCCGGTGAGCATCAATTTCCCTTACTCATGTTGTTAGCTTCAAGGTGGGGCAGTGAGAAGGTGGTTCGAATCCGACCTTTGGGCTGGATTGGAAGTGAGATTGGTCCCAACTCCACGTATGAAAGTCCGACGGGGAGAACCAATCTCCCTGCCTAGATTCCGGCGGTACTCACGTTGTTAGCTTCAAGGTGGAGGCAGTGAGGAGACGCGTTGAGTGCCTCGAGCATTCCGGGCCTTAGTTCCGACGGCCCCAAGTTGGGCACTTGGTTTCGTCATGGAAGTGGTGAAGAGAGGAAAACCGCGGATGGGTATGTACTGTCATCTCCTGGCTCCGTTGCAACCAACCTCTCCCACCTCTTGGGTCTTATTTATTTACATATTTATTTGCGTATAGCACTCCTCTAAAAAAATTGCCAAAATAGTAAATGCCAAATGCATACATCGTCAAAAATAGTAGAAACGTCTATTCTAAGTATTGAATTGAATTTTCCTTATTTTACGTGGCGAGACTCAGGCCATGAGGCTTGCTCTTCCGTCTGACCACGCAAATTTCGTTACACTCCTTTCACCAATCATGGGGAAAGAAGGTATTACAGCGACAAACAGGTGATTTAATTTAGCTCAGAGGCATCATTTAGCTTGAGGATCTTTTACATGCAGTAAATGTACTAACATGGGACAGCCGGCTTTACTTCCCCTCCGAAGGAAGGCATAAGAATGATTTTTTCGCCCTTAAAAATCCACGGCTTCGATCGAGTTTGAACCCGCGAACTTAGGTCTAGCAGTCCGATACACACACACCATAGTCGCCGACGTATGGGAGAGAAGTACAACCTGTGCATGTTTTTCTGAGCCCGCATCCCGCACTTATCATCTAATAAATTTGAATATAGCACAATCTCTAGAGATAAAAAATCAATGTCAATATTCTCTTAATGGTAACTTAATTGAATAGTTATTTTATTTAACAGACAGTTTACTATAAATATATAAAAGAACCAATTAAGAAAATGAAAATGTCATTCACTTCCAATGAAATCAAATTAAAAAATAACGGCTTTAATTAAATATGTCCACTAGATAATTTAATGGAATAACAAGCGACCGGTGGTTCCAGACAATCGCGTTTTCGACGTTGCTAAACATTGTACCAATCATCTTCATGCTTTATTGCCCTAGTCTTTCCAACCTCCAAACGCCATCGTCACCACAAATGCCAATACACCGCAAGAACATCATCTTTAATGCCCATGTAAACGTTCATTATTATCGCCCCCGTCACCGTGTCTGCCTCAACCACTCAACGTAAACCCGTGGAGGATGACTAATGCTTCAAATTCTTGTTCGTCATTTTCTATTATCGAGGAAAACTATTTTGGCTCTTCATTAGACGAACAGTCTCTTGAAAGAAATATTGTAGTTAATAATGCATTTATTAATGTTTCTAAAAACCGACGTTTCAAGGCTCAATTTACCTCATCATCAGGCCAGAAACAACACACGTTTTAAGTACTATACATTCTGTATAAAACACATGGGAGGGTACCGAACACAAAAAAGATCTGAACCTCACATTGTCATCCCATTATTCTAACTTCAAAACAATTTTTCCCCAAAGGTTATAAGAAAACAAAAGACTCATCCACCATTACGGAGACTGGTGCCCCAACGTGTCAATTTTTATAAGAATTTAGTAATACCTAAATTCAATAAATATATAATTCGATGAGTTTCATATTCATTCTTTCAGTAAAGGCATATTTAACAGCAATAGTTCTTTCAAGAAACTGTTCGTCTCAAGAATGGCCAAAATAGTTTTTGTTCACAGTAGAGAGACGAATGCCTTTCCTCCATGCTAAAAATAGGTTGCAGTAGCTCTGAATATCAAATGATGTCGCTGCAGAGTCTCTAAACGCGAGGGTCTTGAGTTCGAATCCCGAACGTGGCGGAATATCGACACTAAACAGCTAAGTCCAATTCACCCGTCGCCTGGAGGAGAATTCAAATAGCCGACTGTATGTTTTTCCCGTGTTTTTTCCGTTCAATACAATAATAATGCTGAAGACAAAACATGCAGGCATGGTTTGCTTGTTTGATTAGGCGAGGCAACTGCTAAAGTCGTTATTCTCGGAGTGTGGCGCATGTTTTTAGCAAGGGAGGTAGCGGTGATCTTCGCCCGCTGGATGGCGATGTCCGCCGTCGACCTACCGTGGGCTAAGAGGCATTATCCTTAAAAACAGGTATCTCCCACTAGCGGGGCACCGCCCAAGCCGGGACAAGCTCTAAGCTCCCGACCGGCCTCCCGACATACGTGATAGTGTAGTTCATGTTAGATACAAGTGTGTGTAACGTAAGAGGATAGGTTAAGGAAGAGGAAGGAAAGATCGCGGGTGGTCTGTGGATCATTTCTTAGGGTACTGCTCCTGCATTCACCTGGTATTGATCAAAAGAATCACGAGAAATCTCCCGATCAGAGTAGCCGGCCGTCAGAATTCTCCTTCAGATAGAGGCTGAATTCGACCTAGGTGATAAGCTAGTGTCGAAAAATCTCTAACCGTCGGGACCCGAACCTAGGACCCGTCAGTGGAATGTCACGGTCAGTGAGACTGCAGTGACATCAGTTGATGCAGTGAGCCACCTATCCCGCTCCTGTCCTATCCTCATCCATTACGTACATACTCTCACACGTACAACACTACTACGAATGCCGGAAGACCAATCAGGAGTTAAGGCCCATTCACAATGCAAACACAAACATAAGCATGTCGCATTGACGTAAACATTAGCATAAGTGATAGCCTGAAGAATTCACAATGTCGAACGTAAGTTTCTATTGGCTCTGAGATATTGTAGTTTACTATTGGTTGGATGTGAGAATCGATTTCGACAAATCGACTGTGTCCATGATGGGGCTCTTGCCATGGATTGCATTAGTTCGACTATCGACTTATTTCGATACTCGATTTTGAGTTAACGTACTGTGATTGGTTCATTTTTTTTATTTTTGGCATAAGCATAAGTTCAGAAGCTTGAAGCATGCAAGTTTTTAAGTTCACGTCTTACGTGTTATGCTTAGGTGAACGCATTGTGAATGAGCCCGCTGATGGACGTTAACGCCATGCTTATGTTTATGTCTGCGTTGTGCATGGGTCTTTAAGATGCCCCGGCTGGGTCGGCGGTCCCGGTGGTTGGGGAAATCTCCGGCGTGTAGATCTTCGCCGGATCTCTCCACGCGGGCGAACAACAGGGGAAGAACACCATGGCATTTGCGCCAACGCCGCCGCTGTCTATATCACCACCAGCGGCTCCTCTGACTACGTCTCTATTTTTCGCACTAGCCAGAGACATGCGTCGAATTCAGTCGCTAACTTGAGGAGCATTCTAGCGGCAGAGGCGTTCTGATTGATAGTTTTAGGGGTTTTCTCTGATCAAAACCATTTCCGCTCAACACCAGGCGAATGCCAAAGCAGTACCCTAACAAACGGGCAACGGACCGCGTGCGATCTTTCCTTCCTCGTTTTATCCTCACCCTTTACGCACACACACTCACATGCACTACACTACCACACATGCCGGGAGACCGGTCGGGAGATTATATCTTGTCCCAACTGTAGCGGTGCCTCGCTGGTGGGAGATACCTGGTTGGGGAAAACTCTCTAGCTCGACGCCGGATCTCGCCATCACGTGGAGGAAAATCACCGCCATCTCCCGATGAAAGTTCACGTACTACACTAATGACCCAATATCATCAATCAATCAACAATTCAATCAAAATCAGGAGAAAAATATCTTAACAAACAATACACGGACCACGAGGGGTCTTTCATAACTCAACATTGCCATCTTGTCCTGCATAACACAAGTACCTACACATACACAAGTCATAAAAGCTACAAAAGCACACATCGCAAGCACATTCAGGAGGTTTAGAATGGGATGATATCCCACTGCGGGAGGGGGGTACTTCGAGGGCGTATTCCTCGCCTCGCTGAAGGAGGCTAATCGACGCCACTCCTGACTTAATATACACCTCACTAAGGGAACGCGTACCTCAGTATATGACACAGCACCATATCATCTAAACCATTTATATCCCACAACCCAACGGGAAAGTCGACGGTGGATCTCGCCATTCACCAGAGAAAGATTACCGACACCTCCCACGTAAAAAGCATACACTACACGTACGGGATCAACTAACATTCCAGTTGAAACACCCGAAAACATTAATCAATCAATCCATATCATACAGTAACACCTGGCGGTTCATCAGCCACACCACAACCAAGTCCAACACAACAACCGCCTTCTCCCCCTCTGCGAAATCCCCTGCCTCCCGCCTCCACCACCCCACCGCCGGACAGCGCTCCTTTCTCCTGGGGCAGCGCCCCCTGGCGGTCGCCGCTCGCTCCACATGACGCAGCGCACCACTCCGGGTCAAAGACCTCGCCGCGCCGCTTCGAGCAAAGAACGCCTACAATGCGCAATCCAAGGCTGTCAAATAAGACGGCCGGTTATTGATTGATGATTTTTTTGTGTTTCCAGGCGCGTCAACTGCTTTGGTCATTAGTCCCGTTAGTGTAGTTCATGTTTTTTTCTGGAGATGACGGTGACTTCCCCTGAGATCCGGCGCCTACCTTCCGTCGGCTAGTGGGGTTTCCCCATAACCCGGACTCTCCCACCAGCGGGGCACCGCCCCAGCCGGGACAATCTCTAAGCTCCCGACCGGTCTCCCGGAATATGTAGTAGTGTAGTGCATGTTAGTGTAAGTGTGTGTGTGTGTGTGTGTGTGTGTGTGTGTAAGGGGAGAGGATAGGACAAGGAAGAGGAAAGACGGATCCCGCGCGGTCCGTGGGCCTTTTGGTAGGGTACTGCTCGGGCATTCGCTTGGCGCTGATCGGAGAAACCACGGAAAACTACCGATCAGTGCAGCCGGCCACTAGAATTCTCCTCCAGACAGCGACGGAATTCGACCTAACCCAAAAGCTGGTATCAAAAAATACTGCCGCCACAGGACTCGAGCCTAGAACCTTCCAGTCAGAGGCGCTGCATTGACAACAGTTGAAGCACTGAGCTACCGCTCCTAAACCCAATTTTCAAATAATTCATTCCTTAATTCGTATCAACAAAATTCATTTTTCGATACACTAAAATCCATTGGTCGATTTACGTCTTAGTAATTAATCATTTATCACCACGCACGGGGGAGGGGGATCACGCTGGCGAAGGTTGTCGCGTTCTCTGGTGGAGAATCGTAGGCGAGTGCGTAATCGACCTGAGTGCCGCGGAGCCACTCACGTCGTTAGTTTCAAGGTGCAGGCAGTGAGAAGGCGATGCTAAGCTGCTGGTAGTCGGGTTCACCCGGCAATTGACCAGGCCTACAGCGCGTCGACCTTTTGGCAGGATTCGGTGAAGGATACTTTTAGGAGTACTCTGGATACCACAATAAAGTCCGGCAGGAAATCCAGAAACCATCCGTCAGATTGCTCAGGTTCCGGCGTTACTCACTTCATAGCTAGCGGTAAGCATTGAGGAGACGGGATGGGGGCTCCGAGCCGCCTGGACCTTAGATCAGGAGAACACCAGTTGAGCTCCCGGATTTTTCGTGGCTGTGGCCCGATACTGTGGGCATAGAGGACAGAACTTGTTCCCGACTCATGTGAGTGGCGCATTGTTTTGACTCCGGCACTAGCCTCGAGAGCTAGGAGCTCTGAGCTAGCAGGGCGGCCCATAGTCAGGCATTGTATGGGTCGGTTGCCGTGAGGAAAGCTGGGTTACAACTGGATACGGACCTCAGCCGCCGGCGTATGGCGCGTCATTGGGGGGGGGGGTGCGGATAAAAGCCCAAAGAAGCCAAGGTGCCCTCCCCGGGGAATTGTACCCCTGACGAAACAAGAAATCGTGGTGTTGTAACCTATATGAATGGAAGTTTCATACATATCCTTTTAACAAAAAATTTAAAAAATGGACAGATATATTTCAAATGTAAACATCCTTTCGGTCACACACACTAGGAGAGGAGAGTAAGAAATTAGAGTAGATGTGTCATACTAGCAAGACACAATGGTAAATGCAAAAGGTTTAATATGGTAGCGGTCCATATTTAGAGAACCGGGCAATGTTCACTTCCTGTTATTATAGATCGCGGCAATTTGTCTCCCTGCTCTGATACTGAGGAGAAAATTATTGGAACTTTGTGTGATATCAGGCCATATTACGCATAACGAAAGAAAACACATCACTGTAATTTTCAATTAACGATATTTCAGATCAACAGTCGACTAATACTAACTTTCACGAGCTACAAAAGCAATCCGTATGCGTCCCAGAGACTGTCAGTTGCGGAACTCTGCTTCAGACATGTTGGTGGCCAAGCACATTCTCCCACGTCCAATAGCCAGCCGATGGAATGAAACGTACGGCAACGATAGAAGAGTCGGTTCAGTGGAATGCCGCCTCGCGCGCGCGGCGGCGATTCGGTGAAGGAATTTTGGAGTCTCTGGATACCACAGCCGGCAGGAAATGCCAGAAACCATCCGCAGATTTGTAGAAGCCAGAGGTTACCACTCCCATAGCGCATCGGTGGTTCAGTGGGTAGAATGCCGCCTGCCAGTCGGCGCCGGGTTCGATTCCCGGCCGATGCAATGGCATTTGGTGAAGAACTTCTCGCTCAGGCATTTTGAAGAGAAGGTGAGCCACTGCTACCAGCGCATCGGTGTTCAGTGGTAGAATGCTCGCTGTTACACGGGCGGCCTCTGTCCCCGGCCGATGCAATGGCATTGTGTGTGAGAAAATTCGCCACATTGAAGCAAGGTGCCACTCCCACCAGCGCATCGGTGCGTTCAGTGGTGAATGCTCACCTGCTATGAGTGGCAGTGTCTCGATTCCTGTCCGATGCAATAGAATTTTATGTAAAAATTTCGCCACATTTGAAGGAAGGGTAGAGTCACTCACAGCGCATCGGTGGTTCAGTGGTAGAATGCTCGGCTTTTACGCGGGCGGCCTGTTCGAGCCGATGCAATGTCACTTCTGTTTAAGAGAATTTCCCTGCCTACATTTTGAAGAGTGGATGCGGGCCATACCATACCAAGCGCATCGTGTTCAGTGGTAGAATGCTCGCTCCTACGCAGCGCCCGTATGGTCCCGGCGATGCAGTGGAATTCTTGTGTGGAAGAATTCTCCGTCAATAGCAGAGGAAGTGAGCACTCACGCAGGCATCGGTGGTTCAGTGGTAGAATGCTCGCCTGCCACGCGGGCGGCCGGTTCGATTCCCGGCCGATGCAATAGCATTTTGTGTGAAGAAAATTCCCTGCCACATTTTGAAGGAAGGGGTGAGCCACTCCCACCAGCGCATCGGTGGTTCAGTGGTAGAATGCTCGCCTGCCACGCGGGCGGCCGGTTCGATTCCCGGCCGATGCAATAGCATTTTGTGTGATAAAAATTCCCTGCCACATTTTGAAGAAGGGGAGACCACTCCCACCAGCGCATCGGTGGTTCAGTGGTAGAATGCTCGCCTGCACGCGGGCGGCCCGGGTTCGATTCCCGGCCGATGCAATAGCATTTTGTGTGAAGAAAATTCCCTGCCACATTTTGAAGGAAGGGGTGAGCCACTCCACCAGCGCATCGGTGGTTCAGTGGTAGAATGCTCGCCTGCCACGCGGGCGGCCCGGGTTCGATTCCCGGCCGATGCAATAGCATTTTGTGTGATAAAAATTCCCTGCCACATTTTGAAGGAAGGGGTGAGCCACTCCACCAGCGCATCGGTGGTTCAGTGGTAGAATGCTCGCCTGCCACGCGGGCGGCCCGGGTTCGATTCCCGGCCGATGCAATAGCATTTTGTGTGATAAAAATTCCCTGCCACATTTTGAAGGAAGGGGTGAGCCACTCCCACCAGCGCATCGGTGGTTCAGTGGTAGAATGCTCGCCTGCCACGCGGGCGGCCCGGGTTGATTCCCTGCCGATGCAATAGCATTTTGTGTGAAGAAAATTCCCTGCCACATTTAGAAGAAGGGGAAGAGCCACTCCCACCAGCGCATCGGTGGTTCAGTGGTAGAATGCTCGCCTGCCACGCGGGCGGCCCGGGTTCGATTCCCGGCCGATGCAATAGCATTTTGTGTGAAGAAAATTCCCTGCCACATTTTGAAGAAGGGGGTGAGCCACTCCCACCAGCGCATCGGTGGTTCAGTGGTAGAATGCTCGCCTGCCACGCGGGCGGCCCGGATTTTTCTCGGCCGCTGCAATTACATTGTGTGTAATGTATATTCCTTGTCAAATTTAAAAGAAGGGGAGAGTCGCAAGCCTAAGCGCATCGGTGGTTCAGTGGTAGAATGTTCGCCTCCCACGCGGGCGGCCCGGGTTCGATTCCCGGCCGATGCATTACAATTCTTTCTGATGACAATTTTTCTCTGTCATATTTACAAGATGGAATTTCGTTTCAGAGGTCAATTATTACTTCTGCTCCGCAGCCGCACAAAAAACATCTTTAAGACATCTACTTCTCTGAATGCAGTGGTGGAAGGCAGGGCCAGGCGGTGGCGGTGGCGCGTCGGTTTTTCGGTGGTAGAATGCTCACCTACCACGCGGGCGGTCCGCAATCGATATTCGCAAGTTTCTGTTTTGATTTACATAGTGATGGATTACTTTCATATTTAGTGTAAATGATCGTTTGATAATCGAAAGCTCGTCCGTTTTTTAGTGGTAGAATTCAGCCATTCCTCGCGGGCTGCTTGTGTTAAATCCCTGCTGATAAACGATTGATTTACGTATTGAAATGTTTTCACTTGTTTGAACGGAATGGTCCTTCTTCTATGATCGAGAATGTTGCGATCGTCATACTGTTGCATGTTGTCTGTGTCTGCGAAATGGTATTGGGGAATAATAACCTCAATCTTGTAATGACCAAAGGGTGTGTCGATTGCTCGAGCTTGCGGCTTACGTGAGTATCATTATAGTACATCCTTGATTCTGTGCAACAAGTATTTTAAATTTTTTATCCAAAATGCTTTATTTACGAATTTTTGAACTTGACATTTTTACGTTTTGCTACGCTTGTCGAAGTTATTTGATGACGCTTTGCACTTTGCCTTTTATAATTAGTATACTTAACATTTGTGAGCCATTACACAGCATAATTCTCTATTGTTGTTTGAACTCGGAAAGCAATGTGCCAATTTTATTCGTACTACGGAGAGAAATTACATTTACTCGCCACTCCTTTGCTTTCGTTCATTGATATCGCGACGTCGAAATCTATTCAATATGATAGGGAATAAACTATTTTTAATTTTACTTGTAAATGTATTTGGTTTTGGTTGATATTTTTCTTGTTTACTAATGTCGGAATAATGGAATTATAGCTAATGGGTTGTATTATATGCAATGTTTTTGATACTTGTCTTTGCTTTTGTTAGTCTTTGGAAAATGTCTAGTGCTTTCTGTCATGATCAAAATGACCGAACAGTCGTTTAGATTTTCATGTGGTCCGTGGTATGTTTTCAATGACTGGTTATTGTTATGTTTAACTGCGTATCACAAATTTTTGTTAAATATTTTGTTTTCATTTTTAGTATGTGTTATCTAGTTTTAATATTTTTCTATTTTTAGTGTTTGTAATGCGTTGTTCTTTTGGGAAAGAATTAATGCTTTATTTGACAGTTATGTGTCTAAAAAGTGAGTAGAAAAGCAATTTTTGGGATCGGAATAATAATCAGATTTTTACTTAGTATATGTATTTATTGGTATTTCTTTGTTGTTGGCATTATGTAATTGTGAGTATTGAACGCACAGTAAAACATTACGCATAATATATACATAAGGTAAATATATTACCTAATGACATACATGAATCAAATTTGGCAAAAATGTTATATGTATAGTATGAAAAATGTGGTATGTATATGAGCCAATATAATATTGTGTGAGTTTGTTTGCTGGGGATAATTCCAGTATAGAATTGGTCTTTAAAGAAGCTAAATTAAATAGTTTTTTTTTATATTTATGTTTCATTTCTGAAGAGGTTTGAAATATATATCTTCCAACACAATCCTCTTCTTTGCATATTTTCCCTATTTTCAGAGCATTCCAGTAGTCTTCAATAGCGTGAATATAAATGTACTTTTGGTGGAATGGTTTTTGAGAATTTGATAAAATCTTAAAAAGTAACAAACCTTGATTTAATAGATATATTCAGTAGTCGTGTAGTAGACAATTAACCACATATTTAATTAAACCTAAACTTATTTTTTAAGGTTTGAGAGTAGATCAAATTTTTAAAGAATGAGTCAGTAAATGAAATTTCATACATATATAATTAAATTTATAAGGATATTATTTAGGACAATAAAAAATAATAGATAATAATAATAAATAGCATAATAGTAAATATAATAGGATGTAATAAAGCACATTTAAACGAGTGTTTAACTTCTTTGTCAAGAAGATCAGAAACAATTTATGTCATCTGTCATTTTGTCTGACCGTGTTCTCTGAGGTGCGGGATCCAATTTTTTATTATAGCTCCTTCTTGCACTTTTCACGCCTTTGTGACGGGTGCGCTTGATTTTACCTTTCTGAATGTTCATTAGAATTGAATTAAGCAGTGGTGTCTCTTAAGGATGCTGGCCTGTGGATCGTTTTCTTCAGGTAGGATTGAATGATATCTGCGTGTCAATTGATATGGTCTAGAGACCTGTAAACGTTGTAAATGTTTTATTCCTTGAGGTAGCAATATTTTCCCCCGCTAGAACGTGATACCCGGCGGGCACTTGCACGTCGGTTTTCCATCCTAGGTATTTTCTCCGACGTAGCAACGGCCCAGCCGTGACTCCAAGCTCGCGACATGTGGTGTTCTGTAGTGCAGATTAATGAAGGAGCGTATGAGTAAGTGGAAAAGGTAGTCAACGAAGAGGAAGGAAAGGTCGTGAGCGGTCCGTGGCCCGTTTGTCAGGGTACTGCTCCGGCAAACGCCTGGTGTTGATCGGAGAAACCACGGAAAACTACCGATCAGAGCAGTAGAGCCCTAGAATTCTCCTCCATGCAGCGGCTGAATTCGCCCAAGCTATGTAGCGGGTTGATACTTCGCCACCATCGTCAATGAACTTTATGGCCTCCCGTTTTGGGTAACGGGAGCGGTAGCTCAGTGCATCAATTGATGTCACTGCAGCGCCTCTCACCGGGAGGTCCTAGGTTCCAGTCCTGACGGTGGCAGGATTTTCGGCACTAGCTTTTCAGCTCGGTCGAATTTCGTCGCTGTCTGGAGAAGAATTCCGGCGGCCGGCTGCTCTGATCAGTAGTTTTCCGTGGTTTCTCCCATCAACACCAGGCGAATGCCGGAGCAGTACCCTAACAAACGCGCCACGGACCGCGCGTGACCTGTCCTTCCTCTTCCTTGTCCTATCCTCTCCCCTTACACACACACACTAACATGCACCACACTATCACATATTCCGGGGGACCGGTCGGGAGCTTAGAGCTTGTCCCGGCTGGGGCGGTGCCCCGCTGGTGGGAGAGTCCTGGTTAGGGGGAAACCCCACTAACCGACGGTAGGTCGGCGCCGGATCTCGCCATCCGGCGAGGGATGATCACCGCCATCTCCCGAGAAAAAACATGCACTACACTAACGGGACTAATGACCAAAGCAGTTGACGTGCCCGGAAACACGTAAAAATCAATCAATCAATCGGGTGTCTCTGTAGTGCTTTTGACCGGGAGGTCCTAGAATTCGAGTCCCGATAGTAGCGGGATTTCCGACACTGGCTTCATAGATAGATAGGTCGAATTTGGCCACGGTCAGAAGCAAAAGAGCAGGAGACAGAAGACGTATCTCTTGTTAGACAATTTGAAAACATGGTACATTTGTGCAGCTGCAGAATTGTTTAGGGTAGCAAAATTAAGACCCTTCGTTGGCATGATGACAGCCAATCTTCTAAGATGAGATGGCTCATGAAGAAGAAAAAAGTTTAAGTTTAAACAATTGAGATGGAAGAAAATTATGAAACGCATTGCATATTGCAGTAAAATGTGAACGGACTTGAAAGTTCAGATGACGAACACTAGAGAGCGCTGGCAGTGTGAATGTTTCGCTATCTGGCGAAAGTACCGACTCCGTGTTGCGTCTTCGGGAGCAGAGAGAGAGAAAGCTGTGCTGGGCTGAAATATTGTCGTTCTCGTGGCGCAATCTGTACGCGATTGAATCAAACGAAAGGACGTATCCTTCATTCCGATAGGGAGAGTCAGATTGCCTTGCAATAATGAAATTTTTTTGCACAGCATGTCGTAAAGTGATATTGCAACATATACTGCAACGAGTGAAGTACAAAGAGACATTTTACACGTTTCATACAAAAGACTGATGAATGAAAGTAGTTCCGAACTATGACGTCAGAGATTGCTGGCAAGACTTAATTTCCATAATGCCCTCTTTATTCGCAATTGCGCGATTAGATTGATTGATTGATTTTTTCGTGTTTCCGGGCACGTCAACTGCATTGGTCATTAGTCCCGTTAATGTAGTGCATGTTTTTTCGCTGAAGCTGGCGGTGTTCTTCCTCCGCTGGATGGCGAGATCCGGCACCGACCTACCGTCGGCTAGTGGGGTTTCCCCGTAACCAGGACTCTCCTACCAGCTGGGCACTGCCCCAACCGCGACAAGTTCTAAACTCCCGACCGGTCTCCCAGAATATGTGGTAGTGTAGTGCATGTTAGTGTACGTGTGTGTGTGTAAGGGGAGAGGATAGGACAAGGAAGAGGAAGGACAGATCGCGCGCGCTCCGTGGCCCGTTTGTTAGGGTACTGCTCCGGCATTCGCCTGGTGTTGATCGGAGAAACTCGGAAAACTACCGATCAGAGCAGCCGGCCGCTAGAATTCTCCTCCAGACAGCGACTGAATTCGACCTAGCTGAAAAGCTAGTGTCGAAAATCCTGCCGCCGTGGGGAGTAGGAACCTAGGACCTCCCGGTCAGAGGCGCTGCAGTGACATCAGTTAATGCACTGAGTTACCGCTCCCGGTGCGCGATTAGATCTGCCCACCATTTTGCGTCCAGAGAATGTAGAGCATGTATCTACATGGAGGTGCCGTAACCGACCTCTTCCGTGTTCGGCCAGTGAACTCAGTCCGCCATATTGGTGGGTCCAAAAATCCTCTGTCAAACCAATATCTTCTGTCACTACAGGCCTAACAATACGTCATTAGTTGCGTCAATAGGATGGGCAAGGAATTCAATTGGTATCCACTTCCTGCAAAACACATTGTTTATCTGTAGGAGGTTGAAAAATAATGCTCATTATCACTTAAATACTCTCATACATCTCTTCAATAAATAAGTATTCCTTCACGACTCACTTCTCATAGGTGTGGTGGAAAAGCTGGAAAATACGAATTCCCGCAAACGTGCACACCACAAAGAAATTCTAACAAAATCGTGTTCTTGGAAATGAGCTGAACATGACCTGCTGTAATTGCTAGGTTGCTAATTGTCTCTTCGTATAGCTCTAATCCACATTCTCTCCGCTTTGGATCTGCAGAAAATCTTTAAGAAATAATTCACAAAATTATCGAATAACTTACAAAGTTACTAAATGTTCCAAATTACATGGAGTAACTATTTACTTGTGGAAAGTACTTTCCTGTTTTCCCATAAAATTTGTACAGCCGATAGCCCCACAAGTAACCGTAACGAACTGTTACAAAAAGCTAGCTATTCTGAACAAGGCTTTTAAATATTAAAAACGATGCCAAACAACACAACTGAAAACGAGCGCAGCTACAAGCCACAGAACACTCACTCGCAGTTTGTCTATGCTACAAGCTTTCTGGACTCACCAATATGGCGGAGGTGGCTTCAAGTTTGTGAGGTCATGCCATCTCCCTATATTCATAGCTCCACGATATAGATTTAACAGCACTGTACCTTCTCCTCTAAACAGTGTATGAATTAGATCTAGTAGAACCTTATCTATCGTGTAGTTAAGGCTGAAAATCCACTACCGTCGCTACTCGAACTCATAGTGTAATGAGACGGGAACTCAGGTGCACCGATTTTTGCTCGTTTTGCGCTGCACCAGTTTCCGACAAGAACCACGCGACCACAATACCAGCACATCGTTTGAATAGCCAGACCATACGCTGGCCACCGTGTTGTATGGAGAGCGAGAAGTGTTGAAAAAAGGTTGAAAGTGGCATGAAGAGACGATTTTCAACAGTGACCAACCAGAACTAAAATGATTAAGATGTAATTGAAATAAAAAGTACAATATTTATTTTAAAATACTTTTATCCGTTTCAATGACGTGTAACAAGGTTATAATTTTGGTAACTATCAGCATTTCAAATTCCCGCTACTAATATTGTGACGCAAACTGTTTTTTTATTATTATTTAATTTCTTTTTTACGAGGGTAGGTGGAAATCTTCAAAAGTGTGCGAGTAGTGTGAGATTTTTACTCACTAAAACAATCTTCCTAAGCTTCTTCATCCCCACGGAACCGCCGTTAGGTATTCCTTCGTGGACGCAAACTGGTGCCTGAAGCTCATTGGCTGAAATCAGATACGATGCGCAGTAGTTCACCTATCACCTTCTACCATGACATACTCCAGGACCTCGCGGTAAGTGATACTGCAGATTGATTGATTGATTGATTGATTTTTTCGTGTTTCCGGGCGCGTCAACTGCTTTGGTCATTAGTCCCTTTGGTGTAGTACATGTTTTTTCTCGGGAGATGGCGGTGATTTTCCTCTCGCTGGATGGCGAGATCCGGCACCGACCCAGCGTCGGCTAATGGGGTTTCCCCCTAACCAGGACTCTCCCACCAGCGGGGCACCGTCCCAGCCGGGACACGCTATAAGCTCCCGACCGGTCTCCCGGAATATGTGGTAGTGTAGTGCATGTTAGTGTAAGTGAGTGTGTAAGGGGAGAGGATAGGACGAGGAATAGGAAGGAAAGATCGCGCGCGGTCCGTGGCCCGTTTGGTAGGGTACTGCTCCGGCATTCGCCTGGTGTTGATCGGAGAAACCAAGGAAAACTACCGATCAGAGCAGCCGGCCGCTAGAATTCTCCTCCAGACAGCGACTGATCTCGACCTACCTGATAAGCTAGTGTCGGAAATCCTGCGGCCGTCAGGGCTCGAACCTAGAACCTCCCAGTCAGAGGCGCTGCAGTGACATCAGTTGATGCACTGAGCTACGGCTCCCGGTGATACTGCAGAAGGATCAGTAGTTTCCACAGAACCATCCCCGCCGTCCCAGGAAACTGAGCACCGAATTCATTTGGTCCAGGGGGTCCTGTACACAAATGCGGACAAGCTTTTTTTTATTCTTTAGTACCGTTTCAACGCTGGCTCAACAACCTATAATCATTCTGGTTCGCTTTAAGAAGCGAAACTAGGCGTCGGTTTCATTTGTCTTTGTGGCCATCGATCTCTCCTTTGTTCGTGGCAGTCACAAACACGAATAAAATGGCACCGAACGAGTTGACTTTCTTATTTTCCGCTGTCGAATTCATTGGATATTTCGCAGCTTGTCATCAGTCCATTGTGTTCCGAAGGGAGAGGTTCGGCTGGTTGTCTCCTTTGTTATACAATGCGTTGGCTAATCGAGACACACATCGGAAGTGAAAGGTTGTCGTTCGAGGTTATGTTCCTTTGTGGCATCGCAAATGATAGGTGTAATCATTGTAACGTTTGTTTCCTTTTCTTGAACTAAGAGTGAATTTAACGAAACGTTTGGTGGTGTGGTGGTGCATATTTCAGCATTTTACTCTATATACCGGCTTTCTCATGAACTATATTGATGAAACTTTAACAGTGAAACTACTTTTTTATAAACATGTATTTTCACTAAACCAAAAGCGACTATTAAAATTACCTTCCGGGCTGGATGGCCGTAGGCTATAGAACATTCTGTGCACAAACGTTTCATCTGATACTGAAGCAGACAACCTCTGTGGCTAATGGGTACAGGCAGTGTAACGCAGTGTCCTTTTAGACAGCTCACGGGTGACTGACAAACATTTTTTTTATTCAATGAATATTTAAAATCTATTTCATACGTGAAATAATAAGTAAATATTATAAATGTATAAAACAATAACAAATGAAATGAAATGATGAAAGTCACCCATTGGTACTTTTCTTGATATCCTTTTCAAATCTATAGCAAAAAAATCATTCAATCCTTTGAATTTTAATATAAAAGAGGACGGGATAAAAGTCCACTCTTATGGACACCCGCACACCGTCGGGTGAAACCGAAATAGTCTCTACGCCAATAGCCGACACCAGCGCCGAAAACAAAGAGCAAATGTTTGTTACTCACCAGTGAGCTGTATGAAAGGACACTGCGTGTGTCCATCAGCCACTGAGGATGTCTGCTGCAGTAGCAGACGAAACGTTTGAACACAGAATGTCCGATAGACCTCGGCTATCCAGCTCGGAAGGTAATTTTAATAGTATATCCAGCCGTGAGAGCCTTCACGTCTTTATCAAAAGCGACTGTTTTTTAGTTGTGTCCATTTTCTTGTGCAACAACATAATGACTAGACGTGAAACGTGAAAATCAACGACCCCCTAAAATGCTAAAATTGACAATAGATTTATGGCCGAAGTTACAGTGGACACTTAAAATTAATGTTCCATCTATTCCTATCCGCAAACATTCCTTCTTTTCCAATGAGAGCCTGTTTATTTTTATTATAAAGTTCACCCCTTCCATTAAGTATTCCTTGTACAGCTAATGTTTTATTGATTTAGGTTATGTTCAGTTTTACTACGGAAAACTATGATGAATGTTCACAATAATTATATGCACAACACATCCTTCGTGGAGATGAATGAAAAAGCTATTTGCCACTTTAATCTCTGAGTTAGTACGACCTTGTAAAAAGTCCGTGTCTATAACCAACGTTTGTGCTGTTTTCCCTGTGAATATAGTAATTCATCAAATTTGCGAAATCGCCCATTCTTTATTAGAGAAATGCCACCGATCTTAACATTCGCGACTTCAACATTCGCGAGTGCGTCAGTTGGTCGTCCTACATTTCTCCTGAAAGCGAGTCGATTTCAATTTCTTCAACAGCGTCATCTGGGAACCCAACTCGGCAAACACTAGAGCTCATAGCATCACGTTCCACAAAAATGTCAAGTGGGAATTTGAATTTCGAATAATACGAGCCCAATAAAGAAGCATGACGGACGGACGGACGGCCAGTATAGCCGAGGTCGCTAAGGCTGAAGGGTTGTAGCTCCCTCAGCACAAAGGGTCACATTCGAATCCCGCCTCGGGCATGCATCTTTGAGTGTGTTTGTGTTGTCCATACGTGTTCTTCCTACACTTCTCCCTATATTTCAAACGATCACAGAGGTCGCTATATGACCCTGTTGTTAAACAGCGTAAAACCCTAAAAAAAACTAAAAACCTAAACAATTTAAAAACAGAAAAAAATAATTAGCCCACTTGGATGGCCGAGGTGGCGAGTACCGACTCAGCGCTTCGGTCCGAAGGGTCGCGGGTTCGAGTCCCGCCTTGGGCATGGTTGTTTGTCCTTTGACTTTGTATGTGTTGTCGCAGAAGGCCTCGCGTTCTGCTGACCCCAGATCAGAGGAGACCGCAAATGTGTTGGTCTAGTGAATGGTCGAATATTCGTCCCATCGCGACGTAAAGGGTAACCGGCTATTGGCTGGATAAAAACCCTAGAAAAAAAGAAAGAAAAATAATTAAAAAGGATTCAGTCGTGTCACGTTGGAGGCAAGGGCTTTGGCGTCACGAACAGAAACAAATTGAAACTCCTCGCAACTCTCATGACAATAATCTCTCTGAAGAGGAGCTTCACGAAATCATCAGCGAAGAAAACCTCAAGGAAGGTGGTAATGAAGTAACGAAAGAAACTGCGTTCTTGTAATTGCAACATCAAAGTTGCTAGTGACATCTAAAACTTCAACAAATTGTCCTGGAAAGGACCTTCGGGGACGATCCGAACATAAAACGAACTTTAAACTTTAAGAGAGATATAGAAGCAGCTCCTCGTTCGTATTTGGAGATTTTTTCAACAATGAGGAAGTCGGTGAAAAACAGGAAAATTAACAAATACTATGTACTCTTACCTTAAACGTTGACATAATCTTTAAGCATTATATTTTATTTCTTCTTTGGGGATTTTAATAGTGAATTCTCTCTGTTGTGGTGCTTAATTACACAATTCTGCAATTATTTGTCAGATTTTATCCCTTTCATTCATAAACCCTTTTTAGATATCCAGGCCGCATCAACTGCTAAGGTCATTAGTCCCGAAAGTAGTGCATGTTTATTCCTCGGAAGATAGCTGTAATCTTCCCCACCTGGATAGCAAGATCCGGCGTCGATCTGTGTCTCGGCAAGCCGAGTTTTTCCCAACCAGCTATCTCCCACCAACGGAGTACCGCCCCCAGCCGGGCCAAGCTCTTAGCTACCAACCAATCTCCCGGCATGTGTGGTAGTGTAGTGCATGTAAGTATAAGTGTGTGGAAGTAAGGGGTGAGAATATTAAAAACAAGATGAAAAAATGTTCGCGCGTGGCCCGTTTATTAAGGTACTGCTCTGGCATTCGCCTGGTATTGAATCGAGAAGCCATGATAAACTACCGAACAGAGCAGCCGGCCGCTAGAATTCTCCTCCAGATGGCGACTGCTGTGTAACTAGTTTCGAAAACCCTACCATCGCCAGGACTGGAACCTAGCATGACATTAAACGATTGAATTTGGTAGAAAAGTTTAAATTCCAAGTTTTTTTCTGCTCCATAACTGTTTCTATACAATTAGAGACTATACTGATCATCAAAAGGAAAGTAACAATAATTTTAACAGCGATATTTAATGTATTATTTACCATATGAATTGTATAATTCTAAAAAACCTGTAACAAATATTGTACCGCAGCCTCTGGATCAATGACCCATCTCGATCTGGTTTTTCGTCCCGTATCCTTGATCCGTTGAGTAAATGCTGAGATGGCCCCTTGTTTTGCTTCTGGACATAAATGTAACTTCTTTATCTGTGTACGTCTTCTAAAATTCAGTGGGAAATATAGTTATTCAAATTGTCGTTCTCCATGTTGCCGCGACAGGAAGTATTATTCCTTGACGAAGGACATGATGAGGGATAAGAGCCTAAATTTATTGCTGATTTACCCTTGAAAATACACTTTATTACATCGGAGCGAATTTTTGTTAACAAAAAACGCTAATTTTTTTCTGTATTCAAAATTCAAGAGTATATGACTTGGAGTTGGTTGGTTAGTGATTGGTTAGCGAGAAAAACATTCACTACACCTACGGGAATAATGACCAAAGCAGTTGACGCGCCCGGAAACACGAAAAACTCAATCAATCAATCAAAGCCTGGTGTTTATCGGTGAAACCACGGAAAACTACCGATCAGAGCAGCAGGCACCTAGAATTCTCCTCCAAACAGCGGCTGAATTTGACCTAGCTGAAAAGCCATTGTCGAAAATCCTCCCACCGTCAGGACTCGAACCTAGGACCTCCCGGTCAGAGGCGCTGATGGCTTAGGGAAGGGATCACAGTATTCTGAAAACGTGCACAGAATTCACTTCTCCCCATTGCACGTCACTCACAGGTTTTAACTGTTTTGATGTAAAATAAATTAAATAAATAAATAAAATAAATAAATAAATAAATAAATAAATTACTAAATAAATAAATAAATAAATAAATAAATAAATAAATAAATAAATAAAATAAATTAAATAAACTGGCTATAATAAATTGATGGCACTGCAGTGACATCAATTGCCACCGTGTGCCACTTCTCCCGTTCCTCCATTAGAAGATGGGCACCAAGATTTGTGGATTTAACATTGTTTATTGTTTTTATTGTTGTTTCCATTATTTGTTTTTTAGCTGAAGCGCAAATATAGAGGAATTCCTGCCGCCCATGTTTGTACTAAGACCAGTGGTTCCGGCGCCCGCTCACCGGAGCGTGGCCTGCAGTGAGAGGCGTTCGAAGCGGGGCGTCTCGGGGGCCAGCTGACGGTCAATGGCGCGGTGGCGGGGGCGGAGCGGAACGGGCCAAACAGAGGCGGTGAAGGGCGCGACGCGTTGACCGCGAAAGCCCCCACGCGCCGCCGCCAGGGGTCGCTGCCCCCGGGGGCGATGGCCCACTGGCACCGTCCTCCGCCTCTCCAGCACCGCTCCCACGAGACCTCGGATGTTGGGACAAACGCCTGCGTAGTTCATTTAGGACGTTGTGGAAAATAATTGCAGATGTTTGCGAATCATGAGAAAATACATCTACCGAAAGCATTTATACTCGTTTTTTTAACGTGGCATCTCAAGGTCACGCGCGAAAGAGGCAGTGACGGACGGTGGGTTCAAAACTTGGGGGGGGGGGGCAGACAAATTTATAGCGTTTTCCATTTGTTGCACTGAAACCCATCCTAGTGCAGGGCAGAAACGTCATCGCTCCGCAACACTGCTGCCTCACACGCGTAACGAAAGAAACGGATTCGAATGAAACGCAAGTGAGTCAGTGCGTGTGCGCTACGCAGTGAAATTATACACAGCTGTTCTTGGTCAGTCACACTGATAGAACTCGAAAAATAATAATTTTGAATTATGATCGTCGTTATAATTTGTATGCAGTCTTTTGGTAATTCTTAATTCATATATTATTAAGTGTGATTTCTTTTTTTAAAAACTACGAAAACCTCAAATGCGTGTGAGTCATAATTTCGTTTTTCGAGATTTGCCAGTGATCGATATAGTACACAAGATGTTGAACCGAAAGGCTTTTGTAGAATTTTTTGATTACTGAAAACAATAAAAATGTTAACATTAATATTTCCGCTGGTATATGCATGGGCGTGCAAGAAACATTTCTTGGCATATATATTTGAATGATTTTGTAAGGGTCACTATTTTTATTTTCACTTTATTAGCGTTTCGAAATTGAGACGTACCTAAAACACTTACGTTTCTAAATAGCACTGGATTTGTTAATACGAAGTTATTCAAGGTTAAATTTTCGGAGAACACAACCTGATTTTCCGAACTTCGTGTAACTGACAAACATTATTTTAAGACATTTCTTGCAAAACATAATATACTCCATCATTTGAAGTATCCCTGCGTGACAGAAGATCCTCAATTGCTTTCATAATTCCACCACGAATCTAAATCAGCATGGATAAGTTCCCCACCTAGCCTCACAATGGCCCGGTGCACTGGACTGCACTGACGCGATCGTCAGTGCAGTTCAGGGCGCCCCGAGCGCGCCCTGGGTCCGTGTGATTGTGCGAATGGAACACGCAGTTCTTGGCACTGGTGCGCCCTAGCGGTCGAATGGAACACGAAAGCTGCCCTGAGTGTGCACCAGTGCGGCGAATGGAAAATGCTATTGGTCTCGAAATCGTATTGTGAAATTAAGAGTCAATGATCGTCATTTTACTGGTAAAGTGTTGTAGGCTGCATTCTTTTCTTAATTAAAAGATGTATTATAGGCATTGTCTTGGCCAACATCATTATTTATTAAAAGAACCGGTTTCGATGGCTTATAATAACTAAAACTGTAGATAGTGACGATGGCATATATGCAAGTAAACACAACACACAATACAACGGTAACTGATTTACAGGTATATGGGTAATTGATGCATCGAAAGCTGCTCTTACAATAAATAATATGTTAGTCAAGACAATTTCTCATCTTTCACTATCACTTCTCCTTAAAAACGGCACTTCCAATAAAGATATTATCGTGTCCGCTGAAATACTTGTACTGCCACACAATGTATCCACCGCAACCACTCACTGCCTACGATCGCAACGCAACTTCGCAGGAGGAGGCTAGACGCGCGAGAGCCTCCGCGCCAAACCAGCTCCAACACTGGGCAACACGAAACTAACTGCTTTTTACTAGTTTAGGGACGTTGCCATGGCAACCGCTCACTGCCTACGATCGCAACGCAACATCGCAGAAGGAGGCAAGAGCCTCCGCGCCAAACCAACCACCTGCAAACTACCTGCAAAAGCACTGGAGACTCTTCCTTCTAATGTAGTGAAATTTAAAAATATACTTAATTCTATGTAGGTCATCATTAATAATACTGGGACTATTATCATTATTGTTATTATTATTATTATTATTATTATTATTATTAATATTAGTTACATTATTATAATCGTTATTATTATTAACAATATGGTCATGTCCTTATACAGTGAAGTGAAGTGTAGTGTGGTGGGGGCATGGGAGGGGAGGAGAGTGCAGTGTAGTGCTGCGCAGTGAAATGAAGTGAAGTGAAGTGAAGTGGAGTGAAGTGGAGTGAAGTGAACGGTTAGAAAAGCTATAAGTCAACTTACAGATAACTCAAAATTAATTATAACTAGGATATCAATCTCTAATTCAAATTGTAATTATATTTGTAAATATTCGTAATAGTTTTGTAATTGTCATATATCTAGTTGTAATAATGTTTGCCACCGAGCACTAGCTCAAAGCGAACTTTAATAAATCTATCTAACTCCAACGCTGGGCAACACGAAACTACCAGCTCTTTACTGGTTTAGGGACGTTGTCATGGCAACAGGGGAGGAGCGCCTCAGCTTGGGCCGCTCCCGCGCCGATCATCTTCAAAGACGATGCAGGCTACCGCTGGCAAAAGCAGTGCTATTCTTGGTGGCGCTATCTATGTGTAATACATAGAACTGCCTGGCTTCATCATGTGTTGTAATGCTACGTTTGCAAGAGATACGATATCTTTTGAATTTTTATTAGCCAGACGTTAACATTTGTGTCATATTTTAGACAGAGTTAATTCGAGAACTTTTTAAAATTAAAACATATCTTTTAGTGTTGTTAATCACTTTTCTGGGGGAGACCTGACCTTCCTTGCTTCCCCCGAAAATCCGCCACTGGAAAGAGGTAGAGGGAAGGCAGACTCCAATAGGGAGCCGTAAAAATCGAACCTGTAGTGACGCTGCAGCTCCCCATTGGAGTCTGCCTTCCCCCTCCCTCTTTCGCGAATGACTTTGAGACGCCGCGTTAATAAAACCCAAGTATAATAGTACCTGAAAGTCCGAAAACGACGGTCAAAGCCTATTTTAATTATTTTTGTTTGTCTAAATCTGTCTATAAGTAATTATTATTTATTATCATATTTCAATTATTATTTTTTAAAATTTGTTTTACCGAAACGCAAATACTTTTCGGAATTTCCGGAAACCTGAATATTCCCTGATCTAATATGCAATCGACTACGCACCGAAATCTGTTACTCAACTCACCGAACATAACGAGCTCCGCAAGTCAATGTAAAGAGGATGTTTCACGCTTGTCTCCGATCAGCACGAACTCTTTTGGTAATTGCGCCCATTAACGGTGCAGCTGCACTGTTGACAGGTTTAAAATGAATAGTGTGAAATAATGAATGAAATGGACAATGAAAGTGAATAAAAAATATGCTTGCACTCTCATAAATGTAAAAATATTGAACTTTCCTGAAAAATAAAAAAGTTCTTGATGTAATCTTTTGTGATGAGTTTTACATGCCAGAAATGTAAATGTTCATGTATAATGTTTATAAATATGTGGTTTAATCATTTTGTAACCTATTTTAAGTGCCTAAAAGTCACTTTTTATGCCTAATTGTGACTAATTTCATAATTTTGTAACCTATTTTAGGTGCCTAAATCATCATTTTTTTGTGCCTAAAATTCCGAGGTATATTTATCACTCACCTGGAGGTAGTAGGGCTTCCGTCGGTGGCAGTTGTTGGGGTGGATCTGTATAGCTCTGAGTATCAACTGATGATTACCCTACGAATGGAATCCGCACGGTGCAAGAGTTTTCACACTACCTAGATAGCTAAGTCGAATTCAGCCCCTGACTGGAGGAAAGTTCTAGTGTCCAGTTGCTCTCTCTCTCTCTCTATATATATATATATATATATATATATATATATATATATATATATATATCGCCACAGACCGCACACCATATTTCCTTCAATATTCCTTATCCTGTCTTCACCCCTTACATGCACTGCACTTCCACAGATGTAGATCAGTTGTCGGGAGCGTAGATTTAATAGATAACTGGCTGTCAGGAAGACGTCTTCTCCTATGTTCGGTTGCTAACGTTACGGCCAGCATACAGCAATTTTCTTAAGGTCGAAATGAAAGGCTATTGCCATTTCGGCCTGAGGACGGACGCAGTATAACGGTTGAATCGTTGGCAACAGTGACTAGGACGTGGCGTCCCCCGGCCAGACAAGTATTTATTGTTTATTTGATCGTTGGTGAGATAGATACCTTCTTTTGTTTTAGTAAATAAATGGTCTTGCCCGGTATCAAATATACAGAATGTCCGCGAAGGAAACGTCCAAAATTGAAACGTGCCACTGAGATGCCATGACGAGAGGTTCGAGGGCGGAGGCGGGTGGGCGGGCGGCGCGAGGTAACTAGTGCCGAAAATCCTGCCACACCGTTGGGCGTGGAGCCCTAGTATTTCCCTATCAGGGGCCCTGCAGTGCCATCAGTCGATGCGCCGAGCCACCCCAACCGGTGCCACTTGGATCACTTGACGAGAGGTTCGAGGGCGGAGGCGGGCGGTCGGGCGGGCGGCGCGAGGTGACGAGAGGTGAAAGTGACTGGGGCACCGGGCACCTCGTTAATAGTGTGGGCGTCCGCCGTGAAAGGAGGGGCCTGGGCGGGCGGGATGGGCGCGGAGCGATGATGCAGGAAACGGTCGCCCCAAAGGAATTCGATGTTGGAGGCGTTCGTTTCCAAAATCCACTTCCGGTTTGGTTGGTGTACGTAACACTTGGAGCATGTGCTTGGAACTTCGAGGACGTTACAGATCTGGTAGTGAAGTAACTATACTCTATCGTGTTTTTCAAGGGTTCTGTCTTGTTTGTTGTTGTTAATAATAGTAACTTATTGTTATTATGGCTACAATTGCTATTTTTATTGTTATTATTAGCATTATTATTTTTATTATAATTCTTCTTATTATTATTGCAGTAAACCCGCGTTTACCCGAAATCGCGCAACTCGAATTTTGCCGCAACACGAACAAAACTTGGGTCCCCATAAGGGATTACGGTAATATGGACATTTATAATATTCGGATAACACGAATTTTTTATAATACGAACTCCGATTATTTCGGTCCCTTGGAATTCCTGTTAATGAGGGTTTTCTGTACTATTATTATCATTATTATTATTATTATTATTATTATTATTATTATTATTATTATTAATATTGTATCCCTTCATGTACAGCGTGCTGCTTTGTGTGAGGCGATCACAGGTTCAATTCTCGGCCACAGCAAAAATAGAGCTGTATTCGTCTCCTTTTTTAAAGCTGTGCGAACAAAGATGAGACTCAGGCAGGCCAAATAAACAGGTACAATACAAGCTTTAAACAATTCCGTAATCATTGGATCACCACCTCAAATATTGAATGTGTGCCTGTCATTGTCACTGTTTTAGTCACTGTCCCTCTATGCAGTCAGTAAACGTAATTATTCCATTTACATTTGTACTCTTATATTGATCTACATGATTTGAGAGCTTTATGTGAGCTTAATGAATGCAGGTACGCACGTCTTATTATTTCATTTATTCACTCAGAACAGCCCAAACGATTTTTCTGCTTCCAATTATTCATTCCAAGATGAATTGAAGGAGGATACAGTAATGATAGGAAACGTCAGGGAGGAGAAAGGAGTAAGTTTAATGATGATTTAATTTCCTAGAGAAAGAAAGGTAAATGATGAGGTTGTGCATGCGAGCGGGGAGTTTTGTACCTGAGAAGGGAAAGCTGAGGAAATAAAAGGAGTGGAATGTATTAGAATGGGGTGGAGGTTTAAAAAGCTATTATGATTCCCGTGAATATCTATTTGGTGTAGATGTAGAGAAAATGAATAAATGAAGAATATACCTACCCATGCCTGTGATTAATCCCTCGGGTGGTAAATGGACAACGTGCTAGCTTAAGCGGCTCCGACTTCGATTCCCGGCCGAGGCAAAACTCAATATGTATCTATCTAATACAAATCATATCACCGGGAGCGATAGATCAGTGCATCAACTGATGTCACTGCAGCGCCTCTCACCGGGAGGTCCTAGGTTCGAGTCCGGACGGCGGCAGGATTTTCGACTCTAGCTTTTCAGCTAGGTCGAATTCAATCGCTGCCTGGAGGAGAATTGTAGCGGCCGACTGCTATGATCGGTAGTTTTCCGTGGTTTCTCCGATCAACACCAGGCGAATGTCGGAGCAGTACCCTAACAAACGGGCCACGGACCGCGCGCGATCTGCCTTCCTCTTCCTTGTCCTATCCTCTCCCCCTTACCCACACACGTACACTAACATGCACTACACTACCACATATTCCGGGAGACCGGCTGGGGCGGTGCCCCGCTGGTGCGAGAGTCCTGGTTAGAGGGAAACCCCACTAGCCGACGGTAGGTCGGCGCCGGATCTCGCCATCCAGCGGGGGAAAGTCACCACCATCTACCGAGAAAAAACATGCACTACACTCGTGGGACTAATGACCAAAGTAGTTGACGCGCCCGGAAACACGAAAAAAACAAACCAAACCAAACAAATCATGTCAGTTTCTTCTGATGAAAGAAGACGTTCTCTCTGTTTCTGACTGTGTGACGAAAGAGAAATGTCAAATATGCCTAGTAAACTAGGTACTGTATTGGGAATACGTCATGTTCGCTACATGGCTCCCATACTCGTATGCGTGGATAGTAAATAATGTCGCGTGGCCGCAGACAGCTTGCGCCCGCGTAAGCATATTGCTTTGCTCCGCCTCGGAAAGAGCGTCTCAGCAGTGAAGGCCTATAAAACAGCTTGACCTCCGCTTAGCGGGGGGACGAATGCTACTCGTGAGCTCGTCGCCCGTGTGCACAGACCTTTCTCTCCTCCGTCGAATCAGATCGGCCCAAACTGGCCCTGCCGACCTCCCTTCCCCCCTAGTCGCTTCAGATCGGTCCAAACTGGCCCTGCTGACCTCCCTTCACCCCTAGTCGCTTCAGATCGGCCCAAACTGGCCCTGCTGACCTCCCTTCACCCCTAGTCGCTTCAGATCGGCCCAAACTGGCTCTGCTGACCTCCCTTCACCCCTAGTCGCTTCAGATCGGCCCAAACTGGCCCTGCTGACCTCCCTTCACCCCTAGTCGCTTCAGTCGGCCAAACTGGCCCTGCGACCTCCCTTCACCCCTAGTCGCTTCAGATCGGCCCAAACTGGTCCTGCCGACTCTCCTCCACCTCGCTAGTTCATATCGACCTTCCGGGGTCGTGCTAGCAGCTTCCCGCCCTCTCCCCTGACCACTGTGCACTTCGTGTGTCGCCAACTCGTCTGATGGCCGCTGCAAAGTGTCTCTTCCGGAAAACATATAATAACTTAAAAGTATTCATTAAATAAAGTTTTAAACGTCGTGATACTGTTTTAGTCGTTCCCTGCCACAAATCAATCATGAAGAAGGAGTGAAACTGACGCGCATCCTGCAGCATTGAACAACGAACAATAAATGTAAATATCACAATAAATGCGTAAAATCACCCCATGGTATGAGTTGATTTTATGCCAAGTTTAGGTAACATTTTTGTTCAAAACCATTTATTTCAATAATTACCACCACATATAATAGAAATAGCATGTTTTTAAATTTCGTATACTTCTATTAATTTGTTAATTACGTGAAAAATAAACAAGTTATTTACTAATATCTTCCTAAAGAGGCACATAGCTACCGATTTACGGTACACTTATTTATTTATTTTACGTCAAAAAAACCACACCTGTGATACTTGATATTTGCAGAAGACGACGATGGCGCGGATTGGATTGATGTGAATAGACTTGTCACTACTACCAGCACCACCACCACCACCACCACCAACAACAACAACAACAACAACAACAACAACAACACGAAAAGAGGACGGAGTTGCAGACGGTGGCGAAGGCGAGGACCGGGAGCGGTGACTCAGTGCATTAACTGATGTCACTGCAGCGTCTCTGACCGGGAAGTCCAAGATTTCCACTTCCGACGGCAACAGGGTTTTCGACACTACAGTAGGGGCAGCGCATAAGCGATTCTGACAGTTCTCTCACCACGTGCAGCGGTGCGTCATGTGACCTGCTCAGAGTCGCTTATACGCTGCCCCTACTGTAGCTTGAGATCTTGGTCGTATTCAGCCACTGTCTGAAGGAGAATTCTAGCGGCCAGCTGCTCCGATCGGTAGTTTTCCGTGGTTTCTCCGATAAACAGCAGGCGAATGCCGGATGCACAAGTCTCTTAAATGTTCTTTTCGCTATACGAGAACAAAGTTTAAAAAATGGAGCGGTTTTTGGAGAAATATCCGATTCAAACTCAAAAATTTTTGATTTCCTTTAAGTCGATCGGGGAATATCAGTTTTGGAGAAAATCGACTGAACGGTTTAGACGCTAGCGTTGACCGCAGAAGGACAGAGGGACAAACGGAATCAATTTGTACAATCAATACGAAAAATTGTGCAATATCAAAATTTTGATTTTGATCAAAATTTTCATGATAGAAAATAAGTCATTCTTAAAATCCATAATTCCTCTCCCGAAACAATTCTTGACCAGTTATAAACAATCATTCGCCTCTAATTAGCATTGACATATCAATTTCAGCATATATTTTAAACCCGAAAATGTTAACAGTTTCCTATCTTCTGTAATTTCCACTATCACTCCACCATCATCATCTCCCTTTACCGATTAGGCATATTGCCTGTTCCAGCCTCTTTCCATCTCATTCTTGGCCTTCCAATGTTTCTCTTTCCTATAGGCCTGTAATCCAGGGCTTGCGGCATATTTCCAATCTTCCATTTCTGGAAGTCTGTCTTGCGGCATATTTCCAATATGAGTCACCCATTGCTGTCTGTACTTCTTAATTCTGTCGTTGCTGTATTTGTAGTTCCTTAAGGCTTTTCAGTAGTAGAATACATCCCTTGGCCGCTTACGGGCGCTGCGCAGGTTGAGTTCGGTAGAGGGGCTGCCTCCGAAGTTGTTCAGGGTTTTTTCCCCCTAGAAGAGTTGATTTCACCTCACCTGAAGAGTCCCATCAACCCCAGTGTGAAGTAGGGATGGGCTTAACAGCTTTTCTTCAATAGCTGTTATCACAATAACAGCTGACTCGTAATAGATGTTATTAATAACAGATGAAAAATAACAGGTCCATGACCAGCAACCTAACATGGCCGACTGCTAAGATAAAGCAGTTGTAGCGACTGTTAAGAGTTAACCACGCAAAACCAATAACGTTGGTAGCACCGTAAATCTTGTGCAGCTACCTTACGGCGCTTCCTTGCACTACTTTCCCTAACATGTTTGGACAGAGAAGCAGCTGATATGAACGAGACTGGATGAACTGCCAAGGATGAATAGTAATTCATATAATGTGTAGCGAATGTGTATAGAATATAGAATATTACTAAAATGAAAGTGATTCGGGTTCAGATTGCAAATATTCTTTCAAATATGCAACTTGTGTGTAGTGAAGTGACGAGTGTCAAAAATAATGAGGAGAAACAGTGTTTTGCTTACCTATAGCTAATGACTATGAAGTGTTAATGACTATCGAATATCAAGTATTGTAATGTGAGTTATTTGACCGTAGGTCAAATAACTCACATAAGCAGCAGTGGGACAGAAATAAGTTAACATATTGGACGAATTTAATTTAAAGGACAAACATCTTGTTGTAGTGTATACAATAAAATATAATAATATTGTGGCACATGGCGTGTAATAATGAACAATTATGTATCAATGAATCTATAATTTAAACACTGGTAAATCATGATTGATTAGCTGCAGTGAAGCTGTTATCGTACAAAACGTTGCCACTAAAGCTTGTAGTAGTTCGGATTAGGCCCAGTAGGTTGCAGTTCTATGCATTTCAACCGATAACACCCAATAACAGGATAAACGAGATAACTGTTATTTCGCGTTACAGCTACGAAACGTTAACGGTTAAGAAATAACAGATTAGCTGTTAAGGGCACATCCCTAGTGTGAAGGGAATGGGGAGGAAATTATAAGGATGGGGAACCTCCGAGTTTCTCGATCCACCCGTTGGCCCAGCGGGTAGGGAAGGATGGGGAAGGATTGAAAGATGGATACATCGAAAGGTGAGGACAGCGGTCAACTGCTCCTTTATAGGTAGGAGAAACCAGGCTGATTACTGCATTCCCCACCCTCTGGTGGAGATGTACAGCGCGATGGAGTCGCTACATCCCTACGCCTTCCACTGGTTATAGTAGCATTATTATTATTATTATTATTATTATTATTATTATTATTATTATTATTATCCCATAACATCCCGTAAAGGGCAAAGGCCTCCTGCTTTAGCAGGGTTACAGTAGGTTGTTATTCAATTTCACTGAAGTTCACTCAATTTCACTAAAATCGATTAATAGCACTGTGGATCATCATATTCTTTTTGCTGTTCATATCCCAGTTGCCTCCTGGGCTGTTGTTCTCTCTTGGGCCAGTCTCGTCCAAGTGGGACCAGCTGCTTTGCATAGCTCGTGGGTCTATCTTCTCCTCTGTCTCCCTTGGTTTCTCCACCCATACCGAGGGTCCCAGGTTGTTGTAGTGTATGCCCATCGTTGCTGGTCTTGCCTTATAATACGTCCTCCCCCATGCCATTTGCTTATTTTGGCTTGCCGTACTGCATCTTTAATTTTAGTCTTTTTTCTAATTTCTGTAGATGGTATTTTGTCTAGGAGCGAAATATTTAACATTTTTCGTTCCATTTTCCTCTGGCATCGTTGTATCCATTTTATTTGTATTACTGTTAAGGACCATGTTTGTGATGCATAAAGCAAAATCGCACGAGTCCATTACTACCTTTTTAATTTGGAGGTTTATCTTTTTATTTAGTAAAATGAAAGAGAGGCTCCAGAATCTTCTCCATGCTAATTTAGTTCTTCTTATTTCCTTATCTCCTCTATTTGTAAATGATATTAGCTGGCCCAGATAAACATATTCTTGCACATATTCTAAGTTGCTATCGTTCACCATTATTGATTTGAGTTCACTGTTACTCATTACTTTAGTTTCCGATATGTTCATTTGTAAACCGACCTCAGTACATTTTGCATTTACATCGCATAGCATTTCTTTTAGAATTTTAGGCGAAGTAGCAAATAGGGCAATGTCGTCTGCAAAACGGAGGTTTGTCAGCCGCCGTCCGTTGACATTTACCCCTGCTTGTTTGGAACAATTGATTTTAGGGAAACACATTTCAAGCAAACTATTAAATAATTTAGGAGATAGAAAAGAGCATTAGTAGTTGAAAAATATGAGGTGGTAAAAACGGTGTAACTTACCCTCAGTGTTCGACATGTAAGAAGTAATGGTGCAAATTACTAGGGACCTTTAGTCGTAGATGAATGAAATTACCAGTTGCAACCTACTCCATGATTAGGAGCTATAGAACTTTGACTTACGTAAATGCGCGTTATTCACTTGGTAGTAAATCTGTGCAGTGGCCACTTCATACATTAAGTGAAGGAAGCAGACGATAATGTGCGGAACCCCCACAGTGGACTGAAAGTTATCCTACTTGTTTTCCTAGGAGTAAGATCATAAAAAACTTCATTGGCAGCGTAATGGAGATTATTATTATTATAGCAATTTTTTGCAGAACTGTATGAGTAATGAAGTTTCAGCTTTACGCAGTGAAACTCTAGACCGATTTTATTACTTAATTATTTAATTATTTACCATTGTGAAGTAAGAAAGAAGCTTTGAAAAATCACAAAACTTTTCGTCAACTTGATATATTCTTCTCAACAAAATTAAATAATATCCGTAAATCCAGTCATGTTTCTTTTTGTTGGTTTATTTTGTCTTCCTCTTATTAATAAATACGTTATTCTTGGAAATTTATTTATATTTCCATTATTGATTCCTACCTGAGAAAGAAGTTATTACAACTGTGTATCGTAACCAGAATACAAGTACGCGATTTTTTAATGTTTAAGGACAAGACTGTTTAGGGATTAATCTTTCAAAATTACAATATCAGCTTTTATAATAAAATTTTATTGATATTAATTCTTTTATTAAAGTTTTAATTTAGTAATTTCTCCGTAAAATTATTGGAGCTAATTTTATTTTAATAGATACGGAATATATAAATTTTCATTTACTGTGTATCATTATTGCAAGTCTACATCCAACATTATAATAGGTACTGTATGTCAAAATGAATTATATTTTCAGATACAATCAAAATAAACAATTTTTATTAGAAAATTCTGGGTTTTGTTTCATGACATTGAAAGGGTTGAAGTTCAATCTCCATAATTTTAATCAGTGATTTGCATCAAAACAATTGAGTGTGTTGCAACACAATAAACATCTTCAATATTTTACGATAGTATCAGAATCCTTCTATATTACTGCGTACCTTAGCTAGTGATAACCCGCTCTCTCCAGATACTAGATTCAATGAACAGAAACTTTGGTGTAACCTTTTTCTGGGAGTGATTTTTATCTAAACGATGCATCTGAAAACGGAAGGTCTGTTGTTAAAATCGAGATAACAATCGAAAGTCGTACTCAACGCGCACGCTAGCACAGGGTTCACTCTGTGGGATATAGCAAACCAGTATTTACTCGTTGTTTATGACTTGCGATTCTCATCTGTTCGAGCGGTTCTTAAGTCTCTTTCCCTAACGGAATTGCACTTAACCTCTATTTACTTCCTCGGTCGAATGTTCTTTGCATTCTTTTTCACGGAAGATACAAATCTTGGTGCATGCCTTCAAAGGTGAACTTTCTTCGATGTTATCTTCAAATAATTCACGAGTAAAAACGCTACTGAACCTCTTTTTGGGTTGACAAGAAAGACAAGAAATTGAATAGTAATCGGCAGACCAGTTACATGTTCCGAAACGATTGAAATTCAGCTGTCGCCGTTGAAGCTTCTCAAACCAGGATGTCCAACAGTTTGAGCTCAGGCGGTTGCGTTTTTTCGATACTAGCTACATATCTAGGAGTGGAGGATAATTTTAGCGACCGGCGGCCCTGATGAGTAATTTTTTGTAGTTTCTCCCATCAATGCGAGTAAATCTAATTATAAAAGTTAAAAATATATCGAATTATTTAAAGAGGGTTACGAACTGTGAGGGCTCTTCTCCATATTTGTCCCATCCTCTCCCCTTACAAACACACATACACACATACTTACATTCACTACATCTCCCCAAATGTTGAGAGACCAGCCCAGAACCTAGATTGGTTTGGTTTGTTTTTTCGTGTTTCCGAGCGCGTCAACTGCTTTGGTCATTAGTCCCGTTAGTGTAGTGCATGTTTTTTTTCTCGGGAGATGGCGGTGATGGGACCTATCGTCAGCTAGTGGGGTTTCCCCCTAACCAGGACTCTCCCACCAGCGGGACACCGCCCCAGCCGGGACGAGCTCTAAGCTCCCGACCGGTCTCCCGGAATATGTGGTAGTGTAGTGCAAGTTAGTGTAAGCGTGTGTGTAAGCGGGAGAGGATAGGACAAGGAAGAGGAAGGACAGATCGAGCGCGGTCCGTGGCCCGTTTGGTAGGGTACTGCCCCGGCATTCGCCTAGTGTTGATCGGCGAAACCACGGAAAACTACCGACCAGAGCAGCCGGCCGCTAGAATTCTCCTCCAGACAGCGACTGAATTCGACCTAGCTGAAAAGCTAGTGCCGAAAATCTTCCCGCTGTCAAGACTCGAACCTAGGACCTCCCGGTCAGAGGCGCTGCAGTAACATCAGTTGATGCACTGAGCTACTGCTCCCGTTCCCAGAACCTAGAGCTTGTCCTGGCTCGCCCAGTGCCCTACTGACGGAGGTGTCTGGAGTGGGGGAAAACGTGGAAGCCGATGTGTAGGTCGGCGCCGAAACTCACGTTGAAGCTAGTGCAGAACACCGCCACCTCCCGGGATATAGCAAGCACTACTCTTTGGGGAATAAAGACCATAGCAGTTGATGTGCAAGGGAATTTATATTAAATATAAAAAATATGTATTAAATATAAAAATACAATTTATATTCTCGTACAATAGAATTTGTATCGCCAAATGAAGTAAAACAGATTTTGGCTCATATCCCTTATATTGAGTCGTGGAAAGCAATGAACTCATTACCGCAAGAACAAGGAAGACGATTATTTTATGGTAAAGCTGACGAAACAAAATTCCTTACCTAGAAACAATAGAATTCAAGTAAATGTGCCATTTGGTAAGTATATACTATGTAGGTATATTCAGAAGCTAAACAAGAACATATCTCATCATTTGCTCAATGTATTAATGGAAATTGAACAAACCTGACCCAGCAGTTGAATTATTTCAACTTATCAATATTATCAATATTTGTATTTGGCAGTCCCTTTCAATTTAACAACGGTTCAGGTATTAATGTGACCGTAGCAATCATAGCCCGACGGGAAAGGGCGTAGAATAGAAATCCATTCCTTTCCCTGCCTAACAGATGATCGTCATAAATACACCCGAGCAACAGCAGTTACTTTAGTTAGTACACGCAAAACAAAACACTCGTAGCCTCGAGCGTTTCGCAGCCGGCGGTCTGCGCGTATCCATCGCCTCATTTGCAACGGGTAAATCATCGTGGAAGCTGTTCTTCATCCAGCCGGCCGTTCCGTTGCTCGAAGCTCGCACACGGAGAAAGTGGACTGCACGACACGCCGGCCGTCGAGGCGGAAGTTCAGACCGACATTTGCGACTCTTCCCGACGCGACCGCAGCGCAACGCTGCGGGCGATGCGAGAAACGAATTCTCTGCAATTGCGGTGCAGAAGCTGCTATTAGACGGCGGCGCTGGGAAAAGAAAAGGTAGAGGACTGGGTGGTATATTCCGGGCATGGAGGAATATACAGGGATGCCAACCGGTGACCAAAAAAATTATTAATAAAAAAAGGTTTCTAGGGGGTTATTAATAGAACCCGGATATATGACAAAATTGCTTCTTAATTTTATTACAATTTTAGGTGTTTAGTATATATATATATATATATATATATATATATATATATATATATATATATATATAGGGAAGAATATCGGGGAATCTCCCATCACTTCCACTTAGCAGAAGACATCAAGTGGTTATAACCAGACTCCGTATAGGACATTTTAAACTCAATCACAGCTACCTAGTTAAAAAGGCTACTCCTGATCCTTGCGCAAATTGCGGACTCCCAGTTTCCACGAAGCATATTGTAGTTGATTGCCACGTGATGGCGACTGTGAGAACAAACCTTAACATCAATGATAATCTCTACTGAATATTCAATTCTTATCCCGGTCAAAAGAAAATTTTAGAACTCCTCACCAAATTTAATATGCTAAATAGTATTTAGCTAATCACTATACATTGTCTGCCCTATGTATAACATCTAGATTTAGGATTTGTGTATGTGTATCTCATGAAAATGTGTAACTAGTATGTGAATTTGTAAATACTGTATTTTTGTAACTGTGGTCGCCAATGACCTAGCTGTTTATAAGGCGACCTTAAATAAATAATTTTAAAAAAAGAAAGATATAGATAACCCTGGCCTGGAGGTCCCAGGATTTTCAACACTAGCTGGATGGATTGGTTTGTTTTTTTCGTGTTTCCGGGCGCGTCAACTGCTTCGGTCATTAGTCCCGTTAGTGTAGTGCATGTTTTTTTCTCGGGAGATGGCGGGATCCCCAGCTGGATGGCGAGATCCGGCGCCGACCTACACTCAGCTAGGTGGGTTTCCCCCCCACCACGACTCTCCCACCAACGGGGCACCGCTCCATCCGAGACAAGCTCTAAGCTCCCGACCGGTCTCCCGGAATACGTGGTAATGTACTGCATGTTAGTGGAAGTGTGTGTGTAAGGGGAAAGGATAGGACAAGGAAGAGGAAGGACAGATCGCGCGCGGTCCGTGGCCCGTTTGGTAGGGTACTTCTCCGACATTCGCCTGGTGTTGATCGGAGAAACCACGGAAAACTACCGATCAGAGCAGTCGGCCGCTAGAATTCTCCTCCAGACAGCGACTGAATTCGACCTAGCTGAGAAGCTAGTGTCGAAAATCCTGCCGCCATCAGGACTCAAACCTATGACCTCCCCCGGTCGGAGGCGCTGTAGTGACATCAGTTGATGCACTGAGCTACCGCTCCCGGTACTAGCTGGATGGAGTTCAGTTGCTTTCTGGAGGAGAATTCTAGCGGCCGGCTGCTCTGGTCGGCGGTACCCTGCTGGTGAGAGATACCTCGTTTAGGAAAACTCCTCTAACCGACGTGAAGGTCAGCACCGGAGATCGCCTTCCAGCTAGGGACATCTGCGTTAACTATGGGAATAACAAAATGATACACTTTAATGACCGTAGAAAATAACGTTAAATTAGTATAGAAGAGAACGAAATAAGTCTGCAAAAGTCCTTGTACCAGCTAAATAGAACATGCCAACCATATTGTCTCTCAATATCTGTCTCTAAAACTAAAGTGATGGCATTCAGAGGCAAGTATTCTATCAGAACTAAAATAATAATAATAATAATAATAATAATAATAATAATAATAATAATAATAATAATAATAATAGAATACAAAGTAATAGAGCAAGTGAAACATTTTAATTATTTGGGCTCTGATATCACATACGATTACAGTGATGATATGAAAATAAAATTACGTTTCCAACGTACTTGTGGAACAATTAACAAATATCTTCGCAATAAGACTAGAAAAGAGACACTGTTAAAATTTTATAAAGTCATGGCAGTACGACAACTGCTTTACGGGTGTGAATCATGGACATTAAGAAAACAAGATAAAATGATGATACAAGCCTCGGAAATGAAATTCCTCCGGAGAGTAAAACGCTGCACCCTAATGAACAAAATAAAAAATACGAAGGTATAAGACAGGAACTTAATATATTTTCTATCAATGAAAAAGTAAATGAATACACGGTGGGTACAGCACTTACGAAGAATGTCTCACGAAAGGATCCCCCGACATGCCTTTCTGTACAGACCACGAGGAAGAATGGACATTGGCCGTCCACGACAGAGATGGTGTAATGAAGCCGGAACAGGGAATTTTCCTAATCCGTGAAGTGAAGAAGAAGAAGAAATTAACGTGGCCGAAAACCCTAATAAATTAATCAATAAAAAACACCAGACTGGGAGATATACACTGGGATTCAAACCGGTCACCAAAGAATAATAATGACAAAAATGTTATTAATACGTTATTAATAGAACCCGGAAATTTTGCAAAATGTCTTCTTAATATTGTTACAATTTTAAGAGTTGTAACTCTGTATACTATATTTGAACTATCGAAATCTACTTATTAATTAGACACTAACAAAGAAATACATAGACGATAACTCAAACAGGAATAATAGTTCTCAAAAGGTATCGAACGCAATGTTTTTCCACATCTGTAAGTCAAACGTTTATGAAATAGAAAATAAAAATAAACATAGAAAATAAAAATAAACATTAGCAAATGTTGCTTTCCTTTTTCCATTTACTTAATACATTTCTTTTTACTTCTACTCTTCACTCTCTTTCGACTTTTTACCCTTTTCTGACTTTTCAGCCTTCTTGCCATATTGCATTTTGCTCACCATTCCCTTCCCATCGACCTTCCTCAATACAAATTGAATTGTTTGTTGTTTCGGGGCACATCAGCTGAAATGATCGTTAGTCCCGTTAGTGAAGTGAATGTTTTATCGAGGAACATGGCGGTTATCCTCCCCCGCTGGATGGTGAGATCGATCACTTCTGTAGTGCCGAGTCACTTAAACTAGTGGTGCTAACACATCACGTACTTTCTCGCCCGTACTTTCACGAAAAATTACGCAAAAAGTACTCGGACTGCAAATGATGGATAGTGAAAAAAGTCACAAAAGTAAATTCAAAACACATTAATCTGCATAGCCCACAAGCTTAACGGAACCAGGAATGATGGAGTCAAGAAAGGTTGACGGAACAAAGGGAGTGGAAAGGGTAAAATACAGAAAAGAAACATTAAAAGCCGAAGAGTGGTGTAATATTCAGAACAAAATAAACAATGAAGTTGATCAAGAAATAAGTATTAAGCACGCGAGAAATAAAGGCAAGTAATCTAGAAAGGAAAAGTTACAGAAATGATGAGAAAATTAGATCCTGGCCACACTGTATTTGAGTAAAATATACCATTAGTTTAAGAACGACGGGGGTGCACTGATGGCAAGATCTGTGATAGACACCATGGTAAATGAAGATATGATTTGATAAAATTAACAGCGAGAACGAAAAGGCAAGAATTATTAATGTAATTTGGAAGAAAGAGCGAAGAACGATTAGCAATATAAGCTTCAGAAACTACATAAAGGACAAAGAAAAACAAAGTGGTGCTGTTAAAACAGGACGTACTTCTCGCCCATATTTTCACGCAAAATTACGCGAAAAGTACTCAAATTTTCCAAAAAATTGTACATAACCTTTTTTTAAAATCTAACTTTAAGGAACAGATTTTATTAAGGGAAAATCGCTAGCTTGAATATTTCAGTTGTAGGAAGACTCCAAAAAAGATGTTGAACTTTCGCAATTTCCGAAAAATTGGCGTTTTCAACGATCATAAAACCTGCACCATTCTCTTAAACGTTCTTCACAGTTTCCAACTGCATAATTTAATCAAAAACGATGGAGCCATTCTCTTGAAAATTTTGAAAATGTACCAGGTGCTTCATGTAAAGTACCCTCCAAAATTAAAATATCGGTTTCAAATTCAAGGGGGTGCGACATCAATCAAACCGATTGGGGAATTTGAATTTTGGATCGACTGAACGGATTAGCCGCTAGTGTAGTTCAGTTACGGACTGACGGACAAACATACGTTTTGCTGTCATTGGATTTTTCGGTACTAAGGGTCCACGAAACATAGATTCTAGCTACACCACGTATTAGAGGATTTTTTTCTAAATTTAGCAACTGGATTTATCCTCTTTTTCTTTACCAGCGCCCTATAATAAGAGTTTTAGTACCGAAAAATCATTGTTTTTTTCACAGCATTACATAACTGTCTCTCTTCTTAGTAGCGAGAAAGTAAAAAGGAAAAAAAAAACGTTTTTTAGAGAAATGTCATAGAATCTTCTTGTTGGATTCACAAGCAAGAGATTAATTCCTCACCAGGAGGTTCAGACGCGTCGAATATCTCAATGGATGGCTCAGAAGGAGACTGTGAGTGACGTATGGACGCCGGTTACTTGATGAATGTACATGATGTTCCATTTAAAACTGGCCTTGGAAATATCTCGAAAAGTGCGTATCGGAGCAAGAAAATTGGATAATAAAAGTTGTCCGTATCGACGTGGCCCATTCAATGATACCAATCTCGTCCCCTAACCCTACTCGCCGGTGTAGGTGTGAGGAAAAATAAAGAAGTTACGATTTTTTTCGGAAATTCACAGTCTGCAATAAAGAACGGGTTCTCATTTAACTTTTTAAAATATTTCTTCACCCCCACTCACGAGGAGTAGGTGTAGGGAATGGAGGTTGGTATCATAGGTCCCTTCGGTACGATCAACTTTTATTACCCACTTTTCTTGTTCCGATGCGCACATTTGGAGATATTTCCAAAACCAATTTTAAATAGAACCACTGTATAAGGATATGATGTAGGACATGTGGACTAAGATCGATAACGTTGGTTACGACAAGGTAACTTATATTATTTGAGAATAATTTATAACAATGCATTTTAGAGTCGACTGGCAACGACCTAATAACGTCTAAACAAACTAATAGTGCCAAAATTACCTAATCATATCCACATGACCTATTAATGTATAAACGACTTATTGGTGCATAAACGACGTACCATGTCAAAACGACCTAATCATGCATAAACTCCCATAATAATGCCAAAACCGCTTAATCACGGCTAAATGAACTAATTACGCCTAAACAACCTAATCATGCCTTCCATGTTTAGTTGTAACCAGAGGTTCTTTTTTGGTTTGTTATAGTCGCATCAACCTAAGGTTCTTAGTGACTTTTCAGTATTTTACATATTCATATTTGATTTTACATTATATATATATATATATATATATATATATATATATATATATATATATATATATATATATATATATAGTAGTAGAAAGTTGATAATAGAATGGAAGTTATTTTAATAGTACAAAACTTGACATCCAATCATGGCTGGTATGATAATATGTACAGGAAGTCACTTATATTTTATTAAATATATAAATGATGTGGCAAAATCTTATGATTTAGGACTTGGAATATACAACTGCTTCGAATTGTTGCTCCGATGATAGGCCATCGGAGGTTCGTATTAGCACGCTCTTCTGATCAAACCAATAATGTTATGGTTCCCAAATCTTATTTTAAGATTACTTCAAAGCCTCTTGATCTTTTTTTATATTGGAAGGTTAACATGTTCAAAATGGGCGTAAAAATGTACTTTTAGAGTTCCAATGTTACAAAATGAGTTAGCGAACGTTTCTTGTAGTTTGGCCTCTACATGAGAACGACAAAATAACTATCTTGTCGATGTCGATACTAAATTAACTCGGTTTAATTGGCAGAAAGGTAAAATAGTTCTCGTTTTATGGAAACTCAGTTTCCACAGGGGAAAGTTTCCAATTACTCTCTCACGACGAAACCAGATCTGAGACTAAGGCATTCATTAAAACTGTTTTCACATCAAAAGTCGATGAGTTGCTTATAATCAATTCAGGGTCATTTTACTAGATAATTGTCTTTCAGCTTGACCTGGTTTTAACCAAGAAATCATGTTTACGAAAGAGGAAAATGCAATTTAATAATGTGTAAAGAAAATTTGAATGGTTGTACGTACATTATTTAAAAGTTGATTCTCCACACACATTTGGGTGAGAGAAAAAATCTTATATCTTATCGTAACGAATCGACTCCGACTTCGCGAGATCATTCAACGAAAACAAAGGAAGAATGGCGGAAACGAGGGATTTGTGGTTCGTCGTTCAATGATAATGGCGTGTTTTAATTAGTAATAATGCATTTTAACGTTGCAAATTATACATTGCACAGGCTACAATTTTTTATAATCGCGTAGGCCATTGCCTCGTCATGGAATTGTACACGTAATGCGTCAACTCACCTTAAAAGTTCGAGGTTATAAATACAAGACCATTCCACTCGCGGGTCCGCATTGTCGTTCATTGTGTTCTCGCAGAAGTGAGGCGATCTTCCACGTTCGATACGATAACAGAGAAAAAAGGTACCTCTTTACAATTACACAGACGCCCAAGTGACCCAAGGAGGAGGTGCAGGTATCCTCCACATATTCGTCTACCTTTACCGCCTGGTTCTCACTTGCAAGGGTGTCGTTTTCAAAGTTCCGAGATAAGAATCCCAACATACGTCGGAATTCAAACCTGGGAACTTCAAGTCAGGAAGCTTGCGCCCTACCACTGAAGCATTGATTGATTGATTTTTTTTCGTGTTTCCGGGCACGTCAACTACTTTGGTCATTAGTCCCGTTAGTGTAGTGCATGCTTTTTCCGGAGATGGCAGTGAGAGCCCCCTGGATGGCAAGATCCGGCGCCGACCTACCGTCGACTAGTGGGGTTTTCCCCCAACCAGGACTCTCCCACCAGCGGGGCACCGCCCCAGCGGGGACAAGCTCTAATCTTCCGACCGGTCTCCCGGAATGTGGTAGTGTAATGCATGTTAGTGTAAATGTGTGTGTGTGTGTGTGTGTGTGTGTGTGTAAGGGGAGAGGATAGGACAAGGAAGAGGAAGGACAGATCGCGCGCGGTCCGTGGCCCGTTTGGTAAGGTACTGCTCCGGCATTGATGTTGATCGGAGAAACCACGAAAAACTACCGATCAGAGCATCCGGCCTCTAGAGTTCTCCTTCAGACAGCGACTGAATTCGACCTAGCTGAAAAGCTAGTGTCGAAAATCCTGCCGCCGTCAGAACTCGAACCTAGGACTTCCCGGTCAGAGGCGCTAAAGTGACATCAGTTGATGCACTGAGCAACCGCTCCCGGTACCACTGAACCACCGCGGCTCCAGTTACGATAAGAGAAAAGAACCAAAACGTTTATAGGGCGTGACCGAGCGGAGCGGAATGGAGTTTGGTGGAACGTGACGGAAGAGGGTCGAGAGTTGCGTTGGAGTGGCATTATTGCATACAGCTGATGGCATCTCATGACTGACCTGTGAGCGAAAAGAGATCAGAGGTCATTAGTCGCCCTTCGGTGAGCTTTGGTGTTGTCGGGTCGGAGCAGGGCGGGGTAGGGGGAGGGAGGGGCGAACAGGACACTGGACACGGAGGGGGAGCGTGGGGGCGGTGGGGAGGACGAAACGCGAGGGTCTGTGCCTGGCGGGGCGGGGCACGGTGTGACGATACAGGTCGGGGAGGGAGCGTGTTTGAGAGGGTCGGGGTCGTGCAAGGCGAAGAGGAGCCGCCGGGAAGGGGCGGGGAGTGGTGCAGCGCCTCTGACCGGGAGGTCCTAGGTTCGAGTCCTGACGGCGACAGGATTTTCGTCACTAGCTTTTCAGCTAGGTCGAATTCAGTTGTTGTCTGGAGGAGAATTTTAGCGGCCGGCTGCTCTGATCGGTAGTTTTCCGTGGTTTTTCCAATCAACACTAGGCGAAAGCCGGAACAGTACCCTACCAAACGGGTCACGGACCGCGCGCGATCTTTCCTTCCTCTTTCTTGTTCTATCCTCTCCCCTTGCACACACACTTACACTAACATACACTACACTACCACTACCTAGCATGGGGCAGGAAGGGGCAGCAAGGGGCAGCAAGGGGCAAGAAGGGGCAAGAAGGGGCAGCAAGGGGCAAGAAGGGGCAGCAAGGGGCAAGAAGGGGCAAGAAGGGGCAAGAAGGGGCAAGAAGGGGCAAGAAGGGGCAAGAAGGGGCAAGAAGGGGCAAGAAGGGGCAAGAAGGGCAAGAAGGGGCGGGAAGGGGCAAGAAGGGGCAGGAAGGGGCAGGAAGGGGCAGGAAGGGGCTGGAAGGGCTGGTGTAGGCAGGACCGGGGATGAGCGTAGGGGAGTGTGGTGGGAGGAGGCCGGGCCGGGGCGGAGCGTGGCGGGCCAGATTGGGGCAGTGCGGAGGGTGTGGGCGTGGCGGCCACTTTCTCCCACGTGGACCGCGCCCGCGAGCGGAGGAGAAAGGAGGCGCCTCCGCCCGCGGGAGCGGCCCCCACTCGCTCCCATCTCCTCTTCTCTTTTAAATGCACCAGACACAATGCAATTGCGGCGCTTCATTCGCAGACCAGAGCAATTTTACATTTTAGTATCATAGAGGGTTGTCAGCAATGTTAGTATAAAAGGGAGAACACTCTAGAAGCCAAACCAACAATACATCAACACATGTTTTTTTGTAAATAATTACACTCTACACTACTAACATCAGCTCTATTTCTTTCTTCTCTCCATCTGCGATTCAAGTGAAAAGATTCGTACACAAAATGCAAATAAAGATAATTTGAGTGTCTCTTTTTTATTTTAGTCGCTAGATTGATTGATTTTTTCGTGATTCCGGGCGATTCAACTGCTTCGGTCATTAGTCTCGTTAGTGTAGTGCATGTTTTTTCTCGGGAAATGTCGGTGGTCTTCTCCCGCTGGATGAAGCGATCCGGCACCGACCTACAGTCGGCTAGTGGGGTTTCCCCCTAACCAGGACTCTCCCATCAGCGGGGCACCTCCCCAGCCGGGACAAGCTTTGAACTCCCGGCCGGTGTCTCGGAATATGTGGTAGTGCGGTGCATGTTAGTGTAAGTGTGTGTGTAAGAGGAGAGGATAGGACAAGGAAGAGGAAGGACAGATTGCGCGTGGTCCGTGGCCCGGCATTCCCCTGCTGTTGATCGGAGAAACCACGGAAAACTACCGATCAGAGCAGCCGGCCGCTAGAATTCTCCTCCAGACAGCGACTGAATTCGACCTAGCTGAAAAGCTAGTGTCGGAAATCCTGCCGCCGCTGTCAGGAATCGAACCTAGGACCTCCCGGTCAGAGGTACTGCAGTGACATCAGTTGATGCACTGAGCTACCGCTCCCGGTCACATAGAGGTGGACAGAGCATGCGCCGCGGGCAAAGGGCCGCTCCTTCTTCCCGTACCCTTATTTATTAAACTAAAGACTGCCCCTTTGAGATAACCCTGGTTCAGTTCTGCACTGAGACTTCCAGACTCAGCTTTCTCCTTTGATCACATTATTTTTTAACTTTTTTTTAAATTAAACCTCAATTATAAATTATTGAACATGGTCACTCTGAAATTAAATTTTGTTACGCATAAAGCTATTACACCAACTTTCAAACATTGATGTTTTAGTGCATTTAACATCGGCGTTTTAAATTTGAACATCAATGTTTGGTAACAGCAATGATTGTCGATGGTTTCTCGTAATATAAGTGTTAAAACGTTCGAAGATTGATTCCAGCACTGACTTTTTTTCATTTGTTGTATCACTTTTCACTTTTACATGCACTTTTGCAACTTACAAAACACTTTCTGCCAAAAACTCGCCTTTTTGGTAGCAGCATTGCAATACTTTCTCTATATTATGTAAATAGTACCTACGAAAGTAATGTTTTTATCTAATTTAGCTAATTAATTGAGAAAACAAGTATATATTTTCTATCAGTTCTCAACAGGTTCTAAATTCGGCGCCCGACTTTCGCAGGATTTTGGTAACTACCTAAGCTGCTGAAAGCTGGCTTCTCGGTTGATGAGACTTTTTATTTTTCCTTGTGACTATAAATGTTTTTAGGTACTAGTTGATTTTTACAACTTAATTTTCACAAAATTGTCGCATTCTGGTAGGTGGCATTAACTAATACCAATTACAAAGAATGCTAATTACAAAGAATTAGATGAAATATCATGAAATTGTAAAGCCTGATGATGGAGGCACAACTCGACCTCTGAAACGTTGCCACACTGTTTCTTGTTTAAGATACCATTGTAATGTAAAAATCATTTATGTTTTAATAAATGTATTTGTGACTGTCTATAAAAAGTAATTATTGGAACTTTTATTAAGAAAATACTTAGTAGCAGACAGCCTACGTTTCATCTTTATAATAAATCATACACCATTGTATATTATTTTTCAGTTTTTATTTATATAATATTTTTTACAAATTGTATTTCTATATTTTATTCAAAGTCCGTGGAGAAACAGTCATATCGTTTTAGCTGGGCAAAATGTATTTGTAATATGTGAAAATAGTTAAGAATCCTAGACACCAGCTGCTTCATTCGATTGTTTCCGTGATTGTAATGTAGTCAGCAGCTCTTAAAACAATGGATCAACGCCCATTGTCTCCAATTTGTGCCTGGCAACGCCCTGTGGGAGAGAAAGGAAAGAAATAAGTGGTTGTGTGGGCAGCTGGCACTCTACGGACTAATGACAACATACTTCCGACTGCGATTCACTGAGGTCCCCGCAGGGGTGAATCACGATGGCACAGGTTGTCGCGGTCTCTGGTGGAGTGTCGTAGACGACCACCCGGACCCTGAAGCTCGCGGCGTTGCTCACGTCGTTAGCCTGAAGGAGCAGCAGTGAGAAGGCGATGCTAAGCTCCTGGTAGTCGGGCTTGCCTGTTTACCCAGCAAGTGGGCCACTGGCGCGTCTACCCTTCGGCAGGATCGGGAGAAGGATGCTTTTCGGAGAATATCCCCCTTTAAAGTCCGGCGGGAAACTAGATACCATTCATCAGATTGCCCAGGTTCCGGCGATACTCACGTCGTTAGCCTAGATATGTAGGCAGTGAGGACACGGGATGGGAGCTCCGAGCTGTCTGGACCTTAGTTCAGGCATAGACTAAAGAGGTATATTAATCTTTAATCTATGGTTCAGGTGACCCCCAGTTGGGCTCTCGGCTTCGTCGTGGCAGTGACCCGATACTCTGGGCAAAGAGGAGGGAACTTGTTCTCGGCGCATGTGAGTGGCGCATTGTTGAGACTCCGCTACTAGCCTGGGAAGCTAGGAGCTCTGAGCTAGTAGGGCGGCCTCCACCCAGGCATTGTATAGGCTCCTTCATAATGCAATCTCAAACAAGCATAACACATAGACATAGACATTAACATAAGCGAAGAGTTGGCGTATTCACAATGTCGAACATAAACATCGGCAAAATAAGAGTTTCTATTCGCTATGAGACATTCCAGTTTACTATTGGTTGGATATGAGAATCGATTTCGAGATATCAAAACAAATACGACAAACACAACCACGCAGCGCACGAATCGACACGAAAATTTTTGCCTATCGACTTCGATACTCGATTTTGAGTTATCGAACTGTGATTGGCTCATTCCTTATGTCTGACATAAGCATAAGCACAGAAGCTGGAAGCTTGCAAGCTCTTAAGTTAACGTCTTACGTGTTATGCTTAGGCGAACGCATTGTGAATGAGTCCGCTTATGGACGTAGTCCTAACTTTTATGTTAACGCCATGCTTATGCTTATGTTTGCATTGTGAAAGGGCCTTAAAAGCTATTAAGTTAACGTCTTACGTATTATGCTTATGCGAAGGCATTGTGAGTGAGTCCACTTGTAGACGTCCTAACTTTTATGTTAACGCCATGTTTATGTTTGGGCCTTAAAAGCTATTAAGGCATTGTGAGTGAGTCCACTTGTAGACGTCCTAACTTTTATGTTAACGCCATGTTTATGTTTATGCCAATGCTTATGTGTGCATTGTGAATGGGCCATAAAAGCTATTAAGTTAACGTCTTACGTATTATGCTTATGCGAAGGCATTGTGAGTGAGTCCACTTGTAGACGTCCTAACTTTTATGTTAACGCCATGTTTATGTTTGTGCCAATGCTTATGTTTGCATTGTGAATGGGCCTTATGGGGAGGTTGCCGTGAGGGCAAACTGTGTTCCGGCGGGATCCGGATACCAGTCCGTCGACGTACTTGTGCGTCGGCGGGGGGTGAGGATATAGGCTCAGCCCTAGCTGCCCACCCCGGGGACTTGTGCCTTGTGGCAAAACATGTTTAAAGTGTAGGATAGTAGCCCACGCAGGGGTCCTCTGCGACTCACTGGAATTTGACTCCACACCCAACTTATTACCGGGAGCGGTAGCTCAGTGCATCAGCTGATGTTACTGCAGCGCCTCTGACCGGGAGGTCCTAGGTTCCCACTCCCCACGGCGGCAGGATTTGCGATACTACATTTCAGCTAGGTCGAATTCAGTCGCTGCCTGGAGGAGAATTCTAGCGGCCGGCTGCTCTGATCGGAAGTTTTAGTTGGTTTCTCTGATTAACACCAGGCGAATGCCGGAGCAGTACCCTATCAAACGGGCCACGGACCGCGCGCGATCTTTCCTTCCTCTTCCTTGTCCTATCCTCTCCCGTTACACGCACACTTACACTAACATGAACTACACTACCACATACTCCGGGAGACCGGTCGGGAGCTTAGAGATTGTCCCGGCTGGGGTTGTGCCCCGTTGGTGGGAGGGTCCTGGTTAGGGGAAAACCCCACTAGCCGACGGTAGGTCGGCGCCGGATCTCGCCATCCAGTGGGGGAAGATCACCGCCATCTCCCGAGAAAAAACATGCACTACACTAACGGGACTAATGACCAAAGCCGTTGACGCGCCCGGAAACGCGAAAAAATCAATTAATCAATGAACCCCAACTTATTCATCCTTCGCGGATTTGACATCATGACAGACGACAGATTGGAAATGTGAAGAAAATATCCTGAAGCCTTCCAATGATGACGAAGAAACAATCAGAATACTTTAGAGAATACGAGTCATATTTTCAGATCCGTTCGTAAGAGAATTCTCTAATTCTGTCGTAATTTTCATAAGAAGTGAATTCCTCATTGAAATTGAGACGTAAATGGAATCGATAAGTAGTTAAATTATGTGGCTACTAAGAAATGAAATAAACAATTTACTCTATTCTTAGGAAAAAAATATTTATTTCCTCCCCACCAACCGATGTCGGCCTAGACCACCAATGACGGTTGTCGACTGAATGAGCAAACGGTCTGATTGCTGTGAAGTTACACAAATAATGTAAATTATATTTGTAATAAATGACCTGCTAAATAATAAAATACTTCACTACCATCAGCAACGAATCGACTATTAAGTGGATGTGGTCGCTACAAATGGTTCCGTATGCGGAGGACGAAGAAACGTTTTGAAGGGGCGTCAATTTGTTTATGCCACATAATGCCGAGAGCTCGTAACCACCTTTGTTTATTTATGCAAAGCACATTGCATGTCCGCATGAAATGGTGTCGTTTGCATGGAAAATGCAAATTGTGTGGTAATGAGGCCATTCTGGATTAAAATGTCTCTCCGGAATGGGTTACATCGCTTCGTGGGACTGAAATGGGAGCATGAAACTGTTTTATAAAGGTTGTACTCCGCACGAGTTATTACCTGTTTTTCACAAGAACCCCCTTATAAATATCAATTTTTTTCTACAATTATTAAAACACCATCAAAACAAAACACCTGAAAAGATATTTACTCCCCATAAGTTATTTATTTATTTTACATCAAAAAACATTAAAACTGCATATGACGTGCTATGGGGAAAAGTAAATTGTGTGTCCATTTTCAAAATTCTGTGATCCCTACACTAAGTCATATACTACCTGAATTTTGAAAAAAAAACCTCCCATGTAATAAAATCTATTTTCAACGATTAATAAGCAATTAATTTTGGGTTCTTAACAATGTTGTCATGTGTGCATGTCAAGTGTACATTAATCAGAATGAAGATGAAAAATGAGGGATACAAAGGTTCTCTTGCTTCGCTTCTTGCCCTTTGTCTTGCCTTCTCCAAAAACATGACCCGTTTTCCCAGCAGGCAGTCTCCCGCCATTAAGATTATCTTATTAAATTTTTGCGTGACGAGGTTTCTGCCCAACTTTCAGGTTTCCTTCATAAAGAGCATTATTTAAATGCAGGTATTATTGTAACACAGTTTACTGTTCCATTTTAAATACAATGTGTAAAAGATATGGAAGAAAGTTGTTACGACGTTTGAGGTGCGAGTTTTATCAATATGAGAACTTGAGTTACAAAAAAACGTCTGAACGCTCTGTTTTGATAACAGTTATTCAAAGTAAACCGTAAAACTGTACTAAAGTGACGATTTACTTTTCATCTGAAATTAGTAAACTGTCCGTAAAATGCAACTTTTTTTTATAATTCAATAGATATGTGAAGATGAATTTCCTTTTCATTTAATTAATTATAAATACAGTAGAATAACGCGTGGGGAGTAAATTATGAAAACTTCAGGTAAGAAAAAATAATTAAGGCCGACGATTGAATTCTCGCCGTTGACTTGAAGTGCACGTGCAAAGCTAGTCAAATTGGTCGTCAAAATTGTTTTCTTATATTTATAATAATTGAAGATAGTGTAGTAAAAGAGCAGGAGTAAGGTAGCGGAGCTGAAGAAAACTCAAGATGGTTCTTCTCCCCCACATGTCACATTCAGTGTTTAACTTTGTTGACGTTAAATAAATACACAACCAGCGTGCCCGTGCCAGAACTCTCGCATGTTGAATTCCAGCCTCTTCCCTGTTTTTCCATTTCCATGTTAATCTGTAATGTATCTGTTTGTTCAAAACCTTCTTATCCTCCGTCACTTGTTCTATATGTCTGCTTGTAATTGGTAACATTAAAATACACCCTTGTCAATGCAAACTATTCTTATTTAATGTTATTACCGAGCAGAGACTACACCCGTGTAATTCAATCGTGTATAATATCAAGTAATTAGTTTCATTTCACATACAGTTTCAGATTGTACAGGCACGGAACAGGTTGGATAGAATCGAGAAGCGTCGAACCGGCAAAAATGTAGTCGGCCTTTGCCTCAAACTTTTAATTATTAAGGACCTAAATCGGTTCGTTTAGGCTTTTATTTAATATATATATATATATATATATATATATATATATATATGGTTTATTATGTTAATCGTTGACCTACGATCTGAGATCCTACATAGTATCTACGATCGGATATCGGACTTGGTCGATTTGATTGATTGGTTAGTGGTTTCGTGTGCGTCAACTGCTAAGGCCATTAGTCCCGCATGTCTTTATCGCGGGAGGTAGCGGTGGCCTTCCCTCGCTGGATGGCGAGATCCCACGCCGACCTACGTTGGCTTGCGGGCTTTTCACTCAACTAGGTATCTCTCACCAGCCTAGGCACCGCCCCAGCCGGAACAAGCTCTAAGCTCCCGAACGGTCTCCCGGAATATGTGGTAGTGTAGTGCATGTTAGTGTAAGTGTGTGTGTGTGTAAGAGGCGAGGATAGAACGAGGAAGAGGAAGGACAGATCGCGTGCGGTCCGTGGCACGTTTGTTAGGGTACTGCTCCGACATTCACCTGCTGTTGATCGGAGAAACTACCGTTCAGAGCAGCCGCCCGCTAGAACGTTCCTCCAGTCACGGACTGAATTTGACCTAGCGATCTAGCTAGTGTCGAAAATCCTGCCACCGACGGGACTCGAACTTTATAACCTCCCGGTCAGAAGTACTACAGTGACAACACATGGTGCCCTGAGCTACTTTTGACAGTAATGCTCGTCGAATTGATGATTTTTACTAACATAATAATACAATTTCCTTAATATGAGCAAAGTTTGGAATCACTTCCATGTATTCGGCACGTTCCATACGTGACTCATTTAATCGACTTATTTATTTATTTATTTTACGTCAAAAAACAGTTGAAACTGCGTATGACATGCTATGGGGAGAAGTGAATTCTGTGCACATTTTCTAAATTCTGTGATCCCGACACTAAGTCATATACTTCATGAATTTTGAAAGAAAAAAAAGCTCTCATGTAATAAAATCTATTTTCAAGGATAAATAAGCAATAAATTTTGGGCTCTTATCCATGATGTCCTTAGTCAAGGAATAATACTTCCTGCCGCAACAACATGAAAACAATCATTTTAATAACTATATTTCCCAATGAATTCTAGAAGACGTGCACAGATAATGAAGTTACATTTATGTCCAGAAGCAAAATAAGGGGCCATCTCAGCATTTGCTCAATGAATCAGGGAAACTGGACGAAAAACCTGATCGAGATGGGGGTCATTGACCCGGAGGCTGTAGAACACTACTTGTTACAGGTTGTTTATACACATTTATACAGTCCAAATGGTAAATAATGCATTATGTATCATTGTTAAAATTAATGTTACTTTTCTCGTGATACTCAGTATAGTCTCTAATTGTTGTAGCTGTTACTAGAAACGTCTTGCGTCCGAGGTCATTCACCTCAGCGATGAGCGAGAGAGGAAGATACCGACAATGACTGGTGAGTCGCTATTACTTACGGCAGACGCAACCATTACGAAGCATTGTGAGTCCGCCGTTGCATCACAGATGCAATAAGTTACGATTGTAATGCCCTTCGGGTTCCGTAATAGAGACGTCTTAGTAACCATCTGTCTTGGGGCCAGAACGACAGTTTTCCTTCCGCAAAAATCATGTCTGATGACATTTGATGAGAGGTCAACACTGAAAAAGGAAATGCAGAATATTTCAGAAGAGCAGCAGACCCCATTGCATTGTCTTCACAATTCCAATGGTTGGTATTTTCACAATCTTTTTTTTTAATTAAGAAAAATATGTCTCTTAATTACTGTATTCAACTGTTGTTCTGTACATTGCCTGGTAACAGCACATGAACCCAGTTGAATTTCGTTGTCGAGAGGGCTATCACATCTTTATTTATCAATAATTGTGTTTAGTAAAACACACACGCATTTTATAATTTTCGTACATCTACGTCATTCTGTATCCTTTTGGTTAATATTCTCTATTATCTAATACAATGTTCCAAAAGCGCATTCAGTAGCACGTCTATTCTCTGTTTACATATTTTGATTTACTGTCTTTCATAAAAGCAGCGCATTTTCGTCTTGGCTATCGTAGTATATATTTTTGACTATTCCACTTGTGAAATTAAAGCCAATAGTGTTTAACTGTACGTACAAAATGTCCCAAGCAGGGCGGTGAATCTCATGTTAATCGCGTTTTCTATCCGATTTTTCTTGCCGCTTCTCCCTAATGGCCAATCATAAACTGTGACTGACCTATCTTAGGTCCAATATACCGCTTATGTACTACAACATAACCTCTTTGATTTATATTGATTCAGTGGTGAGTTGTAGTTGACATTTACATAATTGAAATGATTGAAGATGTCATTGTCAACAATAGTATTTATTTTCTTTCTTTCTTCTTATTATCTTTCTTTCATTCTTTCTTTTCTTTAATTCTTCTCCTTTAGATGCCTTTAAATTAGGTAACAATGTTAATTCTAATTTTATATTTTTCTTGTATCAGAAAACTGATGATGATGGTTAAGCCATCGAAAACTGCTATTATTGAAATAAATACTATTGTTGACAATGACAACGCCTTCAATCATTTCACCTCTTTGATTTAAACAGATCTTTCGGTTATTTTCAATATTTGGCGTATGTTGGAACTCTATTGGACATAATTTCATTGGAGGAATAGTCCTATTAAATACCACTCATGCTTTGGAAATCCTCAGGTAAATCCCCTCCTTGCTTCACGAGTCGGGAATTTATCGACAATTTTCAAAGCACTCGTGGCATTACCTACGATAAATGCATTGTCCGCAGTATATCTCCTCGTGCTTTGCCTTGTAACGTTACGTGAATCCAATTGAATAGTGTTATTGGGAGAGTTACCAAATCCTTATATATCAATGGTAGTGTTTTGTAAAACGCATACGCACTTCTCGTAAATTAACATTCGTCTATATCAGGTTAATGTCTATTTTGAATATAATTGTCCAGAAGCGCATTCAGTAGCACTACTATTCTCTGGTTACATATTTTGATTTACTGTTATTCATAAAACCAGTGCATCTTCTTCATGGCTGTCACTGGAAATAATTTCGATAAATGCGTGGCCGGCGTGCTATGTGTTTGCCCTTGCTGGACGAGCAGCGCTGCTTATCAGCAGCGGATGCAGGTGTCGGCAAGCCGGCGTTCTGCGTGTGCGTACCTTAGCAGTTCTTTCCTTAGTATGATGCTTGACTAATGTCTTCCATAAATCTTCTTTTTCACTATAAAGTGAAATTTTACGAAATTAAGATCAGTTTTGCTATAAATGTTGTTATTTATCCGATCGCTTTTATATTATTTTTACTTATGCGTTTTGTGTAGATGAAAGGTCTCATTATTACATTCGATATAATAAATATTGTCTTGTAACGAAAACTTGATAAGCAAAATAGGGTGCACCAAATTTTACTATATTTATACCTCCATAAATACTTATCATTACTAAATAATTCGTTATTGTAAAATTGTTCATTATTTTATTTTGAATTTATTAGGTGATTGTAGATATTTTTTAATCTGTGCATTTGATCTTAATATTACCAACTCTCACAATATAACATTTTTAACGTATTAGTCTCCCAATATTTTCTTGACTGATAGCCTACCTTCTCCCTCTCTGGGACAACAAATAATTTAAAATAAAAGATTGCAGTGATCACTAATGAGACTCCAATCACATCTTCATTGCCTAGACACAGAAGCTATTGGCTTTTGAAGACTAGAACTTCTGTTAGTTTTTTCTCGAAAAAATCTAAACCAATAGCTTAGGCTGGTCCAGGGACTTTACAGGACACATTGAACTCCTGAGAAAGTTAGCAGAACATATAATTGCGGAGAACGCAAAATTATTGAGAAAGTTGCAAAGGCATGCGAATTGTGAAAAGATTCTGATGCAGGCTTCTAAGTAAAGGCTTCTGCTTACTCTGAAGCAATTATTTCAATACGAAGAATAAAGACTAAAAGAGCGTCGTTAGGTGACTCTGGAAAATCGTTTAAATTTTCCAGAGTCACCTAATAAAATGGGTAAGATTCAAGGAGACCAATTAATCATACTTTATATAGATATATTTTTTAAATATGTTCAGCAACTTTTCTCAGATCTTCGAATGAAAGGATATAGGAGTTATAAGAGGATATAGGATATAGGAGTTTGTCATTAAACAAGTTTGTCTTGTTTATTACTATTTCCACTGACACAGTTCATTAGGATGAATTCAGTACAATAAAAGAAGATACATCACTTCAGTCAAAGGAAGACGGTATTATTAACAGGTCAAGAAGTTCACCTGTCACGAATTACATTGAAATGTATATTTGACATAAAATGACTTACTCGTTTCGCTTGTTATGCTCCTTTCGCTCGGTTTGCTCCTTTCGTTCGCTTTGCTCCTTTGTTCGCTTTGCTCCTTTCGTTCGCTTTGCTCGTTTCGTTCGCTTTGCTCTTTCGTTCGCTTGCTCGTTTGTTTTTCTCTTCCGCTTGCCGTTTGTCTCTCTCGCTTCTTCTCTCTCTTCTCTCTCTCTCTCTCTCTCTCTCTCTCTCTCTCTCTCTCTCTTTCTTCATTTCGCTCCCTTTGATTTCGTTCGTTGCGTTCGTTTCGCTCGTTTCGCTCGTTCGCTATGCACGTTTCGTTCGTTCCCCTCCTTTCGCTCGCTTTGCTCGTTTTGCTCGTTCTCTTCGTTTCTCTCTCTCTCTCTCTCTCTCTCTCTCTCTCTCTCTCTCTCTCTTCATTTCGCTCCCTTTGATTTCGTTCGTTGCGTTCGTTTCGCTCATTTCCTCGTTCGCTATGCACGTTTGGTTCGTTCCCTCCTTTCGCTCGCTTTGCTCGTTTTGCTCGTTCTCTTCGTTTCTCTCTCTCTCTCCTCTCTCTCTCTCTCTCTCTCTTCCTTTCGCTCCCTTTGTTTCGTTCGTTGCTTTTTCGCTCTTTCGCTCGTTCGCCTCTCTCTCTCTTCATTTCGCTCCCTTTGATTTCGTTCGTTGCATTCGTTTCGCTCGTTTCGCTCGTTCGCTATGCACGTTTGGTTCGTTCCCCTCCTTTCGCTCGCTTTGCTCGTTTTGCTCGTTCTCTTCGTTTCTCTCTCTCTCTCTCTCTCTCTCTCTCTCTCTCTCTCTTCATTTCGCTCCCTTTGATTTCGTTCGTTGCGTTCGTTTCGCTCATTTCGCTCGTTCGCTATGCACGTTTCGTTCGTTCCCCTCCTTTCGCTCGCTTTGCTCGTTTTGCTCGTTCTCTTCGTTTCTCTCTCTCTCTCTCTCACTCTCTCTCTCTCTCTCTCTTCTCCCTTTGATTTCTTCGTTGCGTTCGTTTCGCTCGTTTCGCTCGTTCGCTATGCACGTTTGGTTCGTTCCCCTCCTTTCGCTCGCTTTGCTCGTTTTGCTCGTTCTCTTCGTTTCTCTCTCTCTCTCTCTCTCTCTCTCTCTCTCTCACTCTCTCTCTCTTCATTTCGCTCCCTTTGATTTCGTTCGTTGCGTTCGTTTCGCTTATTTCGCTCGTTCGCTATGCACGTTTCGTTCGTTCCCCTCCTTTCGCTCGCTTTGCTCGTTTTGCTCGTTCTCTTCGTTTCTCTCTCTCTCTCTCCTCTCTCTCTCTCTTCATTTCCCCCTTTGTTTCCGCTTATTTCGCTCGTTCGCTATGCACGTTGCGTTCGTTCCACTCCTTTCGCTCGCTTTGCTCGTTTTGCTCGTTCTCTTGTTTCTCTCTCTCTCTCTCTCTCTCTCTCTCTCTCCCACTCTCTCTCTCTCGCTCTCTCTCACACACACGTGTGTGTGTGTATGTGTGTGTATGTGTGTGTATGTGTGTGTATGTGTGTGTGTTGTGTGTGTATGTGTGTATGTGTGTGTATGTGTGTGTGTGTGCGTGTGTGGTTGTGTGTGCGTGCGGTGTGCGTGTGCGCGTGTGCGTGTGCGTGTGTGCGTGTGCGTGTGCGTGTGCGCGCGCGCTCGTTTTGCTTTTCTTGCTTTTGTTTTTTTACATTCTCCTTTTTTGCATCTTGTTTGCTACTTTTGCCATGTTGGTTGTTTTTTTGCATGTTTTACTCGTTTATTTCTTAGTGCGTCGTCCTCTGACCCGGCCAGCGAATCCGTTGCCACTCCTCTCCGCTCGGAGCGTCCTTTCACCTCTGCCTCCGCCACATCGCGGCGCAGCGGGTGGCGGCGGAAGGTTTCTCCCGCTAATCCGCTCGCATTCCACGGCACCCCGCCCACCCCGCCCAGCCACGCCGGCGGGGCGGGGCGGTCAAGGTTCCCCGAAAAGACCCGCGGGTGACGCTGCACTCGAAAGCGGCGACGGGAAGTGGTTTCGCTTTCCAAGGGAAGGGTCGGGGCTGTCCCAGAGCGTTAGGTTTCGAGAGATGAGTGAATGGACCCCACAGATGGTCAAAGAGCCCGATTTTCTTCATTTGAAAGAGACCGGATTTTTATGTAATTACATATTTTTTTGTCTTTCTACTTGCCTTAAAATTATTGGTGACTCTTCGCCGTCTAAGCACAATATCTCATTTTTGTTACATATTTTTACATATTTAGTACTATATTACATATTTTACATATTTTTCTATTTTCAGAAAATATTTCTATTGTTCTATCAATTGACTTCAATTTTATTACGGATCTTTTTGTGGAAATATTTTTTTTAATTAGCAGTTTTCCCAACTTCATCACTGCGTGCTGTCTACTTGAGGCATATTACGTGAAGACGCGGTAGGTATCAGTCTGGTGCACCTGCTTCAGTTCTCTATAGCAGGAAGTGCCCGTCAGCGACTGAGATCATTTTCACCTTTAGGTGTGAAAAGTATTACTGACACCGCGTTTCGTGACAATTAACCTTAATTTCCGAGAAACAACTGCGATCACCGACATATAATACTTGCGGCGAGTAATGCTGCTCGCTGCGGTGATTGTTTACTGGCCGTAGATATCGCCAGTTTGTACGATGGCTTCTATTGCGTCTAATCGGACTGCCAAACTACGATCCTGCACAAAAAAATAGATGAAACATTTACTACTGATTGATTGACTGAATGATTCTTAAAACGTTCTTGCATTCTTTTAAAAAAAAATAAGGAATTCTTTTATAAATGTAATTTCGTAGTGTGTTTTATAATTTGTGTATTTTAATATTTCATATTATATCTCATATTACATATTTTTTACATATTCGTATTGTTTTTCTTACATATTTATGTACATATTTTGATATTTCCTACTACATATTTTTACGGTCTCTAGTGATGAATAAACGTAACAAATTTCTATAGCATAAAGAAAGGAGTGGCAAAGATCCCTTTTTGCCAATGAATATGTGGTAATAACATGTAACGGAGATGCACATGACCAATTTTTGACATAGCGCTCGTGATTTATCGACAACTCGTCGTGCAATGATAATTGTCGCTTCGCGTTGCGTAGAAAAGAGTAATGATCGCATTATTTAGACGGAGTGGGCTGCACATGGAGTACAAATGTATTTTCATTGTAATTTTTCTGAACTCGAAAGCTATCTCGATCAGGTTTTTCGTCCAGTTTCCCTGACCCATTGAGCAAATGCTGAGATGGCCCTTTGTTTTGCTTCTGGACATAAATGTAACTTCATTTTCTGTGCACGTCTTCTAGAATTCAGTGGGAAACACAATTCTTCAAATTATCGTTTCCATGTTGTCGCGGCAGGAAGTAATAAGAGCCAAAATTTATTGTTGGTTTTTTGAAAATTGATTTTATTACATGGGAGTTTTTTGTTTGTTTTTTTTTCTCCCTTTCAAAATTCAAAATGTATTGCTTATTTATCCTTGAAAATAGATTTTACTACATGGGAGTTTTTGTTTTTTTTTCTCCCTTTCAAAATTCAAAATTTAAGTAGTATATGACTTAGTGTAGGGATCACAGAATTTTGAAAATGTGCACACATTTCACTTTTCCCCATAGCACGTCATACGCAGTTTTTAACTGTTTTTTGACGTAAAATAAATAAATAAATAAATAATGTGATATAAACAGAGACTTTATTTGCTTATTGTGGTCAAAATCACTAAACTCGCCTCTTTCGCAATGAATCACGAAGTCAATTGATTGCCTCCTTCCACAGACAAATGACATTTGAACGCTAGCTGCTCCTTTATACGAGACTTTCTGTGAAACGCCGCCATTCGTTTTCTGCGAGAGCTGTTCTAGAACAATCTCCCCATCTGCCCACGTGCACGGCGCCGCCTCTTTCTTGTTTTTCTTCTTTCCCTTCCCCCCTTTGCCCCTTCCGTGCCGGGTTCAGGTTGATTTACGACGTCACAGCTGCAGTGGGTGGGCGCCGTACCTGTTGCTCGGTCTCCTTTGAAGGACGGAAGAAAGCAGCCTGCGTGAAGGCCGTAAACTGACCTCGCCTACGCATCATACGGAATTTCTAGGCGTTTTTGCTTGTTCAAAAAAGTATAAACCATTTTTATTATTAATAAGCGTGTGCGGAATTATGTCTGTTAAATTTAACTGCGCTTTCACTAGAGGAAAGTTGTTCGGAATACACATTTCAATGAAATTATGTTTTGTCTGAATCAAAAGAAGTAGAATCTTTCCTTTTTCTTTAATCCCTTCATCTCTTCTCTTTCTGAATCAAAAGAAGTAGAATCTTTCCTTCATCATGTTTAACCCCTTCATCTCTTCTCTTTCACACATACACACACACACACACACACACACACACATACTTATACGCACGTGTTGGCAGTCTAGGTTGGAGTTTAGAGCTTATCTCTGATGGGACGGTTTTCCTAAGTGGAGATAACATCTGGATAAAATCCGGCAAGCAAACATATAGGTCGGCGCCGAATCTCACCATCCAGCTGGGGAAGGTCACCACCACCTTCTGGGTTATACCACTATTGACGACAAAAAAAAATATATAATTTGCTCGTAAGAAGTACTCACTCGTGATAAGATAAGAATTTATTTAGACTGCAAGTGGCTTCTTGCCCTAGGTAATAGTTATCGGTAAGCAAAACAAAGTCTCAGTGTGCACCGAAGATTATCACAGAGAGCGCAATAATATTATTTTGTAAAAAAGAGTCTGCAATTTAACGTGTGCACTTTAGAAATCATTTATTTTTGTGCACTTGCAGTGTATTATTTATTTCTCTTATGCATCACGTTATAGGAGAAATTATATATTGCGTTTAGAGATCAAACAAGAAACAGCAAAATCATTGCTACCGATTTTCAAAGAAGTCATGCGCCACTTAACATTAAACCGGCTGAATGAGAAACTGAAGGATACAGGTGCCGACCCGGGTAGCTGAGACCGCAAACACGGAAGCTGCTAAGCAGTCTCGGTTGAAATCCCCCTGGGCCATGAATGTTTGCTTTAGTCTTGCGGCGTGGGAGTTTAGCCATTGAACTCGTTACGTCCGTGCTGTGGGTTCGAGATAAAAACTATTGATACTTCCGAGAAATATCAAATACTATCGGAATCACTTTTTATTAAAATGTATGCATTTAGAGAAGTAATATTGGATTACAAATAGCAACATAAATCATATTCTATTTATGTCTCATTAATGTAAATAGATAAAGGGATCACTTGTTCCAACACAAGTGCAACACTAGTGGTTTGGACTGATATTTACCAGGAAATGTCTGTCTTTAGTTATCGTGAAATCGGAGGAACCGACAATGGCGCTGATAGACGTCTTAATGTCGTGTGGTCTAAGGAACCTTAAGAGAACACACGTTTGACGTTACAACTACTCTGCGAAATCGAATAGGATACGTAGGAATTCTGTGGGGAACATTTGTTTCATATCGTAAATATTATTTGAAAGCAAATACCATTAAAAGGGTATTAAAAACGATTAAATCAGCGAAAATGCTTTAAAAACGACGGGAAAAGGTAAAAAAATGACTTGTTAGTCGAAATCGACGAAAAATCCAAAAGGCATATAAAAATGTCATTTCCTTTTGTCATAGCATAAAATTATTGTATGTAGTAAAAAGCATTGTTATTTGATAATTAGGGTCAGCTCGCGTCGGGTCGGGTCGAGTCCAGTCGAGTCTGGTCGAGTGTGGCCCACAGTCTATTCAGGAGCGCTTGGTCGGGAGCATATTGTCCGGGGATCTGGTCGGGTCGGTCGTCGGGTTAGTGGTAATTCATGGCGAGGTGAGCTCGGATCGGAACCGTTCAGATCTGGTCGGGCAAAGTGCTGGGTGGTTAAAGTCATGTCGGGTCCAGGCGAGTCGGATTAGGTTGAATCGGGTCGATGTCAGTAGGCTCGGTACGGGCCAGATCATCTCGTATCGGTTCGAGTCGGGTCAAGCGGTTCAGTCGGGGCGGGGCGGGCAGGACGGAACGAGCTCAGAGCGGGTCTATCGGATCGGATCGGGCCGGGCCAACTGCAGCTGCGGAGCCGAGCGAAAGGAAGCGGGGCGGGGCGGCGAAAGCAAGAGTGGGCGATCTGTCGAAGAGGAAAGCGCCCCGCCCCGCCCCACCTCACAAACCCGCTCGCGGGCGTCGCAATGCCCCGACGCCGACAAAGAGGAGAGCGCGCCCTGAGCTCGCGGTCGGGCCCCTTTGCACTTCCTTTGCTCGCGCGCTACCCGGCGACAGGCGCTTGCGCTTATCTGATGCAGTGCTGCGCCCCGGGGATTTCTTTACCGCTCCGCTCGCCCCTCCCACCGCGCCGGGTCGCTCCCCGCGTCCCGCGGCGACGATCCCGTCCGCGCTGCTGGAAGGTTAACCTTTTGAATGGAAATCTTTTTCCGTTTCGTAATTGTGTTGTAAGTACACAATTACGTACAACAATTATTACAACCTTACACACACGCCACACAGCGCGCACGCACGCACAGACACATACACACACACATACACACATACACACCACACACACATACACCACACACACACACCACACACACATACACACACCACTCATACACCACGCATATGCACACAGTCATACACACACACACACATACACACCACACACACATACACCACACACACATACACCACACACACATACACTCCATACACACATACACACCACATACACAAACATACACACACCACTCATACACACATATGCACACAGTCATACACACACACACACCACCACTCATACACACGTATACACTCAACACAGTACATACACACACACTCATACACCTCTACACAGATCTCACACACATCACATACACATACCACAATACTACACACACACAACACAGACCACATATCACATCACATACTAACATGACACGCACAGACTTCACTACACTTTTGTGTAATAGGCGTGGCCCCTATGTACCCACATTTTAAGATTTTCATCTATAACTCTTTTACATATAGTTTTATGATTGTAAATTTTAGGTTATTCGGTTTTTATACATGTTATTGTGTCAGACATTTTATTATTTTACTCCATTAGTGTTCCTCGGAAGATGCCTTCCAACTCCCCCAAATGCATTTTTTTCGAGAATTCTTCCAGAATAATATAAGAGTCCGATTTAAAATTATGCAAATCAATTTGACTCGTCGAAAAGAATCTGATGAGCCTCTTACTACGTCTAAAGACGCCTTAAAATGCGTTGTAGATGATTAACTTCCTCTCCGCCCCAGAGAAAACGAAATTTCGAGAATTCTTTTTTTGTATACCATCTATAAACGACCCTTTTCGATACCCCGAATCGTGCATAATCCAGTATTTTATCGCACGCTACATGACGTCATCGCCATTATTAAACGCGAAATGACGTCATCACATCAGCCAATAGTGCGAGAGAATCGTGGGGAGGTCGAAGAAGACGGAACAGCCGACCACCGTTTTCTCGCACGGATGTCACCAATGCCATCTTGAATTTGATTTCCAGAGGGCGTTGGATGTCAAGCACCCGAGACGTCAGGAGAAAGTTGTTTCGCGAAATTAAGTTTGATTCTCTTGTAAATTTATAATGCTGTTATACAAAAAAATAGCGTATGCAACTCGTTTATAATGTTGTTATTGCATTCGTACAAATTTGAAAACTCGCTCCTAACGTCGCTCGTTTTCAAAACATGTACTCATGCAGTAAAGCTTAACATTATAAACTAATTGCATAAATCTGAGAGTTCTGAAAGGGTTCAATAAAAAAATGGCCATTTCCCCCATCAGCAGACAGATATGCTTCGAATGACGCCTCACTTGCTCCAAATGTTGAGCATAGAAAGTTCTAACTGTAACAGAGGGGCGGATTCACGCTGATTACCCGTTCACTATACGTACGATGTAATGTGTTACTGTATCATACAAAGTGAAGGGTTTCTGGTCGTCAGGCTACAATGTGTGTTCGCAGAGACTTTCGCACAGAGGGGGCGAGGGGTCGTGTTCCGTCTGGAAATTTTGAAAAAAAGTCCTGCAGTCTTATTCAAGGAAATACACTATTTTCTTACGTATGTTCGAAGCCTGATTTTCCCCGTTTTAACTTGACAATTTGCATTGTTAACACGACAATTCTAGGAAAGACTATCCAAGCCATCGAATAAACTGTAAATTGTTCTGCATCAAAACAAATGTATTTATTAGTGGTATCATTAAAATTATAATTTTATTCCCCTTAAGTACATTTTATTTACGTGCTAGAGAAATATCTGTCTATAATAGCGCAAAACGTTAGAAAAACACTACTCACAGCTGCCACGTTAGAAAAACCCAAGTATAGAGTAGCATCCGGCACAGCTGTTTCAAGATTCTGTATATACATGTGATCTGTCTTGATATGCATGTAATATGAGGCTCCATCATACATCTCCAATTCGTTGTACCGGAAGAAGTGGCTCAGTGCATCAACTGATGACACTGCTGAGCCTCTGACCGGGAAGTCCTACGTCCTAGGTTCGAGTCCTGACAGTGCCAAGATTTTCGACACTAGCTTGTCAGCTAGGTCGAATTCAGTCGCTATCTGGAGAAGAATTTCAGTGACCGGCTGCTGAAGACCAGTGATCGGTAGTTTTCTGTGGTGTCTCCGATCAACATAAGGCGAATGCCGGCGCAGTACCCTAACAAGCGGGCCTCGGACCGCACTAACATGCTCTACATTACCACACATGCCTGGAGACCGGTCGGGAACTTGGAACTTGTCCCGGCTAGAGTGGCGCCTCGCTGGTGGGATTACCTGCAAAAGTGTTTATCAGGAGAAAATATAATTTCGTCGACAAAATAATTCATATTTCCCCAGTAGAGAATCGATTCCTACACGTGAAACGACAAACGATTTGAGCTAAAATCATTATAATATTTTTCTGATGCAATAGTTTGTATTACAAGGTAGAAAATATCTTGCATTATCAAATTTTGAAGAACTGTGTATCAAAAGAGATATCCTGCAGTTGAATGGAATGATTCATGCAATTGTGCGACATGCTACTGAAATGCATCGTAATGCCCATTACAATTTTAAATTGTTTATTTGATAATTTTTAGTTATTACATTAGTTTATACGATACGCAGATACGTTAATTTAATACTTCAGTTGGAATTTTTCATAAGATGGGACGATCAACAAATTTTGCCGCACGAACGAGACAAAAGCGTTTAGGAAGACTGAAAAACGTAGCATTGCATGTCATAGAAAGTAGATAACGAATTGCCTCTTCTGCGACTTTACTTCAATCTGAGTTAGAATGTGAGTTTCAACTTTCCCGAAAATTAGGATACACGATACAAATTACTTTAAAAAGAAAGTGGCAGAGTTCATGCTAGATATGAAGCGTGCGTGATTAAGATGACGAAATAGGTACAGGAGATTTTGATGACCCTGGGTACGTTGGTCCACGCCCTCGGAAGTTGTCTTGATTAGGAAAATACTTCATTAGGAAAACTGAGTCTTTTGCTTAATTATGGCCAAAACTGAATTTTTATGAAGGCTAATCCAACACATCTCAATAGTCCAACAAAGTTCACGGGCGTGGCAATAGTCATTAAAAGATGTATGCTGTTAAGCAATGATAATTACGCTTGACTGCCTCGGGAAGGTATCATTGAGTCTTTCTTTCAAATATTTTAATAATTCCAAATTCTTTGTAATTTTCTTTCAATGTTTTTAATGAATTAGATTTAATGTATAAACAGATTTACATAAACAATAACATACCCCAAATATTACAATGATGAACTATCGTGAAGATAGTTCAGAAAGGGTATTCCGTTAACGTAATTTGTGAGAACCTTCACTTGTATTTCAATTTATTACGTTTATTTAAATACAAAAATTATAATATAATGAATATATTAATTATATATTAATATATGCATTATATTATATGAGTATATGATTATATGGATATATTAATTATATGAGAAAAGTTTGAAGGATGTGGTCCATCTTTTGAATGCCGTTATTTTATTCAATAATATGCATTTGCAATTTTGCCTGCGTTGTAAATAATTGAATATCTGGGCAAATAGTAGGGATTTTTTCAAGTCATGAAAAAATTAATTTTACCGCCAGGACCTAATGTTAATTAAGTCAGACAAAAAAGTATGATAATTCGCCAAGCTTTCGCTCCGAGCAAAAACGAAATAGGGTAGTGTTGTCGCATGACTAAGGTGGATCTTACGTACACGTGTGGCAGGTGAACCAAAAGCGACCCGATTTCTCCAGCAAAAGCACTTTTCTTCCTTTCTAAAGGAAATCACTGAAACGAACATGTGAAAAGTTAGTTAATCATTATTACAAGTTCCTACACGCAATTTGTCACAAGAGTGAAATTATTATAATATTGCATACAATGATTCGTGTTCCGAATCGACAAGCCGTCCCTACGAGTTCTCGAGAACACTCCAAAAGAGATTTTACTGAAAATCCTGCAAACGAAACCTACAGAAAAAGGAGAAAGTTTTTATTGACAAGAAACATTAATCCTCTGATATACGTTATCTGGTAATTAATAATACGTAAAAGTATTCTAAGCCTGGAACACTGAGAGAAGAGTTTGAAACAAGCACATCACGTGCGTCGAAGGTGGCGCCACCCCACTTTACCCGCTGAGTTTCCCGGGAGCGGTAGCTCAGTGCAACAACTGATGTCACTGCAGCGCCTCTGACCGGGAGGTCCTAGGTTCCCACTCCCAACGGCGGCAGGATTTTCGACACTAGCTTTACAGCTAGGTTTAATTCAGTCGTTGTCTGGAGGAGAATTCTAGCGGCCGGCTGCTCTGATCGGTAGTTTTCCGTGGTTTCTCCGATCAACGCCAGGCGAATGCCGGAGCAGTACCCTACCAAACGGGCCGCGGACCGCGCGCGATCTGTCCTTCCTCGTCCTTGTGCTCTCCTCTCCCTTTACACACACACTTACACTAGCATGCACTACACTAGAGCTTAGAGCTTGTCCCGGCTGGGGCGGTACCCGCTGGTGGGAGAGTCCAGGGTAGGGGGAACCCCTCTAGTCGACGGTAGGTCGGCGCCGGATCTCGCCATCCAGCGGGGGAAGATCACCGCCAACTCCCGAGAATCAACATGTACTACACTTACGGGTCTAATGACCGAAGCAGTTGGCGCGCCCGGAAACACGAAAAACCAACCAACCAACAAGGACTATAAACCCAACTACAAGGCAACACTTCTGGAATTTATCTACCCGGTACTAGAAGGTCAATTGCCCGTTACGGGTTAATTGCCAGTTGCCCGTTTAGGTTATTGGCTAAAAATAAAAAATTAATAAATACGCACCATTTAACCCACAAACACGTATTTTTCATTTGTGACAGACGTCGACAGAAGGTGCGAAAAGCAATTGGAGGTCTGGGCTCCTATTCTTAACATCATCCGTGATGTCTTGAACGGTCCAACTGCCTCGACCACGAGGAAACTTTATTCATACCACGCTTCGCGATGCCATTCGTACATCATGAGCGGTAACGAGCACTCGAGACCAGTCGAGCGGTTAAGAATACGGAAACACGCGTTTCATTCGTGGTGACGTCAATCACGAACGATTCGCGAAGATCACGAACGATTAAGAATAGGAGCCCTGGTTCACCGCGTGCCTCAAGGAAGCGAGAGCGGCCAGTGGGTGACGCCGGGCAGGTGCGGCGGACACGCTTCGCCGCGCGCCCGTCATCTGTTCTCGCGGCCGCCGCCGTCTGTTCTCGCGGCCGCCGAGGCGCGGCAGAATGATGGCCGACCCGACCGGTTCATCCGTCACTTCTTTGCCCTTCAGGAAATGAAAGGCGAACTCTCAATTATTTCTTGCTGTTATTTTGCGCGTTTATTATTAGCGTTTTCTATTCCCTGCCTTTACATTCAATTATCCGTGTATTTCTTCGGGAAACAATTTTGTGTTCTGTATTTTTAACCTTGCTTTATTCGCAGCCATCCAACTAAAACTGAGAGTGAACGAGTGACTGGCTGACTCACTAACTCCCTGACTTATTGGCATACTAACTTACTCACTGATTGACTTTGACTGGCTGACTCACTGATTGACTCTAAAATTCTAAACCCTAATAAATAAATTATAATTCCTCTAAAATTCTGTCCTATTGGAGGCTGATAACGCAGTTGGAAGAGAGAGTGAGCAATATATGGGAGTTCTGGATTTTAATTCCATGTTTGCTTTATTTGCAGGCAGGTTAACGGGGCTTGGTCAAAAGAATTTATCACTAGTTGTTTGCCAACGTTTCGGAAACTTTTATTTCCATCATCAGGGCTAATATGAAAGAAAATGAAAACAACACTGTTCATGAATAATGTTACCAAAAACACACGCATGAGACACAATTTTCTAGCAAAGTTTCAAAACTTTATATATATATATATATATATATATATATATATATATATATATATATATATATTACATACCTGTTTGTTTTAAGTGTTCAAGGCTAGTTTTGAGAATTTTGACCACGTCACATGCTTTTTCGCGACCCGCGCAATCTCACACCAAAAATATCCTGAGTTGCAAGTGCCCTTCTTCCATTTCATTCAGTTTCCTTTTCAAAGTTTCGTCATCTCACCTCTACCACCCTTCAATAATCATTCGTACGCATTGCTCGGCAGGTAGGTGTGTTGATATGTGGCTGCAAGACACCTGGGCTTAATGAAATAGAAAATGAGCGAGCTGGGAATCTGCACTGGATATTTCTATGTGGCAGGTTATCAGCGTTGTGCATTTCTAGTTTCCTTCTGTGACCATGCAGCAGGATTGGCAGGTCTTAGCGGCTTTATAGGGAACTCTCCTCAGTGAGGAGTCATCTGGTGCTGCCCGAACGCCGGGGTAGCACTTTAGGCCCATCTCGGTCTTGTAGCATTACATTTTTGACCGAAGTAGCCCTTGGATCCATCGCGGTGCGCGTTCAATTTCTGTGGGGGGGGGCAGTTTAACATTCGAGCAAACAGATCAATCACATAGTTACATGTTATGGAAAGGGATCACGGTAGGATTAGGGTATGTGTAGGAGTGTAGGAGATACATGTACTGGAATCCCTCCTTGCTACAAACGCAACTTAGCGATCGGGTAGGTCAGTCGACCCAGATGTACACTTACACTAACATGAACTACACTACCACATATTCCGGGAGACCGGTCGGGAGCTTAGAGCTTGTCCCGGCCGGGGCGGTGCCCCGCTGGTGGGAGAGTCCTGGTTGGGGGGAAACCCCACTAGCCGACGGTAGGTCGGCGCAGGATCTCACCATCCAGCGGGGAAAGATCATCGCGCATCTCCCGAGAAAAAAACATGCACTACACTAACGGGACTCATGACCAAAGCAGTTGACGTGCCCGGAAACACGAAAAAATCAAATCAAATAAAATTGACCCAGATGTAAAGGGTACTTAAACGCAAGCTCGCCCAGCAGGACATGATAGTAAAGATGATGAGAGGAAAAGACGGTCGTGCCATCCGCTACAAAAGGTGAAAATGTGCACAGCAAGCAAGACTCGAACTTGCGACCCCACGTATCGCGCTCACTTCAGCACTACTGCCATTGCGTCATCCGTGAACATCAACTTATATGTTTCACACGTTGCGTTACTCGACATTAGGGAGTTTTAGCGCCAGGCGTAAGGAGGCATCCTTAAACTCTATTGATCACGTGACTAACGACTTTATACGGTCATAATGAACTACGTTCAGAAAAGTTTTAGCAATTGCGACACTGCGTTTTGCATTATAATAAAAGAAACGTTTCAAGCGTTGACCAAAGAAGTTGCATAATATATCAGAGTCTAGGCTAGCGATGAGACTTTTAAACCACGATACGAGACAATGTATAATAAATGTACATTGTGTTTGGAGTTTTAGATTTTGTTGCCATCTGCGATGAGTATGCACTCTGGAATTTTGAATCGACTGTTCTTGAAAACGTAGGAAATATTTTCGACGAATTTCTTTCCTATACTTCCCCAATATTTCCTGTTAATTCTAGCCAGCGATGTGGAGTTAGTAAGGAATAAGTAACATACGAGAATCGGTTTGTCAGAGATGCAAAACTCCCCATTTCCTGTTTTTAGGCGGCCATTTTGCCGCTTGCAAGGTTACCGTAGAGACTCCTTTAGGCGTGCACTATTTATGAAGGTATAAGGTCGTACCTTAGGCCTAAGGTAAGACGTTACGATTTCAAGGTCCGTCACGTGACTGTTAGTGCATAACGTCACTACCTTACGCATGGTGCTAACACTCACTATTGATTGATTGATTGATTCGGGGAGTATCAAACCGGGAGCGGTAGCTCAGTGCATCAACTGATGTCACTGCAGCGCCTCTGACCGAGAGGACCTAGATTCGAGTCCTGGTGGCGGCAGAATTTTCGACACTAGCTTTTCAGCTAGGTCGAATTCAGTCGCTGTATGGAGGAGAATTCCAGCGACCGGCTGCTCTGATCGGTAGTTTTCCGTGGTTTCTCCTATCAACACCAGGCCAATGCCGGAGCAGAACCCCACCAAACGGGCTACGCACCGCGCGCGATCTGTCCTTCCTCTTCCTTGTCCTATCCTCTCCTCTTACACACACACTTACACTACCATGCACTACACTACCACATATTCCGGGAAGCCGGTCGGGAGCTTAGAGCTTGTCCCGGCTGGGGCGGTGCCCTGCTGGTGGGAGAGTCCTGGTTAGGGGGAACCCCGCTAGCCGACGGTAGGTCGGCGCCGGGTCTCGCCATCCAGCGGGGAAAGATCACTGCGCATCTCTCGAGAAAAAAGCATGCAATACACTAACAGGACTAATGTCCAAAGCAGTTGACGTGCCCGGAAACACGAAAAAATCAAATCAAATCAAATCGGGGAGCATCAACTGCTAAGATCGTTGGTCCTGTATAGCGCACGTCAACTGCTTAGGTGTATTGCATGAGTTTTCTCGGAAGATGGCGGTGATCTTCCCCCGCTGGATGGTGGCATCCAGCGCCGACCTACGAGTACCTGTCGGTTAGCGGGGTTTTTCCCAACCAGGTACCTCTCTCCAGCGAGGCACGCCCCAGGCGGGACAAGCTCTAAGCTCCCGACCTGGCTCCCGGCACGTGTGTTAGTGAAGTGTATGTAAGTGTATGTGTGTGTCAGTGAGGGGTGAGGATACGATAATGAAGGGCAAGGAAAGATCGCGCGCGATCCGTGGCCTGTTTGTTAGGGTACAGCTTCGGCATTTGCCTGGTGTTGATCGGCCGCTAGAGTGAACTCGATCTATCTACCACTAGCTAGTGTCGAAAATCCTGCCTTATCTATCTTGTTAATGTCGAAAATAGGGACACGAATCTAAAACTCCCTGTCTGATGCACTGCAGTGACACCAGTTGAAACCCTGCGCCACCCCTCCTGTTTGGAAGGGTACTGCTCCGGCATTCGCCTGGTGTTGATCGGAGAAACCACGGAAAACTACCGATCAGAGCAGCCGGCCACTAGAATTCTCCTCCAGGCAGCGACTGAATTCGACCTAGCTGAAAAGCAAGTGACGAAAATCCTGCCGCGTCAGGACTCGAACCTAGGACCTCCCGGTCAGCGGCGCTGCAGCGACATCAGTTGATACACTGTTTAGTTTACTATGAAAGTTGCAGAAACGATACTTGGCCAGTCAGCAAAATCGTATTTCTATAACTTCAGAATATGACCGATAGGGGCGGTAGTGTGGTCTCTGGTTGTGGGAATATATATTGAAATGATTCATGACCATCTATACCAACGTAATCCGTCCCGAATTTGTATAAATGGGCGCCAGGAAAAGATTACTCTGAGACTATTATACACGTCAACCTCAACTCTGTAATAAATTAGTCACTATTTTATGCTAATAGATGATTATCCGATCTGCCATCTATACAGAGTGGTCGAGGAACCTGAAAAGCAAATATATTTTGTCTTGCTACTTCATTGCTAGAATTGGCTCAAGGAAAATCATGTATTCATTTCACAAAAACATGGAAATTTATTAAACCATTTAAAACAATTTTAGTATTGTATAACTTTACCCAATATAAATTTAAACCCTTGTCATGACTGGTTCCAACCTTATAATGTCTTCGCGCACTTTTGGACCATCTTTATACATCTCCGACGCCGCCGTCCTCAGGTCCAGACACCATCTTCTCTCTTCTTTTCTCGGAAGCACACTTCAATCACCGTTCATCAGATCAATATGCTGCTAGCATTCCAGTCCAATCGCGGACAACTTCGCCTAAGCCCTCAATGTCCCACCAATTCGTTTACTTGAAATATTTTAAGCTCCACGGTCACACGGTATTCAAATTTGATGTTCTCCCAATATCCATTCCCTAGTAGATGTTTACAAGTCTTCAAAAAAACTCCTAACATTAATTGGAGCACGATCCGTTCAAGCCTACGGCATCAGTCAGAATGAATGTCTCTCGTATTCTTTCAGCCCTGTAAAGCTCGGTTCATTTTTTGAATTGTTTATTTGCAGATAACATTTGATGTCCTTTCGTACCTAGCCAATCCCTAAATTTCTTGCAAAATTAACTAGCCGTCTCCGCGATTGTTACTGTATGAATATGTTGACCTTGACGACGGCTCGCTTACCGTTGCTATGCTAGCATATTCACATAATTTATCCCCTTTAATTGACGCCATTTATAATAAAGATTGTACAATATTCAGTGACATATTGGTATGTCACAATATGATTGATCAAAACACTAAAAGTGACATAACTAAAACGAAGATCAGTTGTTTGGAGTTAATGCTAGAAATAACTAAAACACATTTTAATCCTTGTTTTGTATCCGTTCCCATTAGTGCAGATAAATTTGTCTTATTATTTTCATTTTTGCCACAAAAGTTTTCGTGACTTATGGAAAACCTGACATTTGAGTTGTGTCATTTTCGTAGCAAGTGTGCGATATATATATATATATATATATATATATATATATATATATATATATATATATATATATATATGATGGTAAGTATTATTAAGAAGTGTAGACTCAACTTGATGTACGAGCCCAATAAGCTTCGAGTATACCAAAAACAATAAACGTTCTCGATGAGGCAAACCACTTGCCTAATAGAAACGAAAGCCGTTTGGAAGTGACGCAGGCCACAGGTGCGTCAGGCACGCTACGGCCTGCGTTCCTCTCCTGTTCTCGCTGCCGCCGAGCAGGGCAGGAACGATGAGCGGCCAAATCACCCCATCCGGCACTTTCGCTGCCGACGTTGAATCACCGTTCGCCTCCGTCGGCTCGCTCCAGGCGAATGACGAGGAAAAAGTTTATTACGCGCTGTTAAGAAGGGCAGAGTGGAAAGTGAGTAATGGAAATGTTGCACCATGAATGAGAAGCATTTTCCGATCTAATTCGAGAGGGAAATAAATTAAATAAAGTACAGGAAATCATGGAAGGAAGTAGAATATGTGAAATAAAGAAAAAGAAATGAAAGAGAGTAGTATAAAAAATTGGTATTAAGTGCAAAAAAGATTCGGTGAAAGTAAATGTACATAAACATAGGAAATTAGAGAAATGTTTCTCAATAAATGGAAATGACTCATCCTATTTCTTTTTTAATATCATTACGTGTTTTGAAACTGAATAATATATTAGTTTCCTGTGACAATCTAGAAGTGTGTAATGTACTATTAAAAATAAACGGAAAATGAATAATACGAATTTAGCACTAGTAATGATAGGCATTTTCATTCCAATTTCGAGAAAACAATAAGAGAAATGAATAAATAATGAGAATGAAAAAACAATAAATTTCACTTCCCATAAAAAACATTGCAGGACAAAGTGAACCCAAGCTAACAAGAAATTCTAGAGCTGCCCCATAAAATGTAGAAAAACTGAGTGGCCCAACTTCTTGCTTTTTCACACTGTAATCGTTTGCTTATTTTTAATCTGAACAATAAATTCATACTCTCTTTGAAAAGCAAACAAGGCATGTATGACGCGTAGACTAAAAAGTGAATAATTCGTATATTCTAAATAAATTAATTATTCGGAAAAGTAATCACATAAATGATAATCTCTACTGTATATTCAATTCTCATCCCAATCATAATATCATATCAATATAACGATATAAATGTGAACAATCCGGCAACAGTGTCTAATCTCTTTAACCAATACTTTTCGAGAATTGCTGCCGATCTCACTAAGGGTCTTCAGGCACAAAATTCAAAAACAGACAGTTCACTCAAAATTTTAGACACAATGTTTGTTTCGAAACTTCTTCCTATGAAATTCTTAAAATAATCGGTAAACTAAAAATAAATATTCGTCCGGTTTAGATGAATTCCCGGATTCTTTGTTAAAGACTTGTGCGTATGCCATTATACATCCGTTAACTCACATATTTAATGCATCTTTATGCACTGAACGTTCCCAGATATTTTCAAAACAGCTAAAATTAAGCCGCTCTTCCAAAAAGGCAACAAAATGAAATTCAAAATTATCGGCCAATTTCTCTTCCATAAGATTTTTCAAAAATATTAGAGAGACTTTTTACGTACGAATGGAAACCTTTCTCACTAAACACGTCGCGCTTTCAGATTGCCAACATGGATTTAGAAAATCAAAATCAACGGAAACAGCTATATTTTCTTTTCTTAAAGATGTCGCCTCATCATTAGATCAAAACGAGGCACCTATTGGATTATTTTAGATCTTTCAAAAGCTTTTGACGTCATTGATCATGATATTTTACTTTCCAAATTACCTTCATATGGAATTCGTGGTATTGCTCTAGATTGGTTATGTTCGTACCTTAAACAACGATCTCAGAGAGTTGAAATACCTTACTGGAATGATGGAACATTACGTACGCACCTTTCCGACTCTTTGCCGTTGCATGTGGAGTTCCTCAAGGATCGATTTTAGGCCCTATTCTGTTCCTACTTTACGTAAACGATATGCCCCAGACGATTCAAAACGGAAGAACGGTTCTCTTTGCAGATGATACGAACATCCTTTGCAATAAAGAAACCGTAAATAGTACAATATCAGATGTTTCAAATTGGTTCCGAAATAACAAATTAATAGTAAACGAAAAGAAAACGGTTTTAATGCAGTTTTCCATTTAAAATAAACAATTCTGTGCTCCATTGAAAATGAACAGTGTACCATTGACTGATGTTAAGGCAACAAAATTTTTAGGTCTCTCAATTCAGTCAAACCTTAAATGGAACGTCCATTTAAATGAATTGAACACACAATTAAGTTCTTTATGCTACGCGTTCAGAATTCTTGCAAATTCAGTCAGCCTTCATGCTGCTCGTTGTGTATACTTCGCGAATGTTCATTCCGCCTGAGATATGGCATAATATTCTGGGAAATACATCTTATAGCTCCCAGACTTTTAGATTACAAAAACGAATTGTACGAATAATAACCAAATCCCACCCACGTGATTCATGTAGCCTCTCTTCATTAATCTGGGAATTCTACCATTACGTGTCTTTTTATTTACGAATCAGTGGTTTTGTAAAAATGACTTGCTCAAGGGCAGGAATATTTTTCAGAAAATGCAAAAGTCTATTACTATAACACTCGACGTAGAAATCATATTCATCAGGGGACAGTATCAACAGCTCATTACAAAAAATTCACATACAATACATGTACATTATTTTACAACACTTTGCCAGATGACATTAAACGATTAAATTCAATAGAAAAATTTAAATCCCAAGTGAAATCGTTTCTGCTGCATAACTGTTTCTATACAGTTAGAGACTATACTGAGCATAACAAGAAAAGTAACATTAATTTTAACAATGATACATAATGCACTATTTACCATTTGGACTGTATAAATGAGTATAAACAACCTGTAACAACTATTGTACTACAGCTTCCGGGTCAATGACCCCCATCTCGATCAGGTTTTTCGTCCAGTTTCCTGATCCATTGAGCAAATGCTGAGATGGCCCTTGTTTTGCTTCTGGACATAAATGTAACTTCATTTTCTGTGACGTCTTCTAGAATTCAGTGGAAATACAATTATTCAAATTATCGTTTCCATGTTGTCACGGCAGGAAGTAATAAGAGCCAAAATTTATTGCTTATTTATCTTTGACAATAGATTTCATTACATGGGAGTTTTTTTGTTTGTTTTTCTCCCTTTCAAAATTTATTGCTTATTTATCCTTGAAAATAGATTTTATTACATGGGAGTTTTTTTGTTTTTTCTCCTTTCAAAATTTCAAAATTCAAAATTTATTGCTTGTTTATCCTTGAACATAGATTTTATTGCATGGGAGTTTTGTTTTTTCTCCCTTCCAAAATTCAAAATGTAAGTAGGATATGAGTAAGTGTGGGGATCACAGAATTTTGAAAATGTGCACACAATTCACTTTTCCCCATAGCACGTCATACGCAGTTTTTAACGGTTTTTCTCACGTAAAATAAATAAATAAATCAATAAATAAATCAAAAGAAAATTATAGAACTCCTCACCAAATTTAATATGCTAAATAGTATTTAGCTAATGACTATACATTGTTTTCCCTATGTATAACATCTAGATTTAGGATTTGTGTATGTGTATCCCATGGAAACGTGAAACTAGTATGTGAATTCGTAAATACTGTATTTTTGTAACTGTGGTCGCCAATGACCTAGCTGTTTATAAGGCGACCTCTAAGCTTCAGATTGGTCTCGCGACGCGTGATAATGTAGTACGTGTAAGTGTGTGTGGAAGAAAGGGGAGAGGATAGGACAAGGAATAGGAAGGAAAGATCGAGTGCAATCCGTGGCCCGTTTGTTAGGGTACTGCTGCGGCATTCACCTGGTGTTGGTGGGAAAAACCACGGATGACCACCGATCAGAGCAGCCGAACGCTAGTATTGTCCTCCTGACAGCATCGAAATTCGACCTAGCTATTTAGCTAGTGTTGAAAATCTGTCGTCGTCGGAACTCGAATTCTCGGATCTCCCGGTGAGAGGGACTGCAGCGACATCAGTTGATGCCCTGAGCCATCTAAGCCGGACATCATTCAGTACTGTACTGCGAGCCACAGTACCGTCCGGTACAAGCCGTAAGGCCAGCACCCGACCTGAGACGTCTTGGGGGGGGGGGCGAACACAATTCACCAGATGGTCGACTAGCTCAGTATAGACGTCCCAGTGTGGACACAATAAATAAAAAAAATAGGGGGGCAGGGTCGTGAAGATCGTTTATGGATTGATGCAAAAATTACAAACAACTCGGGTGAAAATCACTATTCACTAAATTCAGAATATATTCTAAAAATATTTGCTGCTATGACAGATACATACAATGGCACACAGAAAAAAAATCAAATACAGAATACTCTTGACTGTCTGTAAGAAAAAACACACACACTAATAACTCAATACACAATTTCCTACTCTTCTTTACAACCCAATTGTTTAACAAACACACACTTTCAGAAATTCGAAAGAATCGTTAAAATATTACTTTATACAAAAATGAAAAACACATTGAAAATCAAAATTAGTACTTTGACTTATCATTACTATCACAAAAAGAAATTCTTTTTTCTCTAAAACCCAGAGAATGATTACTATTATAATTAGTGTCTTCACAAGCACTTAATCACTAAATTACAATATTAGATCTTCAAATCCTTTTTTTTAAGAAAAGATTGATTTGTTCTCAGTATTAGAAGTCGGAAACAAATGTACTTTTACTTTTCTTATCTTTTAAGCATGGTAAATCTTTACCCCCCCTTTCTTTCTACGTGACGGACACAGAATAAGCTTTCGATTAAAATGAATCACTCCTATCCCTACAAAAACAGTTTTTTTTGGAACGACCTTACGGGTTTCTTTTCTCCCCCGTAGAGCAGTCCACTGTGCTCTTCTCCCCTTTCCACGAGCTGCTTCGGCCTTGAAGCGTCGGAGCCTGGGGTTGAAAAACCCCGTTGCCCACCAGAAAACGCGTTTTTTCTTCTCGTTCGTTTTATATTCTTGCGTACTCTCAATGAATTTTACTTTATTTTCAATTACGATTAATGACCAACGGGATATTCAGAGTTAAAATGAATCCAGAGATCACCCCTTTTATACGAGCACCAATTTCCGAGAGTATAAAATATAAGAAAAGCATGAAAAAACTGGAAAGAGAAATGAATGAAATCTATTAATTACTGCCATCTATTCAAAACTCCACTTAATTTTCTTCCTTTATAAATTCATAACGTTTCTTATCTTTCTTAAGATTAAGTTTAAATCAATTTATAATAGAATAATTACCTCTTCTGGTCTTCTAGAAGATTTTTCCCTCAAAGTTGCAAATCTGAAGTCCGCTGCAATGTCAATTCCTGGCGTACTTTTCATACGTCCGCCCAGTTCAGCTGCTACCTCAGAAAGAACTTTTCTTTCATCTGACCTCCGGTCTCGCCCCTCGGTCTATGGTGGCGGTCTCTCTTGTTCTAATTTCTAGTTAGTATTCATAATATTCATCCGCGTTGGCGCGCGTTCAAAATATTCCTTTCCCTCGCTTTCTTAGGTGGGATGTGACACGTTTTCGAAATCTAAGAAAACGGACGGTCACAGTACACATACAACAGAAGTGGCAAGTTTTTGTGAACATCTATACCTCTTGGATTATGAGTGGATTTTGAGGACTTTTACAGATCTGCCAGTGAAAACCGCTATTGCAGATCTACCGATGGAAATTCTATCGTGCCTTTTCGTGTATTTTCACTTTGCTGCAATTGGACCAGCTTAGGTGATATGATCAATTTCTCCATCTCTTACTGAAAAATACTGCGTTTTTTAAACAGGAAAATGTTGAGAAAAGTTTTAATATGTATTCTCAATTTCTGATCTTGGGCACCTATCACAAATGCTTCACATCCTAGCTTCATTTCTTGCCTTGCAAGCTATGGAATTGGTTGTTCATTGCTGTTCTATTATTATTATTATTATTATTATTATTATTATTATTATTATTATTATTAAGGCGACCAGTGAAGCTTTAAAAGTGAAAGCATTATTTTAAGAAACCTCAATTAAATGATCAAGAATCACCAGGGAGAACTTTACAGACCCCCACGGATTCATTTTGGGAAAGACTGCTTTACTAGATTTTAATTGCATTAATTTATTTGAATGTATTTTTTGTATTTGAATGTATATTTGTACCTTATCATCATAAGTGGTTACTTTTGTAGTATAATACGTTTGAACCTCCTTTATTTTGAAGATACAACTATTAAGCAGCTCTGGTACAAATATCAGAAACATTTCCTGCCCAGTATCGACGTGTTGGCCTATTAAAATATGTAATGGGTTGCTGTCCTTTGCTTTAATCACTATCTGCTAATTCTTGAACAAGTTTTCCGAGAAGCTACTACATTCCTTGATAATTCGTCTGTAGGATGCCATCTTTCTTGCACACTTTCTCTTCGCCAATCAAAAGTTTCGTGCTTTGGCGGTCTCAAGACTGGAATTTGTAATAGGACTACTAAATACTATTGTGTTCTCTACGAAATACATTTATCTTCCTTTAGGTGTTAAAATACAATGAAATACAATTTTGTAAATACGTATCATTGTTTTAACGCATGTAAATCATAGGTAAGACCACTCAAAATATTGCATTTTTGTATTTTTTGTTATTCTTTTACTACCATCACTTTTACTATCTCGCCTTATTTCTCTTTTCTGCCATATCACTCAAATTTCGTTTTTTTTGTATACTTTTTCAAACAAAAGATTTCCTGTTTTAATTTTAATTTCGAGGAATTTCTTTTCGTCACTGCCCAAAAGTACGAAAAACTACGCTGAAGTAAGAAAACACTGTAAAATTAACAATTTACAATTTCACTGTTATTTTTCGTGATTTAAAGAAAACTGAAAAGTGATGGCGCAATTCTGGCTCACATTCAGATTCAGCTCATCAACAGACCTAGAGAAACAAGTGTCGTATCTTAGATCTGACGACAACCTCCGAAAAAAATACAATGAGACAGTGATTTTTCGCGATTAAAAAAACTAGAGGATGGTGGCGCAATTATGGCTTCAGATTCTGACCATAAAGCAAGCAAATATTACACAGACACACAAAACAAAGTGACCAGACCACTTTTTTTTGTGTACCTATGTAATATTTGCTTGCTTTCGTTTCCATTTTCTTCTCGATATTATTTTTCTTTCGCCATTTGCTCTTCTTATCATTAATCATGACTCTCGTTTCATTCCTTTCGAAGTGAATTCTCATTTCTGGTGGAGGGAATACACTCAGTCTTCGAGCAACCGGTCCTTACGACCGGTATAAAATCAGCTCGCTCAACTTCCGGCTTCTTCCTGGATTGCGATGGAACTAGTTTACGCACTGTGTTCCATGGTAAAATTCCTGGCTTGGAGCTCAAAATACACTTTTGATTTTCTTTTATTTACTCTCTCTTTCATCTCATTACACACTCCCATTTTCGTCTCATAAGCTTCTATTTTCTATTTTCGCTCTTTTCTTCCCGACTTAATTCAAGTTCTGTTAAATGGGAAACCCTGCAAAAGAGAGAACAGACAGAGAGTAATGTTCCTTTCATTTTCTAAGGAACACATCCTAAAACGAAACGCGTCTCAGATTCTCAAGATTTCATGAATTTCGGCCACGAAAACTTCTGAATTTTTTCTTTCGTTTTATTTCCATTCCTTTTGTTTATTCTTCTTCATTCGTGTTTGACGAGACTTGTCTTTTCCATTATTTTTCTCTCCGTTAGATATTCGTTCTTGTTTCCCGCATTTAACCCAAGGAATCGTCCCAGCGTTTGTCTCTTATTTTTGCAGTGCTCTTATTTCTCGCAATACTTTCATTTCATACTATCTTTTTCTTTTCGATCGACTCATTACATCAGCTCCATCTTTGCCGCTCATGGTCCGGACCTACGACGCGGCTTATAATAGTTTTCTATGTATTTGATATTCTCTGATATTTGATCTGACTTATTTGTGAGACGTAGTGTCCAATAAAGTAGCAAAGATCGCATTGAGGAAAATTTAGAAGAAGGGAGGGACGGAAAGAAGAGGAAGGAGATCGGGAAGAAATAAATGTTGAGAGACAACAAGGGTTTTGAGAGCGAGAAAGGGAAAGAGAGGGCGTGAGGGAGGGGAATGAGAGTCATCATTGCTTTCGTAGCGTAGCCTAAGATGCAGCGTATCTAATGAAATACACTTCTAACGAAGACTTCGTATATCTTTCTCTTTTCTCTCGTGTTTCTTCTTTTCATTTTTCTGGAAGTAATTACAAGGTGTAGTTTTGTCATACACGTTTATCTCAGCATAAAGCTTTTCCGGCCGCATTGCCACCGCGTTCAATGATACAAAATATGAAAAAACATGTAAATTACAATTTTTATTACAGAAAAACAAAAGAACAAAAGGGAGAACAAATTACGGAAAGAATTACGGAAACAAATGACCAATACTTGTAATTAAAAGTTAATAAAGTGAATTTACTGATGATAATAATAATATTTATTATCTGTATCACCTCCTATTAGTATTAATATATTATTATAATTATTATTGTTATTATTTTATTATTATGCGTATTGGCCATTTATGATCACGCTACACGTTATCTTGCAATGTCCAGTCGCATTTATCCCGAAGGGATTAACGTGTGTCATTATGAGGTCAGCCTTTTTCAGCTGTATCCCTTGGTAAGGCAAAGCTGTTAAGCCTTAAATTGTGAATTTTGAGGTAATAAGATGATGATGAATGGTGAAGGGACAATCACAAATACGACCATGCCTACGCAGGACTCGAAGCTGCACCTTCTTCGGCGCAGAAGACGGCTGGCGTATAATAATTATAATAATAAGAAGAATTATATTTTATTTATCTTAGCATAATAATTTATGTCCATTTAAAAAAATTCGATGCCAATTTTCCTTTGGTTTGTTTTTTTTTTTTGTTTCCGGGCGCGTCAACTGCTTTGGTCATTAGTCCCGTTAGTGTACTGCATGTTTTTTTTCTCGGGAGATGGCGGTGGTCTTCCCCAGCTGGATGGCGATATCCGGCGCCGACCTCCCGTCGGCTAGTGGGATTTCCCCCTAACCAGGACTCTCTCACCAGCGGGGCACCGCCTCAGCCGGGACACGCTCTAAGCTTCCAACCGGTCTCCCGGAATATGTGGTAGTGTAGTGCATGTTAGTGTAAGTGTGTGTGTGTGTGTGTGTAAGGGGAGAGGATAGGACAAGGAAGAGGAAAGACAGATCGCGCGCGGTCCGTGGCCCGTTTGGTAGGGCACTGCTCCGGCATTCGCCTGGTGCTGATCGGAGAAACCACGGAAAACTACCGATCAGCGACTGAATTCGGCCTAGTTGAAAAGCTAGTGTCGAAAATCCTGCCGCCGTCAGGACTGGAACCTAGGACCTCCCGGTCAGAGGCGCTGCAGTGGCATCAGTTGATGCACTGAGCTACCGCTCCCGGTCGGGATATACAGGGACGAATCTAGGTGGACTATGGTCACTCCAACTACAGAACTCTATGAAGAGTGCATAATCTCTTTCAGGAATTAACTTTTGTAATGTAGCGGTTTATTGTCATTTGTCTCCGCCTAGTAGCGGGGTATCATGTTAGAAGACTCTGTATAAACAAGCAGATTGCTTTGAAAAGTCATGGAACTTTATTGAGGGCTTCTCGGTGTCTCTGGTCGCAGGTTTTATGCAATAGTGTGCACGATTTGCTAAATACTTTTAGCGACATAACTTTCCAGTGCTTGGAGAAATGAATACGTCTTGAGAACCTGTAAGACGGAAGTTTTGAAATTAAACTGTTATTTTATATATAATAAATACCTTGGCATTTTATTTGACAAAAGATTAACATGGAAACCGCACATGAATGCAGTAGAAAATAAAACAAGAGCAAATGTTTCAAAATTATTTGCCAGACTAAACCAGCGCTCTACATTGAAAATCGAATGCCGACTGCTACTATTCTAATCAATTTTCCTTCCTACGATAACCTATGGATGCCCAATCTGGGCAGTGCAGCTCCTAGCAATAATAACAAAATTAAAGTAATCCAAAATATATTTCTAATAAATAATCGAAATGCTCCCTGGTTCATTAGAAATGAACAAACTCATCGATAATTAAAAATTACAAAACTAGAAGAAACCATAGCCAAGTTAGCTAACAATTTTTACAACAATCTGCATACCTCACCAAGCACCATCATTTTTAATATGGGGAAAATGCAGTCCACCCACGCATAAAATCAAGATTTCCCAAAGATAGATTCAAATCCCCGTAAACCCCTACACCCTCAGTTACTTAACATAAGCATGTTCCTTCCTCTTCTTAATTAACAGTCAAATATAATCAATAATTATGTCAGAGTTCACACCCCCCTTATCTTATAGATGGGCAATCTAAAAATGGCATGTACTAATCTCATATACTTTAAACCCTTTGAAAGAATGTATTGAACAAGAAGAAATACATAAAAAAAACCTGTTATTTTTGTCGGTCAGAAAGTCTATTACTTCCCATAAGAATAAGCAATACATCGACCCTGCGTGGGCTACCACTCCACACAACTAACTTGTTCTACTAGGGGGCACAAATCCCCGGGGTGGGCACCTTGGGCTTCATGCCTTTACCCGCACCCCCGCCGACGGGCTGGTATCTCGCCGGAACGCAACTTGCCTTAAGGCAACCTCCCCCATACAATGCCTGGGTCGGACCGCCCTGCCAGCTAAGAGCCCTATCTCTCTCTAGACTAGTACTGGAATCAAAACGGCTCCTTCATTTCCTCTCTATAAACAACTAAATAGTTTACCATTACAACATCTTTATAAAGTACTGCAAATATTTTATGTAAAAAGCGGAAATAATTTAACTGAGAGAATGTTTTACAATTACAGTACACGTAGTATAGCCACTAATCAAATTAAAAAGCCCAAAATTCATAATTCTCTAATATCAAGAACCTAGGTGTTCATTGGACCTCAAATATATAATCAATTACTATTAGTTCTGAAAAATAGTAAGTCCTTTAATATTTTCAAACACAAGATAAAGATTTGGATTTTAAAACATAATGATAATGATATAAACAAGTTATCTGAAATATTTCAATAAAAAGTTATTGCTGTATAAATTAAATATAAATTGATTTATGGAAATATATTTTATCTAAGTAAATATACCTATTGCATCTCTGTAAATTTTCGCTTATTGTATGATTTAAAGCTAGGTTTTTTATTTTGTATGTTCACAAAAATTTATATTGTAAATATTAAAAAAAAAAGAGTATTGTGAAAAAACACGCGACACATCAAAAAATACTACGTAGAAGAAGACAGATAATAAATTATAAATTCAGTATTGCTAACCATCACAACTGGTTGTCGATGGTTAGTAATTCCAAGAAATAACAATGTATATTATCTCTGTAAAACAAGTTGTAATAAATATTATTATTATTATTATTATTATTATTATTATTAAACAATGTGCCACTCACATGCGCCGGGACAAGTCCCTGCTCTTTGCTCAGAGTTTCGGGCCACCGCCACGACGAAGCCGAGAACCCAACAGGGGGCCACCCGAACTAAGGTCCAGGCGCCTCGTAGTCCCCTAACTATCTTACTGCCTACATTTTGAGAATAATGACGTGAGTACCGTCAGAACCTAGGCAATCTGACAGGGGGGTATCTTTGTCCCCATCAGACTTGTTTGTGGGATCCGGAACATTCCGAAGAACATGAGAGCGTAGGCTTCCGCGGCCGGAGTCTGAATGTTCTTGGCTGTCCGGGAGGTGCCGCGTCCAAGGCACAGACGGCTACGTTTCGGCCGCCATTCTGCGACCTTCCTCAGGGCGTAATGCCCCTGAGGAATGCCGCCTGAGGTAGGTCGCAGAATGGCGGCCGAAACGTCGGTACTTGTGCCTTGGACGCGGCGTCTCCCGGACAGCCAAGAACATTCATTCCGAAGAACGTCCTTCGCCCAACCCAGCCTAAAGTTCCGTGCCATGGCCCCCACTGGCCCACACGGGGCTTAGCATGTGCCTACTCACTGCCTCCACCTTGGAGCTAACGACGTGAGTGCCACCGTGAAACTCAGGGTCCGGGTGGTCATCTACAACTCTCCACAGAGATCATGTCAGCCTACACAGACACGAGCCCCCCTTCAGGGGAAGAAAAAGCGATAGACGAGAAGTCTATTATGTCGTCTCTGACTCTTTGAGGCTTGAATTACACTTTATAGTGTCCTCGTGCATTTAGATGACTGGCCGCGAATTGCGCACGATGCTGCCTTCCTTATCCTGCTCGCTCACTGAATTAATATGCATTAAATCATGGAGTATTTATGTTCCGACTGAAGAAGAAAAGAAACAGCAGTGCCTAGCGGTAGGGAAGCAAACTACTGCTAAAGAATTGGATGATAGTACTGCTTATGAGTGCTAAGCTACCATCACAATTTTCTCATTTTACCCGATTAGATTAAGAATTAACAAAGAATTTTATCTAGTACATACCAAAGGGTTGGTTGAGCTGTGACTTAAACATATACTCGACGGAATTTATATATTGGAAAAGGAGAAATTTTTGTGTATTATGTTGCACCATGACCTACAGAAACCTCCAACAGTTACCCATTTCCGTCTGACATTAACTGAAGAGGCAAGTTTTAAGATTTCGCTTCGCCGCAAAAGGTGGCTATGCGTGAACGTAAATATACGAGTTTCCTACCGGCTTGCCGCACCGCACAGCAAACTTTCATTTGACGAGGTTCCGGAAAAAGTCTATTAAAGAAAGGCAATCCAAAAGTCGTACAGTAGAATTATGCAGAGCAATAAAGCCAGTCGATTAAAGTGGAAAATTCTTTTAACCGTCGTATATGCAGGGCTTGATTTCTCAGGGAACGCGATGGAACGACGTTCCGGTACCTCGGGAATAATTATTAAATTAAATTATTAAATTATATTATTAAATTATATTATTAAATCATATTATATATAACTGTTTCTATTTAATTAATTAATTTGGTGAGTGTTCCGGGACCTAAAATATTTTTAAATCAAGCACTGCGAATACTAATGTGGGCGGAGGGGGGGGCAAATATGGACCCCGAATTTGCATTTTCCTTCTATCCTGATTCGGCAAACATTACTATTTCATCGTGAAAAGTTTTATTGTTAGCATATTTTTGAAATTTAGAGATAATTTCGTTCGGCTGTTTGAAAAAATTGAAACGGTCGCATGATCGCTTCCTGGAAACACCAACGTTCTCTTACTGCCGGGCCTTCATAAACATGTTGCAGTCTTATTGTACTATCAGTAGATGTGGAGAACAGTGAAGTCTTCTGATAAACATCATAAAATATTGTCTTAAAAATGGACTTGTCATCTGCCTGAGGAAGGAACCTAAAGTACAGAAAATGTTCGAAATGTTGATGCTTATTATTTCTTGCCACACCTTGGAAACTGAAAATATTTTCTGGCAAAATTGCAGAAGATATTTGAAATATATTGCTGACTAATAATATAACATTAGAACTCAAATGTATAAATTCAATTATATTGCAATTTAATGTGGAGTCAACCATTGATAATCCCCCCCCCCCCATTGGCGGCTTTGGTGATATAACGGTTAGCTATTACACCCACGTTTGCGAGTTCAAACCCGAAGGAAGTCATGGTTTTCTAAACGGAGAAAAAATCCTACCTAGGACTCCCTTATGAAAGGAAGTAAAACCGGCTGTCCTATGTCGTAGATTTGTTGCATGTAAAAGATCAACCCTAAAATAAGCCGTTGTGCAAAATTCAAATCGCCTATTTCGTCACCCACATGATACCTTCTTTCTCCGCTAGTTGATGAAAAGAGGGTGTGGTCTAACGGAAGAGCAGGTCTGATGGTCTGATTCTCGCCACGTAAAATAAGGTACAATTGAATTGATTTGGTGTTCTCTGGGTTTTGGAATGACATTGGTATGCGACTGTTAATATACCACGATCCAAAATTCACAGGACAACATTACTAACTCGCGTTTGAAAATAAGATACATTTAGCGCAAGAGATACTCGACAAACATCAACTAGGCACCTCTGAGACACCTCTCCTGGTTCAGGTTTTATCGATTTCGCTTCGCCCCAAATGCGCTTATGCGTGAATGCACGTTACAGCGATTTCTTCCCACCGTGCTACACCACACACCAGACGGTGGTTCGCAGAGAGAAAACCCGTTCTTCAACACACAGAGAAAATCGACCTTCCTTGTCGGCAGCGGATGGGCTGTTTTCGAATCCCGCGTAGAATCCGGAATCCGCAATCATTTCACTTCGCACAGAAACAAAAAACACCAGTCGGTCTGGTTAGCACTTTGGTGACTTTGAGAAGGAAGTTCGGTTTGTGGCGAATTTAATGAGGTGTCGAAGAACTTAAGCTGCTTTCTGGGTCTAACCATCCGCGTATTCAGTAAATGTCATTTTTACGGATTTCGTGGGGATGGTCAGAGGTGAATTAATACTCAAGCACACGAAGCTCGTTGATTAATTGATTGATTTCTACAGTCATTAGTCTATTTGGAGCTGTGTATGTTTTAGTACTATGTGGGGGAGTCTCCACCGGCTGGGTGGAGAGATTCAGCGTCGACGTATACGTCGTCTTGCTGTGTTTTCCCCAACCAGGTATTTCCCACTTGCGGGGCACCGTCCCAGCCGGAACAAGCTCTAAGCTCCCTACAGGTCTCTCGTTATGTGTGGTAGTGTAGTGTATGTAAGAGTAAGTATATGTAAGTATAGGGTAAGGATAGGACAAGGAAGAGGAAGAAAATATCGCGTGCCATCCGTGGCCCGTTTGTTAGGGTACTACGCCGGCATTCACCTAGTATTGACTTCAAAAAACATAGAAACTACCGATCAGAGCAGCCGGACGCTAGCATTCTCCTTCAGATAGCAGGTGAATTCGAACTAGTAATTATCAAGCTAGTGTCAAAAATCCTATTTCCGTCGAGGTTCGAACTCTAGAAGCTCCTGGTAACAGTTTTAGCTTAGGCAGTGGCAATGCAGTCGCTCTGTGTGAAACTTAGCAGGCGAAACAAACATGGCAGTGTTGATTAGCAGGGGCATGTCCTTCATGTACGCAGGTACACACTGCGTACCTTGTAAATTAGAAAAAACACTTTATTTCTAACATAAATCTTCTAGTCTATCGAAAGCGTGGTGTGGTTTTACACGAGCAGTTACGAAATGCCGGCGCTTGCTAAGAATCGGTGTGTGCGAGGCGCGCGGGGCGCAAGGAAGCTCAGGCGCGATCGGTTGTGCTCGGTGCATTTCGTGGGGCCTGCAATCGGCTGAGTTGCGGGGGGAAAACAGTGCTCCACACGAAAATCATGGCTTTTAATGATAAATGCGTATTGGTGTATAAACACTGAAGTGAACAAATTCTATGAGTAGTATATATTTCTACTTATATGTGCTAGTTTAGATTTTATTTTATCGTCAAAAGTGAAACTACCACAAAAGTTAAACCCTCGTGTACGCAATCAGTAAGATTCCGTCCGCTTGTGTTTATATTGATTGATTGATTTATTCATGTTTCCGGCCGCGTCAACAGCTCTGGCCATTAGTCCCGTTAGTGTAGTGCATTTTTCTCGGGAGATGGCGGTGATCTTCCCCCGCTGGATGGCGAGATCCGGCGCCGACCTACCGTCGGCTAGTGGGGTTTCCCCCTAACCAGGACTCTCCCACCAGCGGGGCACCGCCCCAGCCGGGACAAGCTCTAAGCTCCCGACCTGTCTCCCGGGATATGCGGTAGTGAAGTGCATGTTAGTGTAAGTGCGTGAATGGGGAGAGGATATGACAAGGAATGGTAAGGACAGATCGCGCGCGGTCTATGGCCGTTTGATAGGGTACTGCTCCGGCATTCGCCTGGTGTTGTGTTTAGGCAGGGAGAGTACGAACATGGATCTTTCTTCTGCAGGCAGCGGCATAGATGGACACATGTGCGTGATTTGTGATTTATTGATGAAAATTTTTGTTTTGCGAAACTTCGAAAACAAGAAAAACATTATTAGTTGGGTCAACGCCGGACATCACTATAACAATTACTTCGAAAACCTGTGAAAGTAAATTTAATACCCATGTTGAAACTAATGAATGGTTTATCGGCCGTATATATTTTATTGCATTCCCAAACTAATCCCTTCACTACACGCCACAGTTGATTAGGGCAGGGCGGGACAGGTGAGGCAGTGGTAAGGTGGGCGGGGCAGGATTAGGAGTAGAGGATGGAGTGGAGCGATTGGAACATGACAGGTGAAATTGGGAGAGGGGGAGAGAACGCCGTGCTGGGTCAGCCGAGGAAGATTATGGCGAGGATACACTAAAGCTTCTTTTTTCGTACCTTTAATGAAGTAGTTAGAAATTCCTGCCTTGTAAATACTTTCATTATAAACTCTTTCAGGATAAAAGTAAATGGCCAAATATCACAACCATTTGGACAAACAAAGGGCCTGAGACAAGGATGTTGTGTATCACCAAGTCTGTTCAAAATATACCTGAATGAAATACTGAAAGATTGGCAAAGTAAATGCAGAGGTATGGGTATATGTATCAATGCAGATTATCTGTATACCTTACTATTCGCTGATGATCAGGTTATTTTAGCTAATGACGATTTTGATGTAGAATGTATGATGCGAAAACTGAAGGAAACGTACGAGAAAGCAGGACTGAAGATCAATTTTTCCAAAACAAAATATCTGGTGGTAGGAGAAAATGCAGGTTGCAGCATACCAATAAATGGAGAACAGATAGAAGCATGTGAGGAATTTAAATATTTAAGAGGAATCATCAGTAAAGAAGAAGACTCCAAAGAAGACACTATCTCAAAGATCACGCAAGGGAGACAAGTCACTCGAAAGTTAAACTCTCTACTTTGGGGAAATGAAATATCCAGTTCAACTAAGAAAAGGTTGTTTGAAACCATCGTACAAAATGTAGTGCTGTATGGATCAGAAACGTGGGAAATAAGAAAACGAGAAAAGACAAATTAAAAATCCTGCAAATGGATTTCATGAGAAGAAGTTGTAGTGTCTAAAATGGACCATGTAAGAAATGATGAAATTTTGAAAAGAATGGCCCAGAAAAATCTCAAAGGGCTCCCCAAGATTAAAATGGTTTGGTCAGTGAAAAGCTCGGTTATGAGAGATGGCCCAGAAAAATCTCTGAGTGGCTCCCCTTAGACAGAAGAAAAAGAGGTAGACCCAGAGAAGAATGGCAAAAGCAAGTTATGAAGGACATGCAGAAAAGAGGCCTTGAAGAAGACGATTGGAATGATAGAGAGGCTTGGAGATTGGGATGCGAGAGACGGCCGCAGGAGCTGTAGACAACTCGCAAGAAGAAGAAGAAGTAAATACTTTCATTAGATTCAACTCGATCCCCCCAATCTGATCCGTGTTTGAACTCAACTTGTACCTTGTTAACTCCCAATATGTTCATTTACCAAAACTTTAATAATTAGAATTTGCGCATATTAGGTGAGGGAGGAGTATATGGGCATTGCCTAGGAGCTTTTAACCATCACCCAGCTCTGCTGCCGTTTGTAGCAATTTTGTAAGGAAGAATATATACGATAAACAATATTAATAATTTCCCCCACCCCTCCCCCAGGGAAGAACAATCGGTCGCGAAGGCCAAGGTTATTTTGATTGAATGGAGGACAAGATTATATTGGTTGAAACGGCCACCTAGATCCCAGTTTCTCGGCTGTACTACCGTCGATAGTGCCAAAGTGGGTGTAGAGAGTAGGTGGTGTAAAGCTCCTACTTGCTCGTGCAGCCCGGGTGAACCACTAATTGGAAATCTATCCTCCAACCTCTAGCAGTATTGAGGATGTGCTCACAATCCCAAACCAACAAATCCACATAGCAAACCCAACGGGAGGATTCAAATCACCTGTTAGGCTGTCTTTACTTCGGGCGGAACTCATGTCGTTAGTGCCGGAGTGGATGCAGTGAGGAAGCCCCAGTTGGACTCTTGGCGTCCTTGTAGCAGTGCCTCGTACTCCTGAGTATCAGGCACTGCCAGGGTAGGGCTTTGTCCCGGCACATTGCCATTGGCGCTTTATTCCACTCGTGCTAATATGATCTTCCTCTAAAAAAACAAGCCATGAACTGGTAGGGTTACTCCTTGCCATAGTCGTCAATATTTGGAAAGTCCTATTTTTCTTTACCTAAGAATTTTTAGTAATGCATTGCCCCCTGGATATGTAACTGGAGTTTTTCAGGGCAAAGATTTGTGGTGGGACTGCCACCTTTAGACTCCGTATCTCTCCTTTTTGTCTAGGTTTTTAATTTATAATTCAATTAATTTATAAGGGCATTCCATTGAGGTATTCCATTTGATTTTGAGGGTATTCCATTGGGATGAGATTTCGCTGAATTGAGGGCAAAAAGTCATGCTGAATTCCATCTTGGATATACTACCCTCAGCCGCCAAGTTAGAAAAACCCAAGTATAGTGATAGCAAATTTTAGCCAAACGTCGATACTTCGACACATCAACAAAAGGTGTTCGATGTCGAAACTATCGATGTTTTAAATGTGATGAAACATATCGAGGTAAAATTTTCTGGTTCTAATGTGATATATAACATGAGAAAATTAGTTTAATGTCTTCTGCCTTAAATTTTCTTGTCATCTTCATTTTCTAATCAGTGTTCTATACAGTCAAAGTTTAAAATGCAGTTCGTTTCTTTGCGCCCACCTGTGCCCGCAGTCTTCCTTCTTTCCATCGAGAAAAAGAAACGGGAGCACGCGAAGGACATCCGCACGGCTGCCGACAGGGGTGGGGGGGGTGGGGTGCCCACGTGACCCGGACGCGCGCGCAGCGGTAGTGTCACGCCCGTGCTTCCGCCGAGGAAGTGCCCCCTGCTTCCGGTTGCGTGACGGCGCGCGCTGGAGCAAGGTGCTGCGACAATGGAAGGGAAGAGATAATGTAGTAAGCCCGTCCAAAGACAGGTTGCGTGAAATGAGAGGAATATCGTACAAAAAATGAGGGAGTTGCGTTGAGTACCCCTGTGGATGAAATGCGGGAAAGAAGAGCGCATAGGAAACGGAGAAAAAATGGAGGTCTCCAGTGGTACGAGTCTAGAAAAGAAAATAATAAATGGTGTGCAGTTTATCTCATTCAAATAGTTTTAAAAGTAATTGAAAGGTCTAGTTTTCTCAGATTCGTTAAATCCAGCTTCAACACATTTCGACCATATTGCGACAATCTTTAGTATTAAAATGCAGAGTAAGATATTGTATGTGAGTGATTAAGAAAAAGTATAAACTAAGGACCCAGCAATTTTTAATAGCTATTTTCTTCCAAGATCTTAGAACACCAGATATTCATTTCTTATGATATCTTTCAATTTTTTCGCATGGTAGATTAGAAGATCTTTTCTATAAATATGTAAGTCATTACAAAATCTTCATCCTACTGTTTGATTGATTGATTAGTGATTCCCCGCACGTAAACTGGTAAGGTCATTAGTCCCGTAAGTGTAGTCAGTATAATCGCAGGAGGTGGCGGTGATTTTCCCCGTGTGGGGGATGGCGAAATCCGTCCGCCGACCTACGTCGGCTTGACGAAATTTTCCCCAACCAGGTATCTCCCACCAGCGGGGCACCACCCTAGCAAGCTTTGAGCACCCGACTGATCTCCCCAAAGTGTGGTAATGTAGTACATCTTAGTATGTAAGTAAGGGGTTAGGATAGGAGAAGGAAGAGAAAAGAAAGATCGCACGCGGTCCGCGACCCGTTTGTTACGGTACTGCTCCGGCATTCACCAGGTGTTTATCGGAAAAAACACGTAAAACTACCGATCAGAGCAGCCGGCCGTTAGAATTATCCTCCAGACAGCGGCTGTATCCAACCTAGCTGACAAGCTAGTGTCAAAAGTCCAGCCACCATGGGGACTCGAATCCCAAGACCTTCCGATCAAAGATACTGCTGTGACAGCCTACAGTATTCTAATGTTTTGATCTCTCATATTCAGCCATTGTTTAATAAGAATCATTGTTTTAAAGTGGATAAATACTTGCAAGGGAAATCTAAGTCTTCTCTCACTCTTTTCTGCGTCATGGTAAGAACTTCCTTCATTTGAATTCATCTCTCGGTTACCCATCTGAAAACTAACAAGGCATTTCACTGACGTCACTGGTCTTGCTTTCGCTTATCTGTGAAACAATAATGTGCACAAGTGCAGAAAGAATGTTGAAAGGAGAAAGGATAGTTACTTCCTCTCTAACGCAGAGATGCTCTAAAGTTCAGAATGTTAAAATCAACACATCCTTCTCCTTATGTCAAAAACCTTATTTATTGGCTGGGAGAAGTGTGGCTCCAGGAATATGGACAAAAAAGTTTCTAAAACGAATCCCAAAAACTCGTTGATGTGAAGTAAATATTTGGAAACACTGAAAATCCGTAGGAAAAGTGTCCAGGCAAAGTAATCAAAATCTTCAGATTTCTAGTCGTGATTTGAAGTTTGTCTTGATAAATATGTTAAAATCCGCATATTAAAAGAGTTGTCTTCAAGTCTGAATTTTGAGGTGTAAAAAGGATTTAAAAGTAAACATTAATAAATCAAAATTAAATATTTTTGTAGAATTACGCGAATATCTGGAAGCTTTTCCGGTAAGAGAAAACTATATTTATTTTTTTCGTACAAATCAAAATTAATCTTGAGGTATTTGAGGTATCAAAATTAATCTTGATTAATTTTGATACCCCAAATTAATCTTGAGGTAATTAATCTTGAGGTCATTAATCTTGAGGTAAAATTAATCTTAAAATTAATCTTGATTAATTTTGAGGCAAGGAACTAAATCTATCTTTAGTGTAATGTGGATATAATTTTGTTTACATCCTCATTCTGCGCCAACGACAAAATTATGAATGGCAGGGAAGTCCAGAAAGCCTGCATCTAGGATAACATCTGTGCCTGTATTTACCCTTCTCGTATCATTTATTAAGTTTCAGTTCAATCCATCATTCTCACAAAATACTTTAACTTTATTTCAATTTTGTAAAAATTTGAAGATGATCATTTTACTCTCTACTTCGCCATTTATGATATAAAACAAAGCACGCATTATGAATTTCACTATTACCATTCCGTCACTATGTACATTGCCTTTGTCATTTCTTATATTCAAGCAAACTTCCCGGAGTGTAATGAAGTTCTTTGATGTACGCGAGAAAGAAAAAACAGAGGGCAGAACAGGAGCCGTTGCAGCACACTTTCGTTATTTTTAGTCGCAATTAGTCCTCATTTCTCTTTTCCTGACAGGAAAGAGTGAGATCTACATTCTTTTCCTACGGCAGCCTGTCGCAACTATTGTTCATCTCTCTTGAGTATAACGCCGTTTGTCACTACGTGCACTTAGCGTATAGTGAATGTACACATATATCTAGTTTCGGTATAAGGGGTATTCATTATGAAACCGAAGAAACCAAGAACTTTAATTTCTTGGCATTTCGCTTACGTTTCCTTGGATCCTATCGTCGTTTTGTGTTCTAAATGTTCTTACTCGTAAATAAGATATTTGTGCACTTTAATACATAATAATATTGTGTAAAACACTGTATTACAACTAATTGTTCTGTTGCATATAAACCCTGAAAAGTCGGAGAGTGTATGTTCATTAAACAGCATTTAGAGTTATAAAGTCTTTTGTATCTCAAAATAGTTATTGAATATTTCGAAACATTGTCAAACAAAAATGCCCTTATTCTTTAAGTTAAAAATTGTCTATCATATCCTCAGTTTATTATTTTCTTATCATCCGTTTATAAGTAAGTTATACGACGACATATGCGATCCATAAAAGTATGTGCCACGCAGCATTAGAACTTTTCATTATTATACCAACATCTCTTCTGAGAAAGAAATTCGAAATTATTTTTTCGCATTCCTGAATAGAAACTAGTATAACTTATCTTCAGTTTTTTGAAGTTCGGAAAGTGTCACGAAGAAGAAAAAGAAGAAGAAGAAGAAGAAGAAGAAGAAGAAGAAGAACGAGAGGAATAAAGAGCAAAGAAAGAGGTGAGAAAGAAGAATGAGATGAGGAGGAAAAAGTAAACAGAAGCTTTCATTGTTCGAAAAACTGTGATTAGTTAATATGCGATAAAGGGTTCTTGTATAGAGTGTGTTTTATTATGACATTTTTATCCCAGAATAATGTTTTGATCCTTATGTAATTTTCACTCCCTTTTAAATTTACATTTGAAATCTTTTTTTTTTTTAATTTGGGAACTTGTTTATCTTATGAATTTGCATACCATTTATTCGGAACTAATTTAAGTAGAACAAAAATTTACATCTGTACAACCTGAAAGTTTTTTAATATTCTAATTATATTGACACTAATTTTCAAGTGCGAAGAATTGCGGAAGTCGTATTATTTTGTTTTCTTTTTCCGTAAGTGTGCCTCTATGACTGACCCGATTTCTGTTGTTCGAATTTGTTTCTCAAGAAAGTCTTCTTTTGAGAACAAGTACGAATCATATGAGGAAGTTTATGATTGATTTCGTCACATCGAGATTGCCAAGTATTTAAGAAGTTATTACCAATAAAATATTTTTGCTTCAAAATTGTTCACAGCGAAGTAATTTGCTCAGAAGCACGATAATTCCCCTGTGGTAATTGTTTACAAACGAGGTTTTGATGGAATATCTAGCATTTGAAACTACATACACAAATGGGTATACGTGTTTTCCAGGATTTAGGTAACTTATCCCAGGATCACAATGAAGAAGATACGGAAGATTCTTCAGATAGTGATTTTTATGTGTGTGTCGTCTGTTCAGGTCCTTATCTTTTATTATCTTATATATTATAGTTTTCTCCTTACCTATACACTTTGAACTTATAAAAGTCCTTTAAACGAAGAATACAAATGTCTTTCGTTATTTGTACGCAATAATGTGTAAATAAATACAGGATTCTTGTATAAATTACTCAACACAGAACAGCAGATTTATTATTCAATGCTCAACAGCAAATATGAGTGATACAATTGTAATGATCCATCGTTTCGAGACCAAAACCCCAGATGCAACGTTGCCAAAAAAGTGACAAAGAATAAACTTGTAAATGGAGTGCAACGGTGCCGATAGAAAACATTTTTGTAAGTCCAAATTAAAATAAGGAATTGTAGCGCGTGAGATTTGGGGAAAAGAAAAAATCAAATATGGAGAACAAGGTTAAAATAGAACAAAATTATGAAATAAATAAAACAAAGGCATCAAATTCGGTCAACGCATTCGGAAGATATAAATTGAAATATAATTGGAATTTTTAATAACATGAACAGAATATGGCCATTGTTGAGTTAGAAAATAAAGATTATAAACAGGGTTTTTTAAGAATTATGACAAAACGCACGGACCGATTTGGCTGAAACATTGGGAAATAATAGACTAAAATACGGGGAAGACGACAAAATTAGTGTCAACTTTGTCGCATGTTCGGAAGCAGAGTAATGATAAAATATTTGGAAGTTACAATGAACCCAATAGGATAAACAAATGACGCCATGTTGCAAAGCGAAGAAAGTCCTTTGGAATCAACAGAGGAAAAAAAGCAAGCGAGTGGCATTTATTTTTTTACAGAAATCGTCTGTAACAATGTAGGTTGGGAGTGAGAAAAAATTCCGATGGGAGGCAGATGTATCGTGGATACCGGGGTGAACGCTTCGTGTGCGCGAAATTGGCGTGTTGTTAAGTTTTTCAAAAGTGTAGGAATTTAAATAGAAAATAACGTTGTGATGTTGTTGGAACTTTGAAATACTAGGAAAAGGAACAAAATTCGGGAGTAATTTGAATTTTTTTTTAGTAGAACTTTATGTGATTACGAATAACGAGATGTATTTTATTTTAGTGTAAGAAAATTCAACGCGACGAACATTTCGTTATGGAATATAAAAGAACAGATACCCGGATCAGTACAATTGGGATTATTTTCAATATAAATGGATGCGAGGAATAGTAATTTCAAGAAGTGACGTGTTTGACGACACGCGAAAAATAGTTGTTTTTCGTTTTGTCTATTTTGCCTAACAGTACGCCGCGAACACATATAATTTTATTAGTCGGTGACGGATTGGCAGCTGAATGGTAACATTTATGCGAATAATAGCGGTTTGCGAAAAGTGGTTTCCGAAGGTGACCGCGAGCAGAAGTGGACGGCGACAGCACATCGAAGAGCATTGGACGGCGGCCACCAGACATCTTTGTTACGAGAGCTGAGCCGCAAAACAGGGAAGTGACACGCGTATATATGTGTGTGTGTGTGTGCCTGAATTCCTTGCAGATGCTTCATTTGAAGACGCATTCCATAACTAAAGAGAATTATCGAAGATCAAGTTGTGTCAATAGAATTAAAGTAAGAAATGGTCAAAAGAAAAGTAGGGAATGCGCATTCGATGTACGAATGGGATTTTTCTATTGTTTTGTGTTATTGTGTGTGAGCGATTTTCGTTGTTGTGTGTTATTTTTTTTGTTTGGAATGTTTATGTTACAGGGCAGTATGTACTAGTGTAGAAGGAAAGACGGTGAATTGTCGCCGTATACAATGAAAAGAGGGAAGGCTAGAAAATATTAATAAACGATCGAACCAAAATGTGGTTCGTTTTTATCGATTGAAAATATTCGTCGTCATTTACCCTAGCACGCACAATCCAGTCCCCTCGCTTGGATTCCTGTACAGGACCACCAGCTTATCCACGGTATTAGATAGTCGAAAAAGAAAAGGGAAAAAGTGATTCATCATATATGGCTGTTCAAAGCGCGGGCAAGGATAGCGTAGAGAGGCTAACCGAGATATAGAGATATATTACATATGGTTGCCCAACGCAGGGCAAGGATAAGCGGGGAGGACGATTGATAGATACACTACACAATATTCAAGATTTTATAAATTTTAATACAAGTATTTAGGCCTAGTTGATTTCAGTTTCAAAATAACAATGTCCCTCGCAAAAGTTCAAATTGGATCACAATGCATCTGTCTGCAACACTAGGCCAAAATAGTTCACAGAACTGTATCCAAAATGGAAATTCCACGACCGATCTTGCCGCTCTCATATACAGCTCTTTTAAACTTGTCTTTTACTTTTTGGAGCATCTTTACATGATCATAGTAATGAAATTCGCCGAAGATAGAAAAAAGAGAGAGAAATTAAAATAGAAAGAGATATGGAAAGAGAAAATATAAAGAAAAAATAGAGAAAGAAAAAATTGGGGAAGAGAGAAGAAAGAAAAGAAAGAAAGAGAAAAAGAAACACATAAACAAAATGAAAGAGTAAGAAAGAAAGAGATAAACACTAAGATAAATAATAAGAGGAAGAGTTAAAAAGAGAGAGAGAGAAAGAGAGAGAGAGAGAGAGAGAGAGTGGGAGTTAGTTGCGCTGTAATAGTGTAACCATCGTAAGACAGACCTACGACATCGTAAGACAGACCTACGACATCGTAAGACAGAGCCGACCGACAAGTCAGCTTACGGGGGTTTTCCTCATCAAGTTATCTCCCACCAGCGAACCACCGCCTCAACCAGGACAAACTTTGAGCTTCCGATTGGTCTCCCAACATGGGTGATAGAGTAGTGCAGGTCTGTGTGTAAGTAAGTAAGGGGTGAGAATAGGGCAACGAAGAGGGAGGAAAGCTCGCTTATGGTGCGAGGCTCGTTTGTTAAGGCACTGCTTCGGCATTCGCCTGATTTAGTTCGGAGGAACCACGGAAAACTACCGATCAGATCAGCAGGCCGCTAGAATTCTCTTTCCAACTGCGGAGGAATTCGACCTAGCTAGAGATACAGATCTCGTTCTAACTATAAGGGACACGAGGTCGGGCGGATGGGTCCAGGGCAGGCCTAGGTGGGCTGGAGCGGGCCGGACGGGCTGGGCGGGCTGATGGGTCCAGGGCAGGCCTAGGTGGGCTGGAGCGGGCCGGACGGGCTGAGCGGGCCTAGGTGGGCTGGGCGGGCTGGGGCGTCCAGTGCAGGCCTAAGCGGGATGGAGCGGGCCGAACGGGCTGAGCGGGCCTAGGTGAGCTGGCGGGCTGATGGGTCCAGGGCAGGCCTAGGTGGGCTGGAGCGGGCCGGACGGGCTGAGCGGGCCTAGGTGGGCTGGTCGGGCTGGGGCGTCCAGTGCAGGCCTAAGCGGGATGGAGCGGGCCGAACGGGCTGAGCGAGCCTAGGTGAGCTGAGCGGCCCGAGGGCTCCTGGGAGGGCTGGGGCGTGGGCGGCCGGCGGGCGGCGGTGAAACACCAGGGAAAAGAGTTGGCCTAGGCGATCTCTGCGAGCTGGGGCATTCAGGAGGATCTACGCGGGATGTGCGAGCCTAAGCGGGCTGGATGGCGGGACTGGCCGAACCTATGAGGGCCGTGGTAGGCCAGGCAGGCTGGCGGGGGGGGGGAGCGCAGGGCGGGAGCGGGGGGCGGCCGGGGATCGGGCTAGAGCTGACTGAAGCGGGCCGGGCGGGCCGGAGCGGGCTGGGTAGGCTAGAGCGGGCTGGAGCGGGTTGGAGCGGGTTGGGGCGTCCAGGGCAGGCCTAGGGGACTGGAGCGGACCGGACGGGTAGCGGGGAGGTGGCGGGTGATGGGTCCAGGCAGGCCTGGCGGGCGGACGGGCGATCGGGGATGCCAGGGCAGGCCTGGCGGGCGACCTCGAGGCTAAAGAGGAGGGCACGCGCTGCGTCTGGGGTCCTCCGCGCGCGGAGGCGAAGCCAGCGCAGCCTCCGCGAACACTTTCTTCTTCGCGCGGCGAGGAGGAGGAGGAAGAAGAAGAAGAAAGTCCCGCTCTTCCTCCGCCGCCGCCGCCCGCGGAGCGCGAGGCTATAAGAGGCTGCGCGCGCCCCGACCCCCAGTGCCCGCGCCGCGCCACGCCGCTCCGCTCCGCTCCCTCCGCGCACGACATGAGGACCCTCCTGGTGAGTACCCTCGCCCTCGCGTGCGAATTCATGGCCCGGTTTCCAAAACGTTTTCAAATTGTTATCGACGGGGTCGGTAGCGACCCCGGGAGTTGGTGATATTTTGAAGGGGGTTAATGATGTTCAAGGGTCGATTAGGGGTCAAGAGTCAAATACAAGAGACTATTTATTGATATTGTGAATATCAAGCCTAACGAAAAATTACATATCCTTGTTATATGTTGCTAGTAGTTGTAGCACAAATATAGACAATTATTGTAAAAAATTTCGAAAATTGTCAATATTTTATATTTTATAAGCCGTCTAAAATTTCATACGCTAGGCTTTCGCCACTACAGATCCATTATATTTGTAAAGGAAGGAATAAAAATGACAAGAACCAATGTTTTTTGTTTAATGCATTTGATAATTAATTGTTTTCTGGTATACAGAAACAAGGCATATAATAATTAATTACAAATTTACCCCATCTTCTTTTCTATCCTAGGAAGAATGTTTAGGGAACTTAAGGAATTATAACTTGTACTCCTAATTTTACTCTATTGCGCAAGAAAATACTATCTGCGATGTGTTCGGAGGTCGGAAACCCTTGGTTAAAATCATTGATTTATTTGTCGAGGTTATATTCTCGATATTTATATTTTTCGATGTTTTGTTTGTGAGCGGAGAAGTTCTATAAACACAATTTTGTAAAGCTTAAAGTATGGAATAGCTAATAGGTTATGAGGGCGGTCGTATGAGCAAGAACAAATGCTTTAGTCGGATGTGACGAAATTGGATTGAAATTGTATATTCGATTTATTGCAGACGATTTTTAACATCAATGTATTATAAGCGTGAATTTCATTGTTCTACATAAAATCTCCTCTGCTTAAAAAATTAAATTACTACATTGTGTATATCCCTCTACATCCCCGTTAAAAATACCAGCGGTAAAAATTAATGGATTTGCATAAACACTAGATTTGCTTAAAAATATTCCATAACTTACTTTAATGATTATTGAATCATTTAACAACTATTGAACAACTAACTGCTTTATCGACTATTGAACAACAAATAAAAGAATTTGTTGTAATTTGTTGGTTGTTGTTGTTTGTTGTTGAATTATTAAACAGACAAAAATTGGAGCGAGATTAAAAAATATTGTTAAGAATCTACTATTTCTGGTTTCTTCATTTTAAATCATTGAGATTATTGCTCTAACCATGAAATGAATCTCTAAAATCTTATATATGTCGTTTCTCTAGTAACGACTACAAAAAAATGTCGGAGCTATGCACGTCCTGTCTCAGTGTTGAACAATAAAAACAAAAAACTTGTTGGCCTCTGAGAGTACAAGAACTTCCCAAACACTATTGCAGGATGCGTTGCATACCAATCAAGGAAGCCAAGTCAAACTTTTTACATGCAATTTTTTTAAAAAGCTTTTTCTGTCTACTGAACTACAAGATCATTAGCGACCATATATACAATTGTACACAATGCATCATATAATTTAATATCTTTTAGAAATTTGAAGAATTTATATATTTGTGGTATTTTAGTTAGTAAATTTGGAAGGCAATTTGATAGTGAATGTTTCATACGTAAGTTTAAACATGAAACGTTCACTATCAAATCACATTTCCAATTCACAAAATAAAACACCACAAATATATAGTACGCGTAATTTTGTCAAATCATATTTCTCACTACACGTTCATTTCTAAAATATTATTATCTTAGATCCCCCCCTAATGCTCTAAAAATGTCTAACGTTCATTTTCAACCACACATAAATAAAAAACTCTAAGGAAAATGTTTGTTTTATAGTTTTGTAAATTTTGTATGTCACTAGTGTCACAAAATCTCGTATATGTGCAAATGAAGGATAAAAAATCATTATCAAGGGGGGGATACTTCAAAGAGATTGCAGAAAACAATGAGAGTTCTACAGACTGTGATATGCAGAAATCAGAAGCTACATATGAACCCGTAACACACGTCACGTTGCAACAGACGTTATCCTTTTGTGTAATTTAGAACCAATGTGTTGTAAAAACTAGTATTCGTGCTCCCAAGGAGTGGCCAGAGTTTATTTCTTATGCCACCGTTCAAAGCATGATACTTTTGGAGACCTTATATTACATTTTTGGGTTGATTTGCTTGACTGAAGGACTGAGTGAGTGACTGATGTTTCCGCGTACGTCAACTTTTACGTTCAATTGTCCCGCTCATTTAATGGATATTTTATTCTGAAAGGTGGAAGAGTTCCTTCCACATTGGATGGTGAGATCCGGTTTCCCGGTGTGTGTGGTAGTGTAGAGCATATGAAAGTGTACGTGTGTGTCAGTAAGGGGAGAGGATAGTATAAAGGCTCATTCACAATGCAATCACAAACATAAGCATAACACATAGACATAGACATGAACATAAGCGAAGAGTTGGCGTATTCACAATGTCGAACATAAACATAGGCAAAATAAGAGTTTCTATTGGCTATGAGACATTCTAGTTTACTATTGGTTGGATATGAGAATCGATTTCGAGATATCAAAACAAATACGACAAACACATCCACGCAGCACACGAATCGACACGAATAGTTCGCCTATCGACTTTGATACTTGATTTTGAGTTATCGGACTGTGATTGGCTCATTCCTTATGTCTGACACAAGCATAAGCACAGAAACTTGATGCTTGCAAGCTCTTAAGTTAACGTCTTACGTGTTATGCTTATGCGAACGCATTGTGAATGAGTCCACTTGTAGACGTAGTCCTAACTTTTATGTTAACGCCATGCTTATGCTTATGTTTGCATTGTGAATGGGCCTTAAGGAAGAGAAAGGAAATATAGCACACGGTCCATGGGCCATTTGTTAGGCTACTGATACGCCATTCGCCTGGTGTTGATCGGAGGAACCACGGGAAGCTACCGATTAGAGTCGCCAGCCACTGGAATTTTCCTCCAGAATTCTAACCAGCTATGTAGTCAGTGTCGAAAACCCCAACGTCGGAACTCGAACCCAAGGATCTCCCGGTCTGTGACGCTGCAGAAACAGGGGCAATGCTGGTTCTGAGCTAAGCTCTGATGTTCATGACTTTCGAAATTTCTGGGTTATTTTGGCCGCTACCTCCCCTCACCCATAAATCCATATGGATTTCCACAATATTTCTGCAATACCCACCGAGTTCATAAATTAAAGGAAGAAATAAAAGAGGTCATCTTCGTCAACATATCAGCTTTATTAAGATAGACGGCTTTCGACGGCTTTGCCGTCATCGTCAGTCTACAGGATACAGAAAGATACAACAAAATTATAAATAAATACACAATAAGTATACATTACATTATAATACATTATAATTTTACAATATACAATATTATTATTTTACAATTTACAATATATGTACATTATAATTTTGTTGTATCTTTCTGTATCCTGTAGACTGACGATGACGGCAAAGCCGTCGAAAGCCGTCTATCTTAATAAAGCTGATATGTTGACGAAGATGACCTCTTTTATTTCTTCTTATAAGAACGTCAACAACACCAAATCAGAATTCCCACAATTCATAAATTAAACATTTTAACGAAAAGAGTCACTAATACTTCAGTAACGTAGTAGAGTATTTATACAGTGCAAAACTCCTTTACATACTGCGGAGAACATCAATAAAGTCGGTTTTTATTAACGCAGCCTGTGAATAGCACATATTTAACAAGTGCGGGCTCTTCTTCGGAGCCTTACTGTCGCATAACGAGAGCTGTGTCGTAAGCACTGCGTATGAGAATTCAAAAGGTAGGCACAGCATGAAAACCGTCGGAAAAACATAATCAAATATTTGCATTTTTAGTGAAAATCTTATCAATTTCATTGTTTTTGGATTTTTCCCGTGTTCCTGTTCGTGCAACGAGACCATTGGCACCTCTCACAAGGCCGTCAGCTGCGTAATTTTCTTTCGACTTTTGCGCTCATAAGAAATTAGCAATATTGTTAGGAGGAGTCGTGCAATTTGAAGGAGCCGAAACTTTCGATTACTCAGAAAGAGTTTGCCGAATACATTCTAACCGAATAATCAACATCAGAGTAATGGGGTTAAAGAAACTATTTTCACCTGTTAATATAGCATCAAAAGCATTTGCGTTCATTAACATTTTAATGAAAATTTAACGAAAGTTTTCATGAATAAAATATTAATATAATTCATGGTATTTCTTTGTAATGAAAAACTTTGAATATATAATTACATTCATGACAAAGACAATTAACAAGTCACATTATTGAATAATAAATTGTACAGATTTTCTCATTGTACTTGTTATTAAAATGCATTTTCTTGTAGTAATCCTACAGAGCCTTACAGACTTGTCCACACTCGATAATTCCTTCTTCATCGCAACCCGATCATGATAGCATATGCCAAACAAGCACGGTCACGCTTTTGCATTTGAAAACACGGCCACGGTATTGACACAGTATTACTCCACCCATTGCCATTTTTATCGAGAAGCTTGATGCAACATCGGGGAACCCTTTTCATGCAGTTGGGCAATTTTAATACACCAGATGCAGATGTCGTAACTTTCTTCGTTCAACGAGTTAATACCGGCTGATATGTCTCAGTGCATCAACCATGACCGCTGAAGCATCTCTGACCGGAAGGCCCTAGGGAATGAATCCGGTTGTGGCGGATATTCGACAGTAACTAGATAGCTGTGTCGAATTCAGACGCTGTCTGCAGGAGAATTCTAGCGGCCGGCTGCTCTGATCGGTAGTTTTCCGTGGTTTCTCCGATCAACTCCAGGCGAATGCCGGAGCAGTTCCCTACCAAATGGGTCACGGACCACGCGCAATCTGTCCTTTCTCTTCCTTGTCCTGTCCTCTCCTCTTACACACACACTTACACTAACATGCACTACACTACTACATATTTCGGGAGACCGGTCGGGAGCTTAGAGCTTGTCCCGGCTGGGGCGGTGCCCCGCTGGTGGGAGAGTCCTGGTTAGGGGGTAACCCCACTAGCCGACGGTACGTCGGCGCCGGATCTCGCCATCCAGCGGGGGAAGATCACTGCCATCTCCCGAGAGAGAGAAACATGCACCACACCAACGGGACTAATGACCGAAGCAGTTGACACGCCTGAAACACGAAAATATCAATCAACCAACCCAGTCAGAGTCACTGCAATGACATCAGGTGAGGCGTCTCAGCCGGTGGGAAAGGCGTGGCGGGCGCAAGGAGGGATATAGGGAGGAGTGGCGTTGCGGGAAGAGGAAGGGGAAGGGAGGGAGAGAGAGGGCGGGGCTGGCGGGAGAGTGGCCGGGTGTGTGTCTGTGTGTCGGGGTCAGGGGGGAGCAGTAAGTAGCAAGCGAGTGGGGAAAGGAGTGGAGTCCTAGGACCTCCCGCTCAGAGGCACTGCAGTAACATCAGTTGATGCCCTGAGCCACCTCATCTGGTCTCTCTTTTCGAGTTAATTATTCCAAAGTAAACCGCGTGCGTGCAGCTGAAAGAGAAACGGATCACGAGAGAGCACGATTGTCCGCAAGGTGCAGTTCCGTGTCTCTTCCGATGGGACCGGTTTTTCCTCTGGTTTTCCCTAATTTCCCCCCGTCCTCGCCCACCTGCACACGGAACTGGTTTTTTACCGAACGTAGAAAGCAATAGGGTGTCCAGACTTTCTAATCAGCTTCCAGTGTTGTGCACGCACCGACGAGAGATCACTCTTACTTTCGATAAGGGGCAATCGACTGCAACCGGCGTAACTGGTGCGTGTTGCGAGTTGCCTGTTTTCAGGCGTTCGTGATGTTCATGAATGGAGTGTAGAAAGTCGAAAGGAATTAGGTATCAATTTTTTTTAAAAACATTTTGAGTGTTTGGTGAATACTTATGGTAATTTTATACAGATATTTTTTAATTTAGTAAAATGGGCGAAAATACTTACACAACCGGTGTATTTCGCTAACATTCCTCTCTGCATTAAATTTCTTTTTTGAATGTGATAATTGCCTTATATTTTCATCTATTTTACATCATATAGTTACAGGGAGTAAACACTATACTGAGTAGGTATTGTACACGAGTAAATATTCAAATATTGCTAAGCGTTTACAAATAGAAACACTTAGACGTTTCCTTAAGAAGAATGAGTGCGGTAGTTTTCATAAACGCGCGCATGCGCAGATCGACTATTCCACCCCACGAGCAAGGACTTATACTCCGTTAAATTGCACCGGATATCAATTAGTCAATTTAATTTTAGAAATATTTCAACGGGCTGTGCGTTTCTTTGTTTTCATGAAGTTGGGATACTAAGAAAAGCTACAGTTTCAAAAATAGAATAGAATAGTGAATGAACACGATTTCAATTGTTAAGGGACTACTAACGTACATATATCAAAGATTCCGAACCTTTTCCTATCATCGACCTCTTTTAAAAGAGTTGATTGTTCCATCGATTCCCTTACGTTGTTCACTGTAATATACAGCATACATAATCATAACACAAAGAATTACCCTTTAATTTCTCCAATGTAACCATCTCATGAACCAACATTTAATGTTGGGAGGCGAGGAGGGGTTTTATCTGAGAATTTCCAAAGCACGAGTGGTATTTAATACAACTATTACAGGAAAGATATTATGTCCAATTAAAATCAAAGATGTTATGGTACATACGGGATTTATTGCACATCGTCACAGCGATCTGCCTCCTAAGATAGATGAGTCGCAGCTTTTGATTGGCCAGTAGAAAGGAGCGATAAGAAAAATCGGATAGAAAAATTGATAAACATTTTTATATACACCGCCCTGATTGGGACATTTTTTATGTACAGTTAAATACTATAGGTTTTAATTTCACGAGTGGAATAGCCAACTATAATATTTTTGTAATCAATAGAATCTTCATTATACCTATGAATCCCCGGTTCATATTCAGCAATCCGCAATTGACCCTTTGATTAACGTCAAATTTTATTGACCACGTCAAATTTTATTGACTTCGTTAGGAACACCTATTTTATGCAGAAACAACAGAACGTTTAAAGTATCTCTCCGCAGTGACTTCTTCACCATTACTTTAGCTTTTGAATCAGCGTCATACTGTAGTTCAGACTTGTCCATAGAGCTGGGTTCAGGGCGCCGTGGTCCTCGAAACGGCCGCTTCCTCCCCTTGCCCCAGCCCCTTTCCACTCCGCTCGCCCTCAAGTCGCGATTTTGGCTCCGAACCAAGAAGCGCCAGCTTTGTGTTTCCAAGAGCAGACTGATTAAATAAATCGGGTTTGCATCAAGTTTCATCAGGGTTCTCCCGTTCTCTGCTTCTCATTTCTCCATTGCTGCGTAATTATTCATACCATATCTACATATTATCTTATCCATTAAACCATTCATATATTTGCTTTACTTATATCGTGAAAAAAGTATAAACCATATGTGATACGTGAGAGAGAATTATAATCTGCGCAGGTTTCTTTGCGTTCAAGATTCCCTACCCTAGACGTTTAAGGCTCATTCACAATGCAATCACAAACATAAGCATAACACATACACATAGACATTAACATAAGCGAGGAGTTGGCGTATTCACAATGTCAAACATGAACATAGGCAAAATAAGAGTTTCTATTGGTTATGAGACATTCTAGTTTACTATTGGTTGGATATGAGAATCGATTTCGAGATTTCAAAACAAATACGACCAACACAACCACGCAGCACACGAATAGTTCGCCTATCGACTTCGATACTCGATTTTGAGTTATCGAACTGTGATTGGCTCATTCCTTATGTCTGACATAAGCATAAGCACAGAAGCTTGAAGCTTGCAAGCTCTTAAGTGAACGTCTTACGTGTTATGCTTATGCGAACGCATTGTGGATGAGTCCACTTGTAGACGTAGTCCTAACTTTTATGTTAACGACATGCTTATGCTTATGTTTGCATTGTGAATGGGCCTTTACTGTAGACAGTTCAATGACGAATAAAGGTACGAACAGTTCAGGACTATTCCAGGTCCATCATCTGTTCCAAATATGTCCATAATTGTCGGTTTACACACTACAATTTTCATGCAGATTCTCACACAGTTTCTGTACAGAAATTTTAAGATTTCAAACTAGAAGTATAAAAGCCCAAAGTCATGCATATACGGTCTATACGTATTTTGTATTCTGTTTGTATTCTGTACGAATTCCCACAAGACGCAGCCAGGGAGTCTACCGGGAAACAACTGAATTGCGCCGTCCGAGTACTTTCAGTGGAGGTATTTCTGTGCGTACGTTAGGCTGTGTGGTTTTTATTAAGTATTAATTAACCATGAATGATCTACAGAAAAGAAAATTAGAAAGGCAGGAAAAGGGAAGGTAATAGTTTGTCACAATATCACTTCACACAAACGTACCTTGACACACCTAATCACAAAATCGAAAAGACCGATTACCGTCGCGTCAGGTGCACAAGTCCGTTAGTGAACGACTCTGCCGCTAGAGGCGCTTGAGCCAAACTCTAAGCTTTCTGCCAGAAAAATTACGAATATGCTCAAACGTTTTCAAGCAGAAATCGTGAAGTCTGGACTGCACGTTTTCTGTACGTCCTATCTGCACGAAAACTGTACCGTGTATACTGGCCTTAAGACTAGAACGAAGGCTTCGTGGTAAAGAATTTCAGTACATAAGGGGATTCACGGGCGAGGAAGTGACTCGCAATAGACATTCTGAACACTCTGTAGTCTGTAGTATTATTTCGTTTTAACATCATTGGCTTCCTTTCGAGGCCAGAGTTGCTACTCATAACTTCAGAGAGTTCATGATGTGTTGCGTCCCCAGGTTCTGGGCGCTGTGGCGCTGCTAGCGACGGTGGCGGTGGCGGCGGAGACGACGTCGACGACGCAGAAGGGCGCAGGTGGCGCGACGGAGAGCGGCGGCGGCGACAAGGAGAAGCGCACGGCGACGGGCGCGCGCCTGGCGGTGACGCCCGGCATCAAGTACGCGGCAGGCGCGGGCCCACAATTGCCCGCGCAGCACTACGCCCAACAGCAGCAGCAGCAGCAGCAGCAGCAACAACAACAGCTGCAGCAGCAACAATTACAGCAGCAGCAGTACTACCAACCGCAGCGAACAGAGGTACTTTCCAGTTTTGTTTTACTCCTTTAAGAAAATAAATACTGTTAACTACATTAACTACATTATAATAAAATTACATTGCTTAATTTCATTATAATATAATTAAATTAAATATGTAGTAGTTAAAGATATTTGTGCCAAGATCTCGTCCATTTGGCCTGCTCTTGCGCATGACCACTTCCAAAACTTTAATGCAAATAAATAATAAAACCAGAATTGAAGGTAATTCTTCTTTTTCTTTTTATTTGTCTTCGATTTCTTCTATTTTTATCCTGCTTTTTCCTATTCTTCTCTTCTTACATTTTGATTTCATATTTTGTCTTTCTTCTTGTTTCCTCTTTCTTCTTATTTCGTAATTCTTATGTTCTTAAAAAAATTATATGTGAATACCAAAATAACTAGTGATATATAGGGTGACAATCCCGCTGTCAAGACGTCAATTAATATTAGTCGAATTACACAGGCGATAGAAAGTAACAAAGAACCCAGATGCATATCATGAAAAATACAACCCTCATTTTTTTCTTTGCGCAGTCGTATAAAAAAATATGAAAAGAATTAATACACGTCAGAGGAGTACGTTATATTAGTTTACAAAGAAGGATAATCTGTCCCTTCAAATGCAAACAATGTGTATAATACAGTTTTTAAAAAATCGATACATTTTTCACGAAAAACTGCGATTTCTTAAAGTTTGTGTGCTTACTCTGCATTAGCTAACTAGCATATTACGAAATTATTTAAGATTATTTTAATGTTATTATTATTAATATTATACTTCATTCTTTAATCGTACAAATATCTACGCCCATGACTTTACCTGTAGCGTGAATTATTTTTATTATTTATAATATCATTATTAATATTATTCCTCACAATTATTATTATTATTCATATTGTTTATTTGTGTTACCTATTTGTCCGCGCAGTTCTACCAACAGCAGGCAGCTCCGGCGCAGCAGGGTTACTACCTGCAACAGAGCTTCCAGCCGCAGTACAACCTGCACTTCGCGCAGCAACAAGCGCAGCAACAACAACAGCAGCTGCAGCTGCAGCAGCAGGCGCAGGCGCAGGCGCAGGCGCAGCGCTACCAGTTCGTGCCGCGCGCGCAGAGCGGCGCGAGCGGCGCGCAGCACACGCAGTACCTGCAGCCCGCCGCGGCCGCCGCCCCCGCCCCCGCCGCGGTGCAGTACCTGGCGCCGCAGCAGCTGCAGTACGTGCAGCCGCAGCCGCACTACATCCAGGCCGCGCCCACCGCCCCCGCAAGGTACCTCCTGGCTGCTGACGCACGTGCAGGGGAATCCCCGCTGTACAGAATGTCACGGAAAATTACGTGTTATGTCTCAGAATTAATATTATCTCCGAAGCGGAGGGATCGAAAATGAGAATAAATTACAAACTTCTAGGAAAAAGAATTAAAGGGGAGGGGGTTGATTCTCTCTTAACGCAAACGTTTAAGATTAAATGTTTAAAACATGTAAGTCATGTAGGGAGGTCGATGACCATATTAGTTATATCTATATAAAGATATCTCAGAATACGTGTGTCAAACCTTTAGGTCGTATGAACATTCGATCGAACAATCGAAGAACATTTCAATCTTCTCTGTATACAGTAGGGCTCTGAATAAATGTTACAAACTTCTAGGGGGTGCAAACGGCGAGTCGAAGATGTTCACTTTTTCCCAACGAACATGTACTAATAAATTTCATGTAAAGAAGTTAGCCAACTCTCGTGCACAGGTGTTTCGTAGGGACCCTTTCTGGCGCTGTCAAATATTTCATGAACCTACAAATACCTATGCAGCACTAGTTGTTTATGAATCAGTAGCAGATGCCACATACGCAACTTAATTGTCAAAAAGGGTTCACCTTCGAACCCCTACATGTCAGAACCTAGAAGATTCTAACATTTTTCCCAAAGCACATGTATGTACGTACTAAATACTAATCCTGGAGTGCAACATGGCCTCTGTGCGTGTCTCCGCCCGAGGAAGGCTGACGAGCAGGTGCTCTGTGTCCGCAGCGTACACCACCGGCTACTTGGTGCCGGGCCCCAACGGCCAGCCGGTGATCATGGTGCCCGTGGCCGCCGGGCCCTCCGGCCCCGCCCCCGACCCGCAGGCCACCGCCCCCCAGCTGGTGTACTATCAGGTACGTACCGGTCATTAGTTCAAGTAGAAGCTGGTACATACTTAAGGCCGCTTCGCAGTAGCCCGCGAACGTGAACGCGAGATATGAGCGCTTCACATTAAACGGGAAGAGGAATAGCGCTATGAATCGTAGCGGCTAAAAAGAGAACTTCAATAAACAGTTGCTGAAATCAATGGACTTCTATCTAGGATGCTCTGTTTACTCTTTGATTTATTTGAGAATTACAAAAACTGCAAAAACTACTAAAAAATTTCATCAAAAAATAAACTCCAATATAGTTGAACAAAATATATAAAACTACAATTTTGGGGAGAATTTTAACACTAAATATTAAGAATATAAAAATAGTTAATCTATAATTTCTAAATAGAACTAAAACAACTCAACAATGACTAATGTGCAAACTATAATTACCAATAATGCACACCATTTTCATTTCACTCATTCAACTGTTCTGCTACCCCCTCCAGGCTCCCGTGGCGCCCGCCGCCGCCGCCCCCGGCGCGCATGCGTACTTCCTGCCCGCCCAGCACGCCCCCGCCCCCGCCGCCGCCGCCCCGCTCGTCTACACGCAAGCCCCAGCCTACTACCAACAGCAGCAGGTACGTCACACCACAAGCTACTTCGGCTGAAAAGACGTTTGTGTTACGATTCGTTCACGCGCGCGGATGCGTACGATTCGTTCACGCGCGAGTATACAAGGAGGAAAAAGCTTCTGGGGCAAACTTGAGGTAAGGAAATGGAGGCTTTCCTGAAAAAGTTTAAGAAAATATCTACGCATAAAATGCCGAAGTATTTATGCGAGAGACGCAAGAATGCTTTATGTGAACGTGAGGACCAAAGGCCCGAGAATCGTCTTCGACTTGGAGCTGCGTATCGAGGTGTCACTGTGTGCGTCGGCCGCGCACACTGTGGCCGCGTCGTGAGCGACTCATTCTCGGAATCGACATGCCCGTGAACGAATCGTAACACAAGCTGCATTTCTACCGCTACTTCATTTGACACATTGGCAATTCCCTTGAATGATTGATTCATTATTTCGTGATTTCGGGAGCATTAATTGCTATGATCATTAGTCCCTTAATTTTTTCATCGCGGGAGGTGACAATGATCTTATCCCGCTAGATAGAGAGACCCGACACCGGCCAACACGACGGCTTACGAGGTTTCCCTATCCAAGTATCTCCCCCCAGTTGGGCACTGCTTTTATCGGGACACACAAGCTTCCGATTTCTGGTAGTGTAGTGAATGTAAGTGTAAGTGTGTGTCAGTAAGGAGAGACAACAGGACAAGGAAGAGGAAGGATAGATCACGCGCGATCTGTGGCCCATTTGCTAGGATATTACTCCGGATTTCGACTAGTATTGACCTGAGAAACCATAAAAATCTACCGATCAGTGCAGACAGCAGCTATATTCGACCTACCTATCTAGCTAGTGTCGAAAATCCTGCCACAGTTTGGACTCGAACTCTGGATCCTTCCGGTAAGAAGTACTGCAATGAGATTCATTCATGCCCTGAACCACCTAAGCCAGTGCAAATCCCCTAAAGAGAGTCAAGGCCTAGTAACTGACGAGAATTGGTTATTGCTATTGCCGACGTTGTTTCTATTTTTTTTTTTTAAGTTTGACACTACTTGGGTGGATGAAGTAATGTAAACAACACGTCATCAGTCGTCCCATACTTCTTTGACGCCAATCGCTACCAACTGCTCTTTTTTATTCGCAGCTTGCCACCAGAGTACTGACACAAAAACTATTTCAAACAGGCGCATATATTAAAGTTCTATGATTGAATTGATTCAGTGGTGAGGTGTAGTTGACATTTACATAATTGGAATGATTGAAGGCGTTGTCATTGTCAACAATGTTGTTGACAATGACAACGCCTTTAATCATTCCAATCTATGATTGAAGATTAAAGATTCTGATTAACAGGGGATTTTTTGTATTGGCATTGCTGTTGTTTTTATTGTTGTTATTATTATTATTATTATTATTATTATTATTATTATTATTGTTGTTGTTGTTATTATCCTCCTTATTATCATTAATTTTATTCAGGACATTTTTTGCATTCCAGTAATCACATCTATCAATTAATGCATGAAATCACATTTCAAAAGTTAATTAAATCATAGAGTAAAATAACACAGTAAATCAAGTATAATAATAGCATAGGTAAATGGAATGAAATAAATACATACATGTTATTTAAATTTATCTCGATCAAGTTATAATTCATTTTCCTTTGATCTACAGGCAAATGCTGATGTCCATTTCTTCAGAATAATATTCAATTTTCCTCTGATAAACATTAAATTCAGACACACTGAAGTATTTAAGTAAATGAATACGTTTCAAAATCACAAAACTATTGGCAAAGAATTTCACATTTATGTATTGTATGATTTTTTTTAAGAAACACAATCTATGTAACTTAAACATCTTAACACATAAAGCGTGTTATGTTTCTATCACATTTAATATTGTTCATAATTAGGGTATTAAGTTATCTCAAAGGACTTTTTCTAATAAGTGTTTACGTAAATGTGGTTTATTTGAATTCAAAGGTGAGGTTGGAGTTCTAACGCTTTTGGTTAATAGGTGACGGCATCAATGCATCGCGTTACATTGTTACGTCATGCAGTGCTTCAGATCCACTCTAGACTTCAATTCCTTGTGGAAGTTTCCTTGCTCTAATGACGGTTGCCTGTTTCTGTCGCAGACGCACCCACCGGCGGCGCAGTCGCACCAGACGCTGCGACACGCAGACCGAGCCACGGCGCAACCTACTCGCGCGCCGCAGACCAAGGCTTGAAGCACGCGCGGTAAGCGGGCCAAAGCAATGCACACTCGCGGGTGTTGCTCGAACTAACATCTCGCCGACATGAGAGCGCCCTGGCGGAGAAAAAACCATTGACGTTATGAGATACCGCCAGTGCGATCTGACGGAGAGAGGTCTTACTCCTGGAAAAGGATGACGATCGTTTCGCGAAACAGGCAGACATTGAAAATAAAATGTTCTTGAGGAGAATTTAAGAAGATAGACACAGGCTCATTGAAATAATTTTTCATTTATTCTTAAATAATTATCTTTCCAGATTCAAAAAATTTATGTTATCATTTGTATCAACGTAATTTTTACAGAATGGAGTATTTATTTTAATGTTGATTCCTGTAATTTGTTGTAACTCAGTATTAATTTGTAAATTCTGCATCGTAAGTCACACATTATTTGCAATTTTTGGCCCTTACAATCAGCTTTAATTTCTATTCATTCATTTTTAAAATAATATTTACACCGTATTCTCTTCATTTTATATTATACATTAAATATGGTTTTCTTTTCAGGCTCTCCCATAAACATGTGACAAGAGATGCATGTCTTTAATCACGTTGCCATCACTTCATTTCATCATCAATACCATATTTACATTGTTTGTATATACATTTGCGATCGTATGTTTAAACTGTATGAATGAATAAAATGTTGTTTTTCTACTCTTGTGTTAAATTATTTACCAACTAGTGGTTCCCGTGTGAATAATTCTCAGAGAGTTCAATTTATTTCTAATCTCATTGAGCACTTAACCAACTTCCTTAATTCCCCATATTGTTCTTTCCCTTCCAAGAACATGAAAGACAGAAGTAATTCGCTGAGCAATTGCGTAATCTCCGTACGGATTGATTGTTAGCAAATATGCCGACTCATTTTTTGCGCTTCTCATCGAATTCTTGCTCAAAAAAGATCATTAGTAAATAACTCTTTTAGAACGGTGAAATGCCAAACTTTAATGAAAATGACAGGAACAGTGAATTGTGAAATTTCAAACCCCTTTATCGTATGCGTCCATTCGCTGTTTATAATTATTGCATTAGCAACTCATCAGTTGAAGTGAGTGAATTGTCACTTCACCAATAAATTAGCGTTTTATAAATGTGGCAAATTATAACCCTAGCATTACCAATTGCTATTCACGTATTGTGTTTTGGAACAGAAGATTCTATTATAATATTGAAAGGTAACGACTGTACTGTCGAATACTATAGTATGTTATTGCAGAATTTGTGAATACTGCTTTAGTTGAAATATTTAATTTATAGTAGTGTTATAGGGTTTTATTTTCTGTTCTTGAGCAGTGTGTCCGCTACTTTTTGGAAAATCGTTTTGTAGGGTTTTGTTCAGCGGTATTTTTGCTCCTGCAGACTGCAAGTTAAGTAGAAATATTGATGTGAAAATGTCTATATTTCTTTCATTTACAGAACAAGAAATTCAATATTGCCTCTTTAAATTAATGTTCGTGTATATTAGTAGTTTATTAGTTACATCAATATATTAATAAATCAGAATCGTCAGAATGTCAATAAAATCACAATTCAAGCTGAGGGCTCCGGAGACCATCCCCCCTCGGTGATAAATCGGATATTATCATCGCACGTTTTCTTGAGCCCTCATTTCACTAGATGCGACTGGAGTGAGGGGGTTCGTTATTTTGACGACAGAGAAATTATATCAATTCTTTAGCTCTATTTTCAATGCAAAATTGTGTCTATAACACCGGAGCGAACATGTCTAATTATCAGATTTTGTCAACGCTCATTAGCATAATTTATTCTTAATTCATCTGCGATTCTCTTACTCTTACGGCGGGCAAGAAATGAACATTCCGTCGTTCTCCTGTGCAAGAGAAAGAAACCCAAGGTCTTCGCTAAATATCTTCAGGAATCTCTCTTTGGCAACGTATTTTCACTAAGTGATGTCACAACTTGGCTTTCAAAGAAAGATCACGTCAATGTTGCAATGACTGGTCGCTTACAAAGAGCAAAATCTTATCATCTTTTTACGTGTTGGACTCCCTCTGCTCAGAGCTAAGCATATTGCACTGGATATGTTATGAGCTAACAGGAAACCGTAAGCGCCATGCCGAACATAATAGCCTATTCCTGTCTCCAGATGTCTTTGATAACATAGGTGTGATCCTCAGCATTGCAGACCTATTTATTTATTTATTTTACGTCAAAAAACAGTTAAAACTGCGTATGACGTGCTATGGGAAAAAGTTAATTGTGTGCACATTTTCAATATTCTGTGATCCCTACTCTGTCATATACTACTTGAATTTAAAAAAAAGCTCCCATGTAATAAAATCTATTTCAAGGATAAAAGGCAATAAATTGTGGCTCTTATCCATGTTGTCCTTCAGAATAATACTTCCTGCCGCGACAACATGGAAACGATGATTTGAATAATTGTATTTCCCACTAAATTCTAGAAGACTTGCACATAAAATGAAGTTACATTTATGTCCAGAAGCAAAACAAGGGGCCATCTCAGCATTTGCTCAATGGATCAGGGAAACTGGACGAAAAACCTGATCGAGATGGGGGTGATTGACCCGGAGGCCTAAATAACTAGATAAAACTTTTATTGTGCTGAATAAATATAATTTAGCGTTCTTGTTCATTTGAACAGACATTTACCATTTTTCGTAATTAACATATTTATTTTTAAAAAAAGCTAAAAAGCATCAGTAAATGTTGAGAAAATCAAGATTATTCACATTGGCACTTCTGTTACTTTTTCTTCCTATTTCACTTCTCGGATTTTTTACGTGGGATATTTCAGTATCGCTTCACTTATGCTCGCGAACGTTGGTGTATGTTCATATGCTCTTGTTTTCTGGAAGTTTCTGATGAACTTGTCTAATTTGATATTTTAAACATGTTCCAAGTTTCCCGAAAGTGTATTAGTTCTCATTATCAGAATATTATATCAGGTAGTGGAGTAATGACGAGATGGATTTATTTGGTCGTCAAAACTGATTCTCTTTCTCGTTGCGAAGGAATTCTGTACAGGATTTTTTTTTTTTTTTTTAGAAAGTTGCAGAGTGGTTTTTCAATGATTGTGCGGTAGAAAATGTTTACAATTGCTATTTTTCATGGTTGATTCTGATATGCAATGGCGAAAGAAAGATTTCAGAATTTCCAAATGCAACTCTCGTTTTTCTTTCAAAAGAATCTTTAAAAAGTAAGGCGGTAAGTCTAAGTATTATTTTATGAATAATAGGTCTAATAGTGCTCCTGACGAGCACTTTCAAATGTGTGATATTTCCTCAGCTGTGATTGAAATACGTCTCGAAGACCACACGTAATAAACATTGGAACGTTCCGACTGTGACTCGAAAGTGAGGTGCAGAAACAAATGAAAACGAGATCGCAATTAATCGGCGACGTTAGCTGAATCTACGCACCTTGAAGTCGCGGAAGTTGAGCGATTCGATTGATTGATTCAATCCAGTGGTAGCTCGTGCTTAGGTTGCACGGTGCTTAGATTGCAAAGATCTCATAATATCTTAGGAATATACATTTTCCTTTTGATGACTTTCAATATTTAAGAAATTTGCAGCAATAACGATGTATTTGAAATCACTTTTAGACCAAAGGGTATCAACAGGCGCTATCTCCGGTGTCTGATGCCTTGCCAGTTATTGCACCACGCTCTTGTCTTTTGGCTGTGTTACTGGTTTTATGTTTTTACTATTTAGCCCTACGATTTAACACGGGGAGTGTGCGGCATTTTGGTGGTGCAACCAGGTGGTGGCGCTGTCTAGCGCTATGCGACGACCGAGTGAGTCTCAGGGAATACCAATATTCTGTCTTCGCCTGACTCGCTGCAACCTAATTTTTTGAATTTCCCTTGTTATTAAAAGTACACAAGTTCAGTCAATTATTCACGGCGTTTAATACATTATTTATGCCGCTTAAATAATTTATTTTTATTTGATATTAGATTTATTGATTCAAAATATACACTTCATGTATTCTTTGTGTAAAGTTGGTCGTTCTGGATGGAAGTCCTTTTGTGTCTCGCGGAAGACAGTCTGCCAGCGGCTGGCTAGCAGTTTGCAAGCATTCTTGTGGATAGAAATGTGTGTAGAACATCTTTCATTATTGCAATATATATCAGGGTCATGAAGTTTTCGAAATAAAATAATTTAACCAACACCAATTTTAATGACACCAGCAGCCACTGCTTGATTGTTAGTGATTCCTGGCGCGTCAACTACTATGTTCATTAGTCCCGTAAGTGTAGTGCATTTTCCCTCGGGAGGTGGCGGTGATCTTCCCCGGTGGCGAGATCTGGCGCCGACCTACCGTCAGCTAGCGAGATTTCCCCAACCAGGTATCTCCCGCCATCGGGGCACCGCCCCAGCCGAGACAAGCGTGCAGTTTGGCACCACTATGATGTTTGAGAACATGGTGGATACACATGGGTGGGTTCCTCCGGTGCACCGATTTAGCTGGTTCTGCGCTCCACCAGTTTGCGTCACGAACCACGTGACCACAGCAGGGGCACTTCCCTTGAAGAGTCAGCCCCGTCGCTGGCCGCCATGTTGCATGGAGAGCGAGAAATATTGAGAAACATTTAGACAGTAGTACTAAGTGACAATTTTCAAAGGTAACCAACCAAAAATAACACGATGAAGGTGTGCAAGATGAAATATTTAAAAGAAATGCTTCAAGAAAATGTTTCAATGTCTTGTAACGAAGTGATCATTTTGGTTATTTTAAATGTTTATGTGTCTGTTTGTCTATATTATTATATTATGCTTGGTCCCTTTGTTTTTTGAACAGACCTTGAGCAGCTAATGGAAATGAATTATTACTCACTTTTCATTATTATTCTCTTCCGACTTCATTATTAAGTATAATCATTATAAGTATAATCATATTGTAGTATAATCATCCATAAGTATAATCATTATTAATAATTAAAATTTCCAGTCAAAAACAAACTATCTACCAATAGTTATCTGAAAGTCATTCAAAACGTACTAAAAGAATGGAGAAATTGTTCTTATATAACAACTAAATAATTTAATCCAATTTATCCCACCAATCCCAATGTAGCTTTTGCCTATGAATTAGTCGAAATTCATAAATCTATCCATTAGACCTGTAGTTTCATCATTAGACACAATGGATTATTTTTTCTCTAAATTTCTCAATCAAATTTTTAAGCCATTTTTAGAATATGATTATACTTATTTTTGTAATTTTTGGCTTGAATAAATTAAATAGGTTAAAAATGAATCCAGTTCTGAGACTTTGCTTCTTTAGATGTAATAGTAATGTATCCAACTATTTCTCATGAATTAATCTTAATTGCTATTGAAGAATTGTTACCTAATAGTTCCAGACCTCGTAGTATTCCTTCTGAACAAATACTTATTGCTGTCAGAGCTATTTTAAATAACATAGAATTTAAATTTAACAACAAAATGTATAGCCAAAAAAATAATACACCTATAAGTGGCCCATTGAGTTCCCTTTTTTGTGAATTGGTAATGAGGAAACTTGAACAAGAGGTTTTGAAAAACATTAAATGTGAATAGTATCTTTGATACTTTAATTATTTACCTAATAATTCTATTGATAACTTATCACAGAACTTTAATGCCTGGAACCCTGATAAACAATTTACATTAGAAATAGATCAAAGACCATGTATTAACTTTTTAGACATAACCATTTTTCGTAATGATAATAGCTTAACTATGAACTGGTACACAAAACCTGTGTATGCAGATTTGACATTAAATACTTTATCCTGCCATCATGTAATGATAAAGAGGGCTGTTATAGTCAATCTAGTTGACAGAGCTCTAAAACTATCTGCATCTCAATTTCAATATACAAATTTACTCATTATTAAAGAAATTTTATTTTTAAATAATTACCCTTCCAGATTTGTTCACAAACATATTCAATGAAGAAATAAATTAATTAATTCCGATTCTGACAAAAATTTAATTTGAACAAGAATAGGTCAGAGCAATGTTCCAACTATATATGTTTACCATTTATCCCTAAAATCAATAGTTATGTAAAAGAGGAGTTAAAAAGTAAATTCAAATTGACATTGTATAATAGTGTGAATAATAAGAAATGTATTATATTAAATTTAAAAGATAAACAAGAAAAAACTGAATTACAAAATTTAATTTATAGAATAATAATAAATTTATAAGACTTGAAAAAAATTAAAAAAAAAAAATTTAAGGAAAAAAAAATTGGGCCATAATATAGATTTTATAAATGTAGATATTTTAAATATAGAACCAAAACAATTTTCAAGAACTGTTCTTGAAACTTCATACATAAAAACTGATAATTGCTTGAATACTCAGGTTGAGTTCAACGTGTTTACAAATTTATAAGATTCAGTACTGTATAATTTTAATAAAAATTGAAGATAATGCATATTAGTTATCTTATAGATTCTGTTTTAATTATTCCAAACCTTTTGTTTCTATAACATATGTTCATGACGTAAAAAATTAAATTTTAAAAAGAAATTAATTTTTTTTTTAAATTTTATCAAGAGATAAGCTCTATATGAGTATATTGAGTAATCATATTAAAAGATTCTTATTAGAATATCATATTTTTGTTATGAATTTGTGGAAATGAGATCGCCCAGATAAGTGGTAGCACTTGCTTGTGATCTTACTGCCTGTTGTGTTGACAAGGGACGTGACCGCGACGGTGTCGGCGGTGGTGTGATGGTGACTGCACAACGTGGTTGGTACAGTATCTTGATACTACATCAAGAACGTCAACGTGATGTATCTGTGCACGTCTCATATGCTATCTGCTATAGGTCGTCTAATTTACATAATGCTTAAGCCTGAAGATGAAGAAAAAATTATCCTCGAAACTGTCGCGAGAGAATAATAATAAAAAGTGTGTAATAATTCATCTTCATTAGCTGCTCAAGGTCTGTTCAAAAAACAAAGGGACGAAGCCTAATGTGATAATTTTGGTATCTGGCTGCATTTAAAATTCCCACCAATATTGTGACGCAAAACTGGTGTCTGAAGCTCATTGGCTGAAGTCGGATACGATGCGCAAGAGCCCCCAGCCCCCGGGTTGAGAACCTCACCGCAACTACCTGTTCTTCGACTCATTCAAATTACCGCGAACGTGAGTGCTGCTATCTACTTATGACACACCTGTTACATACTGTAGTAACAAACATCATTTATGTTTATTAAATAAAATAACTTATGTCTAAAAATAAACACAGCAAGCTTAATTAAGACAACATTTTTCTTCAAGTTATATTTTGAAACTCGTTGAAAAGAAGAATCGATAATAAAGTTAGCACGAAATGCACTTAACGTGAGGAAAATCTCTATTAGAATTACGTTAATTTTATTACATTTACAGACACATTTTCAAAATAAAAATATTACAACGATTGGACATTCGGACGGCACCAGCGGCTTTTTTTTTGCACGCTCACCATGGTGATCCCCTCTACTCTCTTGTTAGTAGCAAAGGTTGGCTATACGTTTTTTGTTGGAGTAGCAGAGTGGGAGAGATTTGTGTCAGAGCCAGGGGGTTCAAGCTTAATAGAGCCAGTCTCGGCCGTCGTTCTCGGCAAGGATTAGTTTGGGAGCCTGAAACATACAGCGCTGCAGTCGCAGTGTTAGAAAGAGAAAGCTAATATTAAACAGAGAAAGAAAATCGAAGAACACGAAATTGACCGAGAATATACGAGTGTTGCCGAAGATGAAGTAGCGACCGTTAGCGACGGTGTTTCAGCGGTGTTTGCAACGTTTGGTTTGGAACTGGGCTCGAACAGGCGACCGCAGGCGACTGGGCTTGAACAGGTCAGAACAGGTGTCACGTGTTTGGTTTGAGCGGGCTCCTGACTTTCAATTCAAACCAGATTCATACGTATCTTGATTTTTTGCGTGCATATTAAGCTATTAAGAGGTAAGACTTCGGTGTTATCATTAAATCATTATCATTAAACCCTCTTACATATGAAAATTCGTCATTTATTCTGCAATATAGAGCATACCTCAAAATAGCACAATGTTTTTTCAGATGCCTGGCTGTTGTATTTGCCATACCAATTTCCAATCGTCGGAAAGACGCTTGGAAGGAATATCCTTCCATAGGTTTCCGTCGCGCAATCGAAGGCCATTCATAGTGGAAAAATGGCTGGAATTTGCTGGGATCCCAGATGTTGAAAGTATCCGAGGCAGGCGCATATGCAGTGCGCATTTCAGAGCTGAGGATTTCCTTGCTGTTGGCCTCAAAAGGAGACTGCGATGTGGTGCAGTTCCGTGCTTACGTGAGTATCTTTTATTTAATCTTCTAAAATACAGAAAACCGCAGATTACGCAATGAAAAATTACGCAGTGTTTTGATGTATTCAAATCTCTGCCAATTATATTCGTGCATTTGAACCACATACATTTGGTTTGAGTTTTCACAGAAATAATATTAAAATATTGATTTATTTTACAGGTGGTTCTGTAGGATTGGCTACAGCGGTGGAATCCTTTTCAACAGCTCCAGAAATACCAGGTAACCTTGTTTGAAGTAAGATTTATGTTTTGTATAATTTTCAAAATATGAAAACTAATTTTGTTTTCACTGTGTAATAGCTCTTGCTGATCCCCTGTGTCTGCCTTGGAAGGTGGGAAGAGACGGTGCATCCAGCACATCAGGACAATGGGCCAGTTCTTCTCACCTGAAGTCTCAACGCGTCTGGGAAATGGCAAGTTGAGGATCCTCAGGCAGGACCATTAACCCCAAGCTCTCAGACTCTCATACAAGTGGTGGGATTCTTAAACCATTGGTACTACTCGTGTGAAGGATCTCACCTCGTAAGCGTCTGATGTATCATGACCTTCAGGAGAAGAAATCAAAAATTAAACATCTGCAAGAGCGTGAAGTTCCTTCACGCAAAGTACTGTCTACTCGAGGAGAACGAAGGAATGGAACAACCTTGCAGATGAAATTGGGCAACATATTTCGCCCTGTTTTACAACCTCCTGAAAGCACAGCTCAGCAACAAATCCAAATCTCCTTTTGGTCATAGATGGTCTACAGAAGTGAAGATTATTTGCTTAGCCCTTCGCAACTGTAGTCTTCAGGCATACAAACTCCTCAGGAAGTTAATGTTACTTCTTCCTGTTACTCTTCTCCAACTTTCCAATAAAATTCCTTTCCATGTTGGCCTTGATGATGTTTTGCTTCAGCATTTAGAGGATCAGTTAAATGTATGACTCAAATTCAAAATTTGTTCTCTAATTTTTGATGAAATGAAAATTCAAAAGAATTTATCTTTTAGTCTGTCCAGAAATTACATATTTGGCTATGAAGATATAGGTGGTGTCAATATGCAGACCATGCTTTGGTTTTTATGGTTCGTGGTCTCATTGACAATTGAAGCAACCTGTGATACTATTTGTCTCATGGTACTATTTCGGTCACAGATTTAGAAAATATAATTATAGATGTCACAGGTGCTTTACAAAGAATTGGTTTTAATATTGTGCCATTGTGAGTGACGGGCATCAACTAACGTGCTGCTTGAAAACTTTGGCTTTAAAACTTGCAATTGGGATAGACCAATTTTAAAAATTAATAATTGTAAAATTGTTGTAATTGCTGATCCTCCTCATGTTCTCAAAGCAACAAGAAATGCTCTTTTGGAAAACAAAATTATTTTTAAAACAGATAGTGGAGAAGTAAAAGAAACAAGCTGGCAATTTTAGTGGACCTTTTGAATTGGAAAAAATCATTTAATAAAACATGGGGAATATCACAGAAGAACACATTTATCCTAAAAGGAAAATGAAAGTAAGTTACTGCTCAGGTTTTGAGTGTAACTGTTTAATGCACTGTATAAATGTGTGTGGAAGGGCCAAGTATTTGGCTGAATTTATTAATGACATCACTGCTCTTTGATTCATTTAACGGTTTGAAATTTGATGACACTCACTTTTATAGAAGACCACTGAGTAACACTTCTCAGCATTTAGAATTTTGGCAGAGTATGGAAAAGAAACTGCATCGTGGAAGTTCTAATGCAAATGGCAAGCCTGCTTTTACTAAGGTGAAGGAGGCATGGTTAAACAATATCGACGCTGTTTCCACATTGTGAGAATGCTTGAAGGCTTGGGAGTGACATCGTGGTAACTCGACGCCTCAACCAAGATCCACTTGAGAATCTCTTCGTGTTGTGAGGCAGCGTGGTATTCAACAACGACCCTACCAGTCTGCAGTTTGATTTGGCTTTGAAATCATGTATTTTGAATGGAATGATTGGTGCCAATGGTAAATTTAATTGTGAGTAAGATTGAGAGTGTAGGAGCAAGAGACACTCATGTCTGTGATGTTGTTGACAATTCGTCTTTCTTGAAGGGGAGAGGAAGTAAGACAACATGTGCCTGATTGCCACAATGCCCTCAGATCCACAGACAATCCTCTAATATCTGATGAGGCTGCAAGCAAAACCATTAAAATTCTGAACAAAATTCCCAATCTGAAGTCGTGCCATTCTTGTTTTGTCTCCTTGATCTATTGCCACCATACTCCTCCACGTGAGGGAAGAAATGTTATGTGTGCATGTTCCAAACCAAAGGAAATTGTTGTTAAAATATTTTGGGAGTTATCTTTGAAAATTTTAAAATTTTTAGAAAACAAAGGACATGCACCAAAACTTCTTGAGGAACTTCAAAACTTTTGTCAAAATTCAAATTTTCAATTCTTTGGCTGTAAAGAGCATTGCTCTGAGATTCAAAATTCAATGAAACTATTGCTGAGCAAGCATGCGGTTAATGAGTTCTGCTTGAGGATCTCAACATGTATTAAAAGAAGTAGGTTTCTGTAAATTGGTTGTTAACATTTAATATTTAATAGTTTTAGTTTTAAGAATATTTTATTTTGAAACCTACTTCTTTTTAATTAATTCTTTAACTTAGAATATTGTTGACCCTGGAGCCTAATTTATTTGTTCTTAAGTTTCTTAAACCCCATCTTGATCAGGTTTTTCATCCAGGTTCTCTGATCCATTGAACAAATGCTGAGATGGCCCTTGTTTTGCTTCTGGACATAAATGTAACTTCATTTTCTGTTCACGCTTCTAGAATTCATGGAAATACAATTATTCAAATTATCGTTCCATGTTGTTGCGCAGGAAGTATTATTCAAGGACAACATGGGTAAGAGCCAAAATTTCATTTCCAAATCACTTTTCCTATAGCATGTCATACGCAGTTTTAACTGCTTTTTGACGTAAAATAAATAAATAAAATAAAAAATAAAGTTACACCATGGCATTTATGCCAGTTTTATCAGAGAATGTCATGTTGCAACAGTTTTGTTACTGCAGACAAAAGTTGCAAAAGATTTAAAACAGAAATATAAATATACTAGGTTTTACTTATGCTTATATGAGAAATACTTTTTTTAATGCTCCAGGGTCATATTAAATGTATTTACTGACGGAACCTGGCAATTTCCCTTCTGAAACAATTTATGGTTGTTTCAAAATTTGTCTAGTGCGTTCTTTCATTTTTGTGAATTGTTTAGATACAGAAGTGGTAGCACAAGCACTGTATATAAGGTCATCCTTCTGATAGCTGCTCTTTAAAACACTCGTATAAAATGGATGTTATTGTTCATCCTTTGTAGGATGCAGAACAATGAGATCTTGTCACTTGCAGTAATAACTCAATATTAATTTTTTCAATTGCTGCTGCTTTTAAGCTATAATTTATTAATATCTTGTATAAATTGAATGAAATGATAAGCACAATTCCTGCTGCGCCATTTACTGTCTGGAAGTAAATTACAACTTGGCATTCTCTCTGAGGGTTGCTAGGAAAAGGAATGTTTTACCATAATGAAAAGAAGAACACAGTAGTTTTCAGTACCTTAAAAATGTTTTCAAAATTTGCTTAAATGTCACTGTGGAAAATGATTTGTGATTTAGTTCAACAATAATTCAAACTTAGACATTTAATTATCAAATACCTTAATAAGATAATTTTGTGTAAAATAATTTGGAAACGTTATGAGGAAAGGAAAAACAGATTAATTAATGAAACTAAACAGGTACTTTCATTCCAAACTCGGTCATTTTAAATATTAATCTATTGAACTTTGTGTAAGAACCAAGCTTCTTACATTCTAAAAATAATGGTACAAATGATAAGATATTCATTTTCCATATTTGTACAGTGAATTAAACTTTTAATTCTTCTAAAGAATTGGTTGTTTTATATTTTTCTACTGAAATGTTTTGTGAAATACACTTATTAAATATGAATGACTGAACATGTAACGTTAAATGCTATAGCTAACTAGTGAAATAAGGATCTGCATTTTGCTTGTTGAATCCATTGAGTCAAGTTTGTTTTGTAAAGTTTCAGTAATTAAGTATTTCAGTTGTGGATGATAGTAATTAAACAATCTATTATTAATTATTAACTTGAAATCAATATTGTCATGTTCGTAGTTATTTTATTGCAATTTCATTAAAATGTTTTCGAGTGCTTGAAAGTGCACTACGCTTAGACAGTTTTATGTTCAGATTTTGCAGTAGTAAATAATTTAATTTATTGTTCAGATTTTGCAGTAGTAACTACACGATTGTAGTGAATTTGTGATGTGATATTAATTCTAAAATCAATATTTATCAAATTGTATTACTTGGAGAAATTGTATTTATGTAATTTACCATTGTTTTTTTCTTTAATTTTAATAAACCTGTGTCACTCTATTTTATTGAGTTGTTTGTCATCCTGAGTCATTTCCATGGCAGGGTATCCCACGTTTTCTACAGAATCCTAAAATAAATTATAAATTACACCAGAATTAAAACAAAAAATACCTCCCATCTAATTGGTGGAGGTATCGTCCAACGTCATCGCCCCCCACCACCACGGCATGACCCCCACTACCGCTCAGTTTAGTACTGGAGCCACTTGTTTGAGCGCAGCACTAACGCTAGCCGTGAGAATTAACACGTAGTTTGACAGCCCTGGTCAGAGCAGGCGTGAGCGTGTCACAGATTGTCATTAATTGAATATTTAATTTCATTATTTTTGTCATATCTCTTTCTGTAGTCATTGTGTAATTGAAGAGTTGTACGTCATCTGACACTATTGGCAAGGAAAAACAGGAAGATAGTGATAGAATATTCAGTGAATCGTAAAATCGTGCTTTTCGTCATGGCTGCGTTTGCAAATCGAAAACGTAAGATAAACGTTCGTTCCAGCAGTTCATGTAGCAGCGATGTATCAACTGAAAATGGCATAGAAACGGATTATATATCAGATAATTCCAACAGTGATGTGGAAACTGTGGATAGATATGAAAATGCTGGGAAAAGAAGTTTATTTGACAAGGAGGGTAATTCCTTCTTTTCTCAATGCACTGTTTTGAAAAAGGATTTCATTTTAAATGTAGAAAGTCGACGAAAACGAGGCAATGGAGATGATGTGGAGTCATATTCAATGCCCCGAAAGCGGGCAAAATGCCTTTCTAAAAACGCGTTAATGGCTCGTGCAAATCGCATCAAGAAAAAACAATATTTGGAGGATCTAGAGAAGAAGCTTGAAGAATTAACCAAAGAAAATGAAAAACTAAAAGAACAGGTTAAAAAGAATGATGAGATTGTCCTAAAGCAGAGTGAAGAAATAAAGTATCTAAAAGGTGTTCTTGCTAATACTCCTGAAATAAGTAGGCTCCTGAAGTGTGTGCAACAGAAATCAAGTCTTCCTGTGACATCTTCAATTAATAAATTTGTTGATACATGTACGCCCAAAGATTTGTCATTTGACTCTGGTGAGTTGATTTCTGAAGATGTTTTGTCACAGCACTGTTTTAAATTTGAGCCAGATGATATTTTTAGTAATGTTCTTTCAGATTTTTCAGATGACCCTCTTTTAACAAGTTGCGACTTCGAAGCATTCAAAGAATTACCAGATACAGACTTTTTGATGCAGGATCTATCTGATAAGACTTTGGACGTATTGGAAGGAAGTTCATCTGCTAACGTCGGCATATGTTTGCATGTTGCTCAACAGAGGGTCTCTTTAGAATTTTGTCCTACCTGCAGTATTAACGCTACAGCAGCATGGCAAGAAAGTACTGGCTGAACATCAAAGCTGCAGGAACTTCTGTGCACTTTCTTGGATTGTATTAGTATGAGAAGAGTTCTCGAACCTACAGTGTAGTGTGTGAAACTTGGTCGGTATCTAAAATATGTATAAAACACTATTGTGTGCAATTGCCGAAGGCAATTTAAATGTAGGGATTATTTTGGAATTTCTGCAGCATTTTGAATGATTTTATCATTTGTTATTGTTGAAATTGGTATTATGCCCCTGTTGTTATTTTTCAGGTGGCTTGTGATTGGAAGGATTGCAGATACCTCCTTCCAAAACAAGACATTATAAGGTGCGGTATTTTCTTCACCTAAGTCTTACTTAGTGTGTCCTGTTTCTTCAGGATTTCATTATTTACTGTGTAGAAGTGGAAAAAGCTGTCACTGACTTATAAGTGGGGTAGATCGGGAGAATAGCTGCCCCCCTGCTCCAAAGCCTCCTGTACGTATAAATCTCCGTAGCAACGTACTCTCATTAAGTGAACTGATTATTCGTGACTTTTACGCTACAAATTTAATTTTATAACCACACAATTCTTTAACCAACGATTTTTTCACCAGTGGTCCGCGACGCAGCACCGCACGCCGCTACCGACGGATCCAACGCAGCTACGCTCGCAGGCCTGCCGCCCTGCCTCGAGACTTGGTTCAGCCCGCTGGCGCCCGCCACGTTATTCTATATACCTTCTCACGCTTAAGAGAATTTATTTTAAAGGGAACACACTTTTAAGAAAAAATATAAAAGTAAAAGTATTGTACTCAAACAAACAATTGATTAGCAACGTTCGTGACAACGTAGCCGCGACATAGGGGGGCAGCTATTCTCCCGATTAGCCATAAGTGGAACTTTCATAAGTGTTCAGTGTTGTTGTTTTTTTTCATTAGAATTGCCAAATGTAACATTGTATTTTTGTGAATGGCAGTGATAAACTTACAAATATTTAACTAAGTAGGTCAATGTTATGTATATTCTATGAAGATAACCTTGGTGTAGATGGGGATGTAAACATTAGTTGCAAAAAAAATGAAGCTTTTAAGTTATTGCAAGTAACTGCGGTTTTTTGCATATATTTCTTTGTAGTCCTTCCAATATATTTAAATTCATTATTTTACTGCTGGTCACTACTAAAACATCATTGAAGCTTTGCTATATTAAAGTCAGTATTTTATTCTACTCCTATTGATGAAAGAAAGTAGGTAGATTGTATGTGATGCCATTAGAGAAATAGGAGTTAATTAAATAACTTGAAAATATAAATGCAACAGTAATTTTTTTTGTTCTTAAAACCGTTGAAAACTATATGGATATTGAGAAATGTAAAAAATCACTGTGACCATCAACCATTGATGGTTGCTTTAGCCGTTTCATTATGAGTGGATTTAAGATAAATTCAGACTTGTAAACAAATGTAAAGCAAAGCTTCACACCATTACAGAACTATTCTGAACAATTTACTTTTGCTTTGCAGTCTTGCGGTGTTCGCCTGCACGGTGTCTCGCCTTATGCACAGTGGTAGAGTATTGAAAAGTGTCAAATGGTCGGTTCATTTTTCCTTTCAAATTTAACTCCATTGCCCAATTAATGTTTAACTCATTTCATCAGTTTTCTAAGCAATAATAATATTATAACGTATTTTATTAATATTCTTTATTAGTATGGCATGCTAAGCAATTTGTCAAATTGAATTTTGTGGATGTAATACTGAACAAGTCAATTTTACTTTTCAGCGGTCGTCGGTGAGTCAGTTGGAGGGAGATGGTAGGTGTAAGCACCCGGAACTGGGTTGCAAGGTGAGATTGGGTCGGCGGCAGTGATGTTTGGATGTGATTCACGTAATCTTGAGTTGTAGGTGGATTGATCTGGATCCGGCCTTTTTAGCGAGAGGGAGCCGAAGACAAGTTTTGATTATTTGTGTATTTATGTAAATTTTATTGTACTTATAAACATTGTTAAAATAAAATGATTTTAATAACAATGACTTTTTATTTCTGCCCCATCCTTGACCTACAGCGGAATAGTTGTAAACATTTCGTGAAGTCTTGTTGGAAATCTGAAACGTATCTAATATGGCGGTCAGCATAGTGGCCAACGTAACTTCGAGTTAGTCGTTAATGGTATTAGTTGGTGCAGTGGTAAAGGTTCTGTATATTTTGAGTCTTGAATACCGTTGAGGAATTAGCTATATAAATATGTAAGTGGAATTTGTGATATGAGTAATTGAAGATGCCGGTTAGTTGTGGGGAGGGGGTTTGTTGTGACAAGTCATGAACTTGGTTTGGCGTGCGTGCTTTGCGAATAATGCAGTAATGGGATACGATATTCCGTATGAAAATTAAACTGAATATATCGTTTCTTTGAATTCTTATTTGTTTGGTATTGAACCAGTATACTTTCAAGATGGATTATATTGGGGCCGAAGTGAGTCATAAAATCAGGGTAAGTTACTAATAGCCACTTGATATAACAATGTTTATATTTTACGATCAATTATTACTTACGGATATTTTACTAACCGTAAAATGAGGGTCATTAGGTTGCCTGGCTTCTATAATTGCACCTATTAAACGAAGCAAATGAATCATTTTACAAAACCATAACCTCACAAGAAATGTTTATTTTTCAGTCTGCTATCAAAGCCAAACTTATGGAATTAGGAGCTTACGTTGGTGAGTAAATTGTGTTTTGGTGTGAAATATGCGTATATATTCATTTTGTAACATGAAAATTTCGGCTTTGTATGTAAAGATGAGGAGTTGCCAGATTATATTATGGTAATGGTTGCCAACAAACGAGCCAAAGCTCAAATGGATGGAGATCTTCAGCTTTTCCTAGGAAGTAATACCTCACATTTCACTTCATGGTTATACCAAGTACTGCAGAAATTGCAAGAAGTTACTGTAGGAAATGCAGGTGAGTTGTTAGGTATACATTGCAAAAGTGATGCAAGTCCTGTTATTTTGGACAGGTAAGAATTTAATATATATTTGCTTGTTACAGACAAGAAGTCTTCTAAAATTAGTTCTGTGATGAAAGACTCTAGTTCAGTCAAAAGAAAGTCAACAGTAGTTGATAGCGACAGCCACAGGAAAGAGAAACGCCGAAAATCATCTGACACCAAAAAGTCAAAGAAGGTTGATCTAGAAATTGTAAAGGACTCCAAGAAGGTCTCAGATGGTGGATTTAAATCTTCAGCAAAATTATCCGACACGGACAAGTATTCACGGTCACATAATCCAAAAGAGTTTGTGAGTTCATCAAGATCAGAGAATAGTGAAAGTGTAGTGTCGAGTAGTGCTGATAGCAAGACGAATAAAAAACTGTTGCTAAAAGAAAAAGTTGAAAAGAATCTAGACTCTGATAACACAAAAAGAAATTCCCTAAAGTCATCTTTGTCCAATGGTAGTAGTAAATCAGAGGAAAAAAATTATCTGTCACGTTTACGTGCTGAAGCTTTGCGATCTCGTGATGAGAGAATAGGAAAATTGCCAGGAGCATCAGATGAACTTAGGTCATTAGTGTCATCTAAAGAAGAAAATGAAGTGAAGGGAGGGGGTAAATCAGGTTATAATCAACCTCTCCAAAGAAACAAAATTGTTCTTATGCACAGTGATGATGAAGATGATGATGAGGACTTCATTAATATTAAAGCTGATGCAGAAGCTGGTTAGTAATTAATTATTGTTGGTTTTATTTTCTGCAGAATTTCTAAAATCAATAGAATTGCTTAACTAATGGAAGTTCCTAAGGCGTCAGTATGTCTTAAAAGACTTTTGTCTCTAACTTAATATTGCAAATGTCAACGAATCTTATGAACGTAATTTGTTAACAATAATATAATTACAGTGCACGTATGAGCTAGAGTTCTGCTGATAATACTTTTAATGTAATTTTTTTTATTTATGAATCAACCCCTTATAAACATAAGTATGTACTTGCATATTTCAATTCTACTGGCCTTTTGTTTTGGTGGGACAGTTGCTGCAAAATCCTCATTCAACAAATGTCATATCACACTCTGTAAAAGTACATACATGAAAAGTAAGTTTTGCCTTGGAAGTTGTTCGAGGAAAACGCTTTAATTGGTACAATTGCAATTAACATGATGACTAATAGATATAACAAGTATCAATTTCAATTGATAAAATGTTCATGTGTTTGTAACATGAACTGCCATTGATTATTTATATGTTCAAAAGAAGAATATTGGACCTTTTTTCCTTTTTTTTTAAATTTACATTTGAACCAAAAACAAAATGTACACACATAATCAGTATTGCATGTAATGATATATGAATATTTTACGTAAAGGTATGTAATAATTTTAGAGTTCCAGGTAGCTATCGTATTAGCATTTACAGCTGTCAGTTGAGAATGAAAATCTAATTGTCTGTGTTTACTGGCTCATTCTTTTGCCTCTTTTTCTGAAATAATTACCTTTTCCTGTCTTTTATGAGAATCTACATTGCTTCTGCCTTTCCAGAGCAATTGCTGAAAGAAGAGCTGCCTCGTGAAGTGCTGGAAACCAATGTGAGCACTCCAGAGACAACACCAGCAGACCCTGCGGAAAGTCAAAAGAAGATTCCTGAAGGGCCGGCGCCCCCACCCCCAGAGCTGCCAACAATCCCACTGAAAGAGAATCTGGTTCCAAAGAGGCCATTTGCAAAAGAGGTGCCTGTTACACCTAACCAGCAACTTGACTCCGTCTCCACATCTCTACCTCCTGTTCCGTTAAATCTGCCTGCTGTACCTGTTTCCAGCAGGCTGCTGCGCAAGAGAATTGCAGATTCTGAAGCAGAAGCAGCTGATTCAAAAATTACTAAGGTAAATAGAATTGTTATGGTTTGGTGTCACTGTGTCTCCTAAGAGGTGTGTGTGTGTGTGGTGGAGATTAAGCAGGGTAATCAATTTTGGGAAAAATGAAAAAAGGAAAACATGGAAGTCAAAGTGCAGAAAAAATCCAATGAAACAGCTAATGTCAAAAATAGATTTGACAGACTGAAGGAAAGAATGGTGCGTTTTGATATGATGCAAAATGTATATAGCGAGTAGTAGAGAAGGAATCAAGGAACATTGTTCTAAAATATTATGTGTAGTTATCCAATGAACATTATATTATACAATGTGGTAATTCTAGCCCTGATGGATAACTGATAATTATTACAAAATTGTCCTCACTGCTACAGGTTGTGTTGAAAGATGTCTTGTTTTGAAGGTATGTCCAAGTCTGAATACCTAGGAACCACGCAATTAACTTCCCCACTCCTGGTTTTGTTTCTTGCATTGTGGCACATTCTCAAAGAAAAACTGGTACTTATTTGATTGCGAATAGTGGTTTGACCTATGATTTTGTGCTTTCAATATGTATATCACAGTTTCATAAAATTTGCCATCCCTAGACATGTGGACCATCTTGTCATAACTGAATCTGTCATGGGGGTCATGCGAGAGATATAAACAACTCGTACAGTAATCCAATGGATGGGAGCAAAAATAGAACTCCGTCAAACTTCTTTTTTGCAGAACGAAGAAAAGCCTGTAGCAACTGCCGTAAGCATCAAAGATAGATTGGGAGTTAAAAAGACAGGTACAGTAGCTTCAGTGCAAGAAGCAAAAATTGTGACCAGACTTGGAGCAAGGCCTACATCAGGCCAAAAAGCAAGCATTGCTCAGCTGGAATCAGACAGTGTTTCCAAAACGGTCAGTGTTTTGTGTAACAATTCTGTATTCGGGGTGGAGGGAAAAATGTTAATTCTGATAGAACTTCATTGAAAGTAGACAATGAAAAGAAAAAAGAAAAGAAAGGTTATTGAAAGTTGTAACAAGCAGTTCTTGTAGCTTACAACTTCATATTTGATTTGTGTTTAGACCACTAATTTGTGCCATCAGATGTGAAGTAAATCTTTTCTTTTTTCTTTGTATCATGATGATTGCATTAGACATTGGCTTATTTGATTTGTTTATTTATTTTAGCATATTTTTAGGCTTAGCTGTAGCTGTCTTTAGTATTGTCGTTTGGGTGAACCAGGGAAACAGACAATTTTTTCAATAGGTTATTGAAATGAGTTGAGAATGATGTATGTTGTCTGTTTCCTTGACACTTTTCTTCTTTCTTTTAATTTATTGATATTGTCTATTCCATATAATTTTTTAAACTTTTAAAGTTTTTGGATTTCACTTTACAAAAGCTTTTATGGTGCATCTGATCTGGAATCTTGAAGTGACTAGAGAAATCTTGGGGATGCAGACTTGCTCCCTCCAAAAAATGCTAAAAAGGGAGTAGTGCCTCAGTAAGAGGATAGAATTTCTAGGTTGACTGACATATGTAGCAAGACCATTCTCATGTGAATAGATGCAGATTCGGTTGAGTGAAATATACCTATTCTTTTGGTATCTGTTTACATGGACTCTACTAAAATTCTATTTTTAAGATTATTTGCGAAGCATATTAGCTGTGGTTGTTAAAGGGTTATAAGATTATTGGGGTGGAATAATGTTAGCTTAGGAATAATGCAAGTTATAGATTAGTGTGCCACGTTAAAGCTTACTAACTTCTATTCCAATTTGAGAAACTACCACAGGGAAGAATATTCAGATAGAATCTCTGGATGTTAGTAGAGATGTGGATTGGCTTTAAACGTGTGAGAATTGTGAAACATATTTCAGATCAAAAGAATGGGGACAACTGATGTGCTTCCCTCTCGGGTGAGTGTGGAGAGCAGTGTGATTATTTTTATTTTATTTTATTTTTATTACGTTACAGGTGACTAAGAGGGCTCCTCCAAACAGCCTCTTATCTCGTGTGGTCATGCTGCATGATCGAACTCGGCCAGAGCCCCAGGAGCGCTTTGCAGAAGGAAGAAGCCTGAAGCGAGGCAGCGACAAGGAACCTGAGGAGGAAGAAGAAGAGTATGATCCGAGTAATCCCGCGGTTGGCACTGTGGCTTCGATTGTCCGCGTCAAACCCAGGCCCAAGCTGCCTGCTTCCCTGCAGGCCAACAAAAATCTCATTCTCAAGGCCGTAGCAGAAGCACAGAAGTCTGTGACTAGTGTACCCATTCGATCTGAGCCCACCAGACCAGTGGGGCTCTGGAAGGTAATCATTTTTTCTTTCCTTTAACTTTCTCACCTATTGCTTATGCGGAATAGAAAAAGTATTGTAATACGGTAGGAAATAACAGTGATTTTTTGACAGAAAATCTCCTAAAGCTGGGTCCTGGTAACAAAAAAGTTAAATCTTGTTCTTAAATGTAGGAAATTACTTTCTCTTAACACATTGTGTAGTCAGTATTCATGTTTTGTAGGTCATTGATACTGAAAAATCGATTGAAGTCAAAATATCTGTCTGAATAATGCTCAAAAATGGCTGCAAATTTTTTCTCTGTCGTATGTGGAAATGTGGCCTGTGGCATAGCAGTTGGGCTCTCGCCTTCCACGTCTGGGGTTGGGATTCAGGAACTGGGATCCAAGTGTGTGTATGTGGTGCGCGAAATGGGTTCAGGAGGTTTCCTCAAGCCTCTCCTGCTTTTCCTGATTCTTGTTCCACTATCCTTTCCATCATCATGCTCTTTACTCACATCATCTTCACTCTCCATTGGCAGCTTATGCAAGTTGTAGCAAAACATTTTGCAATTTCAATATATTTATTTATTTTAAGCACAAATAGGAAGTTTGGCAAAATGCCTATTTATTATTGTCACAATTTTAACGACTTTTCACAATAGAAACCATTTAGCTTTTCTTCTCGAGCTCATTTAGAATATTTTCATTTTGCTTTTTTTAATTTCCTTTTTGCTCCTGGCCTCGATTAAACTGGAAACATGGAAAGCACAATCTTTTTTTTGCCTATCTCTGCAAGCACAGGCATGATAGTACCTGTGTTTGCGGACAAGAAGTGTGCCAAGAAGCTGTGCTTCAGACAAGAAGTGTTTAACTTTGGTTCCATGTTCAGGAAGTGTTAAAAATTACTAAGAGGAAGCGAGATGATTAATCATGGTATTTGAATTTCTTTTATTGAGGTCAACAGACTTAATACGCTCATGAGCAATTCCAGCCTAATATTGATCATGATCTCTGAACATGGCAATGGCCTTTGTCAGTGTGGGCTAGGTTGAAGAACATAAACAATAGTAACGTTTTCACTAATATCATTCTAGGAAGCAAAAGAGTGTTATTGAATTTCACACAGACAACATGAAAAGAGAAACAAAACATCTGAACTTGCAGCTGCTAATAAAAAGCCTGTTTCATTTTTTCACTATTGTCAATAAATATTAAGGACCAATTGCTTAAACAGATAAATATTAATTCTAGTTTACAATCATCATTATTAATTCTAGTTTACAATGATGTTTCAACTTCTTGGTTTTTCGATCTTCTTGAGGTACCAAGTGGTGGAAATATCATTAGAAAGTAAGTATGTAAATCAGAATTAATATGTCTTTTCAATCTATTAGTCATTAATAGGGGGGTGGATTTTGATGACCTAAAACATCACCAAAAATGATCAATAAAATGCTTTAAAAATGCCCTAAAACCAAAGAAAAATTGCATCAAAAATCTTATCAAAACCAGTTCGGATGAACAACAATTTCACCTATTGGATACATTACTGATGTAATCTAGGTTTCTTCCATTCGTTCGAGACAACTTACCTTGCAAATTTTGGTTTGGACCGTCTTTTACTAGGAAATCTCTGTCTTTAGTTAAATGGGCCAAACCGGCAATGATGCTGATAAATGTCGCAAGAATTACATACAACAGCTGTCAAAACAATTTCTGAGCGAACAAATCGAATAGGTTACTGAGTAATTCTCTTAAGAACATTTATTGCATCTAGGAAATATTATTTGAAGCAAGTACTATTAATAGTGAAATTAAAATATTAAAATCAATGAAATTTGCAAAAAATGCATTCAAAATTACAGAAAAAGGTAAAAAAAAAATTACTTATTGGTTGAAATTGACAAAAAAACACAAAATAATGACCTGTAAAAATGGGCCATTTCCGTTTGTTGTAGCATAAAATGAATTTCTATATTGATGTACAGCGTTGTTCTAATGTAGAAAAAAAATGACATTTCATTAAAATCCTCTCCCTAGTCATTAATATTGACAAAATTAAAATTTTAAACACGTTAAAAAGTAAAATAATAATATTATTGTTGTTGTTGTTGTTATTGATTGATTGATTTTTTCGTGTTTCCGGGTGCACCAACTGCGTTGGTCCTTAGTCCCGTAAGTGTAGTGCATTTTTTTTTTCACGGGAGTTGGCGGTAATCTTCCCCCGCTAAATGGCGAGACGGCGCCAACCTACCGTCATCTAGTGGGGTTTCCCCCTAACCAGGACTCTCCCACCAGCGGGGCAGGAATATGTGGTAGTGTAGTGCATGTTAGTGTAAGTGTGTGTGTAAGGGGAGAGGATAGGACAAGGGAGAGGAAGGAAAGATCGCGCGTGTCGATCCATTGATCGGTCGGTCCAAAAGATCGGTCCGTGGCCCGTTTGTTAGGGTACTGCTCCGGTATTCGCCTGGTGTTGGTCGGAGAAGCCACGGAAAACTACCGATTAGAATTCTCCTCCAGACAGCGACTCAATTCGACCTAGCTGAGAAGCTAATGTCGAAAATCCTGCCGCCATTGGGACTTGAACCTAGGCGCTGCAGTGGCATCAGTTAATGCACGGAGCTACTGCTCCCTGTCATTTTTATTATTATTATTATTATTATTATGATGATGATGATGATGATGATGATGATGATGATGATGATGATGATGATGATTATTAAAGACATCTAATAATAACAGAGGCAAATTTATACAGTGGAATCTCGTTACCACATTCCCCATTGTCACGTTTTCCTGCTTAGTTCCTTCATGTTTTCAAGTCCCGGTCCCAATCTCAATCCCATCAAATTACTCGTTTACACATGTAACAATCCCGCTTAGTATGTTCAGTGTGTATAAAGTTTGATGAGGTAACTTGCTTTGTGAAAGACACACATTTTCCGGTACTCCATCACCATTTTCAATGTATGATTTCATGGTACTTTTGGGTACTACTTACACTGTCAGTTGGATTCCAGAGCCAGAAAAATGTTTTGCTGTACCCTCTGACCTGTTTTTTGCCTGTCTCTCACGAGCGTTGCTTTGACACGCGTCGCCTAATGTCAGTTACATCTGCTCACATGAGTCACTAACGCGCATCATTGTAGATTAACACTATGTGAAATGGCACACAAGGACTTTTGGTGACATGCATTGTGTCAAACAAGAAGCTACAACAGAAGAAGTCAAAATAACATGTGCCCGCAAGACAACGTGCATTGGCAACAACGCACGTCACCAAGACATGTGCTGTCTCACTTAAGATAGTGCTCATGTAGGATGCACTTTAAGCAACTCGTGTGCCCAGGCAACACAACTGACGTCATCAGCCTTTGGTGACGCGCATCAACGCAATGCTTGTGTGACACTGGCCTTAAAACAGGCATTACTTCATGTTAATTTTTTCTTGGGTTTGTGTGTAATTTTGATTTGTTCAGTGTCATTTATGAGTAAGTTAGTTCAACCTGTGGATACTTGTATGCAATTTACATATCCATTATATATTATATCCTATTATAGTGATTTGCGGATGGAAATGTGAAAATTAGGTCGAATTGAGCAGTTTTCATTAACATATTTTCCTGCTTACGATATTCAGTGCCTTGAAAAACATACTGATGATATTCCACTGTATTTTAAACAAAACTAAATTTTTCATAGAGTTCAATAATTTTTGATAATGAATAAAATTGGCAATTTCGATTATAGTATTGTTTGTAATGTAAGTTGATCATGACCATTCTCATAACCTAAATCACAATATTTAATATAACTTATTTCACCATTCATGTGCTCATATAGTAATGATGTAGTCCTGATTGTTCTTGAAGGCTTTGAGGATCTCCAAAATAAATACAGTTTACAGTGAGAGCATTCCACTCATTAACAATTCAGGTCACAATAAAAACAATGCAATCCTTCTTATTCTCATCTTTTCCTTTCACAGTTACAATTTGTGGCTTTCGAGGCTTGTGTCTGCAGCTCTTGTAAACACAATATAATTTCATTTACCCAGACATCCAGATAATCCAGACCAGTTTTATAAATAAAAATGTGTTGTAAAATATTAGCGTAGTACAGTAGTCTTGGTAACTCGAGGTGCATGGCACCAGGTCTAGCTCCAATTAATGAAAACTCAAATTATCAAAAATTATTAATTTATTGAAGTAGAAATAAAAACACAACTTTTAAATTTCAAACTATGTATATTTCAATTAAAATGTACTTGCAAAAGATTATTACATTAATTGCAGAAGTTAATTACATCTTGAAGTGATCAATTGTTTTTTATTTAAGTACATTGTTTCTTTTACATGCAGCCCCCACCCAAGTTGATCCAGGTTAACGAGGTTCTGTTGTTGTGTATCAGATTGGAATGTAGCCCGTTTATGAACTGGTAGTGCTGAATAATACCCCTCATCTTTTGCATTGCCCTCATGTCAAGAGAGATATATCTCCTGGCACCTCTTTCTTCATTTGTCAGTTGAAAGTCAAGTTACTCTCACAATTCATCATTGCTTCCCAGTTTATTTGAATTCCCTCCATTCATACAAAAGAATATTGTATGTGACTAAAACCACACAATTAATTTGTAAATAGGGTAGGTCTTCAACATATGAATAGAATTTCTGCCAAAAATTCTCTCAATAAACTTGTATCTTTTATACATCCTTAAGTGTTAACAGTTAGTTTAGTTTAGTTTAATGTTTTAATGATTATTTGTTGTTTCAAGACCATGAGTCTTCATATGTTATTGTATGTTGAGTGCTACAGTTTCTTTGCATATCATTTACTTTAACATCAATAACGAGTCATTTATATTCTTTTTTTGAAAAATTAATATTAATAATAGTTTTCTCTTGTATACATTGTGGCCTGAAGATGGGGAAAAATTTATATCCCCAAAATATTATGCAGACAAAAAAATGGTTACGGTTGGCAAAAAAATTAAAACTTTTTATAATGTGATTCTGTTTTTTTATTCAAAAATATTTTGTTTGTTTATAATCTGGTGTCTGTGAAAGTGAACTCTGTGGCTAAAACACGTTTAATATGCAAGGGTTAAGAATTATTTATAATTTTATTTTTTGCAGAGAACAAATGCTGGTTTTGTCAGAAAACTGGAAAACAACGTTGGTGTCACTCTGCCTAATCGGCATTTACAATCCTATAAACAGGAGGAAGAGGACGACGATGTAGATGAAGGTAAGAAACTGATTTCACAAGTTTCTAGAATTTTCTGTCACTGGAACGAGTGAGGTGTTAAATATTATTTCCTCTATCTTCAATCTCGGTGCAGTAATACCTTGCCTGTTGAAGAAGAGAATATTCTAATGAATGTAACTAATGTTCACTTTTAATAAAGAATTATTCCCACAATTTTTCAAGAAATTAAAATGAACAAGATGCTTATTGGTTTCAACCTTCATTGAGACTGGGCAAAGCATTACTGTAGTAGATGACATTAGTTCCTTTAAAAGAGTGTTCACTTGTCAAGGCTTCTAATTTTTATTTTGTTTATTTTTGAAAAGCAAACCTCTGAAACTCAGTTTTTGACTTTGTATATGTTGTCTTTTGAGAAATATAGTGTGGATATTGGAGGGGACAAAATCAGAACACAAATAATAATTGCTGCTGAACTAAGAGATAATATAGGTGGGTTGTTAATGTGAATGCATTATGAACTTAAGGTTGAGTACAGAAAATATACCAACACTAAATAAAATATGTGTTGGTACGGTGCTAAAGCGTTTCCTTGGTGACCTCCAATCACCGTATTCTAGTAATATAATGTTTCATGTTCTGAATTTCTTGGTTCTTTAAGAGTTGAGGGAAAACTACAGTAGCCGATAGGAAGTGGATTCAGCTCAATTCAGTTGATTGAATTGGTTGAATATTTCACTTTGAAGGTGTGATTGAATTTTCCACAACTGCATTTCTTTCCCGTGTTAGCGAGTAATGTGTACAAATGTGCTTGGCATTTTGATCCTTGTATTCATTTACAATTGCATTTTATTTAGAGAATAATTTTGTATGCCTTATGTTTCGTATTTGAATCTAAATTGCCCAGTTTAAAGCTTAATTCTCTTGTCTGGTCTAGAATATTTTCTAGGAGGATAATTGTTTGCAAATAACGATGCAATTGTATGTCCTTTCATATTAATGAATTTGGCAAATGATGATTTACAATGATGACTTATAATTCAAAGGTTCATAATTGGGTGGTCATCAGACATTTTATTACTCAAACAAGAAAATTCCCTCCGTGTGAATTATAGTGAGTACAGTTTGCTGTTTGAAAATAAAACAAAATGGAAATTAGAATGTGTGTTAACCTTTAAAAAAAGTGCTAACAGTGGCTGTGCTTTGCAAATAGTTGGTTTTAACATGATTGAAAATTCTTTTTAACCAATTTCTTTTCTTTGAATGTTTTCTGTTGCATGTACCTCCAATTGTGAGCACATGTATGTAGTGTTTGTTTCTTTGTGTGAAGCTCATGACTCTGTACAATTAAACCTATTTGAAAGATAATAGTTATAAATTATATATTATTGAAACTGAAAGATGTTGGTGCAGTAACAAAGCAACAATATGGATCATTTTAATGTGGTAAACCTTTAAGTATTGTGATTTTAGTGTGGGAGAGAGCAACAGTAACTAACATTTGCAATTTTAGATCAAGAAAATATATTTTTGAATCATTTCGTCTGTTGTATGTTGACTGCATACTCCCATCAAGGTGGATTTTTTCATTTCAGTTTCTTGCAAAACCCAAATTTGAACTCGCAGGGCTGAGAGTCCATGCACCATAAATAAAAAGTTTGTGTAACAAAATCTGGGAAATGATTTTTAGTCATTTTCATGATATGTAATGTTCTGTTATGTTTCACTTGCTACAATGACATTCACTTTAAATTCTCTCTTTACTAGCTCAATCAGAACTATTGGTGTGGGTCGCCTGGCAAATATGTGTGATATTTATACTGCCTTTGCAGCTTTTTGTTTTGTAAGCGTTCAAGTTCCTTGACACAGAGGGGCTGCCTAAAATCATAGTTCCCAACCAACTAGGTACAATTTGCGAATATTAGACAATCCTGTATTTCTCAAACAAGATATTAAAAACTCATATTATATTCAGGAAAATACAGTTGTATTAATAGATATAGTACTTGTAGAACAGCTAAACATGAAGATTTAATAAAATTTTTAGTTGCGATTGTTAAAAATTTATTTTGAATGTTAATAATTTTTTTTCATCTGTTTTGACAATTGTAACGAGGAGTAATTCATTTGTGATTCATGATGAAATAATAATTTTCTTTGAAAATTGAATTAAATTAATGTGCGGCAATAGAAAGGAGTAGTTCTACTGATTTGGAAATTGTTTTGAGGGTAAATGAAAGAGGTAATTTTTTTAAACTATTCCATTGAATTTAGATTTTCCTTTCATCAATTAATTAATCTTAAGTGTGTCTGCTATGTAACTATGTCTGTTGCTGGAAAACCTCAATACACCATAAGTAATACTTAAAGCACATGGTCCAGGATTTAATTGTTGGTGAAGGCTCTTGATTTTTGGTGTTGACACATGACACTGAAAAGCCACTGAAGACTGTTTTTTATGATGATAAACTTCAATCTCAAAAGCTGAATGATGTGATAAGGGAACCTATCCTAGTGTAAAACCAGTCTGTTATAAAGCTATCGTATTATGATAAATATCCATACTCCACATCAATTACCAACTGGAAGGTTGCAAGTGCAGGGATGTCTCACTTTTGCCTCCAGACATCAAGCCTGATTCCACTCGCCATGTCTCCAGCGGAAATGGTCACGACAAGATCATCATCAAAGTATCCTCCACTAAACCAGAGAAAGGTATAATAAAGAATGAGAATCTGCTTTTAGGGGTGCATGTGGAGTGAATTCTGGGACAGAAGCATGAGGTGATGGTTCTTAGTAGAATATTACGGAAATCCTTTATTTGTGGAATACAAATTTCTCAAAAACATCGGTGTTTCTCAGTGCACTTAGGGGTAATACATTTTGAGAATGAGCATGTTTTTTATTCATTACTGCCATTTAAAACATTTGTTTCGTTCTTGTCAACATAAGTAATGAGATTATTTTCTTGTGTATTAAAAACTAAAGTATTGCTATGAAATTTATGTCGCTTTATGTATTAGCATAAATTAAAATGTTTCATCTAAAATTTTCCATGTTTATTTATTGTAGTAATGGATAAAACAATGTGTGATACACACAAGTAAAAAGTGCATTCACTTATGAGAATAGTGCACTAAGCTTCTGTCATTCTTTCAGGATTTTAAACTTTCTCACTCGTGAATACAATCATATTTTGCTCTCTGTTATCATAAAGAATAATTTGTTTACATTACACGAACTTAATTTCTTTGAACGCATTCTTTGAATCTTTATGTTTTTAAAAAAACAAAATTTTATTTAATCATTAAAGACAAATATATACTTCTGACTTGTAGTATTGGGTATAATTTTTAATATTTTTACACTCCTTCACAAATAACTGATGGAGGAAGAATGAAAGCTTTACAATGGATGATTTTTTTCCAGCTTTCAAATACATTGAAATCCAGAATCTCCTAAGTGTGTGACCTAAGCGCATGATGTATTTGTGAAAAATTTGTATTGGTTTCAAAATATTTCTCTGCTGAAAAATACTTGGGATTTATGAGTATTGATTACAAATCTGCATGTGCATGATATAGTTGTATCTCATTTGGTGGAAAAATACAAATATAATGCATATTAATTTTAAGATACAAGAAAGTCAACTCTTGAGTGTATTCACATGTGAAAAATTTAGCATCTAAGGAGACAAGGATGCTAGTTTTTGCAGGTGAATATAATTATTTACTGTTCATTGTTGTTTCACTTGTGGATCCAGCAATGCTTCACTATTGCTATGTATTACACTTCACACGCTACTGGTCACATGACTGTTAATCTCGTTTCATGATCTCTGAAAATTGAAACTCTGCTAAAATATTAATAGATAAAAGACTTTTTCACGACTATAGATTTGTTCTATTTCTGACTTGGATATGGTTGTCAAGTATTCTATTGTTAAAATGTTCTCCCTCAAGTTTGGGCATGCATTCACTATGTCACTGCCTTGGAGAAATTTGATTTCCTTCTCAGAGATTACGTTTATGTAATAATTCTGGCTGTTATTTCACAATCACAGGGGCAGACACTGCAGCAAAGAGGTCCGTAATACTTCAGTGTGGCAGGTTGTGTAGAGCTTCATGGATGCTTCAGTCGGCATAAACGGATAAAATCGTCATCAACAATGCCCCCATTTTGCAACTATGTGCAACAGTCAAATGCATATTCCCATTGTACTATGTCTATATTCTTCATGCAAGTGCAAGCACTAAGTTGGCTAAGTTTAATTGCAATCTGAGGAACGATATGACAGCACACACAATACGAACAAACAATCAAACATTGATTTTTATTTATTAGATTTGATCCTTTACCTAGCTATGAACTGAAGAGAAGTTTTGAATGAAATATATGAATTGATACATTTGAACTGCATTAATATTTACTAGGAAATAAGTTTATTAGATTTTTCTTTTTTTATTTATTGCAGAAAGTATATATTCATTTTATAACAAGGGACAACAAAATAAATGGTATTTTATGTACATATTGGATAAATATAATTATTAGACTAATAAGTTATGTTTGTAATCTCTACTTTGAAGAGCTGGAAATCTTGCCCATGCACTTGCTTTGTCATTTTTCTGTTATGGATATACATTTTTTATAATTTTCATGTGACGTTGCAGAAGAAATAGGTAGACTTTCTTTCAGTGCTGATAAAAAATATCAAATTAGAAATAGATATTCTACTGTATCCAATATTGTATTGAGAATTAATAGAGATTTATTTATTGGCAATATAGTAAATATTAAATATATTTTTGTATTTATAATATATTCATAAAGTGGTTACGAAAGCTACTTATATCAGTAGTGTGGGTTTCAGTTGTATAGATTTTAATATTAATAATTATTAGTATTAATATTACCTTTCAATGTTATGATGACATTCAAGATACGATGACTAGACCAATCAATTTTATGATTTAATACTAAGTACGTTTCCAATGTCATTACATTGTGTACCGTTCTGAAAGCTATCATCGTAACTCATTTTCAATTTTGGAGATTCTAAACTAGTGACAACATCATAACTGAATAGTTCTTAAATTATTTTCCATACCAAAATTCAAGCAAACCTTCGGTTATTTCCAGAAGATAAAATGTATTCCATTTTCAACTCGACTTCCATGAAAAAATATATTTCTTGTGATATAATGCCTTTATTCCAAGGTTGATAGAATGTCTTTTTGTCAGCATTTTGACTGTTTTTAATATGGAGATTCAGAGAGCAATATTGCTGATGTAATGAAATGTCTTTAAGAAGTACAGTATATTTTGTAGGTAATTCGTGTTCATGTGCATGTGGATTCCTGTGTACAACATTATTTTCCTTCTTTCTGCTGAGGCAGTTTTGAAAGTGGCTTGAAAATTGGAATATTGACAAAGCAGAATTTCATTCTTCTCAAAATAATTTTACTTGGTGTATTAAGTTAAGAGCAAAAAAGTCTTGGTATAGTTAATAGCTGTTGTAAATATTTTTTCTTCATAGCGACGTATCGTTATCATCAAAGTTTTATTTTATTTATGTAACTGGAAGGTGGTGGTGTAATTATATTGCAGAAATGTGCCACTAGCATCTCTCGGTTGAATAAAAATCATTTTCCTCGTTATATGAATAATAACTTAGCATGATTTAATTCATTGTGTAATTTCTAGGTCAACAGTATATGGCCAACACTGAAGAGATGTCCGATGATGAAAGTGGAGCAAACGTTCTTCAATATCAAGAGGAATGTGCTGCAACTGAAGGTGCAGACACTGTGGGTAGTGGGCGCGCAGTGTACCCACCGGTCGGACTAGCATCAAGGATGCCACGCGAGAGGTAAGAAATTCAAAGCTGTGTTGCCAAAAGAGCTACTCCCATCTCAGAATATGCAAATTGGCTAATAAATTCCTCCACAGGAACTTAGCATGGTACCTCCAATATGAATGTTCATCTTTTCTGAATTGTAGGTATCTTTCAAGATTACAGACAATCAGTTCCGAGTTCAGATCAAAACAGGGTATGTCTATTAAAAGTCATTTAAACAGTGGAACAGTACATTTATTTGTGATCACATGTTGTGAACTAATGTGTTCATTATATGATGTACATTATAAACTTCTCATAAGTTAAAATCAAAAATATTTAGTTCAACTGTGTTAATGGTTGTTGGACTCCTTTGCAAATTTCTGTCATTTAAACTAGACTTACTGTTACAACATGGTTAAACTAAATATTTTGGAATTTAAATTGTGAGAGGTATGTAATGAAGTAAACGCATTAGTTCACAAAACACCATACTTCACAAACAAATGTGTTGTCCCTCTGTTTAAATGATTTTTAATAGACATATCTTATTTTGTTGTGGACTCCAGTCTAATTATCTATAATTTTAAGATACTCACAATTCAGAAAATTTCACGACAGACGATCATTAAAATATTTATTTATATGAATTTTCATGTTAAAAATGTTTATTTGTCTTTTGCAAATTCGTAATAAAAATAAATTTGAAACATAATACTATAACCCAACTTTTCTTGAGAGTAGAAAATTTCTTACAAAAGTATTGATAAACATCCTTCCTTAAAAGATTTTATGTTTCTCTTTCAAAATTAGGTTTAATTATCATCAATCAAGATTTGCTCAAAGTTTTCTCCCCTAGACAGAGTGCTCCCACTTCAGCTATGAGGTCTGTGCCCCCACTCAGAAAAATGTGCTGATGATCTTTTTCACATGATCCTCTTCTGGAGTTTCCTCCTTGGAGCTTTTTTGGCTCTGAGGTCCTCAGTTGGAGAACTTCTTGGTTTGACCTCCCTCCAACATGCCCGCCCAGGGGATCCCTATCAGTAGCTATACTACTGCTAGTTTAGCTCACAGGGTCTTTGGGATACTCAAACGCTACCACAATCACAGTCACATACTCCCTATACTTTAATATACCACCTTGTGAATATAGTGCAGCCTGAAGTATTTCCTGTTGAATAGCCACCTTATTTCACTCCAAACAACTCTCTCTCTCACTCTTTTCTTTTTGTTGTCATCTACTTCTCGCGTGGTTGAGAGACTGTTCAAATAGAATAATCTATATCTCGATTTTTCATAAAAGTTAAACAAGATTTTCTTTTGGTTCATTGTTTTATCTAGCGTTATTCCTGGTTATTTTCACAAATGTTTTGGGTTGATTTATTATATGCATGTTTTTAAATCTGGTTTAATTTTTTTTTAAGAAATGTGTTTTGAGATGTGAGGTTATTGGTGAGGCAGGGTTTGTGAACTATAAACAACATTACAGCCCCCAGTTTCTGGTAACATTGGATGGGCTGGATCCAAATATGTTTGGCTCAAGATCCACATCTCTTGATGAACAAGCTGCTAACAAAGAAGATTTTGATTTGGAAAATGGTGAATCATCTGTCAATGTTGAAAGCGATACTCCAAAGAAGGCAAAAACTCCAATTGTGTATAAAGTAGAATCTACAGGTGCGTAGAATGTATGATTTTTTTTATATTCACATTTTGTTAGAGAATAGTTCACTTAATGTTTTAGTTAAATTATTTTATGCTTTTTACTTCTTCATTCATTAGATGCAGAAATAATTTATAAGATTTAGAAATACAGAAAATTATAGAAATTATATACAGAAATTATGAACCTTTTATGTCTTACAGGTATTCTAAGAAAGAATTAAGTATCTCACTTACCCTTTAGTTTTACTGCGAGATTTCAATCTCTAATAGAAAAGATGAATTAAAACTTTCCTTGAAAATATCACGATTAAAAAAATTAAATTTACAAACTAGCAGAAGTACCCTGCGTTGCTTTCATAATTATTTATTACAGTAATTTATTAGTCAGGAAAAGAATGAACGAACTGTAATATATATTAGAACAGAGATAACTGTAATACAGTGAAACCCCTATTTTACGACACTAGGGACTGGTCAGAAAAAGTGTAAAATCTTAAAAACTTTAATTGAATTTTAAAACTTCAATTGAAAAGAAATGAATAGCAACTAGTGGTGATAAAATAGCACTATTTTTTCAAGCAAAATGGCGGGATAAGTCCTAAAATTTTCGAAAAATTGTGGATGATATTATTTCAAAATCTATTTTTAAGGAACAGATTTCATTAAGGTAAAAAATCTCTATCTTCATAATTGTAATTGTAAGAAGATGCCGATAAAGTTTGAACATTTGCAATTTTCAAAATACCGATTTTCAAAAAAACTCTATCCAAAAACAAAATTTACTCGAAAACGATGGAGCCTTTTTTAATTTTGAAAATGTCCGAGTGGCTTCGTGTAAAGTATCCCCAAAAATTACAATATTGGTTTCAAATTCTAGGGGCCCACGACATCAGCCAGATCGATTGGGGAATATCAATTTTGGAGAAAATTGGCTGAACAGTATAGCCGCTAGCATTGTTCGCAGACAGACAGGCGTTAAGTGTCAATCGATTTTTCAATATCAAGGGTTTTCAAACATGGATTCTGGCTACACCACATGTTAGAAGATTCTTTTTTCTAAATTCAGCAACTCGATTTAATCACTTTTTTGGTACCAGGGCCCAGCAATAAAGTGGTTTTCTGCCTCCACAAATTGTGCACGTGGCAGAAAATAGCTCCACTGCACCAAAAATAATAGAAATGTACGCACTGCAGCGTCTTCCTTGTTGCCAAGAGACACGAAGCTTACAGAATGAACTTTCCTCAAGAGAAATTTGCAGCCCCCTTATCCCCCTCCAGGTGATGCTGGTGTGCAAAATCCTACTCCAGTCTATTTAAAGCACGTGCCAAAACCCTAATCAAGTTGACGAAATTCAGGAGTCACCTGGAGGAAAATTTCATGCTTTGTCTCTTACAAGCGGGAAGGAACGCATGGCGGGGCATAAAATCTTGTCTACAATAGGCAGGAATCTCTTATAACAGGGTCTCTTATAAGTGGGAAATAAATACATTGTTTATATACAACTGACCTCGGGACTGTGAATTTTGTCTCCTATGTGCGGGATTCTCTTATAACGGGGTTTTGCTGTATCTGGGTTTTGGTATAATGTAAGATTTCACTAATCTGACTCAAAATCGAGGAAAATTATGCATTACTTATATGGATGTTTTGCCTGGACTACTAATTTATAACGTAAATTCCGGGGGGGGGGATATATACATACAGTAAAACCCCGATATAAGAGACCCCTTTATAAGAGAATCACGCACATAGGAGACAAAATTCACAGTCCCAAGGTCAGTTGTATATAAACAATGTATTTATTTCCCGCGTATAAGAGACCCCGTTATAAGAGATTCCCGCCTATTGTAGACAAGATTTTATGCCCCGCCATGCGTTCCTTCCCGCTTTTAAGAGACAAACCGTGAAATTTTCCTCCAGGTGACTCAGGAATTTTGTCAGCTTGGTAAGGGTTGGGGCACGTGCTTTAAACAGACTGGAGTAGGATTTTGCACACCAGCGTCACCTGGAGGGGGGTAAGGGGGCTGCAAATTTCTCTTGAGGAAAGCTCATTCTGTAGGCTTCGTGTCTCTTGGCAACAAGGCAGACGCTGCAATGTGTACATTTCTATTATTTTTGGTGCAGTGGAGCTATATTCTGCCACGTGCACAATTTGTGGAGGTGGGCAACAGAAAATTGAGTTATTTTATATAGAAAGAATAATAACATCAGGTATTATCTCTTCTATCGTACAACAAGATTTTGTTGTACATTGAAACTCAAAAGATCTGGCTAAATGGGATCTGATTTTAAGTTATTAATGTTTCCTCAAGTTTAAAATAACATACACATCTTACTAATCCATAAAAAATATGGTAACATTTCATTAAATATGTCAAAAACCCATTTCCCACTTATAAGAGTTCCCGTCTATAAGAGACAAAATTCCATTCCCCCAGGTGTCTCTTATAAAGGGGTTTTGCTGTATATTGAAACATGCCCAACGTTGACTGGTGCCAATTTTAAACTCAATTATTACTGATAAATGTAATTTGGGTGCCAGGAAAAGGTTACACTTGAAACCTAATGATTCCTACGTAATTTAAATATCTCTCCTTCCAAAATTGTGTTGGGCTAGCTCGTTAATTAGGGTTCAAAGTTCATAATTGTGGCTACTTACTCTGCAACCAATTATTCAATCTGCCATCCATACGGAATGGTGAGGTATCTGAAAATCTGATTAAAATGCTGGATTGCATGTAATGAACAATGATAATCAGCTTTCTTTCAACTTAACAAATTTGAATTTATTATAATGATAATCAAAAATGAATCATTCTTTGGTCATGACCATTATTTTCTGTATTACAATAATTATAAACCTTGTTATTCATTTGTGGATCTTCGTGGTCTCCCCCTTCTTCATTCGATAGTGCCCCGTAGAACCTTCTCCGTCAATGCAGCAGAATCTTGCTTCTGGATAAAGTCCTTGCCTAATAATGTACATCTTTTATAATTATAAAAGGCAAACAAAGCTTCATTGTTTTTAGATTTGTAAGTTTCAATGAAAATTCCTCCATTTTATTGTTTTATCATTGGTCTATTATGGAAGTGCCAAGTTGTGTAGAGTTTCTCTTGTATACTTTAATAGTTTTATGTTAATACTCATGTATGTTTATACTTACGCCAGTATTATTGGGGAAACTTACCAAATTACCAAATCAAAAATAATTATGGAATGATTATATACATAAAAATATACATGAAAATAATTGGAAGTGGTAGTATAGTGTGTTTGCTTTGTAGGAATTAATTTTATTTGTATTATTGTTAATATTTTTTTTAGTGGAGGATACAAATGATTCAAGTACTTTGCCCAAAAGTTTGGAACGCTGTAAATACTGGCCATCATGCCGCCTAGGAGCAAAGTGTAATTTTCATCATCCAGTTTCTCCTTGCAAGTAAGTTTTTATGATGAATGTGTATGTTCTACAGAAAATCTGCATCATAACTTTATTGATGGTATCTTGTGTATTACTATATTGCAGTTCTACGATGAGTTTGAACGTAACAAATCTTAATCTCAAAGCAATTTTAATAATGGAAGTAAAAGAAGCTTTGGAATTCTTCAGGGTTTTCTTCTTTACATGCTTGAGTTTACTCGTACTATTATTACATTTTGTAGCCAAACTCTTCTCAGGATGTCTTCACTCATGCTTTTGTATTAAATATTTTGCAACGTCATTTTTACATCAGTGGTTACCCAGCAAAACTTTATAAAATTTATGTAATTATTCATTTTTGTAAAGCTCACCTGACAGAGAATAGAATGTCAACTGTTAGCAGAAGTACATTTAAACCTGTGTCTTTGGTCACCTCCACTAATGGCCATTTTTTGTTGTACCAATTGATTTTTCCATATAGTATGTAATTATTCCTTCTTTTGCAGCAGCCACCTGCTTAATGTCTGGCCAATAGTACCAATGACCCGTTTCGTAAGATTGACCTGTATTAAATTGTCACCTCACATGATTTTGAATTGTACTATAATAAGAAGCTGCAAAATAGAGCTCATTACACTCCTTTGATGAGTCACCTTGTCAGATTACTTTGAATAATGACAACCGGAATTGCTTATTTCCTTATTCACGTCACTTTAATATTTATTTCTTAATGAAACAACAACACATTTGCTTTTCCCGTTTCAAGCATTCCTACAGTTTGCTAACCCATGCTGCCCTTCTGGGAATCAGTTAAGAAATCACACAGCACACCACGTACAGGAATTCAATCTGAGGGTCATTTGCTAATCCCTTCATCTGTAAGTGCTGCTTTTAAGTTTCTATAGGATGTGAAGCCGTTCACAGTAGTTTGCTTGTTTAAGGCCATTAATGACAAAGTGAGTTTTTCAACTTACGAATGATTCACAAGTCAAGAGTGTGTCTTCATATTAGCCGAGAGAAAACAAATAATCCCAGATGTCTTGTATATATCGCATTTTGTCATTTATGGTTATTGAAAATGTTGAAGAGAGCATACTCCATTTCATAACAATAAGCAATTAGACTTGTGCTTGTAGTAGCCTCATAACCTGGAAGATTAAATGACCACTTCTATTAATGGCAAATTTTTATTGCATTGGTGACCACTTAAGACAGATTTCACTTAAATTTGAATAGTGTTGAATTTTTCATCCGTTTAAAATGCCTGTCAACTGTTAATTCATCGTGAAGAGGTATGGTGCTATTGAGAAGCTACACAGTTATATAGACCAACAACTATTGAGAGCTTGGGATGTTGATCTGCAAGATATTAAATAATTCGTACCATTTATTGCAGGACCTTTCCGAAGTGCCCATTTGGTGACAAATGCTTGTACATTCATCCATTTTGCAAGTTTAATTCTGCTTGTACACGGAGGGACTGCCCATTTGTTCATGCCGCTCCAAGAACTTTGATTTCTCCTGGTAAGTAAAAGCTGAGAAAGGTAATGTCTACGATAACTTACACATTCTCCATGCCAATATATCCCTCGCTCTCTCTCTCTCTGCCCTCCTCTCTCTTCTCTTTGCTCCCTCCTCCCCTCACCCACCTCCCTCCTCTCTAGCTTCTATCCACACAGCACACGTATGTATAAATAGACCTGTTCGTAACCTCCAACATACTTTTGGTTTTCAACATGTATATCATCATTGTGTTCATCACCACTGTCTCTCATCTGCTGTCACTGCCATAGTAGCTACAAAAGGGGATTCTCTTTTCAGCAGACATTGCGAGTATACTCCATAAATACATTTTTCTTCATCCTTCATTGAGTATGAGTAAAATTTTTCTCATTTTTCAGAGGTTGATTTATTTATTATCTATTCACTAAATCCTTTTTTGTGTACTCCATATTGTTTGCTGGAAATTGGAATTAGTTTTAGAAACTGGTGGAATGGCAAAGCTGGTATTTACGTTTTCCCAATTGAATCAGGAAGTGATAATAAACTTTAAAATGTATACCTGACTAAAACCTGGAAATTGTTAATTCTGTTGATTTATGAGAATGGAAATAATATTGTGTTTATTTTTAGTGCCTCGACCCACATTACTGCCGAAGAATACTTTTGCTCCAATTTGCCGTTATTTCCCTAAGTGCAGTAATCTTAGTTGTAAGTTCCTTCATCCAAAGGTGAGTTGCTCAAAAACTTCATTGTAGATAAATTTGTTTTGAAGAAACCAAGTGGTTTGTTTGCAATAGTTATTCATTGAGCTGGTTAATAAATTATGAAATACAACTGGCTACATACTACAGATCTGATTTAAAGAATTTATTCAAGTTCTACTGTGTAAATCATTTTCAAGGAAACAGATTTTATTATTTTGGAAACTTCACTGTCATTGTCTCCTATATTGTAGATACATATTTATTATGTCACGGCATAATGTTGTTTTGCAGTTATAAATGTGCAGAGCTTTAATAAATAAATTAACTACATGAATAATAAAAATATAAAACTAAATGTTACCCAAAATGCTTAATAATCCCCCTAAATTAATCATGGGTTATTTAGAGTTCCAAATACACATTTTACATTCAGTTTTTACAAGTTGGCTTTCTGAATTTGTTGTTTTATTCTGTTTTTAGACCTGCAGATATGGAAAGTTTTGTTCCAAGCAAGATTGTAACTATATTCATCAAGACCTTCCATCTGTGGACAAATTAAAATGGACTAGCCCATTCAAAGTATAAGTAGAATGTTGTATTCTTAAATATGAAATTTTGTTATTCTAGATCCTTGAACCAAAGACTAGTTGAGTGTTTTGAGAGCATCAGTTAACTAACTGACTAGTTGGCAGTAATATGTCTGACATTGAAGATTTTTTTTATTTTTTGAGGTGGTGTGTGATCTACATCATTTTGCATAAAAATTAAATTTATTAATTTTTATGGGCAACAAATTGATCGATTAAATTGTAAAATGATAATTTTGATGGAGGATTTGGTATCAAATATCAATCATTGTAATCAATTCCCGTCTGTTTCTAAGGGTTCTCATCTTTCATTTGGAATTGTATATAGTTTAATACTTTATGAGCTCCCTTGATGTTTTATTACAAAGGATATTTATGTAATTACATATTGTATGTGTTGTATTAATTTGAATTATCAATGTTGATATAAAATAGGTTTTTTACAGAAACTGTGTTGTATTTGGTCTTCAGTTCATTGTACTGTTGCAGAGGCTTCAGTACAGTAATGATAATAATTCATAAATAAGCAAAACAATGTATTGAGTGCCTGCATTTCAGTATTTACAAAAGTATTTCCAAAATTGGCACTTTTGAAATATTTAAATTTAAATACTAGATACATTCACGGACAACATGTTTACTATGTCCTTGTTGCACATATATTGCTGTGAAGTAACTGCAATTCTGTTCTCATGCTTCACAATCTTTTTGTTACATTGTTATGAGTTTTTGAATGAAAATAAGCTTATATTATTATTCATTTTCAAATAATAATAATAATTCTCAAATGGGAATTTTGGGAAGCTTGAATATGAATTGTAGTACATCTTATTTGGGGCTTGTATGTTTTGTTAACTATTCTTCAGTCAGCTTCTTCTGTAGATTCACATTTTAGGTATAGAGTTAATTTATGTGAAGCAATGTTTACTTGTCTGCACAGATATTGTTCATTAGTTGTTCTGAAATGAATCTAGAGCTAAAGTTAAACAGTGCAACATTTGAAAAGTAGAGTCGAGAAATGAACAAATAAAACATCCACATTTCTCTTTAATGTCGTGTTTAATTCCATCCATACCCCTGCATGCATGCCCAGGGTAGTAACCAAAGTCGTCTTAGCACATAACATCTTAAGAAACCCTTCATGCATTTAATTTATTTATTTAATAACAAACAGTTGCTCTATAATATTCTTTATATCAAATTAAACAGCACTAATAATAATAAAATAATAATAACAATTTTTATTATACATTAAAAAATTTTTTATTATTGTTACTTTTTTAAACTTTCAGATGACTAATGGTAAAATAAAATAACAGGAAAACTTACTAAGAATTTCAATTATAGGCAAAGATGACAAGATAAATGTAGATGACTTAACAATAACAACACCATCACCACCACCACCACCCCCAACAACAACAACAACAACAATTTGTCACAAAAAAATAGCATAAGCCATGTATGACAAGTCAGGACATGTAGGTTATCATACAATGTACAATAGAGGTATTGGTAAATGTTAAATATAATACACAAAATTATATTCAATTCAATTGTCATACTAAATATAAATTAATTTTACAAATAGTAGTGTAAGACTTAAAGTTAAACCAACATAATAATCAATAAAAAAGAAAGGGAAAAAAATTGTCTTCTTTAGATTGATGCCTGGGCTGGGTCCATCCTTTATGTCCAACAATCAGCTTGGAGGTTTCTAATCATGCAACAGAATATGCAAAAAGTATTAGTACTAGTTTATACTGATGTAGTTACTTGTTTATGATGTATTTTTATTTTTGAATTAATGTATTAGCTTTTAAATTCACTGGGGAGTTCTAACACTATATTATTGGTTGCACATTGAAGGTATTAAGAACTTTCTTTTCTGGACCCTAATGTGACTAGCTATGTCAGCAACAATGGTTGCATATGAGAAGGAATCCAAAGCAAAATAACTTTATTGATTTACAATGGTTCCGGGTACTTCAACTGCTATGGTTATTAGTCCTGTAAGCATAGTGCATGTTTTGCTTGAGAGGTGGAGGTGGTCTCCCCCAGCTGGATAGTTAGATCTGGCGCCGACCATCGGCTAACAGGGTTTTCCTTAACCAGGTATCTTCCACCAACGGGGCCCCACCCCAGCCAGAACAAGTTCTAAGTGCCCGACCGTTCGCCTAGCATGTTTGGTTGTGTAGTGCATGTTAGTGTAAGGGGTGAGGGTAGGACAAGGAAGTGGAAGGAAAGATTGCGCACGGTCATTGGCCCCATTTGTTAGGGTGCTGCTCTGGTATTTGCCTGATGTTGATTGGAGAATCCACGGAAAACTTCCGATCAGATCAGCCAGCCACTAGAATTCTCCTCCAAACTGCGACTGAATTTGCCCTAGTGAAAAGTCAGTGTTGAAAATCCTGCTGCTGTCGGGACTCGAACCTCGAACCTCCCGGTCAGAGGCGCTGCAGTGATATCACTTGATGCACTGAGCCACCACTCCTGATCAAAATGTCTTAATGAAATACACTTGCCTTTGCAAATATTTTCTAATTTATTCTTGCCAAAAATGCTCATTGCTACCTGTTATCATAATTTAACGTAACATATGTATGAGTTAGAGTAGGGATCCCAGATCTCAAGGAAACAGATCATTGCACTTCTTCCCATTATATATTACGCATTTTTTAATTGTTGTTTGTTTGCTTTTAACATAAAATAAATTTTAAAAAATAAACACTTTATTACTTTGCCTACGTTAATCACCCAACTCCAAAAACATGAATTCGATCTGACTACTGTTTCAGTATAAGTTATTTTTTTGGCAGTCTTTTCCAACAATTTACCAGGACCAGCAGGACAATTCATAACAGAGAAAGTAGACTTATGGAAATCAAAGAAAAAATCTAGATTTGAAAAAGGAGTGATAAGTGCAATTTTACAAGGTGAATCACACTCGTGCAGAAAAAGAAATAGCAGCTTCTTGGCATTGTCTCTTAAATTCATTTGAGGTTTAAAGGACATTTTGTGTGCATGCAAATCTTGCAAATTATAGAAATAGCATTAGATTAGCAAATTCAGAAAAATACATAGACACTAGTTGTATTAGGAATTAATAGCATTTTTAATATTTCAAGATATAAATATAACCTACTGTAAAATAAGACACTGTAGTCTGAGCATAATTTTTGTTTCAAATGCATATTTTCCCACTTTTTGTTAGCCATTCGCATACCTAATTTCATGAGTTTTATTGTATATAAATACACCCCCTATCAGAAAGATGTTGCAAAACAAATATACTTTTTCAATGGATGTGGTTAAAGAAACTTTTCTCAATAAATCATGCTGTTCTTGAGAAATTGAAATTTTTGGTCCTCCTTTTAGTTTATTGTGGCGGATCTTTCTGAATACTGAATAAATCAATAGTGCATTAAATTTCCAACCTCACTAATGGGACCAAGGTGGCTTCAGGTATTGCTCAAGGTTCACACCTGTGATCTCTTCTATTTAACATTTTTATGTATGTCCTTGGGTCTGACCTTCGCTACTATGATATGTTACTATTTCCTGATGTTTTACACTACAGTGAATGATTCACTTTATTTGAAAATGCAAATTTATACATTTTTCAAGAAGTATTAATTGAATACAATTATTTTTTTAGCTTGATCTAATGGTCAAATTTTGGTAGTACTCTCTATTCAAGATCTGGGCTTTATTTATAAAATTAATGAGGTGTTCAAAACTTTTGTGATTTATTAATCATACGACAAAAAATTAAAGTGAGGTGAATTAATTCTTCTAGTTCCATAAAGCAGACATCGTTCCAACTTTTCATACTAACCTGATGATCCAACTTGTGTAATAATGACTCACTACAGAGAATAGTGCATAAGGATAAGGTATTGGTAACACATATCTTGGGCACATCCTTGGATATTTATATTAACTGCTTGGAGCACTTAGATTATGGTTTGTATCCTGTCTTCTATTTAAATAATTCTTCTTTTACTCATTTTATTTTTTGTTATGGTTCTTTTTATTTTGTATTTTTGCATTTTTATCATTTGCGTTATTGTCTTTTGTACTATTCTCTTTTATAATTTTTTGAGTAAGTCACACGAGTTATTCAAAATATTACGACTTACTCCTGTTCATAAGAAAAATTAAAAATGTATGTAGAAAGGACCATCAATGTTGATACACTATGTAGATCCTATTGTCCACATTTACAGAAAGATTACAATTTGTATCTGAAACGAAGAACATACTTTTAACATTGGAAGTGCAAAGAAAAGCAAGTTTCAATTGCCTTGTGAATTAGTCAACAATAATAGAAATTCAATTCACTAAATTATGCACCCTCTTGTAGCATGAATTGCTTACTCCTTCACGTACAGTTTTATTTTTCTTTCAGTTTGTTCGTATTTTGTTCACAAAACATTCAAATACACATTGATTAATTTTTATTACATCTGACATGACCACTAGTCGATGTTTTGTTAGCATTAAGTATAAGAACTGTAATATTAATTTCTAGCTGCATTACCTCTTAAGTCTTCTTGATATGGAATACCTAAACTAACATAATCAGTTGCATAATAAATTCTTATACATTTGATTTTTGAAATTATTTCAGAAACATTCGTGGAATTCTTTGTAGTCTGTACTTTCCCAACGCTTAAAAGAAACACATTACTTCTCTCGAGTTTAAATAGCAAATCTGTAGTGATACCTTTTGCCATATTTTTGAAAATAGATTTTACTACATGGGAGTTTTTGTTTTTTTTCTCCCTTTCAAAATTCAAAATTTAAGTAGTATATGACTTAGTGTAGGGATCACAGAATTTTGAAAATGTGCACACAATTCACTTTTCCCCATAGCACATCATATGCAGTTTTTAACTGTTTTTTTTTTTTTTTAACGTAAAATAAATAAAGGAGTTCTGAACAATAATCTGCAAAGAAAATGAAATGGTCAACAACCTCAAACAATGCCGTTAACAATGCCTATCTCAAACAATGCCGTTAATAACTTTATTTACACTATTCTCTTCAAAATTGGAGAAATATTTCTAAACAAATCAAATAATTTGTGGATAATGGCAATAATCAAATGATCAGAAAATATTTTTACAAGTAAAATAACAATCTTATTTCAAAAACTGAATACTATGTAATTTATTATAAAAACAAAATAAATAGCACAAAAAATCTTGTATTAAGCTTTATTTCTACAAAGAATACAACTAAATTTTCAGTTTTTACAAGTACACATTCACTCATTTATAGAAAGAAATATTGGTGTTCATAACGGTGAATTAAACTTAGCATTATTTAATGTCCCAATTCAATATTTATTTCTAATGTTCACATTTTCTTTTTAAGTTTTTGTTTCTTTTCCTCTAATTGAGAAAATTCTTCAATTTTTCTAAGCTTCTCTGAAACATACTCCGCAGCGTCAAATGCATCAGCTTCTTTCATTTGAGCAACAAGTTTGGCTTGAAACAATTTTTCTTTTCGTAATTCCCTTCGCTGCCTAACTTTTGCCCATTCAAATTTCATCTTCTTCCGCAGTTTTCTGAGCTTGTGCTTCTTCATTTTTCGACGACGAATAACAATTAGTCTGGCGGCCTGCTTCTCTACACCTTTGTCTTGATGAGGTTCATTAATTTGAACATCGGGGAGAGGATCCCACTTCTCGACAGGTACGGGAATATATGAAAAGGGAAAATCCAATATACCGGAATTGAAGTTGCCGGTAGGTGCAGAATGCGGTAAATGCTTCGATGCAATTAGTCCACACGTCGAATTGGATTTCCAAAAAGATTGAAGCTCTGCACCTTTCATGACAGTTGTTTTCGAATCATTTTGAACATGATGCATTAATCGTGCTACCTGAAAACTTGGGCATATTCCCACATCACTTCTAATATTTCGAGTTAATAGTCTGCAAATTCTGGAGAACATGTTTAACCTCACAGCCAGTTTTGGCTCAGCAGCTCCTCAGTCAAAGGGTATAGTACAGGCGCAGGCACAGTAATCTTTGATATGTCTTTGATAGAATACTCTCTGCTTTGATGTCTGTATACCCTCTGAAATCCGCGATTGACCATACTTGACATATGAAACACGCAATCCGCTGACCCAGAGAGAATGTAGAACACACGCAAGGCTAAATACAGTGATCATGGATTATCACTGTTAATCTATGCAGTGATACAGTATTGTACAGTATATTACATTACATTATATATTATACGCGCACGTTATCTTGAGCCCCGAATAACTACCCCCACTCCTTTGCCAACATTAGTTGAATCAAGAATAAATTATAGCAACGAGCATTGTGGACAAAATTTGATAATCAGAAATGTTCGATCCTATATAATAGAAACTTTTTTGCATCGAAAAACGAGCTACAAATGTGTTATAAAATTCCTTGTCAAAATAACCAAACCCCCCACTCCTCTCGCAACAAGCGAAGCGAGGGCTCAAAAAATATAATACAGATCACTGGCTAAATATAATACAAAAATGAAGGAATCCAAATGACAGAAATTGGGCAAAATATTCTCTAATGCATTATAACGATTCATTGAAATTGTGATGCCTAAACGAAGATAAGTTTATTTCACGATCAATCGTCCCCTCCTGAAGTTTTGCATGATCCATCTGGAGAAAATTCAAATTTGCACTCTGCTGGTGGGGGAGGGGGTAGTAGCATCAATGATTAATAATAATGACTCACTATACTTCGTTTTTTATAACATGGCGAGTCAAGACCTGTCTTCGCGACTGAATATGGCACAGCTTTTCGCGTCTTACTCGGTCGTGCCGCTAGATGTCGCGTGATCTGCAGCACTTTGATTAAGAGGGTCTTTTTAGAACTCTACTTTGATACGGTCGCGATCATGCGACATCTAGCGGCACGACCAGAGAGTATACTGGGCACGACTGAGAATATACTCTGCATTCCACCGTGAAGACAGGCCGTGAAGAACGGCTGACGCGCCACGTTATGAAAACCAAAGTATATTGTAGCTGTGGATCATTATTCCACGGGATAGCAATCTATTTATTTATTTATTTGCGTCAAAAAAACAGTTAAAAAACTGCGTATGACGTGCTATGGGGAAAAGTGAATTGTGTGCACATTTTCAAAATTCTGCGATCTCTACACCAAGTCATATACTACTTAAATTTTGAATTTTTGAAAGGGAGAAAAAAAAACAACAAAAAACTCCCATGTAATAAAACCTATTTTCAAGGATAAACAAGCAATAAATTTTGACTTTTGAAAGGGAGAAAAAAACAACAAAAAAACTCCCATGTAATAAAATACATTTTCAAGGATAAATAAGCAATAAATTTTGAATTTTGAAAGGAGAAAAACAACAAAAAACTCCCATGTAATAAAATATATTTTCAAGGATAAATAAGCAATAAATTTTGGCTCTTATTACTTCCTGCCACGACAACATGGAAACGATAATTTGAATAAATGTATTTCCCACTGAATTCTAGAAGACGTGCACAGAAATGAAGTTACATTTATGTCAGAAGCAAAACAAGGGCCATCTCAGCATTTGCTCAATGGATCAGGAAACTGGACGAAAAACCTGATCGAGATGGGGTCATTGACCCGGAAGCTGTAGTACAATAGTTATTACAGGTTGTTTATACTCATTTATACAGTCAAATGGTAAATAATGCATTATGTATCATTGTTAAAATTAATGTTCCTTTTCTTGTGATGCTCAGTATAGTCTCTAATTGTATAGAAACAGTTATGCAGCAGAAACGATTTCACTTGGGATTTAAACTTTTCTATTGAATTTAATCGTTTAATGTCATCTGGCAAGTGTTGTAAAATAATGTACATGTATTGTATGTGAATTTTATTGTAATGAGCTGTTGATACTGTCACCTGATGAATATGATTTCTACGTCAGTGTTATAGTAATAGACTTCGGTATTTTCTGAAAATATATTCCGCCCTTGAGCAAGTCATTTTTACAAAACCACTGATTCGTAAATAAAAGACACGGTAATGGTAAAATTCTAGATTAATGAAGAGAGGCTTACATGAATCACGTGGGTGGGATTTGGTTATTATTCGTACAATTCGTTTTGTAATCTAAAAGTCTGGGAGCTATAAGATGTATTTCCCCAGAATATTATGCCATATCTCAGGCGGGAATGAACATTCGCGAAGTATACACAACGAGCAGTATGAAGGCTGACTGAATTTGCAAGAATTCTGAACGCGTAGCATAATGAACTTAATTTTGTGTTCAATTCATTTAAATGGACGTTCCATTTAAGGTTTGACTGAATTGAGAGACCTAAAAATTTTGTTACCTTAACATCAGTCAATGGTACACTGTTCATTTTAAACTGCATTAAAACCGTTTTCTTTTCGTTTACTATTAATTTGTTATTTCGGAACCAATTTGAAACATCTGATATTGTACTATTTACGGTTTCTTTATTGCAAAGGATGTTCGTATCATCCGCAAAGAGAACCGTTCTTCCGTTTCGAATCGTCGAGGGCATATCGTTTACGTAAAGTAGGAACAGAGTAGGGCCTAAAATCGATCCTTGAGGAACTCCACATGCAACGGGCAAAGAGTCGGAAAGGTGCGTACGTAATGTTCCATCATTCCAGTAAGGTATTTCAACTCTCTGAGATCGTTGTTTAAGGTACGAACATAACCAATCTAGAGCAATACCACGAATTCCATATGAAGGTAATTTGGAGAAGTAAAATGTCATGATCAATGACGTCAAAAGCTTTTGAGAGATCTAAAATAATCAATAGGTGCCTCGTTTTGATCCCAATGATGAGGCGACATCTTTAAGAAAGAAAATATAGCTGTTTCCGTTGATTTTGATTTTCTAAATCCATGTTGGCAATCTGAAAGCGCGTCGTGTTTAGTGAAAGGTTTCCATTCGTACGTAAAAAGTCTCTAATATTTTGAAAAACTGATAGAAGAGAAATGGGCCGATAATTTTGAATTTCATGTTTGTTGCCTTTTTGAAAAGCGGCTTAATTTTAGCTGTTTTGAAAATATCTGAAACGTTCAGTGCATAAAGATGCATTAAATATGTGAGTTAACGGGTGTATAATGGCATACGCACAGTCTTTAACAAAGAATCCGGGAATTCATCTAAACCGGACGAATATTTATTTTTTAGTTTACCGATTATTTTGAGAATTTCATAGGAAGAAGTTTCGGAAACGAACATTGTGTCTAAAATTTTGGGTGAACTGTCTGTTTTTGAGTTTTGTGCCTGAAGACCCTTAGTGAGATCGGCAGCAATTCGAAAACAATCACTTGGTAGAACACTATAAATTGAAAAAAAGTATTCAAATTTTATTTAGATGCTTATTATTTTTACACGTTACTGTTGAAACCTTTGATGTTTCACAAAATTGTATTAAATTATGTTCCAAGAATTGGATTAAAAACTTTCTTAGTTTAACAAGTTGTTAAAATCACTATTAAACAAGAAACTAGTGATGTACTACAAAGGGAGAAATTTTCTTATGACCTGAACTGAGATTTAAAAGGAAAGATTTAAATACATTTAGCCTGTTCCTTATCACTTTTAATACAATGAAGCAGAATTCTTATCTTGTGTCAGTAGACCCTTTTTACGGCTTTTGGAAACCTACGTCAAGTTGAATCCTCATTTATCATGAAAAGAAATCCTAGTATTTTCTTTAATCAAGTAACCAAAAATTTTAGGTAATTAGGGCTGCCAGCTTTTTCCTGGACATGCCTCTTCCAGGCCTGTTTCTTCTTTTGACTAGCCTCTATCTTCTTTTGAAAAATGAAGCTTAATATATTTTCATTTTATGTAGGGCCCACAGAATTTTTTATGATAATGAAACTTTTATAAAATAAAAAAAGAAGAATGTGGGAGTGGATGGCAAAGCTTTTAATCAATTTTGTAAATTGAGAGAATTTGTTAGCAGTAAAATTTATTGAGGATTTCAGAAAATTGTCAGCTGGAGCAACTAGCCCCAATCAATGATTAACTGGGGCCTTCAATTTATTTATTTTTTTTCATTCAAAACAAAAAAATGTACTTACATTACCAGTGATTCAAATTAATTGGTTATTTCTGTTGCATGGAGAAATTATTCCTGTATTCTTAATTAGGAAAGGGGTGAAAGTTTCGTTTGAAATAAAGCCCATGTCACATGTGCATTGTGTTGATGCACATCAACGCAGGACTTGTGCGCAGGGGCACTAAAAGAGTCCCCTGTGAATCTACTACCCCATGCTTCTTGATTTCCTTGGGTGCCTGGGAATTAGAATGTACAATTTAGAAAGTAGTAGTTAAAGTGGTATTGTGATTGAGGTTGATTGTAATGATTTTGGATTTCCCCAAACAAGGAGAAAAGACTAGATACTTTATTTTCTTTATGTGAAAGTAATAGGTATGCAGAACCTTGGAAGCTTAATATATGAGGAAGGCTGAGAAAAATACTTTTTACAGTGAAAGTGTCAATGTGATAGTTAAACACTTGACATGTTCATTGGTACTTTCATTCATAATTCAAATACTTGTTGTAAATGGTGATATAGGAATTCTAAAGCTCGAGAAAACATGCTTTAATTATACTTCTCCATCAAACAAACTTCTCCTTCAAAATTTAAGTAGTATATGACTTAGTGTAGGGATCACAGAATTTAGAAAATGTGCACACAATTCACTTTTCCCCATAGCACGTCATACGCAGTTTTTAACTGTTTTTTTGACGTAAAATAAATAAATAAATAAATAAAAAACATCACATACAATATTTTCCCTTCTTCTTTTATAATAAATTAATTCCAATTTTAAAAAGTTGCTAAGATTCATGATAAAAGAACTTTCTCAAGATTCATGGTATATAAAGCTTTGAATGTTCTCACTCCACTGGATTTTTTCTTTTTCTTTCCACTTCAATGAAGAGCATTGAGATATTTTTCAGGAATCTGGATCAAACCCTTGTAAAATACAACCTTTATTATTATTTTTATAAAAAGCACACTTGATGGTAAGGTAACTCTTTAATTTGAATAAGTTTCAAAGCTTAATTGGTTAATGTTTAATTTTTAACACAATGAAGTTTACATAATTTTTTAATGCTCTCTTAAAGAAACCACTGAAAGTAATAAGTATTCATTGAGGTCAGTTCTTCAAAACAAAACATATAAAAACAATATTCAAATTTTCTGAACCTAGTATACTTTTTTTAATGGAATCTTTTAAATGAAACAAAACAAAATTCATATTTAAATATGAATTTTGTTTTGTTTCATTAAGATCTTCAACCATGAAGTGATCTATGAACCAAAACAAAAGCCCAAATTCATATCAGTTCATATAAAAAGACTTATGTTAGTCAATAATTTAATAACTACATGACAATGGGAACTGCTGCTGTTGTCTTAAGTTCAAAAGCCACTTACCACACAACGTAAAAGTTTATGGAGTTTTTAATTTCACATTTTTCAAAATTCATCATTGAAAAATTATATTTTTCAATTAACTACACTTCCAAATTATTCTCATTTACAAATAAACATAATAATTCTACAATAATCACACTAATAAGGTTTTCTTCCAACACTCAAATGCTTTGATTTTGTTTTAACTTTCGAAGATGTTGCAGAATTGTTTTGTGACAGACCACCCGATTTCCAAAGAGTAAAAAACCCACTTTCTCCACCAGTTACAAGAACATTTTTTTGCTTGGTATAACAACATGAGCGTACTATCTGCTTATTCCCATTAAAAACTGCAACAGGAGATAACATCTTCTTCTGTACTTTCAGCATCTTCAAACACTCTCCTTTTCCAGCAGTTGAACCTGCTAGAAGTGAAACTTCATCATCACTGTCCTCAGGGAGAAAATCAACTACGTAACAGTAATCAGAACTAGTGCGATGCATGACTTTCGCAATAATATCCCTCTGCATATGCTTTGCATAAGGAATAACTCCATCAGTTTCCCAAACTTGCAAGTCTTGAGTGTGAGTGATACATGATAATCCATCAACTTTGTTAAGACACATAAACCACTGCAATTTGTCCACAGAGGACTCTGTATTCATACTGTATAACAGAGCATCATCTTCAGAGCTCTCACTAATATCAAACACATTCATCAAACCATCTGTAGATCCTGTTGCAAGCCAATCCTTCTTTGATGGATGAAACTGAACATGAGTGATATCATCTCTGTGTGATTCCCAGTAACCTCCTAAAAGTTTAGTGGAGCGTGCATCCCAAAATAGCATAAATGCATCACCTTCAAACAGTTCTGTACCCGCAGCAATGACAGTCTTCTTGGACGAGATATCAAAAGAACTGATAGGTTTTAGTTTATTATCGCCTTCAGATGCATCTTTGTACTCCCTTACCATGTTATTATGCAATCTTAGATCCCACAATTTGATAGTTCCATCCAATGAAGACGTAAACACTACATCATCTTCACCAGCACCCACTTTCACTCCAGTTATAGTTTTATCATGGCCAGAAAGGCATGCCACCTTAGACAAAGTTTCTAAATCATATACTACACTGGTGCAATTCGAAAGTCCCAGAAAAAGTTTGTCAGTTATTCCTTGGCTGCAACTCATATGAAGAATATACGTCCTTTGAAGAGAAAGTGATCTTTCTTCTTCTACATAATACTGAATTAAGGACTGTGCACTTTCACTGTCACTAACAATGTCCGCATCTTCATCAATGTTCGTGTTCAAATCTTCAGTCATACTAAATAAAGTATCTAGCTGTTCCATTGTTTATATCACTATTAGGGCAACGAGGCCTGCTACATTCACAGTAATTCGTGTCTCATATGTACACAACTATTGATGATCAACAGACAGAACCATGTATCATTCCCACCTCAAGAGACAAAATGATTTATGATCTGAAAGTCAAACAACAAGCAGATAGTCTTATTCTCGTGTGAATTCCACACTTCCAGAGATTAAACAATTTTACTGATGCGGGTTATTCTTTTGAACAATGCAATGCTTTCAATATGAAATATCACCGGTACGCACAAATTATTACCGACCAATATCCGGCGTGGAAGGGATCACACCAGCTCACATCATAGAGTACTCACACTCGTCTAGCTTTGTCTACGCTTATCAATTGAACACAGAGCACTCGCGGTGTCTATATAACTATGAATCACTCCATAATATTCCAATGTCTTTGGATCACACGATAACACGTGCTTCGCCTTCGAGCTTCACTCACCCACGCAGCGTACATACAACCAGAGAATATGTATATCAGAGACTATACTGATGTATACATGGGTTTTTCTAACGTGGCATCTGAGGGCAGTAATTTCCTAGATGAAATGTGACAAAGAGTATACGGCAAAGAATATGGTATGATGGAATATGGCAAACAATATGGCACGACTTTTTGCGTCTTTCTAGATCCTGTCGCAAGATGTCGCATTCCATCTAGGAGATAATACGCTCAGATGCCTCGTAAGAACCCAAGCACAATCCCAACCCGAGTACACTCACAGTCTGATAGACTGTGGTACACCTGTTCAAACTGCAATTTCTATGCTACTAACGATCTTTAAGCGGGATATTTCAACAGACGGAAGACACGAGGGAAACTGCTACTTGAGGGAAAGCTATGTACAAAAGCGATACATTACTAATTACTGAAATGCGCACTAACATTTATATTTACACTTGTGGTTAGTATATGGCATAGCCACCGTAATTATAATAGAAGGCATGTGCAATAAACTGTGTCGTCACGTCTACGTCATCAGGGGAAGTGCCGTGGCCCACTCTCTCTCGTGGGCCACGGGGAAGTGCTATGGCGATTCATAGTGTCGCAGAATTTTACGAGCTTCTTTTTGTACTTATTTATGTGATGAAGTGCTATTTTATATTTAAATTTTGTGAATTCCGTTTATTTATAAGAGTAACTGTAAAAAGTCATTTTTAATTTAGCTTATATGGTGCAAGTTTTCTCGACAAATTCTGAAGATCCATCGTGCCTGTTCTGTACCAAACTGTAATGGTAATTACTACTACATTGACGCAAATGAACAATTTTTAGTTTTTCAAGGGATCCATAACTTGCACAAAAATGGATAAGAGTAATCCAACATGATTTTGTTCCGACAACCCACAGACGGGTAACGTAACCTAATTCGTTCTTGCATGGCAATTCGAGTGCAATTACTACTCGCGCAACTTTTCTTGGACGATGACCTTACTTCCCTCTCCCTTGAGCAATAAACAGTTGAAGGCAAAAGCTCGCAGCGAGCACTGATAACAACATTCCAAGCATTAAAACTTCGTTGGCGCGAAACAGAAGCTAGTCAAAGGTAGTTGCTTTCGTAGTCGAGAACTTCTGTTCAGCTTTATTACCATTTTCTAAAAAAATGGCCGAGGCAGGTCCATGTCCTTCAAGGGAGGCACCTAAAACTCCTATCTAGTGTCCCTGCTGTTGCGTACCGAGAGCGATGATCAGGCCGCACATGTACCAGGTTTGACTTTGATTTTCCAGATGTTGGCTTTTCTGTAAATTCTCTAGTGGCCGACTTTGTAACTTATACCCCCACTCCGCCCACATTTGTTCAATCCATCGTTCAAGAAAAGGTGCGCGAGTAGTAGTTATTCCGAGGTCCTGTGTATGCTATTGTGAGAAACAAAGAACAATATTTTTTTGGTTTGTGAACTACAGTTTTCTCAATATGATATTATCAGAGATGCATATGCCTATTATGAGCAAATCGGTAGAACCATTACAGTTTCCTCGTCTTAGGGAGGGTGCAATTCCTTTCAAATTGCCAAACTGTTCAGTCTGCATGTCAACTGAAGGGAGTAATAAAGGACCTAGAGGTGCTACAGAATGGTACATACTTTCTCGTAACAATTTTTTCTAATTTCCTTGGTGTGGTCTGGCTTCATGATCTTGCTCTATTCTCTGGCCAGCTGCCATCTATCGGCACCTAAAGTACATTTTTTGACATTTTCTCAACTTTTTGCTTTCTTCAACCGAAGTATTACTTCAAGAATATTAAAGTAATATTTCTGCAACTATTTCTAATATTATAAAGTAATATTTCTACAACCGAAATATCAAGAATATTAAAGAAGAAATTTAAAATTCAAGAATATTAAAGAAGAGTAAAACCTCGTCCTAAATAGAAATGTTCATTGAAAACTTTGAAGCCGTTTTTAAGAAAATGTTTATTAAGCATTAATGTAAATGCGAAATTTGAAGCTCTTTTTTACAGAAATCTATTGAGATTTCGAATGACTCCATTTGAAGTCATTTGAATCAATTTCACTCACAAATGCTATAATGTATTGTGACATACCAAAATGTGGATCATTTTATTAAAAGTTATTTGTCGTAAATGGGTGGAAATGTTAGGGTAATTAATTAGGAATATGGCGCCTTAGCAACGGCGCCCAAGTCGTTGTCAAGATAAATAAATATTCATCTGGCATTGAAAGTGACGGCGTGGCTAGTCAGATTTGAAAACGATTTGGGGATTGGTTGGAGAGAGCAACGATAGTCTAGTACTGCGGAAGTATGTCTGATTTTTTGGGACAAACAGTAGAGGGGGGAGGCCGAGGTTTGGAGGGCTGAGCAGTAATAAGAAAATTCACATTCTTTCATATGTCGTGACGCTGTGCGGGTCGCTCGCGGATAGATAATTTGTGTAATTGGAACACCGAATAATTTACAGTGTGTTAAAAGTATAGCTCACGAACATTTTGGACTTTAATTATTTTTACACCACGCGGAAATTAGAACTTGTGAGAAGTTGTATATGATATGACTCGGAAATATTCTGGACGAGTAATTAATTCGTGGAACCTTAAAACATTTTCGCTGTGTAATCGTAAAGAACTTGGCTTTATTTTGCAAATTTAATCGAACTAGAATGTGTGGATGGCAGATCGGGTAATCGTCTATCAATAGGTAATAGCGATTATTTCAGACGCAACCCATCGACCCAGTTAGCGGGACAATATTTAGTTTTCTTTGAAGCAATAATAGCTAAAAATATTATCGTAACCTTTTTCCTGGCGACCATGTTAACATAAATTCGGAAACGAGTTACGACGAAACGCCCAATAATTGTGAGCAGTTTGCGGGCATGTTTCAGTATACAAAAGTATCTTTCACATCATTGTAACATTTCTTCACATCAGTCGTAAGATCTTCCACCTTAGCAATCTTGGAGATGATTTTTCTAATTTTTTCATGTGTTTCATCAAAATTTCATGGCACAGCCTATCCTCCCCAACATCCTTCTGAATCCGTAGGCGTACGGTGGGTGGATAAAAGTTTCCAATGAAATTCGAGGATCTTCCTTTTGGCAGCGTGTGGGGGGGGGCGAGCATTGTTGTGGAAGAGTACTATTCCTGGCGACAGTTTCCCGCGCCTACGATTTTGAATCGCACGTCTCAGTCTTGTTGGCGTTTTGGAGTATGTATCTACTGTAATGAACTCAACCAAAAGATCACCCTTATCCCAGAAAACGGTAGCCATAATTTTTCTGGTCGAGTATGGATTTGGCTTAAATTTGTTTCGGTGTTGGTGAAGTTGAGTGTCGCCACTGCATTTACAGTTTTTTGTTGTTACTTGGGTGTCGTAGGGTATACAAGTCTTATCGCACTGTGGGAAAACAGGACTTCTACATCTTGTCGATTACGCCCCGAAAACCGGCCGTCCACTTGACATTCGTTGCTCTTTGTATTAGTCGGTGAGCACTTTTGGTACCCACCTCGCGCACAACTTGTGATATCCAAGTCTTTCGGTAACAATATATATGGTATTGCGTCCAACTTTATATGGTAGTGCGTCCAACTTTAGGGAATTTATCAGGAACAGCACTAATTGTCAAACTTCGATCACATCGAAGCTTTTCCACCTGTTGAACGAGTTCATGGGTCTGAACACTAGTGCGGCCATTAGTGCCACTGCACATTAGTGCCACTGCACATTAGTGCGGCCATTTATGAATTTATGACGCCATTGTTTAACTTATCCTTCACTCATTACTATTGATCCATAAACGAGGCATAGCCTGTTGTGGATTTCAACAGCAGAAGATCCTTTAGCACACAGATAACGAATCACGGTTCGCACTTCGCAACTGGTGGGATCAACGGTTTTCGTGGACATATTTGACTGCGAATGATCTTGGCAGTCCGGGTGACGCCGCGTCGCAGGCTGTGTTGCCGACGTTTCAACCAACGTTTCGTTGTCTTCCTCAGGGCTGGTCTGCACTGGAGATTTTTTTCTTCTCATTTTCCCCTCGCCAGTTTCCCTGGCGAGGCGGGAATTTATTCATATTTACAATTTTATGCCGGCAGCATTTCTGCTTGTCGAGCAGTAGGAATGGCTTTAACTCAAACTAAACTAAAACTAACTTAAAACTATGTACAGAGTCTCTTTAGGCTATTGCAGTTTTAATCAACACTTAGGTATTTGAAAAATTTAATAAATCTTTAGATTGTTCTTTCTTATCCTTATTTTATCACATTCACTCTCTCTTTCATAGTTAATCTGTATATACAAACACATTCACTCACGCATACCACACGGCACTACACTTCACTATGTACACTATTTACACTTTTTTCGCCACGGCGCCGACTTTACTCAGACGTCCGTGGCGCCGCGACGTCTTCAGTATTGGGCAGCCCAGACCCGGCGGAGCGCGTTTCCACACGTCCCACGCGGATTCCGGCATCAGGGAGCGGCGACCGCCTCCCACGCACTATCTGCCCCCGCGTCGCACAGTTCAAAGAACTTGTGCGGGTGAAGTACGCGGAAGATGAAGGCGACGTGCTTTGGACCTTTTCTTCTGTGGAAGGCCCTGTGCACGCCGCTGTTCGCCGCTACGCCGGTCTCGCGGAGGATGCGCGGAGCGGACGGCCTCAGTGTCCTTGCGAGCGCCATCTCCGCCCGCTTCCGCCGCTCCACCGGGAACTGATTTCGCACACCCAGAGCTCTGAACACGTCAGCGTTGCTGGGAGTGCGATCCGGTCGGGGATTTGAAAGATGAGGGCGCGCCGCTCTGTTCTCTGCGACCCGAATGGGGCGCAGAGTGGAAGAAGGAGCGGCGGCAAAAACCTCGCATGCGTACTCCCACAAGGGGCGCACGCACGCGGTGAATAAGCGCCGCTTTAAGGAAATAGAGAGATCTGGAGAACGGAGAAGAGGTTTCGAAAGAAGTGTTCTAATTTTGATTTTGGCCGCAAGGTATCGAGCGTGCTTGTGCCAGCAGAGACCGCTGCCAAGCAACACGCCCAAATACCTCGCTTCGCTCTGCCAAGGCAAGTGCGCGCTCGCCAAGCTCACCGTTTCATTAGCACTCATACAAGTGACGTTTACGGTCACGCACTTATCAAGGTTCAGAGCGAGTCGTTTCCGACTTAACATTCAGGAAGGGCGGCGAGACAGTCGTTTAAGTACTTAACTGACTGCCTTCCGTGCGCTGGAGTGAGCATACTTGTGCAGTTTTATGAACGCACGTAAGGTGCAATGTACGTTCACGCCACCGCGGTGCAGCCATTCCTACCCTTACGGGCATCTATGGCCAATCCTGCAACATGAAAAGAAAAAAACAGATCAGTTAGATTTTATCCAACTGGCGCGCGCATTGCGTGTGCTGAAATTCAAAGTTTATATTTCAAGTTTCATTTCGCTGTTTCAGATTTCTCTTACTCCAGGAATTGTTTCGGTCGCTTATACTTCGCCCGTTGATCGGGTTCATATGACGCGACCTCGGAAATGAGAGTGTTTTCCGAGCCAGCGGATTTTCTGAAAAAATTAGAAATAATGTTTTTGAAATGTTCTTTTAGCAGTGGCATTGAAACATCGTGATGCAAATTTTGAATTAAAGTGTACTTAGGGACGCAGAGGGCGGCCCTAAGGCATTCGTTCTAAACTACTTGCAGTTTATTTAAATGATATTCTGCAGCAATTGCCCAGCAATGGCATGCGTAGTCCATTTGCGGCCTAATAATTGATTTATAAAGCGTGAGGCAGTTTGCCGTTGACACTTTGCTTCGCTTGTGAAATAAGCATCGCAATCGGCCTCTGGTCTGCCGCGCTTTCTTCCGCACGTTATCTATGTTCAGGTTGAAAGTGAGTGAACTATCTAATGTCACTCCTAAATACTTGACATTCTTGGCCTAATTGATTACGTCTCCACAAAGCGCGAGTGGCCTCGGCTGCGTGAATCGCTGTCGCCGTGTGAAGTGAAGAGCACGGCCGTGCTCTTACTCACATTGACTTTGACTCGCCACAGCTTCAGCCACTCCTGGATCTGAAGTAAATGTTGATCCAATTACTTCTGGAGAAGCTCGATCTTTTTCGACGTGGCTATTACAGCCGTATCGCCGGCGTACAGGGCGAGTTCCGTCTGAGGGTGCGAGGGAATATCACGCACATAGAGGCTGAAGAGCGCGGGAGCTAGCACGTTCCCTTGCGGAACTCCGGCCCGTAGGGCGCGGCGGGTAGATTTCGCACTCAGAAGCGTTACTTGAAACGTTCTGTTTGCTAGGAAAGAGTGAACAAGGTGTATTAGGTAAATTTGAAGGTTCAAGGTATGGAGTTTGTTAAGGAGACCACATCTTTCATACCTTCTTGTCTCTTGTTTTACCAAAACAATCTCCAGTTTCCTTCTACGTCATACCCCATTACTAGTTTACCACCAATGCCCTTATATCACAATCGTCTGTCCGTTACTTGCCGCGCCATGTTTATTTACTTCCGCTTCCCTGGTTGCTAAGGAACGCCCTGCCTGAATGCATATGCCCTCAACATTTACACTTTTTACGAAGAATTTAATAAATTCTTGTCCCCAATTCCCATCAAAATATTGTGTGACAGTCTGGTATGTCACAGAATCATAATGCAACGGGTTGGAGCCATCAAATGACAGAATTATACAATGGGAGTAGAAACATGTTAATTGTTCGTTTAAAGTTGAAAATCGTGCATGATTTCGAAGGGTAAGTTTGCTTGCTCAAAGTTATGCATTGAGATATCAAGAACTGTAAACAGGTTTAGGAGAATTCCACGAGTTCTCGGCGTTTGGACGAGCAGTCTAGTGGTTTTCATCTGAGTTTGTAGTATGTAAGTTGTATAAACAAGTGTTTAGTGATTGCTTCACTATGTCTAAAACTGGAAATAATTTAATAGTCTAATTTTGTTATTGCAATCAGTTTAAGCTACAAAAATAAAGAATCGAACGTGAAATTAATAAAAATTATTACTCCAGTGACAGATCTACAGACCAGAAGTTAATGAATTTGTTGCATCTTAAAAAGATTTTCAAATATTATACTTCGTTTTTTAACGTGGTGTCTCAAGCTCACACCCAACAAAGGGAGTGGGTAGGGAACCGTAGAA